>CM044432.1:119658658-119718681 GCA_024363595.1 Xenopus borealis | reverse complement strand
GACGTTCGCGAACTTCCGGCGAGCGCGAACACCTGATGTTCGCGTGAACAAGTTCGCCGGTGAACAGTTCGCGCCATCCCTAATTAGGAATACTAATGTTAAAAAAATGTTGAACGTGCCAAACATTGTGAGTGTGCCATATAAAATCATACTTATTTATAAAATTTGTGTAATGATATTGTGCAAATATGTAAAGTCCTGTTATAAAAGGGGTTAGCTTTAAAGAAGTTGGGTAAAAAATAAAGTGCAATAACTATTTATACAACATTTAAAGGAATATTGTCATGGGAAAACATGTTTTTTTCAAAACACATCAGTTGATATTGCTGCTCCAGCAGACTTCTGCTCTGAAATGTATTATTATTATTATTATTATTAACATGTATTTCTATAGCGCCAACATATTTCGTATCGCTGTAAAGTAAATGTGATTATTCAACTAAATCACATGAATTACATACATAGAACATAAGGAGTTACATACATCACAATAAATATGGAGTTACATACAGTACCTCACAATAAATATCGGTACAGAAGCTGAGGAAGGCTCTGTGCAGAAAGAGCTTAAAATCTAAAGGGAAGGGAAAGATACACAAGGTGTGGGAGTGGGCAAGATCAGAGTTAGGTGGGTGAGACGTGGTACTGTAAGTGGTATTGCACTGGGTAGTTAAGAGTGAGGGTAGGCTTCTCTGAATGAGTGTGTTTTAAGAGATTTCTTGAAAGCAGAAAGGTTGGGAAAAAGTCGGACAGACCATGGGAGAGAATTCCAGAGAAGGGGTGCAGCCCTTGCAAAGTCTTGAATGCGAGCATGTGAGGAGGTAATGAGAGAAAAGTTGAGTAGCAGGTCAGTAGAGGAGCGTAGTAAGTGGTTGGAGTATAAAGAGATGAGTTCAGAGATATAGGGAGGGGCAGAGTTATGAAGTGCTTTGAATGTCAGGGTCATTAATTTGAATTTAATTCTGAAGCGCAGTGTAGTTCAGGGATTGGCAGAATGGCATGGCAGAGGAGGAGCAGTTGCTGAGGTGCATAAGCCTAGCGGCAGTGTTCATTATGGACTGGAGATTTGACAGTCTCTGGCGGGGAAGGCCAATTAAAAGAGAGTAACACTAGTCTAGACGTGATATTACGAGAGAGTGAATAAGAATTTTGGCAGCATCTTGGGTGATAAATGATCATGGTTTAACAAGTGACTGGATGTGGTGAGTGAATGACAGCATGGTAGAATCTAGGATAACCCCAAGGCCGGTGTCCTGGGGAGACGGGGTGATAGTGGAATTGTTAACTATGATGGATACTTCTGGGCTGTTACTGGTGTTAGTTGGAGGAAAGAGAACCATTTCCATTTAATTTAAGGTAGCGTTGTGACATCCAAGCAGAGATAGTGGACAGGCAGGAGGAGACACGAGTAGGAGTTCTGGGTTGAGATCAGGAGAGGAGAGATAGGTCTGAGTATCATCAGCGTAGAGGTGGTAGTGGAAACCACATGAGCTGTGTATATAGGGAAAAAATAAGAGTCCCAGGACAGAGCCTTGATGAACCCCAACAAAGAGAGTTAGGAGAGAAGATGCTACTCCGTTGTAAGAGACATTGAAGGAACGATTGGTGAGGCAAACAGCTGAGAGATCAAGCAGTATTAGGGTAGGGACAGACAGGGAGGAAACTTCGGGCGATTCCGGAAATCGCCGCGCCGCGTTTGCACAGGCGCTTTGTCAGTATACTAGCGGCAGACAGGGAGAAGGTAATATGGGGAGATTGTCGCCAGGCGACAGAATCTCCCCGAATCTCCCTGTCTGTCCCCAGCCTTAGTAGTGAGAAACTTTTGTTGGCTTTAGCTGTTAAAAGATCATTAGTTAGCCGGGTCAGGGCAGTTTATTGTCAGAGAGGAAGGAGGTTAGTCGGTTGTAGACTAGGTGCTCAAGTAGTTTAGAGATGAAAGGAAGCAGAGAGATAGGTTGGAGGTTGTCAAGATTGGAGGGATCAAGAGACGATTGGGGGTGACAAGAGCATGTTTTAGTTGAGATGGAAATAGTCTAGTTGAAAGCGAGAGATTAAATAGATGAGTTAAGGCTTTGATTAGACAAGGATTGGTATTGCAGAGACATTTTGAACGAATAAGATCAAGCGGGCACGTGGTAAGGAAAGAAGAGGCCAAAAGTTTTGAGACTTCCTCATCAGTAACAGGGGTGAAGAAGCACATGAGAGACTGCGGAGTGTGGAGGAAGCCTAGGGGGGTTGAGTAGTGTAATGTCCCTTCTGATAGTGTCAATTTTGTTTTTGAAGTGCTCAGCAATGTCTTGAGCAGAGACAGATGTACATGGAGAGGTGGAGAAGGGGAGAGGAGAGTGTTAAAGGTGGAGAAACATTGTGCCGTTTTTTTGGAAAGGAAGTTAATGAGTGCGATAAAGTATGTTTGTTTGGCTTGGGAAAGGCTGGTGTTATAGGAATGCAGGGCAGATTTGTAGCTCCAAAAGTCTGATTCTGAGTGTCTTTGAAGCGCTTTAGTATGAGCAGTGTGCCAAGGTTGAAGTGGTTTGGGTCTAGCACGTTTAGTTTTTACAGAAGCAAGCTCATTAAGGGCAGTGGTGAGTGTTCTATAGTAGACAGAGATAGCCACATTAAGACAAGAATCCAATTCTCAAAAGAGCAAACAGATTTTTTTATATTCAATTTTGAGATCTAACATGGGGCTAGACATTTTGGCAGTTTCCCAGCTGCCCCGGTCATGTGACTTGTGCCTGCACTTTAAGATGGAACTACTTTCTGGCAGGCTGTTATTTCTACTTAAAAAGGTTGTTCACCTTCCAAACACTTTTTTCATTTCAGTTGTTTTCAAATTGTTCCCCCGAAATAAAGACTTTTTTCAATTACTTTCCATTATTTATCTTTTACTGTTTTTCCAAAATCTACGTTTAAAGTTGAATG
The DNA here is from genome assembly GCA_024363595.1 of Xenopus borealis. Taxonomy (NCBI): domain Eukaryota; kingdom Metazoa; phylum Chordata; class Amphibia; order Anura; family Pipidae; genus Xenopus; species Xenopus borealis. The sequence goes on along the minus strand of CM044432.1, from coordinate 119,715,756 downwards.
TTGGTGTCTCTGGTGTTTGAGTCTGGCAGCTCAGTAATTCAGGTGCAGACTCTAAACTGTTACAATTTCGCAACATTTAGTTGATACATTTCACAGCAAAATCTCTGTAGTATTAGCAACTATTATATCAATTCTAACAGCTGCCTGTAATGAAACCCAGAGATTCTACTCAGCAGGGACAAAGATAAGAAATGTATCCATTAAATGTATCAGCATAGACCCCCTCCCAGAGCTGCTTTAGAAGGTGAAAAATGACACTTTACACTTCAATATTAGAAAAACGGTTACAAATAGAAAATAGACATTAATTGGAAAAAGTCATATTTCTGGTGATCTATTGGAAAACAACTAGTTTTTTGAAGGTGGACAACCCCTTTAATGTAACTGAATCAGACTCAGTGGGTCTTGGCTTTTACTATTGAGTTTTTTTCTTAGATCTACCAGGAAGCTGTTATCTGTGTTAGGGAGCTGCTATCTGGTTACTTTTCCGTTTTTTCTGTTGTTAAGATGCTGGGGGGGGGGGGGGGGGGGGGGGGGGGGGAAGGGAAGGGGCAACAGCCGAGCTTTTAAAGAAATCATGTATTTTACTTTGACTTTTACACTTTACAAACCCTTTTACATAACCTATCATTACGTTTTCTTTCTAAAGAAACTGGTGTGCTCAGTGAGGAACATTCTTCTCTGAAAAAGCCATCATTTTGAAGAATAACTAAAGGTTAAGGATTATTCCTTAGATCACTCTTGACCAAATATGTAGTTTTTCCTGCAGGTTTAGTGATTTTCACATTCATAAAAGTTGACTAGAGTCATAAAAGTCTTTGGCCTTTTTCATCTGTACCACCAAGAAATGTTTCTTCGTCTCTGCTAGTTTATTTCTGAGATTGTGAGAACCATTCAAACCAAGATGTAGAAGACAAAAGAAATTCTTGACTTATACTTGATAGGTGGTTCTAATGGACACCTATATGAAACCTTCATAAGTCATGAATAGTTTTCTATGGTGACATTTTGATCAAAGCTAGAAATAGTAACTGCCTGTGAATATGTTTTTCACTAGGAATACGTTTCTCACCAGGAAAGATAATAAAATCCCATTTTTACTTTCTTTAATGAAAAATAAATCTATCTTCAATATACTTTAATTCAAATATGTGTACTATTTATATAAGAAACCTGACTGAATGCAGTGAAATTCTCCCTTCATTTACTGCTGTGGATAGGAATTGTCAGACAGTCCCTAACTGCTGTGTAGGGAAACAATCATACTTATGAAAAGCAGGGGGAGACCCCCCCCCTTACTTCCCAGCCTTTCAGAACTCCAGCAGCTTTGTTTCCCTGTAGTGCAGTCGGCGACTGTGTAGAGATTTGTATTGGGTTTTATTTTTGCCTTTACATCCCCTTTACTGTTTCCATCTCCAGCTGCAGGGACAAAGATCATGGAGCCAGATTTATACAGATAAACTGGGATTTTATTTGGAGGATTATTTTGCTGCAGCCACTGGTTCTGCAGCGTTGGACAAAGTTTGTATTAAATACAAAAACTATAAAATCCACATTAGATTACATGACAACACAGGGCCCAGTGCAGTCTGCCAGTCTGCATATTCTGATTATTAAAGGGATGGTTCACCTTCAAGTTAACTTTTAGTATATTATAGAAGGGGCAATTATAAGAAACTTTTCAATAGGTCTTCATTATTTATTTTTCATAGTTTTTTTTCTTCTGTTTCTTTGCAGCTTTCAAGTGGGGGTCACTGACACCATCTAAAAACACATGCTCTGTAAGGCTACAAATGTAGCCACTTTTTATTACTTATCATTCTATTCAGTCCACCCCCTATTCATATTCCAGTCTCTTATTCAAATCAATACAGGGTTGTTAGGGTAATTTTACCCTAGCAACCAAATTGCTGACACTGCAAACTAGAGAGCTGCTGAATAAAAATCTAAATAACTATAAAACCACAAACAATAAAAAATGAAAACCAATTGCAAATTGTCTCAGAATATCACTCTCTACATTATACTAAAAGTTAACTCAAAGGTGAAAAACCCCTTTAATCGACTTCTGGCAGATATTATTTGACTGTGTGTGATTTATGACAGTCCCTAAGCAGTCCACTCCAGACCACACTGAGTATGTGCACGGTCTTGGTCTTGCAAAGATGTATAACAAAGTTACAGGATGACAGCCCCCTGTGGCCAACTTTGAAAGCATAAATCATTTGTTTGATTAGGCTTGTGGTGCAGTAAGTTCATGTTTATGTTTAGTATACAAAATACAGAACTTCTAGCCTTATTCTATTTTAGACTTTCCTTGTCCTTTAAGTATCTGAGAGATATGAAACACGTAAGGCTGTATCCCTTTATACTGGAATAAAACTACTGATGGTTTTACAAGTCTGCCTTGAAGATTGGTGTTTGCAAGTGCCTGTTCTTTTTTCTTTATACAGCAGGGTTAGAGTCAAGGATTGGGTAGGGTGCTCAGTCAGGATGTAAGTTGAGTATGTAAGATAGGGGCTGTAAGGCTGGACACAGAGAGGAGGGACAGGAGAGGTGATGAGTAATTGTCAGGACAGGATGGAGCGAGTGAGTGTAAAACAGGAGCAGACTGGACAGGACTGGAGCAGGAACAGGACTGGAGAGCAATACTTAGCACATACAGACTAGGCAGGGAAGGCAAGGAAGCATAACATGAGGTTCAAGGGAAAAGGCTAGAGCAGGAACCCAGCTAGGGGCAATGTCACAGTGCTTAGGAAGACACTAGTGGTGGCATTGGTGGTGAGGAAGGGTTGCCTTATATAGGGTAGGATCAGCCCTGATTGGCTGATCCCAACCCACCAATTAGGATGCTGGGGTGCGATGGCTGATCCTGAGACCCAGCTGAAGTATAAATAAAAACTTGCTGGCTGCTGTCCTGGCCTGGTGTTTAGGGTAAGCAGCCAGCAACCAGGATAAAACCATAATGACAATATAAAATAAAGTGCTTGTGCATTGAAACTCTATATAAACCCATGACAACTACATCTATCCATATCATCTGGATTAGCTAGTTGAACAAGACTGATAAGTATGTACACTACAGTCACTAACCACTATAAAGCAACACACACACAGTCCCAATGAATACATTTTTCCTGATCAAATGCTGTGAGATATAATATTCTGTGCAACTTTAAGGAAACTGCTGAGTGATTATTTGTTCCAGCCTTTAAAGCTCCCCATAGACGCAACGATCTTTCCCTGCCGAACGACCGATTTTAGGGAAGTGCGACCAATCTGTCAAATTATGGTGCGGTTAGTGGGATACAAACGATCATCAGGCATTTAGGGCCCTTACACACGGGCGTTTTGGACCTGCGCTCCCCTGCGTTGCGTTTGGCTGCGTTCAGCCGCAGGGGAGCGCAGGTATAGACGCACCTCATTCTTTTCAATGGGCCTGTACTCACGAGACGCGTGTAAGCGCCGAACGCAGATTCAGACGCAACATGCTGCATTTTTCCTGCGTTTGGCGCCTACATGCGTTTGTGTGAGTACAGCCCCATTGAAAATAATTGAGTGCGTCTATACCTGCGCTCCCCTGCGGCTGAACGCAGCCAAAGGCAACGCAGGGGAGCGCAGGTAAAAACGCCCGTGTGTAAGGGCCCTTAAACGATCGTTTTGAAACAATCGTGATCTCACGATAACAATTGGATCTTTCAAAAATCTTTATGTCTATGGCCAGCTTTAGATATAAGCAAAAACAACACAGAAGGCTGTTTTGGGAATTTGAAAACAAGAGCAACTGAACTGCTGCAGGTTGAACATCCCCAGATAAAGTTACATTGTTTTCTTATGTAATGATCCCAAATGGCAAAGCCATAGAGAGAGAGCTCTTGAGTCGGCATCATCCTCCCCTGTTCTGCTAAGGATTACACCAAACATTCAGCGCACACTGCTGTTTAAAGACTCGCTAATTGTGCCAAGATCTCAATAACCATCCAGTTTCTCAGTGCCGCGACAGGGAGGAGGGGTGGGCTGGTTGCGAGAACTCAATCTGCTCTGTTAAACACTTCAGTTTCTATCCAGTCGGGCTCAGGTGCGACACGCACAGAAAGTGGTGTAGAGAGGCGCAGTACCATGGCCTTTAAGGACCGGCACTACAGAAGATTCCACTTAAATAGCTCATGCACCTGATCTCTGCACTCCTACTGTCTCTGCAAGGGCGGAAACTACACGCTTCAAGCCAGACAGAAAGACTTGCACAGGGAGGAGAAGGGAGAAGCCCAGTACCTCTCTAGTTACCATCTGGACACAGGAATAATATAGAAGACAGAAGCTCTGGACGGAACACTCTTATTGGAATAAACAAGTTTATGTTGGGTTTCATTTCTCTGGCCACGTCTACAGATTCCTGTGCTAGTCCTACAGCTCCTGCTGGCTGGGTTGGTTTCCATGCGCTATAACGCATCTCTCTCCGAGTTCTACTATTGTGGTTTGTTATTCACATCTTCTTATCTCTGAGATTTTTTTTTTAGCAGGGCTGGGTTCTTATTCACTAAGTTTGCGCCCTTCTGCCCCCTTGCCATACACACACATCCCCTCTGGATGGAAGATAAGGACGGGCTGTCCAGGCTCCGCGCCCTCTTCCAGACTTTTGACTCCAAACGCAGCGGGCGCCTGAGTAAGGGGGAGTTCTGTGCGCTGTGTGCGGAGCTCAAGGTGAGCCCCTCGGAAGCAGAGGATATATTCACTCGTTTGGGCGGTGACAGAGACAGCTGCATTACCTTTGAGGATTTTGCCATGGGCTTTCGAGGTGCCAGAGGATTACATATTCCCGAAGGGAAAAAGGACCTTGAACAAGGGGAACCACCAAAGTGCCCAAACACCCCAGAAAAAGAGGAGAAACCTGAGGAAACATTCAGCCCAGCTTGGGAAGACTTCAAGCGCAGACTAGGAGATGAAGCCAGTTACATCCCAAGGTTGGTCTCATCCCCCAGTCCGTATCTATCTATCTATCTATCTATCTATCTATCTATCTATCTATCTATCTATCTATCTATCATCTAACCTATCTATCTATTCCAATATTCAACATGAGTACAATTAATATGACTTCTGCTGAACATACTTTTTACCTACTGTGTGGTTCAAATAAATATGCACTTTAGCAGTTACACTGCCTGACCTTCCAGTTTGTCCTGCATTATCTACTTGGTTGAATACTTTTTACCTACTGTTTTAATCACAAAATATTTGTTGTTATTTTGAGAGCTAAAAAGGTAAATGGAAGCTACGTAATGTTTTGTCCTTGCAAGATAGATAATTAGATTACTAGTGCACAGCCATAGACAATCCCCCTGCACATTGTACTCCTTTGAACAAAACAGTCATAACAATGGGTGAAGGGAGGGCCCCATATACTGGAAAGCTAATCATTTCCCACTCAGGGACCAAGCATGGAGTGTTTGCCCTGTTTAGCTCAATAAATAACAAATTGCACTAATATTGCATATGAGGTATAATGTCTCTTTCAACGAGACTACTGAAATGTTAGCTGGATTGTTATTCCTGCAACACCAATAACTTGACCAGCAGAAACCTGTTTTGCAGGGTATTTTATGAAGCTGGTTGTCTTGTTTAGATATAGTACAGTAAGTGCCACTGGCTTTAGCAATAATTTCAACATTTCTGACAAAAGTGATTTGTACAGTTTTCCAGCTGTCTGTTCAGCCTCTGGGGATCTTTTTACTCGCAAGAATGTCTAAAAAATGCCAGGGTCACCATAAATATTAGAGGAGTGTTTTCTTGCTGCTATCAAACTAAAGGGATATTGCTGTAAAAACAGTACAATTATGGAATTCTTGGAAAGTAGTGATTGAAGCGTTCTTTACGCAATAGTCCTGTAGTAGTGGTCCTCTGAGCATTTTTGCAATATATGTTCCTGTTTTATTTGTAGTGGTTTTTAAATTATTAGCAGTTTCAGAGAAGATTCCAGCTCAGTGGCTTTTTGAAGACTTTTTTGAAGAATATCTAGGATCCAGGGTCAGACTGGGCCTGTGGGACACAGGGCAAAAACCAGGTGAGCCCCACCCCTCGTGGCCCCCGACCCAGCCCTTCACCCGTCTGCTGCACCACACTGATCTTCCCATCAGGCCCTGATCGTAGCCGCAACTAACAGGTATGCTCCAAGGGGCAACAGGTGTGTGGTTGTGGCTGGTGCAGGGGGGGCCCGCCTGTCCGGAGCACCAGTGTGCCTTGGACCCTCCGTTCCCACAGTGCTGGGATCCTATGCATTTTCTATGCAATTCCTGTATGCAGTTAACCCTTGTTGACTCTCAGTTGCGGCAAACATGGAATCTAAATCTGTCTAAAAATGCAAATATCACAGAAACTGCTGAAAATAGAAGATTTATATGAATTGCAAAAATGCTCAAGGAAGCAATGAAAGTTTACAGTAATTATTTTTTTATGTTTAGATCCCCTAATGCTATAGTATTATTGCATTAGTTAAAAATACATTACTGCGCTACTGCGTGAGGGGACGGGGTGTGATGCATGCAAGCGAGTGAGGTAAGAGCAGGTAAGAGGTGGAGTGAAAGAGATAGCGAGTGAGCAGGTAGGGTTGTGATAAGCACAAGGCACCTCTATCTCTAAGCTTATCGCTGGTAATGAGTGGTGAATTTCTTTGAGTTTCTGTGTGGTACATACACTGTTTGGCTGATGCAACCTGCAAGGAAATGTGTGGAACTACAAACTTTCCACATTAAACTTTTCCTATATTATTTTGGTGGGACTTATGTATTAGTAGAGCCAGGACTGAGTCCTACCTCTATGGAAATGGAAGAATGAGACAAAACATTGGAAATTACATGACTACTATGATTGTAACTATAATGAAAATTGCTATTAGGGATGGTTGAATTTGACCAGTTTCACTTTGCCAAAAATTAGCCGAATGTCATTAAAGTCTATGGGCGACATTTTTTTTTTGACGTGCAACAATATTTTTTTCTCCCATTGAAGTCTATCATTTATGTGGCGACAAAATTTGCTCATCCCTAATTGCACTGCATACTCCAGATGATCATCTCCTACTTGCCCTGAAGTTGCCTTAAAAGGCAATGGTATCATCTACAATAATCCTGCTGGATATGTAACTTTGGACATTTTGTCATTCACTTAAAATAATCTGAATATTTATATTTTTTGATGAGGATATTTAGGAATAGAGTGTAATGATGGATTGCATGGGAAAACCAAAATCTCACCTTGCTTTTCTATTGCTTTTAGAAATTGCCAGCTATATTTACTCTAAACTATAGGCATACATCTGAATACATGAATATGAAACAAGCTACCACAAGGTCCTGGCTAGTTTTCAACTAGCATATAGATAGATAGTAACCTTGTTACCCAGTAGAACATAAAAACCTTGGTAACAGTTACAGAAACAGGTACAATATTAACCCACTGGAGTAGGTACAGAAACAAATTGGACATTTACTACTTTCTGGTTGGTGGGTATAAGGTTCCATCCACTGTCCCTCCTAATGAATTTTAGAAAATGACGGCCTTGCAAATAGAATGGTATAAAGTAACTTTGGTTATTAATTCAGGAAATTGACTTCCTTTCCAAAGGCACTTTGGAATGTTGGACATTCATAGTTGAGGTTCAGAACATATATGTGACTCACTAGATATGCTATGACAAATCTGCCTTTCAATAGTAAATGAGCTTTGAGCTCTTGCTGAAAGTGTGCATCTTATGATACAAAATGTGCATCATGCTAAATTCTAGTGATGCCAAAATGCACTGGAGGCTATGGCAAAAAACTCTGCAATAGTATATATCTTGCCCTATCTTGTTATAGAAATTCCTTTACACTATGCTACAACCATTCTCCATAGAAATAAGTCTCCTATGTTGCCAATTTCTTTCAAATATGGCATTCAGACAGCTCTTTAGGCAGACGAGGGGGGTGAACTCTCATCCTATTTGATGCATGGTGACATTATAACCCAGATATATATGAAACTTTTCACTTCAGGCAAAACTGAATTTAAAGGAAACCTGTCATGATTGAGTTAACACTAGGAAATAAATAAAACTTTTAAAACAAACCACATACCCCTATTTATTATGCTCAAATCTCACTAATTCTCAATTTATAACTACTTTTCAAAGTGTCCATGAGACACTAACTGAAGCCTGACTTTCCAGAAAGTCAGGAGAGCAAAGCATCATGGGTAGAATCAGTCCTGCAGACTCCTCTCATGATATCACCAGTTTGTGCAGTTGTTAGTGGCTGGAGTAGCCCACACAATCTGAATAGAACAATAGAAGGTGTTTCAGATAATTCCCATAGAATATCAAGTCCTGGTGTGACATGAGTTATACAGAGCCTGTCTATCATAGAGTATACTCTGACTAAGCATGAATGAGATTTGGCAGTTTGGCACAGCCCACACACAGAAAACAAAGGGGTGTTTAAACATGGCAGCGCCTATGAAGCACTTTTTACATGAAGGATATTTTCTAATCCGTTTCAGATATGGACAAAAACAGCTGACTAAAGGTTTTAACTAAGGATGGAAAATAAATATTTTACTCATGTCTCAAGGTGACAGGTCCTCTTTAATTGCAGTTAGTGAGTCTTGCTTTTGGGCTCTGTATGGAGTGGTTGTGGTGCTCATGTTTTTAATAGCCACTTTGACACTTGATTTGTGTCTACACTATGTTTCACTACTGACATTCTTTTCTGACACTTACTGATGATGTCATCAGGCACTTGCACTTAGGTATTTAAATGAGGCTGGAGAGGCCAACTCTGTGTGTCTCACAAAGATACAGAAACGTTGACAAATACACTTTGATTTTTTCACTTCATTTCAAAGTCCCAGTGTGCATCAGTATTCTATAATGATAATATATATATTTGTGTGTGTGTGTGTGTAAATTCCCACCTTTCTGCCCATTCATCCCCAACTTGTTTCCTATTTCAGTAGTGCCACAACTGGGACCCAAATTACTCAAGGCTATTATTTTCAATCCACATTGTCCCTGGTACACCAGAACTTGGATTGCTTCCAGTTACTTCTATGGGGAGGCTGGCTGCATAAAGATCTCCTTAGTAGAAAAATTAGGGTTGCCTGGAATTCAGGGGGGGTTATTTATAAACACTGGCCAAATTTGCACCTTGGTTGTAACCCATGGAAACCAATTAGATGATTGCTTTCAGTGTTCAACCTGCAGCTGACTAAAAAATTCTAATCACTGATTGATTGCTATGGGTTACTAACCAAGGACAAATTTGCCCAGTGTTTTTAAATTAGCCCGTCTGTCTAGCCAAATCCCAGAGTATTTGCATTATAAACACTTAAAGACACTGTTTAGCTTATTTTAAAAATTCTAGACCATGTCCACAGTGTATACAATCAATGTATAGAAAACATCACAGCATGTCATAACAGAATACAAATTGTAAAGAGAGTTATTTAATTGTTACTACACATATATAGCCCTGATATATAGATTACGCTTCTAATTTTGCTGATATATTTTTAATTGCTGTAGTATTATCTTAAAACAAACAAAAGCAGGTGGCAGATCTGATATGGATAGATTTGGCTAGAGGCAGGGGCGTAACTACAGAGGAAGCAGACCCTGCGGCTGCAGGGGGGCCCAGGAGGTATAGGGGCCCCATGAGACCCTAAATCTTATACAATTTCAATAAATATTGGTAAAACAGGTCAACTACTGGACATTTTGGGGGCCTGAAAAATAATTTGCTGTGGGGCCCAGTACGATCTATTTATGCCACTGGCTAGAGGCTAGCTGTTTGGTACTAAGTCAGTTATCCCATATGATATAACTAAATATAATATGTCCCAACACCGTATTTCAGTCTGGAACTAGGTATTCTGGCACCCTAGGCATCTTCCATGTGCCATTCTCTGTCCCAGGTATCATTTTTTTTCACCTTACCCACTCCCCTTTCACTATTTTGTTTTTTTTCCTTCTGCACTACTGCTTTTGCCTATCTGCTAGGTGTCTTTGCTTCTCAACCCCCCCCCCATAAATACCGCAATAAAAAGAATGCCTTTGAATTTCAGACCTGCATGCCATTTAGTGACATAAAACCACTTGAATTCAACCCTCAAAAATATTCCCGAAGTAAAATCCAATGAAATCAAATATATAGCATCCGATTTCACGAAAAAATCGTACTAAAATCCGATTTCACGAAAAAATCGTACAAATTCATCCGATTTCACAAGAAAAACATACGAATCGTATGATTTTTTAAAAAAAAAAATCGGATGATTTCTATTCGATGAAAAAAAACTTATGGGAGCTTCCCATACGCCAGGATAGAAACTTGGTAGGCTTAAATTGGCGAAGTAGGCAATCAAAAATTTTTTTTAAAGGGCAAGTACTTTGACCATCGAATGGTCAAACGATTTTCTTATTCGAATTGTGGTCAATACAATAGAGAATATTGCATATAAAACTTAATTGCTCATGTGCTATCCCTGTACAGTATCCAGATTGTTATAGATTTAAAGATTTTGTTGGGTAAATTGACTGATTTGACTCTACTGCCTGACTGTCTGGGCATTTATATCAGGTCAGGAAGGGTTTTAAAAGACCATCCTATAATACTGTTTAAATGCAGATGATTTTTCCTGTTTTCAAATTCCATCCCAGCTCCATTTACTTCCTGCATTTCCAATTGATCAGGTTGCTGGCCTCACCTAACTGAACAATGGTAGTTGTATAGTGTTTCGTGCCTCTTTTGGTGTCCTGTAAATATCACAATTAACATTTCTCTAAATCTGTTTTTTTTTGTTTTGTCTCAGTCAGTCAGCGTCAGTGTTAATGCTCCATTCTGTCAAAGACAGTATTTCAATCATGTCTTTATGTAACCTCATAGTAAAATAATTCTGGTAATCTGATAATGAATGAATACGTATGGTATCTCATAACATGACTGCACAACTACTGGAGCTGATTATTTTTCCATTGTTGTCTAAACTTTTTGCACTGTCTAACTGGGTATAAAAATTCTTATATAATGCTAGTAATTTTGTAGTTCGCCTTGACTTCATATGGGATATTTGTCACATGGTACTCATGTAGTCCTTTTATATGATAAATTCATTGATTTTTGCGTACAGATATATATAAACTCTCAGGAAACCGGTTATCCAGAAAATGAAATACAGAAATGTAATTTTTCTGTTGTATGTATACAATTAATTTATGTAATACTGATTATGTAATTACTGTTTGCTAAAATAGCATATATGTTTACTTGTACTTTTAGTAGCCTTAAAATACAGATCCCATACTGCCGATACAGATACAGTGTAATGTAACTTCTTTGTCTGCTACTGCACAAGTGTTAATAAAGTTTTGTCTTATTGAAGCAAGAGAAGCATGGTGTCTGTGTGCAGTTTCTCCTCTGTCTAAAAGAAAGCTGCAGGCTCACCTGAGATTGAGCTACTGGTTGTCCCATCGTTTTATATATGAAAATATTTTTGCCTGGCATCAAGTAATAAATTTATTGGCAGCAACAGATATATTTTGTATATGAAAGGCTTTGAATGACAATTAATCTGTGTTTATCGGCACTTAAAGGTATGCCTCCTTTCATTGTACTTGTGCTGATATTTTTTTAGATTAATCATGATTTTAGATTAATCATGATTAATTAATAATAGGGCATGATCTTTTAACAAGGGGTTTATTAACCAAGCTAGTTTTATTAATTTTCAGGAAGTCCAGTACAACTTCATAACTCATATGTCTTGATATCTACATAAGGTGGCTGGAGGTTGAATATAGTGATGGTATAAGAAATTTACAGATATGTAGTGAAACTAAAAATAGTTTGCTTGATTTCTCCTGAACATAGGTAGATTAGTTATGAAACTGTGTGGCAAGGAGATCTAAAAAAAATGTCATTGATATTTCAGCCATTCTTTTCAACCTCGATGAGAAACCTGATGTGAGTATATTTCCTGTAACATATGGTTAGATAACTTATGATTAAGCTTATTGAAGTGCAGCTGTCCATTGAACTGAAAAATCAGGAGAGTTCTCACAGTTGCTTAAAGTGATCATATTTCTTTGTTTTGTGCCTGTCAGATCTATTTACTTTATGTTGTCATGTTGAAAAGTAAAGGGTGTTTCAGTTTCTAATCCAGTCATAATTTACAGTTGTTTACAGTACAGTGCAAATGCTTTACACGCTACTTGTGGTTCTTATTAACAAGAGCCTCGCTTTTATTGTTAATGCTTAAAATACTGTATAGTTAATGGCATGCAAAGATGCATTATGATTCCTTCATGTTAACATAAAGCTAAAGTCACAAGCAAAATGCACTGGTTTTGTTACTTGACAACAAAGGGTTACTATCTTCTTTACAGATAAGTGGGTTCAGCTGGACTTTATACAGAAAGCTTAGGGCAATATTTCTATTTGCGTAATTATAATCTATCTGGTGACATAAAATGATACACAAGTGTAGCTACAAATGTAGCTGTATTTGTAATGGCATTGTGAAGTTTTGTATATATGTTGTGGAACAATATTCACCGGCCCTAATGGCTGTCAAATTGAGAGGGAATCCCCCACTCCTTTAGGATGATAGCATGCTGCCATTGCTATCACATAGAAGCACTGTGGGTCAACCTGCATGGAACGGATTGTTGCCACAAATATGAACAGGCTCAGTTTTGTTCCTAATCAAACTTCTGCATTCTCTTCTCATAAAACAACCCATAGAAAGCTACTGGAGGCCTCACTAAAACTCCTTGGAGACATGGAGACCTAATCCTTTCAACAGTGGATATGTTTTCTCTGGTGAGCTGGAAACTGATTGCTGAGTAACTCATTAATCACTTTTTCACCAAACAAACTTCTTGTTCATTCTGTTTTTTAAGTTCACACTGTTTGTATAGCTGTGCCAGATTTGACTTGAGGTCCAGGTAACAAGAAATTACTGATTAGAAATAGTTACTGTTCTATTTTTGTATTTTGTAATCCTTGTTTCTAGAGATACGTTCAAAAGATTATTATGACTGGCCTTCATAGATTCACAAGGAGAAAGATAGACTAATTAACTGATACATAGCAACCAAAAGGCATCTGCTTTCATTATTCTGTCATCGACCCACAGTATGCTTATAAAACCATAATGATAATAGTTTTTGTTGGTTAATACACTGTTCCAAACTTACCCAAAATATTTGAGGATAATGTTCACTGATGTGTATGTATTTTACAGGGAAATGTATGAAACTGCATGTGATTCACCCTATTGGATATAGTGGAATGTTTTGGGGCAAAAATGCATAGTTTGGTCTTAAAGAGATACTGACACCTGAAATTAAACTCTTATTTACATCTATTATAATATTGGCTTTGAAAGCTACTTCTAACTTTGCCATAAAGTATTTGCATGATGCTTTTACATTACCTGTCTGATCCCCCATGTTCCTGTATGAGGGGGCTGCCATATTTGTGCAGCAGGAGTCCGTTAGTATTAGAAACTGTAACTAATAGGCTGAGATGGGACGATCAGGTTGGCAAAGTCAGAGGGGTAAATTTATCAAAGAGTGAAGTTAAGAGTGAAGTTCCGTAGTTAAATTCCGCCGCTCTCCATTCATTTCTATGGGATTTTTAAAGGCGCATTTATCAAAGGGTGAACTTTCACTTCACCCATTGATAAATAGGCCTTTCAAAATCCCATAGAACTGAATGGAGAGCGGCGGAACTTCACTCTAGTGGCGGAACTTCACTCTTTGATAAATTTACCCCAGAGTGTCAGAGTCAGGCTTAGGAAATTTAACTAACAATTATATACAAAAACAAACCTCTGAGCAAAAAATTATCAACATGACCTATAGGTAACATTTAGGGGCAGATTTACAAAATTTGTGTGAATAATTCAAAGTTCGATCGAATTTACAGAATTCAATTGGTCGAATGTTAGAATATGCAAATTAGGCAAATTCGACCATCGAATAAAAATAATAAAAATCTATTCGACTTGTCGAATTAAAATTTTTATTCGATTGCCTACTTCGCCAGGTTTAACCTGGCAAAGTGCTTTTGGTGAATTTAAAAATTCGATCGAACGGTTAAAATTTTTGAATCAATCGATTCAAATGATTTAATTGATTGAATTTTTACTATTCGATCGTTCGACCAATCCAATCGAATATCGGTAAAAGATTTTACTTCCCTTCCATTCACATGGTCGAATTTCAAATTTTTTTAAATTCAAAATTTGACCAATGATAAATCTGCCCCTAAATGTACATTCATATGTTAAAATTAATTTTTTGTGTCAGTATCACTTTAAGAGCTGTCTATTCTGGCATACACATTATGGTAGCTCTTAAAGGAAGATTGAGTACAAAGGAACATCATTATGGTAGTTGGTTGCTGAAGCCAGGAATACCAGATAAGGATCAACATTTAAAAATAAGCTGGTAAGGATTTTGCAATGAATAGAAGGCTTCAAAGGTACCATCTAGCATAATGACTATAGTTCAGTCAAAGATCCAGTAATGGTTAATTTCTACTGCTTTTCTGAAACTTTGCTTGCAATTCAGTCTGTATTAAGGACAAATCCTCTTAATGATTTTACCAGTAAAAGCAGATGGACTCATCAGGACTAACTTCAAGCCAGTGCCGGACTGAGATGGCATTGGCCCCCCAGAAAACCTTTTACCATGGGCCCATTTTCCAAACTGTTATTCCTCCTTACCTCACTCAACTTCTTTATTCTCCTAGTCTTTTATATCTACTTACTTTATTCTTCCATTATTAAGCATTTTTACCATAAAGAAATAGGGAATGACAATGGAATTGGCCAAATTGTTAGAAGCAAAACGGCCCATTGACACCTTGGCCCACCAGGAGTTTTCCTGGTATCCGGGTGGACCAGTCCAACACTGCTTTAAGTATATGCAATCATCACATGCAGTCACTTCTTCCATTTCTTCCATAGAGCAAACAGATACTGATATAGCCATTCTTTAACATAAGTTTTAAAAGTATAGTGGAAGACAACTGTTTTTCTAGTATAACAATTTGACTTATTTTTCCTGCAGACATGAACAAGCCACTGTCCTTTACCAGAATATCCATATAGTGGAACCTATGTTAATCCAGCAATATGAACATGTTATTAGAAATTTTGTTCGGGAGATACGACTTCAGAGCACAGAAATGGAAAACTTGGCCATTGCAGTGAAAAGGTAATTCAAAGAAAACCAGAATAGTATGTGCTGCTTTTGCTTTATAAAAAGGAGGTTTTGTCCCACATTAAATGGGACATATTGTGTAAAAAACAAGAATGTGTCAGTGTGTTATACTCTTTAAAATATAGAAGCAATGTGCTTAAAAAACGTTGTGTTTCAGGCTATGTTCTCCAAAAACCCTACTAGTCTCACCGATCTGTTCCACTAACTGCTGCCTCCTTACCCAGGCTGTTCAGGGAAGACTAGGGCACTTAGCACTCTGCACTGTAGAAAAGAAACCAATCAGCAGCCGACTTGAAAGAAAACTGAAGCCTGTCTTTGCTTGTGTGACTGGTGGGCTGTTATCTTCCTCCAACTGTGCTTCTGGCAGGGACTGTTAGATCACACCCACCCCTCATTTAAAATGTAAACATAATGATACAGAGTGAAACCTGCATCCTATAGTATTCATTATTTCCTAAAAGATGGGGGTGGGGGCTTTCAGTTATGCTATATGCCTCCTTTCAACAAAATTAGGAAACAAAAAGAAAGACAGTATACATTCAAATGAAAAAGTTTGGGGACCTCTCTTAATGCTTTGGAGTTTTGTTTATCATTGGCTGAGCTTTCAGTGTAGCAACTTCCTTTTAATATAGAACATGCCTTATGGAAACAGTAGTGTTTCAGCAGTGGCATAAGGTTTATTGGGTTAACAGAATATATGCAATATACATCACAACAAAATTAGATAGGTGCATAAATGTGGGCACCCCAACAGAGATATTACATCAATACTTAGTTGAGCCTCCTTTTGCAAAGTAAAAGCCTCTAGACGCCTCCTATAGCCTTTGATGAGTGTCTGGATTCTGGATGGTGGTATTTTTGACCATTCGTCCTTAAAAAATCTCTCCAGTGCAGTTAAATTTGATGGCTGCCAAGCAGAGCATAGCCAGCCTGCTTCAAATCATAATATTCAATTTGGGGAACAGAATATTGTATTTTTCCCTCTGCATAAATGCTTTTGTAGATTTCGAAGTGTGTTTTGGGTCATTGCCTTGTTGGAATATCCAACCTCTGCATAACTTCATCCAACCCTCGACTTTAACAAGGGCCCCAGTCCCTGAACCAGCCACACAGCCCCACAGCACGCCAAATTTGACAGTAGGAAGCACAACTTGCAATTGGCCATCTTGAATACCTTTTCTCATGATTGAACACACCTGCCTATGAAGGTCAAGGCTTAATATGCCCAAACACAACACCAATGCAACCATTTTGGCGTTGCTAGTAATCAGTATTGAGCAGTTACATGCATTCAGATTACCAAAATTACAAGGATACCCCAATTTTGGCACAGCCAGTTTTTCATATTTGATTTAATTTCATACAACTGAATACTGCTTCACTAAAAATCTTTGTTCAGAAAACACCCCAGTACTCAGATGTTCCTGGGAAATTAAAGACATTCCACTGTTATCTTTTTTGTTAAAAGTGGAGTAAATTATTATGCAGGCTGAGAGGGGTTCCCAAACTTTTTCATATGACTGTATCTGTAGCACTTATGCTGATGGGATCTCATCAGTATATTAAAAACATCACTTTAATTAACTCAAGTATAAGTGATGCTTACTTGTACCTGTACTATACAGAATGTTTAAAAATAAAACTGTTTATGAGAAACATTATGAGAAAGTTTAAAACAGAGAGAAAACAGTATACGTGCTGTAGTCATACAATGAGAACTTACTATTTCTTATGTTCAAGTCAAATGATTCTGTATTTACCAACAGCACAAACTTAGGGGCAGATATATCAAGAGTCGAAGTAAAAATTTTAACTAAAAAAGTCTAATTTCAAAGTAATTTTTGGGTACTTTACTTATCAAATAGGCCAAAATTTGATTCGAATTGAAATTTTTTTTACTCGAGTTTTAAAATTTGACCATTAGAAAATTGAAGTACTGTCTCTTTAAAAAATTAGAATTCAACACTTCGCCACCGAATTGCTATTTTAGCTTATGGGTGCAGGATCCAGAACCAAAATGGGCCTATCCGATCTAAAAAGGTCAATTTGTGATTGAAAAAACACCTTAAAAATTCAATAGTCAAATTTCTAATATTTTTGTATTTGAAAATTCAAGGTTTTTTTAAAAGGGCATTTTCTATTGAAAATGGACCTATTTTATCGAAGTCCATTTGTTTTGTATAATCATTTCCTTTGTTTGCCTGCTGCCAAAGCATAGTTTGATTTTGGTGTGAATCCTGTTTTTATGGTTTAAATACAATAAGCTTACATTTCATGTATTTGATTGCAGGGCACAGGATAAAGCAGCAATTCAGCTGAGTGAGTTAGAAGAGGAGATGGATCAGCGGATCCAGGCTGTAGAGAAGAGGGTAAAGAAAGAGGTTTGTATTGAAGAACTACTCTATTTAACATTTTCATTATTAGAAATTTTGGTTTAGAAAATAGTTGTTGTCCCAAGGTGAAGCATAATGCACCCGGGACTGTGAGAGTTAATAGCAACCTAGTGCTACAACAGTGCTTGATTCATATCATTTTGTGAGTGCTGCTAAATAATAATGGTAAAAAGAGTTTGGAAAAATTTGAAATATGTTTGGAATAAATACTTACAGAGAATAAAAACTACACACATAATACACCTTGTTAATTAAAAGGTGGGAATTACAAAAGCAATTATACCTAAGTGCACTACGTGCAAAACATTGTGCCAAATAGAGGAGGCATTAAGATTTATTTAATTTAGTGAATTTGACCCAACTGGGTCCACACACTGGGTAAAGTCATGATGTATTATAAGAAAAAGATTTTTAGAATATCTTTATTGAGAACTGTTTTTAGCTTTACTTGTTGTATTAATAAATCAAAAAGCACTTTTTCTGTGCACTATACACTGCATAGGTTAGTCAGTAGCTGTGGATAAATGTAGCTACGATTCAAATGGCAGCAAATTTTCACAGTTTTTAGTGTGACCACAGTATCAGTTTCACCATTCATTAGTCCCATTAATAATTCATGCTGACAACAAGCTTGAGTTTACACTTTAGTCTCACAAGTACAGACTAAATTAGAGCCACCATTTATCTCTCTCTTCCTCTCTGTCAGCTCCCAGGGCTGCCAGCTAATCATTATTTATTTCATCTGCTAAAACCGGGACGTTTCATCCTTGCTTTACATGCTTTTCCCTGTATATATATATATATATATATATATATGTATGTATATATATATATATATATATATATATATATATACAATATGTAGGTGATGGCACTCACAAAATTTGTACAAAAGGTGACAAAACTTGTCAAAACAAAATAAGGTTTATTTTTCCATTTATTTATTTGTTTTGCCAAGTTTTGTCACCTTTTGTACAAATCCTGTGAGTGCCATCACCTACATATTGTATTAAGTTTTGACGCATGTGCACCCAGGTCTTTTTTCAGGTGTATATATATATATATATATATATATATCTACGAAAACTTGCTTGAAGCCGGCTTAGCGCGTATAAAGGTTAAGTATGCCTGGGTGCAGGCCTGGACTGAGAATCAAAATAGGCCCTGGCATTTCAGGTACACAGAGGCCCAATCAGCCCACATAGAGGCCCAAACAGTCCCCAACAGCCCACTAAATACTGACTTTCTATGGGACCTTATAGCAGCCCCTCTGGCATTTGCCCTAACCCACATATTGCCAGTCCGGGCCTGCCTGGGTGCAAAATTCAAACAATAAGATAACTGTTCCAAAGAGTGTTAATCAAGTTGCAACAGAGCAAAAGGGAAAAAAACAAAAACAACAAAAAATACAATGGAAAAACCAACAAAAATCAGAGAATCAAGAAATAAATCTTAAATAGCGTAATCAATTACCATTGTAATGGAAAAAGGGAAAGAAACAAATCAATATAAACAACTAAATGCTCTGTACTGTCAGGGAACTCAACCGGTATCATTAATACCGAGCAAAGCAAATAGTCAAGGAAGTATTTATTTAACACGATAACTAACACTGTAGGTAATAGTGCTAGTTACCCTATGGCACCAGGTGATAAAAATGTTTCAATATAAGAGCCCAGCGCAATTGTGTATTGCTGCAGATAGGTACCTTCAATCAAGATTCTATAAAGATTATCTCGCTAGATCCACCAATGAATACACTAAGTTCTCAGTCAACTTACAGTTAATCAGTGTAGAGTTTGTGGCCTTGTAGTATCTGTAAGTCTGTGTATCAATGAGTTACAGTAAAGTCAATTGCAATGCATCTCCATTAGTAAGCTTGTGGACTGCAACATCCCATAGTGCATGCACAGGCAAGGGGAGGAGTAGTGTTGTGGGGTTGCCGGAGGAGGGGCACGTCTCACGTTACATGTGTGCCTCAGTCGTGTTGTTGTCAGGGCATCAGTCCGTAGCAACCCTGTGCAGTTCTTGGAACTGGAAATGTGCTCACTTTAGCTTGGAATGTTAATACAAAATTATTTACTAGGGAAGCAGGGAAGAGGTTGCAAAAGAAAATGGGTGGAAAAAAAGGAAAAAATAACTATGTTAAAGAGCAGAAGGGAAAGATCAAGGCAAGGAGACCTTCTAAAATGTCAGTGTCTCGATTTATACACTTGTTGGGCACATATAGTAGGGGAAATATATAAAGATGCAGATCACGGGCATAAATCAGTGTATGTAAATATTTATATCACACAGGATACTAGGTTACACAGGACACATAGGATACTAGGTTAAGTGAAGCACCGATTGCCTGGGGGTAGGCCACATTAACCCGTCCAAAGTGTGTGTCCACAGGTACATCTTTTTGGCCTCAATTTAAATTCATCAATAGGAGTTTTAGTAGTTATGGTGGATAATATTAAGTGCACTGGAGAGAGGGCCTGGTAAACCACCGTTGTTTGGTCCAGGGTACAGATACACATGCCCACTCCAGAATAGGTGCAATAAGGAGTCACCAATAGATCTTACAGAGTGAAAGAATATGCACCCTTCATAAATAAATTACTCCAGAGTGGGCATTGTGTATTGCCACATGAAATCTCTGGAGTAAGTATGCGTTGGGTGCCCATGTGGGGGGGGGGTTCATAATTAGTGTTAAGTATGAAATTATAGCATAGACAAGGAACATACTTGTTCCGTGATAAAGAGAAAAAGAGAAAAGGGTTATGAACAGAAAGTGAAAAAGAAGGGGGGGGGACAAGATTGGGATGTGGTAAGGTGAAGCCACAGGAACAATGTGGGGATTAATGCAAGGGACAGTTATATAATACATGTGCTGTAATAGGTAGAACAGTCCCTATGTCTAGTAGTGCTGGGCTTAGCTACATTAGGAAGTCCTACCCCTCCCATCATCCTAATAGAAAGTGACATAAGAGATCAATTCATTCAATCCCCTGGGCTGAAGGTGTCCAGACAGTGGATCCACTTTTACTCAGTCTGTAACAACAGTCACGGTCACAACCATGTATCGGCTCTGGAATGAAGTCTATAATCATGCTCCTTAATGAGGCTAGAGGGTGTTTGTGTGACTGGTGTATCTCCTGAGCCTTTTACCAGGGCAGCACGGATTGCTGACCTATGGTTAGACATTCTGTCTCGAAAGGATATAATAGTCTTGCCGGCATATACTAAGCCGCAGGGAACCTTCAAGATGTAAATGATGTACTTGGATGTGCATGTTATTCTATGCTTGATTGTAATTTGTTGAGTGAGGATGGGCGAATGAAGGTCCTGTCAAGAGCTGCCTGCAGGTGGTGCAATCCATACATCAATAGCACCCTGTCTTAGTGGTGGGAAGCCAAGTGGATGTTGTGCAATTCTGGTAGCAATGCTGGGAATCAGTTTTTACCAGTTGATCTCTGAGATTCCGGCCCCTTCTAAAAGCAGTTTGGGGAGGACACTTGAATGGTGGTGGTAGAGATCTATCTTTCTGTATAATGGTCCAGTGGACAGGGATGGCTTGTACGAACAATCGGGTACACACACACACACACACACACACACACATATATATATAATATATAGTCGCTCCATGGATGGCACACCGCTTCCAGATTATTCTCAGTTGCACGGTTAAATATTTGTATACATTTGCAAAGAGAAACCAACAAAAGTCCCTGTTGGGATCAAAACGTCATGATGGCTATACATGCTTTACCTACATACACGTTTTTTGATTCGACAATATCATGTGGTTCCTCCTTGCAAATATATATGTATATTCTTTTTTTAGGAGGATGCTATATAGTCAGGTCAAGCAGAAAATGTGGTTATTATAAAAAAAAAGTGGTTATTATAAATTAGTGTAACTAACTTACTGTTATAATATAGAAATTAATTGTAATAATGTATAATATATTATAAATTAAATTAGACTTTATTAAATATTATATATTACAGATGAAGCCACTTTGGATTGTGCATTTGACACAGAAAAACTTAACTCATCTATCCCATTTATCCCACTTAGCACAGAATATTGTGTCACAACATCCCATCCAATTAAAGAGTTCACCATTGAAAACAATGGTGCTTTGGTATGCTAATGAAAAGGTTAAATGCATTAAATGAGTTAAGATAACTTTGGATAACACAGTTTCTTTAATTAGCCCTGAGTCACAATGCATTTAACTCACCAATCCCAGTGGCTGCATCTGTATATATAAAGTTTATATAGGACAGCATCACCTCCCAGATAGCTACTTCATAGCTGCCCATGTGCACGTAATCAGTGATATGTACATCAAAAATAAAGAAAGACAGCACCATGGGTCTTTGCTGAAAAAAATGTATTGTATTATAACATGGTATTAATATATATATATATATATATATATATATATATATATATATATATATATATATATATATATATATATATATATATATAAGCATTGACTTCCCAGTCATGAGACTGTTGAAACAATAGTGTATATAGCTTGTCTAATGCTTCCTGAATGTCTATAAGTTGCAACTGATTACAATCATGATTCCACTTTTATGCACTGCAAAATTGTGTATCACAGTAAATTTTACATTCAGAGAGATAGGGGCCATTTATATTGTGGGTTGTTCTAGATACATCTTATTTAAGTAACTGAATACACCTACAAGGCAAATGCAGAATGCCTGAATGTTGTTTGCTTAGTGACAGACTGCATCTGTACAAGTTGCTTATATCGTTTCAGTTCTCTGTTTGTTCTTGGCGGCTACTGCTTCAAAAACATCAAGCTGCATTTCTCTGTTGTGTTGGTAGGCATGATATATATCTCCGAGATATTTTATATTGTTTGTAAGTTAATAAACAATCATGTGAATAGGGGCAATTTCTGTTATCATCGAAACTGTTGCAGTAATAAGAAAATGTACATAGGGCGATTTCACTGAGAAAATAAAGAAAGAATATAAATTGCAAGCAGAAATATGAGATGTGTTATAGCATTAGGTCAGAACAATTGCTTAGTGGTTAACATGGCTGCCTTACCCTTGATTCCAGCCTGGGCAGAATCTGCAAGGAGGAAGGACTCTATGATTCAAGGGAGAAAAATTCTTCTAATGTCATAAAACATGTTTATTTCAGTATTTTAAATACAATGGTTGTAAAACTTTGGTTTGGTTGCCCATATCTGATGTCCAGTTGTGAGGAGCAGTGTGATGCTGCTACTAGCTGTTGTCCTTGGTGATGCTGCTACTAGCTGTGGCTGGGAAAATTGTAAAATGGGGTGTTTTGCTACTCAGAAAGGGTCAGACTTGGACACTGGCAGAACACCAGGAAACAAACCCGGTAGGCCTCATCCTTTGTGTGCCTGCTGACCCAATCCCGCTCAGATCTAGAATGTAGTTCACTCCTCCGCTGCCCCCAATCACAACCACAAGTAAAGGTAAGCAAGAGATGCTGCACATGGGGGGGGGGGGGGGGGGGGGGGGGGTGAGTGTAGACCAGCTCCAGGTTTCATGACTGGGGTGTGGGCTCCTCACACCCCAGTCTGATCATGCACTCAGACTTTTCCTGTTGGTACAGGGTAAGTAGGGTAATATTGCACTGTTCTTTGTTATATATCTATGCCTTTTACAGTTACCTGTATCTAATGGAGAAGGCTATCCACTGCCATTATCTAACAGGCTAACATGAAATATGCACCTCTGCTCTTACTGAACCTTTTGGGAAATGCTCTTGGCATAAAAGTTGAGTGTATCAGATTATTGTTATGCTTGTAACCAGCAATCTCCCTACAGTCAGGAAACAGTACTCCTCTATTCAGAAATGTTTGGAGGAGGATTAATTTTAATGCTAATGATTCCAAACCACACAGAGACAAACTGAATATTTCCATTTTTTCCTTCCAGAAACATATTTGCTGGCAAATGTGGTGATATCAATTTGTGAAATATTAAAGACTTAAAGGGCATGTAAAGGCAAAAAAATAAAATCCCATTTTTACTTTAAAGAAAAATAAATCTATCTCCAATATACTTTAATTAAAAAATGTGTACCGATTTTATAAGAAACATGAGTGTATACAGTGAAATTCTCCCTTCATTTACTGCTGTGGATAGGAATTGTCAGATGGCCCCTAACTGTGGTGCTGGGAAACAGTCATATTTATGAAAAGCAGGGGGAGACCCTGCCTTACTTCCCAGCCATGTGGAACTCAAGAACTTTGTTTCCCTGTAGAGCAGTTGGATTTTTACCTTTACATCCCCTTTAATGTTTCCAATGGCAGCTGCAGGGACCAAGATCATGGAGCCAGATTTAAACAGATAAACTGGGATTCTATTTGGAGGATTATTATGCTGCAGCCACTGGTTTTGCAGAGTTGGAGAAAGCTTGTACATAAACTATAAAATAAACATTAGATTACATGACAACACAGGACCCAGTGTAGTCTGTATATTCTGATTATTAATCAGTCTTACTGTATCAGCTTCTGGCAGATATTATTTGACTTGTGCTGTTTTGATCATTTATGATGATCCCTAAGCATCCCAGATCACATTGAACATGTGCACAGTCTTGCAAAGATGTATAACAAAGTTACAGGATGACAGCCCCCTGTGGCCAACTTTGAAAGCATAAAACATTTGTTTGATTAGGCTTGTGGTGCAGTAAGTTCATGTTTATGTTTAGTATACAAAATACAGCATTTCTAGCCCTATTCTATTTTAGACTTTCCTTGAAAAGTTGATCTCATTCAAAATGTTCTATTTATGTACTTGAAGCTTAGGTTGCCTGAGCACTTTCACCATGTGATTTTTGACCATTTTTTTCTTATTCCTGACAATTGTAAAGTGGCGGTTTTACTTTCAGGATTAAATACATGAATTGTTTGGTTGTGCAATTTTAGCACCATCTAGTGGTATAATCAAGGTAAAGAAGCCTTTTTTTTATACCTTCATAAAATGTAAGTCCAGCTTGTCTCCTCTCCCTATTTCCCTTTTATTTTCATGCCAATATTTCATGTCAACAGTAATAAATAAAAGATGGAAAGCAATTGAAAAAAGTAATTGTTTATGGTGAACAATCTGAAAACAACGCAATTGAAAAAAAGTTTTTAGAAGGTGAACAACCCTTTATGGCATTCATACACTTTAAGATGTGTTAATTTGGCAGGGTTTCCCTCAACAAGCCCACTTTTAGTGTTATTGTAGTAATGTGATCATTTGAACAAAGGGCCAAACTATTGCATTACAATGAATGGGGTATGAAAAGTCATAATTTGGACCACATGAATGAGGCAATGTGGTCCTTGATAAGACAGAAAAATCAAGCCTGCCCTATCAAGATGTAGTCGATTTTTGGCCAAATATCGGTTGGAGAAGCCTGTTGAAGGGCCCTATACATGGGCAGATAAGATGGCAAATCAGTCTAAAGCAAGGGTGCCCAACCACCAGGCCATGGACCAGTAGTGGGCCGCCTCTGCAGACTATAATAGCTGCAAAAATAATGGAAAAGACCCAAATTACTTGTAATGCCAGAACCCTGACATGCTATCACCATGACAAAAGCTATGATAGAGCCCAGGAAGCTTTCTTCTGATCATGACAACGACCAAAATACTGTTTTAACAAATCTTTTTAGTAAGCTTGAAATGCATGCGTGCATCTCCCCCCACCCTGGTCCACTGAAAAATTGCCTTGTGTGAAACTGCAGCTTAAATCTGCCCATGCTGAATTGTCAGTATGGAATGTTTGAAATGCCTGGCATGGTTTCTTAATAAAATGTTTTTCTCTGAAAAGCTGAAACTATTTTAATTGTATACTATCCTATGGTCATATTGACAATGACATCAATTTTAGCAAAACTCATAATGGCTGCAAGCCTTTTAGAATGGGTTCCTATTGATTGAACAATATATTCATTCAGGCAATCCATTTGGAGACCATTCTTCTCATATCATCTGATGGCCATGTATTTCTTCTTCCATCAGGTAGCAGCTGCTCCTTAGTCCTTGGGCTTGATATAGAGCACATGGTAGCCTAATTTTCTAAATACATATATAACTTCAATGGCCATTATCTAACTAAAGATTCTTGCCTTTTTGCCAAGATGTTGTGAATTGCTTAGAGATTTTTAAGCGTTGCAATGGTTGTCCAGACAACCGAATGGAATGCTAATAATGTATTTGTCATTAATGTAGATTTAAACAGTATATCCTTGGAATCCCATGTTACAGGTTTTTGTTACTGTTGTCCTGAATGTGATATTTCTATGAAGGAAGCAGGAAATAGCTCAGTGAACTGTACAATGGAAATTATTTGATGTTTGGCTTGTTAGTTGTTATATTTCACAATGTTAATGACTACTAAAAACTGGTCAAAACCAGTTCAGGCTCTTTCAGACATTTGTCATTTTAATCTATAGCAGTGTCTGTTGGGCTGGTGGATTTTAGGCATTTTGCAGTACACTGGAAAAAAATGCAGTGAAACAATGCCTGAAATCTGTGTTGGTCTTAAGGACGTAATTTCATTGATTTTGTATAGTTAAATTGTATCAAGAGCTTACTTACTGTGCACATAACCTTTAAAACAGGATTTCATTCCATGGTATTTTCACATTTACTCCACTACTGAAGTGACTTGGCTTAAATACAGATACCTTTGTGTAACCCTTAGGGTTGTACTCACCAAATACTGATATTAAATCTTCAGCTGACTTAATTACTTAATTTGTTTGCTATTTGATACCTTGCCAGTAGGTGTCACTGCATTATTGATATAAAAAATAAACTTTTTGGGGGATAGTTTTAAAGACTGACATACTGTACCTTGCCTCTGGGGAAAGAATGATGTCTTCCAAAGCATGGATGAGGGTTGTACTTCTTCTAGGGATTAACATCAGCCATTAAGAGAGAATCAATCATTAATCTGCATGTGGGGTAAGACCCCCAGGGGAACCCCCCTCTTAGTTCTTAGCAAGGATTATCCAGCTTGTGTTATAGGGGTGGGTCCTCACCTACTTAGTGCCAGTCAGCGTAGCCGAACAGCCTGCAGTCCTGGAGTTTTATTAAAAAGTCCAGAGTTTCTTTTGAGCTCCTGTACTGATGCCAGAAAAAAAGTCAGGGGTTTACGATTTAAAGAAGTTTCGAACCTAATGAAAATAAAAGGCTTCTTGGCAGAGACATTTAGAAAACAGAATAAAAACTCCCAGTGTAAGGCCATTAAGTGTATAATCTCATCAGCATAAATGCCCCAGACCTACAGCTCAAGGTGGAAGTATTCAACTTAGAAGAAGATGGCAGGCATTCACAGATCCCACAGACAGACGTGTAAAAGAATTGAGAACCTTATTTCAGGCCAAAAATAGATTACTACATAGCCACAGGCCATATAATAGTCAATCATCAACATATTTACCAGTTAAATATATACTTGCAATCTGTGTGCTTAGATAAAAACACCCCAATGCAATTGTAGAAGTAACCAGACTGACTGAACTGTATGTTAAAGGGGTTGCTCACCTTTAAATGAACTTTTAGTATGATGCAGAGATTGATATTCTGAGACCATTTGCAATTGGTTTTCAGTTTTTATAAATTTTGGTTTTTGAGTTATTTGGCTTTTTATAAGCAGCTCTCCAATGCAATTTCAGGTTCCAAATTACCCTAGCAACCATGCACTCATTTGAATAAGAGACTGGAATATGAATAGGAGAAGGCCTGAATAGAAAGATGAGTAATAAAAATTATCAATAACAATAAATGCATAGCCTTAGAGAGAGAATTTGTTTTTTTTTATGGGGTCAGTGACCCCCCATTTAAAAGCTGGAAAGGGTCAGAAGAATAAGGCAAATAACTCAAAATAATGAAGACCAATTACAAAGTTGCTAGAAATTGGACATATTATAACATAGTATAACATACTAAAAGCTACCTCAAAGGTGAACATAAAAAGAGTGCAAAATGAATATCCAATAATTTAGCAGGATGGACAATACATTCTGATGTGTTTTGAACCAACTATTGGTCCATTCTCTATGTTGATACCAATAAATGCCTCACTTTCATGCTAGTGTATCTGCTGTATGGCATGATGCATAGAGCAAGTAAAATATTTATTGTCGCCTTACAAACCATGACAGTATGTTAACTAATTAAGTCAATGAGCAACATTTATAGGAGGTCAAGGGGAATTACTGGGTCAGTTGTAGTCTAATCTGTGCTTAACGAAGGATAGCCTTAAATGTGACTGGATTTGAAGAGCATTGATCTTTATGGATTACTGCAATGCCATAATGTTATCTTCTGTAAAATTCTAAGGTTTTTCTACTTTTTGCCATTAACTCTATTGCCCTGCCTTAACATAGACAGAACAGTAAGCACGCACCCACATTCTTAATAAAATATTTAATTAAATATTTAATGTTCCAGGAAAAAAGGAAAACAGAGGAAGCTCTCAATGACCTGAAGCGCCAGCATGAGTCAGAAGTTGCTGAACTCCAAGTCACAATAAAGAAACTAAAAAAGGTACGATCAAAATAGTTTATTTCTTTGAATTTTCCATTCCTACCATAAATAAAGGTGTTAAACTGTATCATTATATATAATTTATAAAAAATTAAAACAGAATACCTTTGTCGGCTGGTTCTGCAAACAGCATAAGCAGCAAATTGTCTCCTTCTGGCTGCTTTTTGGTTATGCCCCCCCCCCCAGTGGCTGCAGGGTCTGATTCCAACTAGTTACACCACTGCAAGGGAGGTTCTTGAAAATATGAAGACCTTGGTGACCTGGTAGCCTACCCCTTCATTGTTGTTTTTGGACCTCCAAGATGGCAGTTCAATCGTCCTCCCCCTTTTCCTACATTTTTTCTTTTCAATTTCTGGGTGTAATGTACTTTTTCAGCGCCCGGCTTTCATAGTTTTTGTTAAAGTGTTCAATTCAATTCCTCGAGCATCCTGCCTAGTGTATTAGTATTCACACCATTATATTAGTTATTCTATAGCCAAACTAAATACATTTCATATACTCAAATTGTTTTTGATTTGACCAGGTGTTAGTGTGGTTGGACGTACCTCCATGCTCAACCTACAGCAACATGTTTATTAGGGAATAGGGATTTAACAATTTTTTATGAAAACACAGTCTAATGGAAGAAATAATAACCAAATAAGTAAATAGTGCCACGATACTTGTATAACTTGTATTCTGCTGCTTCTGCGTGTCTTCTTATCACATGACTCAACAAGATGCATTCAATAGTAGAACAAAAATAATGAAGACGCGATGCCAATGCGGGTGGTGTACTTAAAATACCTCCAAAGTTTTAATGTGCGGAATATAACCAAACGTTTCAAGAGCCTCTCGCTCCCTTCCACCCTCACGCTCACTTATCCACAGAGGAAGGGAGTGCGAGGCTCCTGAAATGTTTGGTTATATTCCGCACATTAAAACTTTGGAGGTACTTTAAGTAAACCACCCGCATTGGCATCGCGTCTTCATTATTTTTTTTATACTATGAAATAATAACCTACACATTGAGAATGGTGTGATCACATGCTTGAAAATCTTGTTTGTGAAAGGAATTTAAAAATTACTGCCACTAGTGTGCTAGAACTGTCAGCTTCAGCTTTTGATATTGTTAAATGAATCAGTTATTTCTTTCTGTAGCTGGAAGAACAATCAAAGAACATAAATTTGAAGGAAGATGTGGCTGTCTTACGAAAGAGATTGCACGACTTGACAATGGTAAATGCACTATGCCTCAGTCACCCAGATTTATACCCCTGACAGGAACAAATCAAGGGCTGTCTTTGGGGCATAATAGTAAATGGCCAGAAATCCAGTTTTGGATTTTGCAAGATATGGAAGGAGTTGTGGGACCCTACATCCTGTTTTTCTGATCCTTCAAATACTGTATTGCTGGATAATGAGCTTAAAGAGGTTGTTCACATTTAAATTCACTTTTCGTATGATGTAGAGAGTGATATTTTGAGACAATTTGCACAACTGGATTTCATCTTTTATTATTTGTGCTTTTTTAAGTATTTAGCTTTTATTCTGCAGCCCTCCAGGTTGCATTTTCAGCAATCCGATTGCTAGGGTAAATTGGACCCTAGCACTGATTTGAATAGGAGACTGGAATATGAATAGGAGAGGCCTGAATACAAAGAAAACATTAAAAAAAAAAAAAACAAACAATGCATTTGTAGCCGTACAGAGCGTTTGTTTTTAGATCGGATCAGTGATCCCCATTCAAAAACTGGAAAGAAGTAAAAGAGCAAGTCAAATAAGTAAAAAACTAAAAAATATAAATAATGAAGACCAGTTGAAAGGATGCTAGGAATCAGACATTCTATAACCTACTTAAAGTTGACGCAATGGTGAACCACCTCTTTAACAGCTGTACTATGAGTAGATATATATATATATATATATATATATATATATATATATATATATATATACATATGTGTGTATGAGGCACTAAGTTTGTGTGTTGGTGTTATTTATTATATGGCACACTTCTACTTGATTTTTCTGGTCTGGGATAAAGGTTTCTTCTAAAATCACAGGATTTTACCAAATGGTTCCTTGTGATCTCTTAAATAGTTGGTGTCCTAAGCTTCATTTTTAAGGGCTCAACCTATACTATTAATAGTAAAAACCATGAAAACCTCTAATGCCAAGTAAGAGTTGTTGAGGTCCTATAGAAGTCAATGGGAGCTGTGCTGATCTTATTGGGCCACTTTTAATCAATTTGGAATTTTAGAGGTTATTTAGAGTAGATTTTTTGCTAGAAACTATCCATAAATATCAAATTTTTAGAGGTTTTCGGGGTATTCATGTTAAGTGCCCTTTTTACATTCTTTTGGTGTTACTGTTCCTTTAATGCATTTCAAATAACATTACTTAGATCAAATTACTTTCATACTATAAACAATACACATGTTTAACAAATGTGCATTTATTTTTGCATTTGTTTAATTTATGAGATGTTTAGAATTTTCAAGATGAAAGCTCCATTCTCTCTACAGGAGAATCAGAAGCTTAGGAAGGATCTGCTGGAGTCTCAGACAAGTATTTCCTTTCTACAGAGTGAGTTAGATGCCCTGAAAAGTGATTATGCAGATCAGACCCTGAGCTCTGAAAGGTATTTTGCAACTTTGTTCTATATAAAAATAAAGATAATGTGTAAGAAGGTATTTGTCAATAAAATAGATACTACTGTGTTTTTGTCTTCCAGAGATATGGAAATAATCAGGGGGTACACAGATGAACAAGAAAACTTGGCAAGACAAATAGAAATATTACAGTATGTTCTTTTTTCATTTATGCATATTTTGGCTAAGAATTATAAAATGAGGTCTTTGTGCTCTCAATCAGTTATTTAGATAATACTTAGAGGCCTATTTACTAATAATCGAATTGTGATATTCTTCCATCAATATCCATGGTTTTCCTGTATTTCTAAAATCTCTAAAACTTTTAATTTATTCAATGAAAAAAAATCACGAAAACCTTTAATGCCAATCTTCGCCAATAAAAGTTATTGAGGTGCTATTGAAGTCAGTGGGAGCTGCCCTGATCTTATTTAACCACATTAAATCAATTCAGACTTTAAGGGGCAAATTTACAAAATTCACGTGAAATGACCGAATTCGATCGAATATCGTACCAATTTTTCGTGAAATAGGATATGCAAATTTGGCCTCTTAGATCATCGAATAGATCGAATGATTGGATATTCGATCATTCGATCATTCGCTGATCGAAGGAATCAAAATTTTAAAGTTATTCGACTGCCTACTTCGCCAGATTGAACCTACCGTATTGCAACAGAAGCCCATGGGAAGCTCCCCATAGAAGTTGTCCCACATTTTTACTAAAATAAGTAAGCTATGCCCTTATACAATGCAATATGGTTTTTATAGTTTTTACTCACAGTGCAAAATTCCTTCCCAGAATTTAAGCAAAATTGTCCCTAATGCAATACTGAAAAGCCAGAAACTTACTTTGGTTAGCAAATCATGCATAGATCAATGCAACTTGCACCTGCAAGGGAAATGCATCATATGGGTGGTATCTAGGAATACATTTGCATGCACTTCAGTTGTGTGAGGTTAAGTTGGCACAGCATTGAGTACCTGAGGCACAAAATTCAATTGGTACTTACTGCTTTGTATGGTGTTGGGTTCAGTTTATGCTGGAGCACGTCACACCATGCACCTAATGTACCAATTTAGTACTAACAGGTAGTAATACACCAGAGTTAACTGATCTTGCAGAAAAATCCACCACTTGACAAAGCAAATAAAGCCAGCCATGCATAAGGGCCTTTATATTCTCATGGCAACAGTGAACATCTTTCTCCAACAAATTTTATCATCTACTCAGCATGTGGAAACAAACTTGCAATAAAACTAGACATGTACAATGCTGTGTTATTCAGTTTGTCCTCTTTTTGATTATAGAACAGCAAATCGAAAACTGCATGACAGTAACGATGGGTTGCGAAACGCCCTGGAGAACAGCTTGATGAAGCATAACAGATCAATGGTATGTCTGACATGACTCTGCTTTTCATAGAGAAATAATGATGTGCTCACTGTGCAAAAACGGTGGCACAGCAAATGAAAGGGAGTGGATCTGCTGTACTGTGTGATTATCAGGGACAGCTTATCAAGAAAGTGTCTTATCCAGTTTTCATTTTTTACACACAGTTACAATTTTTAAAGGGAATGTTCATTTTCAGATTAGTGTCTAATAAAATGGGCATCTTATTCAGTTGAAATACTGTTTCTGAATCAAGACTTTTTTAGACTTTTACCAGTGGGCTCTTCTAATGTCTGTGGTTACTGGCCAACATTGAGTGATACAAGATACTGGATACAAAGCCAAGGCATCCGGTGTTTCTGTTGATGTCTCTTTTGTTCTTTTCTTGTGTTCACGTTACTTGTGCCACACATGGATGCAAACAATATGTTGGTTTGGTACCTTGGCCTGGATTAAGCCTTAACTCTTGATGATCCAGAACCAATATCTTCATCTACAACATTTCAAAAGGGCTTGATTTAAATAAATTAGACCATCATTTAAATTGCATGACACGTTAGCCTGAAATCAGGGCCAGAACTAGGGGTAGGCAGAAGAGGCACTTGCTTAGGGCGCAACGATAAGGGGGAGCTTCACAGGTACATATTAAGCATCTTCTGCATACCCCTAGTCCTTATATGCTGCCCTCTGTAGTTATCCCTTCCCTCCTCTCCTTAACTCCCCTCTGTCATGGTCAGATGTTTGCACGTTTGGGCGTGTGCACAGGGTGTAGCAGGCTGGTTGGGTTGACTAGTATGCCTGTCGGCTTGACCCAGGCCCTGCCTGAAAGTGACCATCCCCTTAAGGTTGAAAACACAAAGAGCTGCTAGTAGCCGCTACTTGTCACAAAACAGACAACAGTGATAATTGGCTTTGCTAAGACACTATGTGGCTCAGTATTGTCTATGGCAGGGAATTTTCTTGGTATTTTGTGGCCACATTAAGTAACTGCTACTAGTAATATTGTCTGTCTTCAACCTTAATTATTAACATATTTCTATCAGTTTTTGTCGATTCCTAGGCCAGATTCCTAAGGCCTATAAAGGGGAACTGCAATAGCACCCCTGGAGTCAATACCTTATAGCCACATGGCCTATAACTACAGTCTATAATGGGTGCAAGCCCATTGTAACCCAACCTTTCCTAGTCCAACTTATGAAGCATTGCACATCTTCCTGATATTGGTCTGGATATACTGATGAATATTATTGTAACTCAGTAATGTAACTAGTAACAACTCAGTACGCAATTGTCCGCCCACATTTCAGTGGCCCTCAGGGGGTGCGGACCCGGGCCCGCTCTCACCCCTCCACCTCCGGTAGTTCCGCCACTGCTGTAACATAAGCGTCAACACAAAGCCATGTTTTTCTTGTACCAGTAGATTCCAATGCATTTGCAAAACCTTAATAAATATTAAAAAAAAACTTGTTTTTGCTAAATCTACATAGATGTCCTAGAAGTGATAGCGCACATTGTTGCCTTTTTGCATCTGCTAACCAAAGCATGGTCCCTATTCAATCCCATAGCAATATTACCCATGACTTTAGCTTCAAATCAAACTGGACCATTCTTTACCATTACTTTATACATTAGCTTAGGATATGGTAAAAAAGTTTTATGTGTTGCACTGACTGTGTTTATGTATTTTCATGCACATTTGGCAGCATATCTGAACACAGGTTTAATAACTGAAAGTGAACTCTTATATTTATTAATTTACAAAACAATGCTGTTTTATTAAAATTGCTGCTGTTATTCTATTTTTGCACTAAAATGAATTGTTGAAAATAACCAGAAGTGTAAAACAATATAGATGACTCCTTGAAGGCATATGAAAAACAGGTACATGCTATACCTGATTTACATACTTGCTCCTTTCTTTCAGCGTACAGTTAACACATCTCCTAGAAGCACAATTTCCCGAAACAGCCCAAAACTTAACAGGTGCACTTCTCCATATGACAGGTACAGTCTGTGTTTTCTCAGCTTGTAGTAAAGTTCAATTCTGTTTCAACTGAATAATATTATCGAAGATTTGTCTGGTTATAAAGCATTAAAAATGTTCCGTAAATTCTAACGAGACTGAGATATGTTGACTCAATATTTGTGAAGCAGAAGACAAAATAAACTGCATGTTTATACTGTTGAGAACTACACTTATGTATATTTTGCTTTTCCTTTATATGCACTTTAGTAGTAGCTATGAGGACACTACGAGGTATATTTATCAAAGAGTGAAGTTAAGAGTGAAGTTCTGCCACTAGAGCAAAATTCCGCCGCTCTCCCTTAATTTCTATGGGATTTTGAAAGGCGTACTTATCAAAGGGTGAACTTTCACTTCACCCATTGATAAATATGCCTTTCAAAATCCCATAGAAGTGAATGGAGAGCAGTGGAATTTCACCCTAGTGGCAGAACTTCACTCTTATAAACTCTGATAAATTTACTGTATGTATACCTACTAAAAGAAGTTGCACTTACAGGACTTACAAAAACAAAAGTTAATTTATCGGTCACACTGACATTTCGGCTGTTACCCCAGCCTTCTGAAATTTTTTTTTAATTTGATGTTTCGGTCCTAAACAAGGTTTCTGGATAATGGATTTCTGGATAATGGATCCCATACCTATATATACAGTATATATATTTTGTCTGTTACACTAAGGGACAGATTTACTAAATTCACATGAAATTCACATGAAGAATTCGAAGTTCGATCGAATTTGTATTAAATTCAAATTTGAATCTTCGAATATGTAAATTTGGCAAATTTGACCATCGAATATTCGAATTCGAATGATTTGAATATTTGATCGAATTTTTTATATTGGATCGTTCCATCGATCGAATTGCGGTAAAATCCTTCGAATTCGAAGGATTTTACTTCCCCACTATTCCCATGGTCGAATTTCGAATTTTTTTTCATTCGAAATTCGACCGTTAGTAAATCTGCCCCAAAGAGAATAGCACTAGATAATATTGGTAGCACTCATGGACACACGTTATGGAATGGCTATATTATGCACTTTATATTTATAGGGAATAGTCACATTAAGGGGCAAATTTATCATTAAAAAGCCCCCGAATTCTGTAGAAATTCAATTATCGAATTAGAATTCGATAAAATCAAATAGTTTTTGCCCACTTTTCGAGCGCTATTCGATTTCTCGATCGATTCGTACGATCGAACGGCATTTCTCTCCCCAAAATTTTGCACCTGTCTAATTTTGTTGTGATGCATATTGCAAATTTTCTGTTAATTGGAAACATTTTATGTCACTGTTGAAATACTACTGTTTCCATAAGACATGCTACATTTGAAAGCTCAGCCAATGATAAACGAAACTCCAAAGTATTAAGAGGGGTTCCCAAACCTTTTCATATCACTGTATGTATCTCATATACAGTATATCATGTATGTGTACAAGCAATCTATACAAATGAATATAAGATCCAATTTAAATGCCAGGGATATAGCATAGAAAAAGATTATACTTAATAAGAGTGCATCTTGTCTATGGATGAAGTTTAACATTCTAGGGAAGCAGTCTGCCAGGGAAAGCATGCTCCACATCTTTGGCTTATGAGATTCATCTATACCGCTATTTGCAATGGAAGCTGGGAGCTGTTACCACTGGTACAATCACTGGTACAGTCATTTCTTTATCAGCATGACAAAATGTTTTGTAGCCATCTATCTTTGGTTGTAAAAGCACTACTCTCCTGAGAATGTTTTGACATTAAAATGAAAATAATGATGTGTATAGGGAAATCAATCTTCTGATTAGATCTTTTTCCAGTAACAGCCTAGTAATTATTCACAGGAACAGCTTATCAGCCTTCTTTCCCTCTAGTGCACATAAATAGTAAAACATCTTCGCATATTAGTGACAAGTATTTGCTGATGTGTTTAATTTATCATTAAAGCAGAAAATGTTGTTTTTGACAGGTCTCCCCGCTCATCATACTTAGATGAAGACTATGATTCTTTAGCAGTGTGTGATCCCATGCAGAGAATGAACTGTGAAGTTGACAGCTTGCCTGAGAGCTGCATAGACAGTGGTTTATCCACTCTGAGAGACTCCAATGAGTATGATTCGGAAGCTGAATACCGCCCACCAAGGATTTTCCAAAGGTCAAGGTTTCCACAAGAAAGCTATGGCGGTGATGCTTCTGATACAGATGTAAGCATCGCAACAAATTACTTAGTGAATAAATGATACAGACTAATTGCTCCCTGTCATAGGTGTATGTAACTGAATACATTGTAGCTATAGGGTCTTTAGCACACTCTCTGATGGTTTATTGATGCATCAAATATTTATCATGTACTTTGTGTTCTGAAGTCATAATATACTGTATCTGTTTATAGATGCATTAGTACATTACTTAATAGATAAAATTAACTTCTTATCTAGGTCCATTTAAGAATTAAGAATAAATTAATTCCAAGTGCCCCAAAAGTGCCAACATTTTTAATTGAATATTTATGTGTAGGTTGTTAACTGATTGTGTAAAGAGGAAGTACATCTACTTGTGAATTAGTCCTGGATTGTCATCTTAGCTGCCATTGTTGTTTCAACCTAACAATCTGCTACTTGTACCCATCAACGGTGGGGTCTAATTTTCCAGACTACAGACATTTTGTTGCATGGAAATAAGCAATAAGTAAAGCTGAAATAGAAGGGGGAGCATTACTGAGGGATTATATGTTTATAGAGGAATAGTGGAATGTTATGGAATATGTAACTCATTGGATATGATGGCCTCATTGGCACATAGGCCCAGTCACCTTTTATCAAGGGTGAATGGCTTCATTTTATAGCCTACTGTATTTTCTGTGCTGAGCTACAATTATACTTGACTTTACTAAAATAAAAATATGCGTCTTTTGTTCCGTATAGACTATATTTCCCTTCAGTGCCTCTGATGTAATACAAACAGTCCCACTGTTTGAGTGCCTATAGAGGATAATCCTGCTATGATAACCTCTGCTCTGTTATTATATCACTCTCTCATAGGTTCCAGAAATCCGAGATGAAGAATCCTATGCACCTGATACAGGTGTTACTCTTGACTGGAAACCATCAAATCCTGTTAGCAGAAGCAGCTCAGAGGCATCGACATCCAGAAAATGTATCTCTGCATTGTCTGCAAATGTTACCAGTGTAAGCTGAGGCACACTTATAGTTTACTATAGTTACTTTATATGTATATATATATATATATATATATATATATATATATATATATATATGCAGTGAGTGGGGAGGGTATTTGGTAGGATAGGAAGAAAGAAAAAAGGAGGAGGGGAGGTGAGAGCCTTTGGAAAAGATGAATAATAATCTAAAGTCAAGGTAAATGGCGCACTCACTGATTTATTCAAGTGGTTCGGGTGCAGTGCCCTGAAGCCGAAGGATAGAGAGAAGGATAGTTCAGAGGGTGGAGCACGGTAGACAAGATAGTAGCTAAAAGAGCTGCAGTTCAGCTGCTTGTAATTGAGAAAAGAAATAAGACTAAATGAAGGGAGAAACAGATATTATTTTGGGGAGAAAATAATAGAAGTAGGGGGAAAAAAACCAATTCTTAACACTCCACTAATACAAGGCTGAGATTAAGATGGTTTAGTATCAACGGTAACAGCTTATAGCTTCTAGTGATGGGCGAATTTATTCGCCAGGGGCGAATTCGCGGCGAATTTCCGCGATTCGCCGCTGGCGAATAAATTCGCGAACCGCCAGCAAAATTTCGCCGCCGAAAAATTCGCCCAAAAAACGAGTCGCGCGTCGATTTTGATGCTGCGACGCGCGCCGAAAACGCGTCGGAAACGACGCGCGACTCGTTTCGCGAATTTTTTCGCCAATTCGCGAATTTCTCTGGAAATTCGTGAATTTTTCGGCGAAACGCGGGAGATTCGCCCATCACTAATAGCTTCCAATGGTGAATGCTTTTTCAGAGTTATTGCCTGAAGAACTGATTTGAGAATTTTAAAGTTGTTGGTTTGTACAGGAACTGTTGAGTCTTGGAATTCCTGTAACAACTGTTAAAGAGCAAACTGAATGAACTTGGGTAAACCTGCCTACATATGTTTATACATCTACAAATAGAGTTCTGAATACAAGTTAGCTGTTTATTTCCAAATCCTATAACTTCAGGAAGCCAAACAGACATTTCCTGGTCCCCCTAGAAACAATACAGGCATGTTTATATTGTAAAGCAGATGGCACAGTGAAATTGGCATGAAATATGCGGTTTCATCTTACACAATGCTCTCAATTCTTTATTTGCTTTCACACAAAAAATAGTAAGTTTCATGTTGAATTGTATGTATTGTTCTTTTTTTCAGACAGAAAATGTTGACAAAGTTCATAAATATCAACACGCAGAGAAGGCATATAAGATTGTTTTGGCTGGAGATGCAGCTGTTGGAAAATCTAGCTTTCTGATGAGACTTTGTAAAAATGAGTTCAGAGGAAACACAAGTGCCACTTTAGGTATGTGTTACCTCTACATCTATCTGCCTGTTGCTGTCACCTATCTTATGTCTTTCTATCCATCCTATTATATATCTCTAGCCATGATCTATCCCTTGCCTAGTGTCAATTAATTGCTTTGACATGTCTTCCTATTCATTATCTATTCTTCATAAAGACACTGTTTTTTTTGTAAATGTTATCTATAGATTCCTTATCTAGCTGTCGTATTAGTCAGAATTTGGTAAAGAACAGTACATTTATGTAATCTGTTCAGGCTGATTCTAGTGTCAAATCTACCTGGGGCAGTACGATGCTGCCCCCCCCCCCCACTGAACTACTATCCTCGTCCTTTTTGTAGCCTCTTCTAAATTTAATTTAAATTGATGCTGTCATAATGTATTGCTTTACATTTGAACCTTAACCTAAAGTTAGGTGGCAGAAAATCAAGCAATAATTTGAGAGTATTAGTGATGGGCGAATCTATCCCATTTCGCTTCACCGAAAAATTCGCGAATTTCCAGCGAAATTTGCAAATTGGCAAAAAATTCACAAAACGAGTCACGTCTTGTTTTTTGACGCGTCACGTCATTTTTGAAGCACGTCTCATTCTTTTTTACGCCAGTGAATTTTTGCCAGACGAATTTTCGCTGGTGTCGACTCGCAGGAATTCACCGCGAATTCGAGCCTGGCGAATAAATTCGCCCATCACTAGAGAGCACCGGTACCAAGTACTTACCCCTGATACTGAGCTAAAATATAAAAGAAATGTAACCAACAAATGAAGCCTATGGCACACATTTAATTTTCCCCACCAGCATAACAAAGCATTTAGAGCCCTTTTGATAGCTATGGGCATTGACAGGACTGGACTGTTCCTGTCAGTGTACATACAGAGTGATTATTGTTATAAAAATTTCGAATGTGCATTTTTTGGGTGAAATATGCATTGTATACCCACTGATAGAGTCCAGTTCTGTCAATGGTACCAGATATGGAGTGGAGGTGGATCCTTTTTGTGTTTTCTCTGCCATCATAAAAACTCATTGTGTGCCATAGGGAGCCTAAGTGTGCCTAATTGAGCCAGTCCAGCTTTATGAATGGGGTTTACACAGCTTATATAACTATGGACTCCTTTTCTTTAGTTCTGAGGGGCACCAGTTTCTCATACTTTACTAGCTGTTTAACGGATATCATAAACAGTGTATATTTCCATTAATTTGCCTTCAATACTTCTTTCTGTGCTCTAGGGAATTAGGGATCATAATTACATTGTTATTCCCATTGGTAAAGTTTAATCAAAATATGCAAATATATTCATATATATAGATATATATATATACATATAAATATTTACATCTTGGATGCCAAGTGATACCTTAGATTAGAAAAGGAACATATAGGGGCCAATTTACTAAATTCACGTGAAATGATCAAAGTTTGATCGAATTCGATCGAATACCGTTCGTACGAATATCGAATAGATCTAATAGATCGAATGATCGAAAATTCGATCATTCGATGATCGAAGGATTTAAAATTTTAAAGTTATTCGACTGCCTACTTTGCCAGATTGAACCTACCGAATTGCAATAGAAGCCTATGGGAAACCCCCCATAGGCTTCTGAGGCTAATTCCTGCTCGAATACCATTCGTACGATCGGAGCGTTCCATCGTTCGAATCATACAAATTTTTCGTACGCTCGAATGAAATTTCATGATTTTTTTGTTAAATCGAACGATCGGTATCAGAGCGTACCAATTTCTTTGAGAAATCGGATATTGAGCAAAATGATAGCCTAAAACAATTCAATAAACATTCGATGGTTGAATACTTATCGAATTGCGAATTTGGTCAAGCTAATTTCTGGGAGTAATAGAAAATTTGCCCCATAATGTTCCCCTTTTCTATCAAACCTATCATATCAGTTATATAATTACCAGGTTCCATGTGACCCTAGCTTCCGTGTTTTATTTTACTCATTTTAATTCCTCATATTTTGTAAAACTTATGCTACTGTGATCTTGCCTTACAGAAAATCCGCCAGGGACAATAATGTAATTTCTCAACACGTCACGTCTTTTCCTTATTAATTTGCTATCTCTGACCCCCTCTGTTGGAAGAGCTTTTCTTATCAAAATTCTGAAAAAATATTGATTTAGAGCAATCACTCTGCAAACAGATGAGCAGTGTTTTTAACTAACCAAACATTTAAACACCCAGAGGCACATTTATTAAGGGTCGAATTTCAAATTTTGAATTTCTAAAATCGAATTGAAATTTAAAAAAAAACTCAAATCGAGTTTGGATGATTCCCTAGTCTAATGTGAATTTGCATTTTCAATTCTACCCTTAATAAATCTGCCCCTAAGCTTCAGTTTGTTTCCTTTCTCTATTCATACTAGGTGCTTACATTTCACTTACTTGATTGTTTACATCATAAATTTTAATCTGCATTAGAACGCTCAGAAACTAGAAGTGTGTTAGCAGCCATTATATAGATATATATCTTTTTTTTTTTTTTTTTAAAAGGAGTCGATTTTCAAATGAAGACATTGGTTGTTGATGGAGAGCCAACAATCTTGCAACTGTGGGACACAGCAGGTCAAGAAAGGTATTGCATATATTGTATTATTCTTAATTAGCACAAGGATTCTATGTAGAGCTGTACAAAGAATTATTCTGCATTAACTAGCTTTTGGTCCATTGATTTTGCATGCTTTGAATGGTAGTGCTAATGTGGTGCTGTTTCATTTAGGCAAGTTTGTTGTTTTGCAATTGCAAAAAAGGATTACAAAGGCAATAGCAAAAGGGCCACAACATAAAAGCATGCTGATGTGATACCAGGCCTTTCTCGGTTTTAGAGAAAGTATCATGACAATCCTCTAGCAAGATATGTAACAATTACATGATAAAAAATATGTACTGTCAGTGCTGCTATATAGATTTAATAGAGTTAATAATGTGCATGTTTATCTGTTTCTTTTGCTTATTTATTTAAGCTCTGTACTATAATAATAGCAGAAGTCATAGACAGTATATTACATAAATAGTGTGGACCCACATTCCAATGTTCAGTACCTCTGTTTTGGAATGTTACAACATTTAGCTGCTTAGGCAGCTACCTAATGTGTTTAGAGATCACTTTAACAGCCCACCCCCTAGTGTTGTACTAGATAATTGCTAAGTAATGTAAAGGAAAGGGTTTGATTCTCAGAGCTGTCTATGTATTTGCTTCTAAAATGAATAGACCTAGCAAAATAAAAAAAAAATCATTTTCTTCCAAAAAGTAAGCTTTCTAGTTCTACAGTGGTGTATGCACAAATTCTAGCCAGAACAATAGGGAATATGTCTTGTCCATAGCTGTAAGGAGCTGCTGAGTACCCCTTCAGAATGTAAAGTACAATTTAATTCCACCCTAAGAAAGAGTGTGTGTTTTATGCTGCTAGTATCAGTATCGTCACTTAACTCCAAAGGACAGTTAAGGAATTGCAGCTAACATGTTATTCAAGAACATGCTCTATGGAGATTTGCAACTTGAGTTGGCACATTCAAGTTTCTGTGTTCCTGTTTATACAGAAAATGGACATGCCCCTGATTCCCCATTCCATTACTTTTTTATATCAGTATTTATCACCTGGCCAGTGAACATAGGGAGGTGATACATGAAGAGGTAATAAATTAACCTTTATCTCTGCCCCACGTAGAAAGTGATTCCCTGTCTTACTTCCATCAAATCACCAGTAGGTATGATGGTGCTTGAAGGATGGGTGAAAAGATTAAAATGGGTCCCTGCAACATATTCTTGCAAAGTACTCAATCCACATTTGAAAGCCATGTTGGCCTTAAAAGGATGGGTTTTAAAGTGAAAAAATCATAACTGAAATTGCACTGTTGTACTATTTAAGTGCAGTCAACAACCTTGAAGCAGTTGGAACCTGATGAGTTGCTCCAAAAACCATCCTTTCTTTCGAAATCTATTGTTAGAATAATTTGTGTTCAGGATTATTATTGGTGTCCACATTCATTTCTAAAATATAATTAAGTATTGTGTCATTCTATTTTTAGATTTAGGAGCATTGCAAAATCCTATTTTAGAAGAGCCGACGGTGTTCTGCTGCTATATGATGTAACGTGTGAGAAGAGCTTCCTGAATGTGAGGGAATGGATAGACATGATTGAGGTAACAATGCATTCAATGATTTCATTGCTAAAAGTGTCATCAGAAAGAAATTATATTTTGTGTTCTGAAAGCTGGGGAGGATTGTTGCCAGATATTACATTATTTTCTTTGTGGATATTTAATGCAAAGAAGGGTTTATGTTGTAAGATATGTCAGTGAAAACTCTTCAGAATTATTCATTTCATGTAAATGAAATGAAGCAATCTGTAAGCAGTTTACATTCTAATATATACATACTGTGTACAGTATATGTTTATACACTTGAGGCTTAAACTGGAATTTGTTTATTGGCAGTAATGTAGATAGTATATTAAATAGTAGATTAAAACTAATTGCTCATTGGTTGTTATGTGCTATTTAGAACCTATCTTTGTAAATGAGCATTGGGTGCAAATAAAAAAGGCCCACTTGTAAATTAACTATTAGGAAAAATATGCAGAAATTGAGCTTTTTGAAAACAGAGTTAGGAATGCCACACATAGCTTGGCCTACTGTAACAGTTTCTTCAGCCTCTGTAAAGTCCCTAGAATTAAAAACAATACTCCTCATTGCATAAGTAAGTAACCTGAAGATTTTAATCAACAGGATGCTACTAGTGAAGCCATCCCAATCATGATGGTTGGAAATAAAGCAGATCTCAGACAGCTAATGGCGGAACAAGGGCATGTATGTGTGTCAACAAACTATGGAGAAAAGCTATCGAGGGTAAGTGTTCATCTAGACAGGCTGCTCACATGCTATTCAGCATCTCCCTTTTCCAACGATAAACTCCTAGTCACAAACAGTTCCCATAGACAACAAAGCTGTCATTAGTGACAGTCCCCTGCTGGATCCATTCCTATACAGGTTTAGCTGTTATCAGAGTATCCCTGCTATTTGCGGTTTGCCATTCCCCAAAGGTAGCACTTCACAGTCATAAAAAAAATATATTTCAAGTGTCATGGAATACTTATTGGGTAAACTGCAGCTTATACCATACATGAAAATATAGAACAATGAGAATTAGTGTCCAGAAGGTGAGGGCCACAAAAAGAGTTTGGTGCCCACTATTTACAAAACAAAGCTTAAAATATTTCTATATTTCATATATATTACTAAAGCTGTGCTTCGGTTATTCATTCTCAACAAAACTGTTCATCATAAGCATTATAATACGGAAATATATGGAGCAGCTGCCATTAGGACACAATTCACGCCCTTGTGTAATAAGCACAGAGTGGGACTTCAGACCAATGGCTTTGTGGGTTCTGGCAAATGCCAGAGTGGCTGCTGTAAGATGCCATTGACAGCCACTATTTAGTGGGCTGGTGGGGGGCCCTCTTGTGGGAATGCCTGGACCTGCTCTCCCACCTGCCACCCACCTCTACCAGGAGGGAGTGAGGCCAACATTTTGATGCACACTTGTTAACTTAAGACGCAAGGTATGTATGACTTCCTCTTAAACAGTTGAAGTTTATTGCTGTTACTCCTTCATAACAGGTAGACAGTGGCACAAACTTTTCTCCTCTCCCTAACAAAGACCACTGTCCCTTCCTCTATCACTGCCAGAATGGTCACCGTATTTCCTGTTGCTATTTTATTCCCTTTTCAGTACAAACAGCTTTCACAGTTCAACTTAGGAAGCACTGCCTCCTAGTGACCAAACTAATTATGCATTAACTATTTAACAATTAACATTTTGCCTCCTTACACTCCTAACTATTGAACATGGTAATTGATTTTGGTTTTGGTAGGAACAGCTATGTCATGGAAGTCAGAGCATTTGAAAAAGTTACAAAATCACATACGGGTAGATTCATCAAAGAGTGAAGTTCCGCCACTAGAGGGAAATTCCACAGCTCTCAATTCATTTCTATGGGATTTTGCAAGGT
Source organism: Xenopus borealis (assembly GCA_024363595.1). NCBI lineage: Eukaryota > Metazoa > Chordata > Amphibia > Anura > Pipidae > Xenopus > Xenopus borealis. The sequence goes on along the minus strand of CM044432.1, from coordinate 119,670,943 downwards.
CTATTCATCAATGGGTGAAGTGAAAGTTCACCCTTTGATGAATACGCATTTAAAAATCCCATAGAAATGAATTGAGAGCTGTGGAATTTCCCTCTAGTGGCGGAACTTCACTCTTAACTTCACTCTTTGATGAATCTACCCCCTAGACTTTACAAAAAAAACTTTTTAGGTGGTCAGGTACATCCTAGTAAAAAACATGCAATTGCAATTGCAAAAGACTACAGTGCCTCCTAAAACACAGTTAAATGGATTCAATAGTGCTTTCATAGACATCAGGGTATATTTAGAGTAGTGTAACTGGTATCATAAAAAACTAAGTCAAGTATAAAATCTATCTTTTTGAAATGTGATATTAGTTATTACAATTAATGACATGCAATTGTAAACACCTGCTTCACCAATAACTCCCAGCACTCTCAACAAGCCAGTATAATCGTGCTTGGAAGACAATGCTCAGCTTAGTCTGTTGCAATTTATAAATAGGGATGGCGCGAACTGTTCGCCGGCGAACTTGTTCACGCGAACATCAGGTGTTCGCGCTCGCCGGAAGTTCGCGAACGTCGCGCGAAGTTCGCCAATTTGGGTTCGCCTTAGTTGGCGCTTTTATTTTGCCATTTCTCCCCCAGACCAGCAGATACATGGCAGCCAATCAGTAAGCTCTCCCTCCTGGACCACCCCCACACCCCCTGGACCACTCCCCTTCCCTATAAAAACCGAAGCCCTGCAGCATTTTTTCACTCTGCCTGTGTGTGCTGAAGAGATAGTGTAGGGAGAGAGCTGCCTGTTAGTGATTTCAGGGACAGTGGATAGTAAGTTTGCTGGCTAGTAATCTACTGTACTTCAAACAACTGCCATCTAGCTGTGTGAGCTAGTTCACATTCTGTCTAAATATCCATAATATTACCCTCTCCAGAAAAAGCACCTGAGTGACTTTTTTCAAGCAGCCATAATATATTTTACGTAATCCGTATCCACCGCTGTAGTAGTGTATACGTTGACCTTGTAGGCATTATTTGCCCTGTAGGCATTTTTTGCCCAGTGTGTTCTTCAAACAACTGCCATCTAGCTGTGTGAGCTTGTTCACATTCTGTCTAAATATCAATAATATTACAGTGTCCACAACCACCACCTGAGTGACTTTTTTCCCTTTACAGCACAAAACGCAGCGCTGTGTCAACAATGGATTTTTCAGATACATTTTTGCCCTTGATCCCCCTCTGGCATGCCACTGTCCAGGTCGTTGCACCCTTTAAACAACTTTAAAATCATTTTTCTGGCCAGAAATATCTTTTTTAGCTGTTAAAGTTCGCCTTCCCATTGAAGTCTATGGGGTTCGCGAACCGTTTGCGAACCGTTCGCAAATTTCCGGAAGTTCGCGAACATGTTCGCAAACTTTTTTTCGGCGGTTCGCGCCATCCCTATTTATAAAGAATGCATTATAATAACTGAATAACTACACAGTTTAGTGTAGCTACAGTTGGAAGCTTATCAGACACATTAAAGCAATTTATTAGATATATGTATAACATTTTGTGCTGACATATTTCAGTATTTAATGAAGTGGAACATTTCTTATTTTTCTTTATATAGACATACGGTTCTTTGTTCTGTGAAACAAGTGCCAAAGAAGGATCAAACATTGTTGAGGCGGTTCTTCATCTTGCTCGGTATGTACCTTTGTTTTGGCTCTGGAGGGACAGTTGTAGGACAGTGGTCCTACAATGGGACACACTGGAGAATAAATAGTAGAAGAATACATTTCACAAAATTACATACTTTCATATTTTTTTTTTTTTACAAATCTTGTAAATCCATGCAGATCAGATTATATGCTGCCTGGCGCAGTGTTAATGTTTAGATATCTTGCCATTGTTATAGTGGTTTCAAATCCAGGAATCCTTAATAAAGTTAAATAAATTTCAATCTGGGATGTAGCTAGGGGATGTGGCTGTTACCCAGAATTACATAAGGCAATGGCACATGGGGTCAGTCAGGTAATTTTATCACCCAGCCCAAATCCAGATGACTGTTTGGGTGTCAAAATATTTGGACCAAATTGAGTGTGGTTGGGGGTCATACAATTATTACTTGCTGCTGTGGCTTTTATATTGGATAATCTCCTGACCACAATTGCACCCATAGGTCCAACTTACTGCATTAGAAAAAATACGGAGCAATTCCATTTGTCTGCTGAGCTGCCAATTAAAACGCACCCTGAATTACCTTGTGTGCCAGTGGCCTTACACAACAGAATACAAATATACAAATATACAGAAAAATATCGAGCAGGATACACAACTGTGTCTGTTGCTCACTGTAAGTCCTCATGAGGCAGACCAGGAGCAAACCACAGATGTCCTAATACTGTACTGTCCACAGGGAGTTGCAATTCACAAGGGGTAATTGAATAGAGATTTACAGTTTCTAATTTTTGTTGGCATATTCCCAGAAACCCTTGCTAGCAGAACAGCACTAGCCCTACAATCCTTGCTTCTGTTTTAAATATTCACTTCCTCAATTTATTTGGGAGGGACTGCACCACCAGATACAGCAGAACCCCCCCCATTTAAAATTTTTCAGGGGAACAGAAAAAAATATTGTAAAATCCACAAAAAATGTAAAATCAGGGACATTTTTATGCATTTTATATATATATATATATATATATATATATATATATATATATATTGTTGGGACCTCAAAAAATCTGTATTACATATGTAAAATGTAAAATCTGTGCATGCAAATTGAGATTTCACTGTTTATGTAGCAGTGCAGGACCCTGCACTTATATTTCTTATGTATTTCCTTCTATACTTGGTGAATTCAGAACACTATAAAAATTGGAAAATGTAGGAAATTATACGGGTCATTTTTAGACTCCAGACTGAAATGCAGTAACACTAAGGGGCAGATTTATCAAGGGTCGAATTGGAGGGTTAAAAAACTCTCGAACAATCGAATAGAAAAAATTCTAATGATTTTAACCATTCGATCAAATTTGTTTTATTCGATCTAAAAAACTTAGGGTTTAGCAGCAATTGGGTAGGTTAATCTGGCAAACTAGGCAATCAAATTTTTTTTTTAAAGGGCAAGTACTTTGACCATTGAATGGTCGAATGATGAAATAGATTTTTATTCAAATCATTTGAATCGATCGGAAATTTAAAAAAAAATTATTCGAAATTCAAATCTTTTTGAAAATTTGATCGAATTTCGAATCCTTCACACGAATTTAGTAAATCTTTCCCTAAGGGTCAGATTTATCAAGGGTCGAAGTGAAAATTCGAATAAAAAAAATTTGAATTTCAAAGTAATTTTTGGGTAGGCCAAAATTCGATTAAAATTGAAAAAAATTTGATTTGAATTTAAAAATTCGACCATTCGAAAACCGAAGTACCTTAAACCTGCTATAGGCTGTTTTAGCCTTTGGGGGACCTCCCAGAACATTTAAGGAGTGTTTCTGAAAATTTTTGAAACCCTAATTTGTTTTGTGAAAATCGTTTGAAGCGAACGATTCAATTGAACGATTAGAACGATTATAATTTGATCGAAAACAGACCTATTAGATCAAACCATTCGAAAAAACCCTTTTAAAAAAATTCGATGGCCGAAATTCAAAGTTTTTTTAACTTCGAAATTCGACCCTTGATAAATCTGCCCTTTAGGAATTAGTGCTCATTCAGAAAGCACTTTTATTTGGGGGCTGCACTCTGTACCTGCTGGATAAAAAGTATGACACAGTGGAAAGCACAGTGCTGGCTGGTGCATTTTAAGGGTACTTATATGTTTCTCTTTTGTCCACCCATCATGAATACAATGCTGTTTTTAAGATTTGAAATGGACCAACTTTGCTGCCTTCATGGTAGGGAGTAAAGTGTAAAAAGAAATGTCAGACTACACCTTTTTTTGGACTTTTCTCTACTTTCTCACCCCTCCACTGCAAGTAGTATTATCTTTTACCCTTTCTAAAAAAACATAAGGTCTTTTTTTACCTGCACCTTGTATAGAGTTAGTCTTATAGAAGAAGCCAAAGCAGCCATAGTGCCATAAATAGCCATAGTAGATATGAGAAAGGTCCTTCATTTGTGCATTAATGTCACACTTTTGTAGTGCTTTTCATTAAGTTCTCTATTGATTTTCTATATTCTTTTGCCAGTATTATATTAACACCAACTTCCCTAGCACAAGTGATTAAATGGCCAATTGCACTAAGGATGAAAGGAAGGCTTCTCAGCCAAGTGTCAGGGGCTCAGAAATTCTTAGTTCAGCAGTAGGTAACTTGTGGCAATTTTCAAACAACAATTCATATCATTCTCGGCTATCCACCAGGTGCTTAATGATAATACCAGAGTTGTAATGCGGTTGCTGGAGAGAGGCAGGTTGCTTATCCCTGGCTTAGATGGTGTATTGCTGCAAACTCACTTATCTCTTTTTATTGCTTTGTCTAGAGAGGTGAGGAAGCGCTGTGACAACGAAGATGACAGGGGTTCCGTAACCAATCTTTCTGCTGCGATTAGCAGAAAACCTGCCCAAATGAAAAACTGCTGTAATGTCTAGACTTTCCCCTTTCTAGTGCCATAGAATGTCTCTTACGATGCATTTCGATTGTATATATGCAATACCTATAATTTCTGCTGCTTTCGCTTTTCTTCTCCCAGCTGCATATACTAAATTTGGCTTGCACATAGTGTTTTCTGCATACAGTACAGCTTCTGGACACATGGACAGTGCAATGCAACTGAAAATAAATACACAGAATAGTTATTTAATTTCATGTGCTGTTTCAAAGTGCTTGTAAGCACTTTATTTTTTTTTTACATTTATTTATAAGTGTGACTTCATAAGCTTCATTGTTTTGTGCAAATGACATTTTTGGTTCACAAGTACCATGTGAAAGACTTTGAATTTTACTGAAATTACGAGATCTCTAACTCATAATTTATTAAAATATTTTTTTTTTGTTGATGTTTGCTTTGCTTTCTTTTGTTATTTCATATAATTATTCAATTGCTCACAGTACACAGACACACACACATATACTGTACATAAACCAAAGTAAGTGGACATTTGTCTGTCCAACATCTACAAGCCAGTGGTTATTATATGAAGCTGGTCCTCTTCCACTAGATTTTAGAACATTATTTGTACATTTAGTTTCATCAAACCGCAAGATCTGGTTGGTCCTGATGTCATTCTAAAGTATCCCACAGGTTTTAACTGTGACTGAGTTTAGGCATCTGTGCAGGTTGACTACAAAAAAATATATTCCAAAGCATTATTTTTTAAGTTAAAAAAGAATAGGCGAAAAATAAATTGGTCTGTATGCCTATTCTTTTAAATCTATGTTAAATAAAGGCTGCCTTTTAAAACTTAAAATAGAATACTTTGGAATATATTTTTTTGTAGTTGATATATATGCCCTTTTGAACTGGGGGCTATATTCCAATGAATGTGGCCCTTTGACAGGCCTTACAGACGGCAGCTTTTGGGTGTTATTTATAACTTTTGGATCTGTGCAGGTTGGTCAAGTTTTTCCATTTTCATCTCTGCAAATCAGAGATGGACCTTAATTTCAACATGGCATAAATTTGCCATACATTACGAAACAAGAAGAATCTCATTGTATGATGCAGTGACACCTGTGTTTGCTATGACGGCTTTAGCTTAAATAACCAATTCAAGAAGGGTTATCAACATAGTTTTTAACAAATAGTGCATTCTCACATCATACATGGTGCTTTCAGAATAATCACAGCCATACCTACAGATGATAAAGGCCTGTTGGCCATTGGGGATCTATTTTACATGGGTTATTAATAATTGTTTGCTACTGACAAACTGTTTTATTGGGAAAAGTGGGCATAACACAGTTTATTTATAATCGCATTATTGACTTTTACCCTAAGAACCATTTCTTTTAAAGCCTGGATTTGTCAAGCCAAATCTCCAGCAGGGCAAATCTTTTTGGATATATATAATATATATATATATATATATATATATATATATGTAGGGACCCACAGGGGTTAATCTTCTAATCTTCCCCTATGGTTTTACAGCCCTACCCTTCTCCATTCTCCCTAGTTACTAGGTAGAAGCCTAGGTATCTAATTCCTATTTACATTTGAAATTTGAGATGGACACTCCTATTCCCAAATTTGCCAATCTTTAGTGATTATTTATATATTTCTACAGGCGTTTATTTTGGTTTATTTAATTCCTATTTGCATATCCTCTGCTACTGGCCAGGTGGCGCTGTGACCACATCCTGCCTCAAACTGGTATAGTGCTGGGAAAGGAGTTGCAGCTTCCTCTTTGCCTTCCACCTGGATGTGTGCGATGAGCCTGGGCATGGGTCCAGTAAAGTTGGGGACCAGGCAACCCCGTGAATGAGGTTTAGCTATAGTAGGGCAGACTAGTCTCTACGCTGACTATACTCAGATATATCTCTACTCTCCTAATCTCAAACCAGAACTCCTAACTTGTGTCTCCTCCTGCCTGTCCGCTATCTCTACTTGGATGTCACTACCTTAAATTAAACCTCTCCAACACAGAAATGGTTCTCTTTCCTCAAACTAACACCAGTAACATCCCGGAAGTATCCACCATAGCTAGCAATTCCACTATCGCCCTGTCTCCCCATGCCCGGTGCCTTGGGGTTATCCTAAATTCTGCCCTGTCATTCACTCCTCACATCCAGTAACTTGTTAAATCATGTCACTTCTACCTAAGGAACATATCCAAGATATGATCATTTATCACCCAAGATACTGCCAAAATTGTTATTCACTCTCTTGTCATATCACATCTAGACTATTGTAACTCTCTTTTAATTGGCCTTCCCAGCCAGAGACTGTCCCCTTTCCAGTCCATAATGAACACTGCTGCGAGGCTTATACACCTCAGCAACCACTCCTCTGCCATGCCATTCTGCCAATCCCTGCACTGGCTTCCACTACCCTTCAGAATTAAATTCAAATTAATGACCCTGATATTCAAAACACTTCATAACTCTGACCCTACCTAACTCATCTCTATATATTTCAAACAAGAGAAACAAAAAGTCTCTGAGGAAGTGTTGTATCACGAAACGCGTCAGACCTCAGACGCTATGTTGTTCGGATTAATACTATGTTGAAATAAAGGGTAACATATATCTTTTAACAAACTTGGAGACAAGCGATTGATTCTTTGAAACCCAGGAGTGCCCTCTTATCTACCTCATCTCTATATACTCACGAAAACCGCTTAATACGCTCCTCTACTGGCCTGCTACTCAACTTTTCTCTCATTAGCTCCTCACATGCTCACATTCAAGACTTTGCAAGGGCTGCACTCTTCCTCTGGAATTCTCTCCCACGGTCTATCCGACTTTCTCCCAACCTTTCTGCTTTCAATAAATCTCTTAAAACACACTTATTTAGAGAAGCCTACCCTCACTCTTAACTACCAAATACAGTACCACATCTCACCCACTTAACCCTGATCTTTAGATTGTAAGCTCTTTCTGCACACGGCCTTCCTCACCTTTTGTACTGGTACTGATTGTTATGTATGTAACTCCATATACTGTATTCTATGTATGCAATTCATGTAATTTAGTTGTATAATCATATTTACTTTACAGCGGTACGAAATATATTGGTGCTATAGAAATGCATGTTATTATTAATAATAATAATAATAATAATAATATATAAACTTCACATAGAGTCCGCACTCACAGGTCTTACAAAAAACTTTTTTCATTCGTAAAAGTTACAGTTTGACATTTTGGCCTCTCTGAGGCCTTTCTCAAAGTATTTAATACATAATGGAATATGCCTTATAACTACACACTGGAGGGAAAACAGCTTCAATGTAGATGACGTATCACCCTCGTCAGTTGTAGGCACCTGATGTTGTAAATATCACTCAAGCTGTGAGTCTCATAGCTAGCAGGCAATCAGTTAACACCCATCATATGTATAGTGTTCGTCACTCAGTTTATATTAAAAAAAAAAATTAAACAAATGAAAAAAATAAAAGAATGGAAAACGGTTTTTAAAAAATTCAAATACACACTAACAATATTCTAAACATTCCAATCCTATACTTCCTCCTGCTCAATCTTACCAACCGAACCTTGTTACAAATGTATCAAAATAGTATCCAAATGGCACAGAGTCTATACTCATTGGTCATAAAAATATGTTACTCTCAGTAATGATCTTCCATTCCTGTATTATGGAACCGACATCTTAGCCCTCTTAAGTAAACGTTAATGGCTTCTAGTTACTCAGATAGCTAGGTCAGTCTGTTGGCTCCCACCTTCTCTTATCAATGGTGTTGCAAGATGGTATTGGCTATTCATCTCCCTTAAGGATAACCTAATCCTAGTGATAAACCTGCACGTGAACCCACATTGTAATTGTTCATAAAACCTAATATGAATAATAAAACAGTGTCTATCTAGTAATCAATACCACCAGTGTTTCAACTCACCTATTTCACCGTGTGTGCCGGATAGTGTAGACATATGTCGCTATGTCATTTCTATAAATTGATAAATAGGACATTATAGTTCCCCCCAATCAATGCCAGTTACAAATAGTAGTGAGATTAAAAGAAACCCTCAAAGTATATCCTTAATACAGTACATCAAACATTTACATCAAAGCAATAAGAAAAACCTTGCATGTGTATACTATTTAATTTCATAGTGCCGTGCAACATATATAAAAAAATTATAAAAAATATAAAGAAATCAGTGTACAGGCCTCTCACACCCCTGCTTTAAGAGGTCAAGCACAGAACCTGTGTCTGTGTGCTGTAAGCTGTTACATAGCAACCAGCTGCAGGGGCTGCTGCCGCCTATGGCAGCAGCCCCGATGACGCCCCCCCTCCCGATCCGCGCTTCGAACTTCGAACTTAAAAAACGGAAATTCAGCTCTTAAAGTTACCAGAGGTGGCTTTTTGCCACCCCTGGTAACTGGCTGCTCTCACCTTGCCTCATGGCTGGGCCCTGACCAGCTGTTCAGTGAACTTAGTGCAGCAGATACTGGCAAAACAGATACTGGCAAAACAAAGAACAGCCTGGCATGCAGAACCACATGGTGGACATAGAAAGACCAGAGAGCTGCCGGTGGGCCTAGGGAGCTGAGAGGTTGCACCAAAAGCAGACATTTGATCAGGCTGGCACAGGGAAGCCAGATACTGTTCCTGGAGAGACAGAGAGTGTGAAAGGAATTCAGACTGGAGGAACAAACAGCAGGATATTCCCATTGGAGCATCCAAAGGGGCAGGTAGTCGCACTGTATGACTGAATGTGCTGTTCTTGCCTGAAGAGAACTCTAAAGCATCCAAACAGGATTTGGAGTGAGTATCGGGACATTACCCAAAAGAGGTGCTGAAGATACAGACCCTGTTCAATGAAAGGACGTTAACAGACTTTGCCTTTTTCAGTTAGATAGAAAGATTGTGCTAGCAAGTTAGTTAGTGAGGCCCTATTGCCACCGGTTAGGAGTGCTGCATGTATTAGTTGTTGGCCATTTATTTTATATAAAGAGTTATTCAGTTTAACCAATACTGTGTGGGCATTATTATTTGTTCCTAGTGGGGCCAGCCATAGGTGCATTTCTGGATCCCATCAGTTTGAGGCACTGAGCTGGTAAGTACCAGTTTCCCACAGGGCCTGATTTACATAGCAGGCGCCCCTAGGTCCGCTGTCGTTTGTTGCCCCTGCCCCCCCCCCGCTTTTATTTGCTCAAATTTTCATCATTGGGACGGAGCAATGGGAATTGGTACACAGGAAATTTAAATTTCTGAACCAATGTGGGTGTGCTTGGGCAGCATGCTGCCCCCTAAATTCCTGTCGCCCTAGGCCCGGGCCTCTCCACAAATCTGGGCCTGGTTACCCAGTATCTCCCAATACCACTGCTGAGTGGCTCAGGTTTGTCCCGTGCCATAAGGTAAGCACCACACGTGGAGTGTAACACTGACAAAAGGGTGTCAAAAGGGTTACATATACGTATATCTATCCATGGCAGGCAAATGACCCATGGCAACAGCAGCTACTAAGATGTCAGATGTAGTAACACATGACAGCATCTGGTATGTAAAAGGAAGGAATAAATGTAAGGAAATGGTTAATGCCTCAATATGGTGCTTAGCTTCCATGTTTTATGCTAAATTGTTATGCAGGAAAGCTCTGGGCATTAATTATACCCATATAGTATCTCTGTCAGTAGACTCCCTCCTCCTTTATTAATATTTATAAATTGTTCCCTTGTAGAGCCTCTGCTTTCAGGTTTTGCATCTTATGACATTGTACAGAGACATTTGCATGATGTATATTCTGCAGGGCAAGCGACTACCTTTATTGCTAATTTACATACTGGAAAAAATTAACTTTGCCCAAGAGATCCCTTAATAAGGCTCCTGTAAAACTAAGAATCATCCTCTTTTCCTTTTGAATTATGGTTGTGCAGTACCTGCTTGTTTTTTCATGAAGGAACCTGAGAAAGTGCAAAGTTTCATAATGCTCTTGTAACCCATAGCAACCAATTAAATGTTTGTGCAATACAAATACATTTGTTGTTGCCCTTAAAGGAGAAGTATCCTCTATAGTATTTTAACCACTAGCTCACCTTTCACAGACAGTCCCTCCTGCCTACTAAAAAAATATATCAACAGCAGTTTCTATTGCACATTATTCTTTTGGTGATTACCAAAATGGAAGCTTTCGACTGGAAGAGAGAAGGACAAACATGATGACTAACAACCCCTTTAGAATATATTTATAGTGATGGGCGAATATACCCCATTTCGCTTCGCCGAAAAAAAATTAGTGAAACGAGTCGTGGCACGTTTTTGACGCGCATTGCGTCGCGTCATTTTCGTAGTGTAGCTTCAAATACGATGTGCGACTCGTTTTTTTTTCAGCTAATTTTCGTTGGCATTTCGCGAATTTATTTGCCAGTGGCGAATCGCGGGAATTCTCAGCGAATTCACCCCATGCGAATAAATTCGCCCATCACTATATATTTACAAATATGTATATTAAGGTGATGGGTTACAAGGGAAATAAATTGCATACATTATTTTACCACTAGGCCAGCACAGGTTTGCAGTGGTGGCTGGCTGTTTGAAGCAGCTGGGTGGTTGCTGGTGGGGGATTAGTAGGGGCTAAGGCTGCCTATTTCCTTCCCATGTTTCTACAAGGAAATTTTGCTACCCCTGTAGAACAATAGCGACTAAATATGGCCATATACTTTCTGATGTGTTCGTTTAGCAACCTAACCTGATTTGGCCACCAAAGTTGAAGGCCAATTCACATATATTGGGGCGATGTTAACCACAACAACTATCTGATGCTTTCTGGCCAATTTTCTAGGCTCATTTGTGGGCCCTACAGATGGACTACTATGATGTGAAGGAATTATTTGGCAGCTTTTTTCAGACTTAAAGGAGAAGGAAAGCCTTTTTAACTGGGGGGGGAGTTGCCAAAAGGGAGGCATACCCAAGGTGTGGTATTTAGTTACCTTACACCCCAGGCTAGTGCTCCAATCGGCTGAAAACTGCATCGAAACAGGGTTCTGCCAGCAAGCACCATGGAGCGATTATTATTATCTGCTTCTTCATTCTTCACATTTCCCAGGACTGACACATGGCAGTAGAATGAAATAGCTGGCTTTTAAGTTAAAACTTGGCATTTCACCTTACTGTGTACATGCAAGTGTGTAAAGAAAGAAGAAGCAGTTTTCTGCTGATAGGAGCATCGACCCAGGGTGTCAGGTAAGTAAATACAATCCCTTGGGAGTGCCTAACTTTTGGCATCCCAAGCAAGACAAAGACTTTCCCTCTCCTTTAAGTTAACATTTGGTTTGTTATAGAATGGCTTTTCTTAGCAACCTTTTCAGTAGGTCTTCATTTCTTCTTTTTGTTTTTAGAATTTTGAATTATTTCTTCTTCTGACTTTTTCCTGCTTTCACATGGTGATCACTGACCAGCATACGCATTTGGCACTCATGAGGTTAAGCAATGACCTCTAAAAATATTGATCTGTTTTTATTTCTTCTGCAGAATAAATGTTTTATTCAGGCTGCAATGAGAATATGGAGTCTTTAACAAGCAAGTTTGAATTGGTCCTCATTTTTCATGTTATTTTTTAAATTGCTTACTCTGATAACATCACTTTATCATGGTCGGTTAAGGGCTATTTGCTTTCTGTGTTGTGCCTTCCTTTCCCATCTGAGTTATAACAAGATTGTGTTTGCACATTTACTGTGGCTGATGAGAACT
>CM044432.1:119632183-119657200 GCA_024363595.1 Xenopus borealis | reverse complement strand
TTTAAGTAAAGGACTTCTAATAACCCTTATGCCGTGAGTGCTTCCTTATATTTTTTGACTTTATGATTGAATATATATATACCGATACCTATTTTAAGAGCTTTAAATATAATATGAACATATAGCTCCATATCTGTCTGTTACTCAGATGTCACAGCATGACAAGTTTAATCATATACAGATGCAGTCACTTTGGATTGTGAGTTAAATGCATCATGACTTAACTGATCTATCCCATTTATCCCACTTAGCACAGAATATTGTGTCACAGCATCCCATCCAATTAAAGAGTTCACCATTGAAAACAATGGTGCTTTGGTATGTTTATGAAAAGGTTAAATGCATTAAATGAGTTAAGATAACTTTGGATAACACAGTTTCTTCAATAAGCCCTGAGTCACGACACATTTAACTTACAAATCCAAGTGACTGCATCTGTATATGTACAGTATTTGTAACCTGTACACATTCCCTTATATATGTATGCTGCTTAGTGATGTCATCAGTTATTACTGTCATTTTTGTCATGTGACTCATTAAAATGTATGTATTATAACACACCCCTTTGTGTAAATTATGAAATTGTAAAGACATTAGCAGCCACTTCAAAGTTCCATGAGTTGTATAAGAGCTCTCAGTCTGAATGCTGAACCCTTGCATATATAGTTTTGGGTAGTGATGGGCGAATCTCCTGAGATTCGCTTCGCCGAATTTTTCGCGAATTTCTAGAGAAATTCGCGAAACGGCGAAAAATTCGCGAAACGAGTCGCGGGGCTATTTTGTCACGCGTCGCGTCAATTTTGTCGCGCGTCTGTCGCGCGTCGCGTCAACTTTGACGCGTCGCGTCGTTTTCGGCGCGCGTTGCGTCGTTTCCGTCGCGTCGCGTCAAAAACGACGCTCGACTGACGCGCGACTCGTTTTCAGCGAATTTTCGCCAAGCGAAATTTCGCTGGTGATTCGCGAATTTATTCGCCAGCGGCGAATCGCGGGAATTCGCAGCGAATTCGACCTAGGCGAATAAATTCGCCCATCACTAGTTTTGGGTCCTTGGTGTATTCTTATATCCCTACAATGTGCAAAATGGGGTACATCATTTTGAATTTGTTACTGTAACAGTGGAAGTGCATTATCCCTTATACAATACAAAAAATATAAAGGTTTAGCACAATCAACTGTCATTATCTATCTATCTCTCTAGAGATCGATCTGTTTATCATATATATAGAAATATATATATATTATATATAAATACACACAGTACATGTATATTTATTGTATACACACACATACAGTACCTTCAATATCTTCATTTTTCCTTTCTAGAATTGGATTTGGCTTTCATTTCCAACAGTTTATCTCTAGAGAGTAGAACTGGCCACATGAAGTGTATTGTTCATCCTTTGTAAAAATCAATTCACAATGATTTTCTGCCATTGTCATTCAGGCTGCAAATCAAATTTGACCTTGGGGCTATAATGAAAAGAGCCACATAGCGTGTCTGGGACACTGTACTTATAAATCTCTTAAAGGAGTGCTGGAATTTTTTTTCACTTTAATAATTCTGCCAGCCCTTTGATCTTTAAATCCTAAATGTCATTGGTGTGAAACGTCAGGTAACAATACTCACATTTTACTCTTGTTCTGTCTTTTTTAATGCTTTAAAACAGTTCAAAAGGAATGGGTGCCCTAATCTATTAGGTTCTGCATATAGACTTAGCATTCCTTGAGTTGGACCAGGAGGGGGCAGCAAAAGCTAAGTCAAAAGCTTTCTGCAATTAGAAAATACAGTATGTACTACCTACAGTACTTACAATTTGGTTTGAGCCGAGTAAAAGAATAATGGAAATTGGTTCACTTTGGGTTAAGAATATACAAAAAAAACGAAGAAAACAGAAACATTCTCAAAACATTTATCAGTGTCTGAGGTAGTGAGCGAATATTAAATGAAATGACTCCACTATTAATACAAATTAAATTACAAAAAACAATGTAGCAAACTGGTGTTGTATGTACACAGAAATTATACTCTTCTCCCATTGGTGTGCAGTGTGCTTTTAGGAGGAAAACAAACAGGGGAAACAATAAACACCTGTCCTCACACTGGGGACTAACAAGGGTTACCACTGGAACACAAAACACAGTTTCACTTAGTACTGCAACTCTTTCACATTACATGCTGCACTCTCCCTGCTGTCTCTCTCAGCCTCACTCTGGTTCTGGCTGCCTACTGCAACAGGGATTCCTTTTATCAGCCTTGTCTGTAGCCCTGTGCATTTAACTTCAAGCACTCCCCTGGGTCTTCCTCCTTTCCCATGGAGGCACCCAGCCAATTGGATGGCTCAACAGCCATCTTAACTCATTTAATGCATTTAACCTTTTCATTAGCATACCAAAGCACCATTGTTTTCAATGGTGAACTCTTTAATTGGATGGGACGCCATGACACATTTTTCTGTGTTAAATGGGATAAGTGGAATCTGGGTTTAGTTATTCTGTGTCAAACACACAAACCAAATTGGCTTCATCTGTATTAAGGACATTGAAACATTTTGTGCCTTAGGCTGCTAAAAATGTCTTACCCTCAGGGGCGACCCGTAGGCTGCTGCTGCCTGCGGCAGCAACCCCGATGCCGCCACCCTCTCCCACTCCGCTTAAAAGTTTAGCGTCAGAGCAGGTCAAAAGGGGAGGCATTGCTAGTGCAAGATCGCTTACTGCGCTTTCTGCACTAACAGAGCTGAATTTCCGGTTTAAAAACTGGAAATTCAGCTCTTAAAGTTACAGGAGGTGGCTTTTTGACGCCCATTGTAACTGGGTGTTCACTGCCGCCTGAGGCAAGGTGCTCACCTTGCCTCATGGCAGGAATGGCCCTGCTCACCCTGTAAACAAAACAGGGATTGTTTGTGCATTTATTGCAATATATTTAAGCTGGCCAACCACGTCAAAGTCATCCCCATATGGCCAGTCCTATCCCCAACTTACACCTGATTCATTAAGAATTCTATTGCTTCATTATACATTTTACTAGGTTTTACCTACAACTACTTTCTGCTTTCAAAGTAAAACTCCCAAATGTGGTTTCCCTTTTATTGGCCACCATTGGGATCACCTGACTATAGCTGGAAAGGGTGAGAGCTACAACATGGAGCTGGCCACTGCTCCTGCATAAACTATAATAAACAAGGGAAAGTTGTGCTCACCACTAATTTTTAAAAACATTAAGTGGGGGTGCAATGAGGTTCTGCCCACAAAATTTAAATAGACACCTATAAGAGATCCTCAGCACTCAACCCATTATCAATATATTAAGACACTGATATCCTTAAAGGGATACTGTCATGGGAAAACATGTTTTTTTTTTCAAAATACATCAGTTAGTAGTGCTGCTCCAACAGACTTCTGCACTGAAATCCATTTCTCAAAAGAGCAAACGGAATGTATTATATTTCATTTTTCATATGGGGCTAGACATATTTCACGTTTCCAAGGTGCCACCAGTCATGTGATTTGTGCTCTGATAAAATTCAGTCACGCTTCGCTGCTGCACTGCAAGTGATATTAACCCCCCAGCAGCCCATCAGCAGAACAATGGGAAGCTAACAACTTTCCAGGTAGATATAAGAACAGCACTTGATAGTAAAACTCCATGTCCCACTGCGACTGCTTCAATTACATTGAGTAAGAGAAGTGATAGCCTGTCAGAAAGCAGTTCTGTAGTGCAGCACTGGCTCTTTCTGAAAGCACATGCCAGGCAAAAGTACCTGAGATCGCTGCCTATACACCAATATTACAGCTAAAAAAACATACACTTGTTGGGTTATGAATGACATTTTACATGGTAGAGTGAGTTATTTGTCATATAAATAATGTAATTTAGAAATAAAAACTACACCATAAAAATCATGACAGAATTCCCTTAAATATCCAATTTTTCTCCCAACAGGTAACTGGGTTGCAGCTCCTAGTAAATTAACTTACAAAGTTTAGGAAATTATCTCCGAATTTCTTTGTGGATGTAATGTGAATAAAATACTGATGGACCACCCATGTGCATGCTCCTTCAATTGACAGTGGCAATTTGCCATTTTTTGACCAACAATTCATTGTTTTTCTAAAATTCCAACTATATAATGGCCATCTACTCAGTAACATCCACTGCAACTTGTGTGTGATGCAAATCTATAGGGGAAAATAAACTCCCCATTTTGGCAAATAACACTGAATTTGCAGTGTACATGTCACGATTGGTATCCCAAAACCCAGAACAATCCCTGAGGTCCTGGTCATGGCTCAGGCTCAGTCTTCCACCTATAACAGCCACCTTTCGCTTCAGAAGGAGCCCACTGCTACTCAGGTGCTGCCAGGTCTTAATGTGAGAGGACCATAGAGAGAGTTATGGGCATGCAAGGGAACTGCACATAGTACAGGAACAGAGAATAAGAAGCGAGGTTGGGGGACAGGCGATACCAAACGAGAGCAGGCAGTACTGAAACAGGTGACGAAAAAGTAGTCTGGGTCACAGGCCAGGTCAGAACACACCGAAATCAAGGTACATAGCAGGATAAAAAGAATAGTGAAAGATCAGGCAAGGGTCAGGACAGATTTAGGAGCAGGGACAGGCAAGGTCAAACATGGCTTAAACAATAACAGGTCGCACCCAGGAACTACTGTAATAGACCTATACTGGGCAATGAGTCAGAGTAGAATAGGGGTTTTTACAGCCAGTCAACAGGTGAAACAGGTCATGCTTACTAGCAATTACCAAGCATTGGCATTAAAGTGAACCAGGGCCTTAGCTGTCTGCTCGCATAGAGCAGTGGTAACACAGACAGCATAAGAACACCACATCCAACTCCAGGCAGGTTATCACATTACATTTCCCTTTCAAAATATGTATGCAAGTGGTGCTACTTCTGATGTGCAGGGTCGATAAAACTATTAGCACCTCACTGAGCAATTGTGATCTGGTGATCACATGGTACTATGTCACCATTTGCTCTTGCATTTATATATGAGTCCGTTTGATTCTAAGTGACCAAAGGAAGTATATCGTTTTTGATCACATATAAATTGTATAAATTGTAGACATGTGTATTTGATGGATTTAACTAGTGTTTTTTTATTAAATATTTTTAGTCAGTTTTATATTTAAATGCAGAATGCTTATTTTAAAATGGGGGTTTCTTTATTTCCCTGTGGTTGATTATTTGTACTTTATATCCTTTAACACCACCCTGACATGGGTTGAAGATATAATATGAGTTGTATAAACTTGATTTTTTAAAATTGATCTTAAGAGAGACAACATTGGACTTGCTATAAGAAATTCCCATACCCAGGTTCAGTTTTTCAATAAACCAGATGTGAGATAGAAGTTTGCAGTCAGAGAAACTCTTGGCATCCTTACAGTATGTTATTGAAAAATAAACAGTGGCTATAATCCTCACCAGCGATAACACCCCAGAGATAAGACACTGTTTTAGTGAAACAAACCCCCTATGCTATGTGAATCTCAAAGTGGTCCCTTGTTCCAGGGTTCTCCTATCCCTGAACCTAACTACTGGATTCCCTATACTAG
Source organism: Xenopus borealis (assembly GCA_024363595.1). Taxonomy (NCBI): domain Eukaryota; kingdom Metazoa; phylum Chordata; class Amphibia; order Anura; family Pipidae; genus Xenopus; species Xenopus borealis. Next base: position 119,651,625 of record CM044432.1, on the reverse strand, counting down.
CTGCTCTACTAAATGCCCTAATCCCGTCTCTCACACCAAGAGTGAGCTACAGTATTACAAAACTTTTAACACTTACTGCTTCAGCACACCACCTCCTCCAGCAGGCTGAGACCAAAAGAGACTGAACATGTAGGTGGCTTCATTTTTTATAAACTAGGGAATCCTGACATCAAGGCCAAATACTGAACCACTAAGCTACCACTCCCAACTGCAACAGTGGCCAAAAACCTCATAGGGGCTACATGAATTAAAGAATGACAAATTTCCGCCCAACAATCAGAGATAAAAGATCCTTTCGGTAATAACCGATCCTATATTTTTCCAGCTTTACGGACAAATCTAGAGCTGAACGAATTATAGTTATGGACATTTATTCATAGTTCTTCTACATATTTTTATATACTCTGCAAATTATAATTTTTGTCAGGAAACCACACACTGGGATGATGCTTACATGGAATGCATAAATATAATTAAGATAAAATAGTAATTTTCATCCACATGCATGCGAATATAAATATGCTAGGCTGCATCTCACAAATGACAATAGTATCTTAATCATGATCCTAATTGTAAATTAATGATTATTTAATGCATAATAATGGTATGCATCTACTCTCCTAATTGATTGCTGCCTTCGGGAATGATACACCTGCACAGAGTTTTAAATGAGTTCCTCTAGTCTCTCAGCGAAACACTGTGAATTTGATGAGAGTGATAATGATGCAGCACAACCTTTGGCCAATACTTAACTTGCAATATTTATTTAGCAAAACTGATTTCAAAATAAACATAACATCTTTTTCCCTTTGATGATTTTTGTTTAATTTTTTAATGAGAGGCTGGGGCCATGAACAGGGGTGTACAGAATGCTGACTACACTGCATCGTCTAGCTTTTCAACTGCTTTCCAGTCTTTTTTAAAGTATATAAATATATAGCCTATGAATTTAGATTATAAACTCTGTAGTGGCAGGGATTTAATTTATTTCTTAAAGTGTATCACTTTATCTTTGTTACTGTTTATTTCTGTATGTTTATTTATTGCAGATAAAAAAACTGAATATTTCCTGCCCTGGTTGTTTCACTTGTGGAGTGACACCACATCTAGTCTACTGTGATTGTGGTTTCACAATTCTTGAGTTTGGAAAATAGTAGGTAGGCTTGGACAGGTGGGTCTGTGTCAGGCACAGGTTACCTGTGTGCACTTCAGCGGACTTACATGGCCAGAATTTGAGTTGGAGGTTTATGCTTATGGTTCTAGTGCCACAAACATTGTGCCCTTGGTATATGCCATTTCTGAATACCTCTTGTTCCAGACCTGAGCAGTAGCATGGCGATTAGCATGCAAATATATTTGCAAAGGGTATAAATGGAATAAACTGCCACATTCACACCAGTTCAATCCCCATTTAAGTAGTGTATTTAACACAACTTCATCAGATGAAAATTTTTATAGATTTGCTTTCTCTTAGATGTTTTTTCCACGAAAGGAGCTCAGGGGTGCCAATATCCATTCAAATATAATGTGAATATAATAGAATGTGTTTGAGCCACTTTACTTATTTGAGATTCCTCAAGAGTCATCATGAATTTACAAGTTTACTATTAAAGTCAATGGGAACCTTGTGAAGTTTTCATTACCCTTCACAATATCAGAGACATATGATAAATACCAATACACGAGAATGAAAAAAGGAAAAAAATCTGTGATGTTTCCACAAGAAAAATCAAGAATAATTTTCAAATTCATTGATTAAAATAATTTTAATCAATCAGTACTTTAATCAATCGTAATTTTTTTGGGTGGTGCCAAGTATAGTTTCATTAAATGTTAGTGTTATATATACTCCAACAAGCACTATTAAATGTTGGTTGCACATGAATAGCATAGTATTTTTAGGACATCTCAAGCGTTACGGTCTCTTGAAATGAAGACATTTTTTAGGTCTGCTTTAGAAAGTCATGTTCATATGATTGTATTTGTTGCTTCAGTAGCTCCAGAGCATTTATCCATGTAATAGCATGGCCTTCTGCTTCACTGATTGCAAAACCCTCATGCCTCAATGACTGCTTGATACGATACGCTCAAAATATTGCACACTTTATTCTAGGTGCTTTAATATTTATAGAAAGAAATGTCAGCAAACTTTTTTTTTTTCCACTAAAAAATCATTTAAAATCATATTTTAAACTTAAGAATACTTGAGTCCTACATAATTTAGACTTGGATTTAGATTTGGAAATCACACACATGTATAAATATATGCCTGTATGAATTCAGATTTCAGAGTGAAGAAATGGTGGGAAACACATATAAGCAAGTGAAAGGTAACTTTTCATCCAAGTGTGAAGGTGCTTTTATATAAGAAAGACATATTGCATCATAAGCTAGCTTCTGTCATGTAAATGCTATTTTCAAGACAAATGCCTTGGAATAAAACCTAATAATTGTTTAATCCCATGAGACAGCGTGAAGGAATAGAGACCACCCATGCATACGACTATCAGACAAAAACTCAAATGCCCCCTTTGGTATCAATCTGTTGGTGTGCAGACACATGGCAAAGACAAGAAGCAATCTATTACAACACAATTCAGATCTTTCCATTTTATCTTGACATGAATTTGTTCTCGGATGTTGGCTTGTTTTCCTGGGGCCATCGCCTCTCGTTACTCTTTATGGTAATTGAAGCTGGGCTCAAAAGACCTCAGAGGCTTGTGTCTTCTCTTCACATGAATGACAATTCAGTGATAAACTTGAGCTTAAATTTACTGAGGCGTAACTGAGGGTTCATTTGATAGCTAGCATTTTCCGGCAGCACTGCAGGGTTACTGGGGCTCAGCATGAGTGAGATTGTTAATGTCCTGTGAAGGAAAACAATAACACATTTCATTAATGCATTCATGTGTGAAGCATCCATTAGTATGGCTGGAGGTATTAATGACGTTATGCTTTAAGCTGACATGTGTGGCATGACAGGAATTGCAAGGTCTGATGGAACAGATGACAAGATAAGCAAATATTTGAATGGCTTCATTTGCCTTCCGGTCAAACGGTGGGGGTATGGTTCTGAAACTCCTGGGAGATATTGCTTCTGGTTCAGGTTGAATTCATCTATACAATGCAGAAACATTAAAGTCCACAGTAAAATACTTATGAAGGTAGGAAAAAAAATTCAGAAATGTATAATGGTAATTATCAGTGATGATGGCAGGCTGTTATCAAAACACACAAAAGGGACTTTGAGTGGTTATAAAGCAAGGCAGACAGGGGATTTGCCTGGTAGGCCAGCCCTTTGGAAAGAAAATGCCCTTGATAAAACAAAGGGCATATAACTTTTAAAGACGATGATATTACATGATACGTTATTAACATTAATTCCAAGGCTGTTATGATTTGTAGTTCAATATAAGTCAGAGTGTTATTTAATAGATCTTTTTTGTTTGTTTAGGTTTTCATCCTTGCCTTCACCCTGTTCTAATGCCTTCATACGTGTATACTTCAGTGTGTCTTCTGTCAGCACAGACAGAGCATGACACAATTGTTGCCAACGGCATGCTGTTTTTTTTTAACAGCTAACTAAATATTTATTTTTACTTTGAGATCAATCAGTGCTGGTGGGATACTGTTTGTTGACATTCACAGCAGTCCATGCATTACAATCAGGATAGTGTTTCTGTGAGCCAGACAGCAGAGGCTCAGGATCCAATACTAATAACCAAGATCAAGGGCTGGCAGGTTCTGGGAAATGTAGTTCTGCAATGACTGGATTGGAGAATGTTCCCTATACCTCCTTTGGTGTTTGTGTTCAGACATAGCCCTCATGGTCTGCAATTTATGCTATATATACATAGTCCATGAAGTGTATGCACTCTTACCCAATTTATGAATCAATTCGGGTGCGTTGGTCAAAATTGTTTAGATAAGAAGATTGGATAACTCGCACTCCATTTTCTCATGAATAAACGTCTTATTTTATTCTTTTGATGCATATCCTTCAACTTTATGAAGGATAAAGGCCCCAATGTGGGCCAAAACTTTGGATATGCATCAAAGAATAATAATGCATTGTAGATAACTTTTTTAAATTAAATGTTAGTTTTGATATGTAAAATATAAACAAATGTTATTACACTAGTTTTTGGAACAACCCAGTTCCCCAAAAGTCTGTATTTATCAGTGGAACAATGAAAAAGGGTTTGGACGGGACAAGTTATTTTGTTAAAATTATAGAAATCATCCAAACTGACTATTTTAGTCTATTTTAAGTCACTTTAGACCTCCTTTTACACTAAACACTTGTGTATGTCTAAAAACATAAAAAAAACTTTTAATTTATAATATCTTTCAAAAGACCCAAAAGAAATCTTTTGTATTGAGTAAAGCACTTAGCAAAGCCGGATGCTTTTTAGGATACTGGGATTATATTTGTGGACCTTAAATCTGAAGCAGAAAGAGTGTTGGCATTTCTGTAGAGCTTATATGGCTTTCTTTCAATACATCTATTTTATTTACTTCCAGCACCTGCAAATAAATTACATTTAGGGGCAGACTGGTGATGACAGGAGACTGGCCAATTACATTAAAGTGGACCCGTCACCCCAAAAAAAATTCAAAATCATATTTTATCACATTAGTCAAGCAAAATTAACATTAATTACACTATATAAATTATTTTATTCTTGTTTCCTTCAGTCTGGGAATTCAAAATTATAGCAAGCAGGCAGGAGCCATTTTGTGGACACTGTTATTAAGGCAAGCCTTGCATCATCTCAGAATCTTGTTTGTGCACCAGAATGGGGGACCCGATGTCTATCCCATGCCCTGGCTACACAATTAAATGGTTAAGAGAACTGGGGGAATGTGTGTGAAGCAATGGCATCTAGGAAGTGCTGAATGGAAAGTGAAAGTAATTATCTGCCCCGCCTCTATGCCTAAGGCATAGAGGAGTGGCAGACAATATTTGATTGACAGCTGAGATTTTTAAATGAGCTAAAAACAGCTATGAATGCTTTAATAAAAATTTTAAATTGGTTTTCATGTTTAATTTGAAAAGGACAGGTCCACTTTAAGAGGCAGGATTATGACACAGAGGCTCATGACTGGCCAAATTGTCATTCAGGGCAGAGTCCAATCCTGTTGTCAAAAGTCTGTTGCACAGTTTATCCAATCACAGGCTACCAAATCATAACCCTGAGACCTGCATCACAGCCCCTGTAAAAACAGAATAGGGTTGAGTAGGTTTTCAGAATGTTTGTGAGTTTTTGGCAAAGGTTTGCCCAGTAGGAAAATAACAATATATTTTGTATAGGCCTATATAGTAGTCTATTTAGTAAAGCTTCAACCTCGTTGCATAGTGTTTGAATAAAAGGGCATGACTAAAATATATGTGGCAAGGTACCTCTCCAGCACAGTGAAGTGTGATTAGGAAAAGGTGTGTGCAGTTTGTCAGGGGTGTGGTAGCAAAACTTTAGAATTTTATAGATTTGTTCCATCTGTTTAGTACAAAGTACAATTTTCTTAGCAATTATACATATAGAGGTCGAGCCCTCAGTAGCCAGAGGTTGAGGTTAAAGTCGGTCCCATTTCTGGGTTTTTGTCTGATGGGGGTTCAACAAGCAATATAGATCCACAAAATCAGCCCCTTCAGAGGAAGGTCTGTCTTCCTCAAATTAAGTAGTTATGAAACTTTAGCTTAGTCGCATAAAGACTTGGCCAAATGTCTGACCTAGAAATAATCAAAAAGTTCCTAGGGAAACTTTGATAGAAAGGTGAAAATCTTGAAAATGTTTGGTTCAAGCAGGTCACACACTGCCTGAAAGTGTGTAGCTATCTATCTCTGTTGAAAAGGTGGGGGTAGATTCCAGGCTATAATTGAGGATTATTATGAAACAGTTGAGGAATGCTGGTGAGGGTAGGGTATACCTCAGCAGACCAAGATTTGTGGGAAGGCCACAAAGGCCTGGGCCAAGGCTGGTGAGGTTTATGGGTGGTGTGCTTTCCCAAAGTATGAGTATTCGAGATTTGACAGTTCAATATTCCATGCACCAATTCCTCAGTTCTTCAGGGCCCACAGTCATCCATGCTGTCTGTGGCTTAAGACATAAACATTTGTAATCAATAAATAAAAGCTCTTGAAGTCAAATCATTGACCAAGAAAGGCTAAGGATCAGGTCAGCCAGGAATAGTAAGTCTGTAGGAAGCTTTATTCAATGCAGAGACCTTGTTTGCTTCACATCAGAAAGACAAATGTATCCCCGGGTGTCTTCAGAATCCATATACAGGGGGAACTCTGTGTGTAGCATATGCATACCTCTGTACAATAGAAACATTAAGCAAATAATATTTTTAAGTGGTTTTTCTTCCTGCAGTAGGACACACTATTGGAATATTTATACCTTTTTTGTTTTTAACATATGATAAACATTCAATCTCACAAATAGACATAACATGTTTTTAAGAACTAATATATTTTACCTCGAGCCAACATGTAGCCCTTCCTTTTTCAAACAACAGATATATTATATTTTAGCATGTACCGCTGGATGCTTTCTATTCATTTGTTAAATATAATTGAGCAACTGGAGTTCGAAGGACAGCATTAGCATGCATAATCTACCTTGATGTTCCCAAGTTGTTTCTCAGGTCATTATTTTGTGCACTTTATCTGCCTGCTATGTCTGCTATGCATAAAGGATCAATGCCAAATGAGGAAATCATTTTCATGAAAGTAAATACACAAATAATGACAAATCTGATGTTTGCCAATGCACACATTCCAAGCACCAGAGGACTGCTGCTTCAGCGTGCATGCTTAAATGATGACCATGTTAGATTCTATGCATATTCCTTTTTATTTAGAAGTATCCAGACAAGATGAACAATTACATAAAATTAAAAGTTGTACAAATGCAAAAGGTTGCAAGGGGTAGAAATAGTTTATTTTGTGTAATTAGTGTTATTTTGGTTCTAGTCTCTAGATGGTACTGTTAAGTAGGGGGTCCTCCTGAGGTGGTTCTAGATCTGCATCTCCTAATATGGCACCAGGAGGGGATTTCCCTAGAGGGGCTTTGTAACAGGGAGAGCAGTGGTCCACTTTCTCTTTGGCTTCTGTAAGAGGATGAGACTGAATGACACTAGGTGAAAGTACCAAAGTAAGTTAGCAGTTAGCTAGTGGTAGCTTAGATCCAATAGATCACACTGTAGGTTGTGAGAAGTAGTGGTAGGCCAGCTAGTTCAACAATTCATTAGTCAAATTCCTGTGCTTTGTGCTTTATGAGTGGGAAAGAAATTTGCAGCATTTTCCATGACAGGTCCCCTTTAAATGACTGATACATTACTTTCTGAAAAGGTTTTCTTATGTGAAGTTTAGAAAAATAAACTCCAATATTCCTAATGGCTTCTAAAGGTAAAGGAAATATATTTTGGTGGGGGCACCACCTGAACTTCACAGAACTCCATTTTGTTTTTCTTTTCATCATTGGGTTCTTGAAAAGTTCAGGTGTAATCAGGGCCTTCTGTTGCAGTAAGAAGCAGCATCTGTTGAAGCATTCTGTAAGTAATGTAATGTCTCCCTGGAGATAGCTTAGAATTCAAGGCACAAAGAGGAATGGCAGAGACGTGTAAACAAAAGAAGACAAGTGAGTCTGTAAAGGATGGGTTGTGCTTAAAATATTCAATATGCTTCTTTATAGATGATAATCCTCTAATGCACCTGTAATGCTTTTAGAGCCTAGCAGGGATTTCCAGTGAATCAGTTGTTTATTGCTGTATTTACAATTGTCAATGAAGATTGTCTGCAGTGTCTGTTTAGAACGTCGGTATTTCTTTGTGAAGAAGTGGGGGCTATTAAAAATCCAGAAGGTAGTGAAGTGAGTACTCTGAGCAACAAACCTAGAGCAACAAATTGCAACACTGCAGTCAACTGACAATCTTGAGAGGAGGAAGAACCTAGTGGGGTCAGATTGGGGGGGGGGGAGAAAAGCAGCAACAGGATGATGAGGCAGTTAGCTGGGAGACAGTAAGAAAATCTAGTGTGTGCAAAAGGAAAAGGGAGGCTTCTCCAGGGTTTATTCCTCACAAAAGATTTGCCAGATTGTGTGAAGAAGATGGGAGTGTGAAATCTGAATTGGCAGTTGTAGATGGGACTGATTTCTCTAACAGCTGGGAGACCAGTGTCTCTAGTAGTAGTGGGGGAGCAGAGTCAGGCCTAAACAGATTGTGGTTGTAGGAGATTCCATTATTAGGAAAGTGGATAGGGTAATCTGTTGTCCAGAGCAGTTTGCTGTCTTCCTGGTGCCAGGGTTCAGCATGTGGTTTATTGGGTGGAGCTGGGCATGACCCAGATTTTTTAGTACATATTGGTACTAACGACACAATTAATAGTAGATAACAGTTCAGGAATTTAGGCTCAAAGAAAGTCTAAAAAAAGAAGGGAAAGTCCTCCAATGTGTTTTTTTCTGAAATTCTGCCTGCACCACATGAACGTTTAATCTATTGTAAATATATTTCCTAGTATGATTCACACCCACAAAAACATACTTAACACATAAGGGATCATTTAAATGTGGGTCACAAAAAATGTACTACTTGTCAATATATATCTGATATAAGTAATTCTAAAACAACTGGACTTGCTGAGTAAGAGCTCCTACACACGGGCATTTTTGACCTGCGCTCCCCTGCATTGCGTTTGGCTGCGTTCAGCCGCAGGGGAGCGCAGGTCTAGACGCACCTCATTTTGTTCAATGAGGTTGTACCCACGAGACACGTGTAAGCGCCGAACGCAGATTCAGACGCAACATGCTGCATTTTTCCTGCGTTCGGCGCTCACATGCGTTCGTGTGAGTACAGCCCCATTGAAAATAATTGAGTGCGTCTATACCTGCGCTCCCCTGCGTTTGAACGCAGCAAAACGCAACGCAGGGGAGCGCAGGTAAAAACGCCCATGTGTAGGAGCCCTAATTATTGAAGACGTTTCACTACTCATCCAAGCAGCTTCTTCAGTTCAACTGACTGGTATGGGAAGTTCTTGTCATATAAACTCTTCCACTAATCCAATAGATTGTAATTTTTCAAAGAGGTGACACAGGTGTTACTTGTGTGAGTTACATGAATGGATGTGTGAAGAGTTCTGAAACCGCTTGGGTACTGATGTGAGAACAGCATTGTATGTAGCAGACAGGTGGTGTCGAAGGCCCCACCTCTATTCAGGGATAGTTTTTCTACCTTGACATGAATTGCTTCTTTCACGCCTCTTTCAAACCAGCGGTCTTCTTTATCCAAGATTTGGACCTTGCTATCTTCAAAGGAGTGTCCTTTGTTTTTGAGGTGTAGAAAGACAGCTGCCCTGTAGAGTTCGCCCTCCTATGCTGAGCCATTCGCTTGGTGAGCAGTTGTTTTGTGCAGATCTGTGCACTCCTCACTACACTGGACTCTGTATCCCACATTGCTTTGTTTTTCTTTTGGTGTTGGATCCTTAGGATGTACCAGTTTTGTCTCAGTGTGTTACTAGGTTTGAAAAACACAGGGATGTGGTGTTTGTTGAAAATCCTCCTGAGTTTCTCTGACACTCCAGCTACATATGAGATGACTATGTTTCGCCTACTATGTGTCTCTGGGTGTTTACTTCTTTTTGGTATTCCTGTTGGGCTTGGTTGCTGCTGTTTTGACAAAGGCCCAGTCAAGCTTTCGAGATGTTTTTGCTCTTTGTCTTTGGACTCTGTATCAGTTGCCACACATTCCGCCCTGTGGTGCAGAGTTCTAATGACACCCAGTTTGTGTTCCAGTGGATGGTGGGAATCAAACAACAGATATTGATCCATATGAGTGGGTTTTCTGTATAATTCCGTTTTCAAGTTACCCCCCCTCTTGGATGCATATCAGACAGTCCAACAAAGGCAAGTTTGTTCTCATGTTCCCTTTTGAACTTGATGTTATTGTCCACTGAGTTAATGTGTTCTGTAAAGGCTGCCACTTACATCAGATATACCATGACCCGGATGAATGAAAATCTTCATAGTCATACAGTATTGTCAATATATAGTAGTGAGTGATGAAAGCTAAGCACCGGAAGATGGTTACCGGGAGCTCTGCTGCACTTCTCTGCATTTAAAGGAGAACTATCCCCCCTACCCCCCATAGACCCCACTCCCCCCCCCCCCCCCCCCCCCCCCCCAGTGTAGCTCTTACCCTGGACAAATGCCCATAACTTTTTACTCACCCCTTTCAGGCAGTTCAAGGCAGCCATCTTCTTCTTCTTTGGTAATCTTCATCTATTGAACAGTGTTTCAGTGCATGAGCAGTTGGAGCAATTTCCTGGCTCTGGACAACTGCGCATGCACTGAAACTCACAGAAATTGCAGAAGAAAACACTAAGATTACCGAAGAAGAAGATGGCTGCCTTGAACTCTGATGCCTGAAACTGTTGTGACAGGTGAGTGGAAATTTAGGGGTATTTGAGGGAGTGGGAGGGGGTCTACGGGGGGTGGGTTTTTTTTAGTGAAGGGTTTGGTTCTCCTTTAAACTAAAGAAGTAGGCTAGAAATGTTGTGCATTATGTTTTGTGCTTCTGTACCAACCCCAGGCAAACAAAGTCCTTGAGCAGGGAAGATCTGTGTCTCCAAAGATGTCCCAGTAGCTCCCCATCTTCTTTTCTGTTGATTCACTGCATATGCTCTGTGCTGCTGTCAGTTACCGAGCTTAGGGACCAACTCAAAATATATAGTACACATAGAATAGAAATGTCACAATATAAGGCTGATTAGTAACTAGCATCAGAATTTAATAATCAGCCTTGTGACATCAGTTTATATTACAGACCAGCCTCATTTTCTGCTTGATAATTTGTGATGACCCCGAATCATAGCTTCTCAACAGCTGCTCAGAGCCCACTGAGCATGTGAGTGTCGCAGACACTTTCCAAGATGGTGATCACCTGTGACAAGTTTGAAGTCCTGGATCATTGCTGCTATTGAGAAGCAGACGCTTTAGGCTGGTGCAATAAGTTCAGTATATTAAACATGGCAGTTTTAATTTTTAGAGCTTTGGCTGCCTGGGGCTGCTGGTACAGAAGCCAATAAACAGAAGTTAGGCCAACTTCTTTAGTTTAACTTTCCTTGTCCTATGTCCTATGTCCTTTTGATTTGGTCCCACAATATAGGGCACCAAGATGTCACCAAAAGTCTCTGTTTTGGAGTTAGGCTTTTGCCATTGGGAGACTAGAAACCCCACCATGATTGGTACTTGTAATCTGAGTGCTCATTGGTGCTTTTTCCTTTAAATATGCTGTGTTATAACAACAATATTCAGCCTATAATTAAGTGTTTGTGAGATGTGAAACATGTAAGGCTGACCCTTAGTGTACTAAATAAACTACAATCCTTTTGCATGTCTCTTTGGAAGACTGCTCTTTGACTGCCTCCTGCTCTACTGCAATACAGTTTTGATCCGCTCCCTTGGTTGAAGGTTCAGGGCAACCTACCTGGACCACTTCCAATACTTGCTGAGTTAATATTTTTGAGCCCTCATTTGATGAAGATTTTTTTAATTTTTGTCCTTGCTGAGCAGAATCCTTGAGTTTCATTAAAGGCTGTTAGAATTCATACTATAGTTGCTAATATTCCGCAGATGCTGCTGAAAAATGTATTAAATAATGTAGCAACCAAATATAGCAAGTTCTAACAGTTCAGAATGCTCCTGTTTCACTGAGCTGCCAGACTGAAACACCAGGAGACAGGAACATTAAACTCCAATTTTGGAAAAACAATAACAATTAAAATATGGAAAGCAATTGAAAAAAAGTATTTATTTCTGGTGAACAATCTGAAAACAACTCAACTGAAGGAATAATGTACTATTGCAGCTTGAAGAGTATGGAATGACAAAAAGACATCCAAAGTAATCCCACAACTAACGAAAAGTCTTGTGTTAATTGCTTGTAAATGACCATAGCATAATGTAGGTAAATTATTTATAATCTCTGTATAGTGCTGTGAAATAAATCATCACTATATAATTAACATTCAATAGCAAATGAGGAATATAACAGAACTATTGCATTGGATTTATTTCTGCACTATTCTGTGTCTGTTTTTGGGAAATTTTGCAAAATTCCTTTGAGCCCTACAGTTTGTATCAGGATGATAATATTTTATAGTCTGTTCTTGTTTAATGGCATGATGTTGTTGCTTTATTTTGCTTGTAGTCTCTTTGTCCTTATACATTTACCTGAGTTATGTCTATTGCCTCCCTTTGTGCTTCTCAAGCAGATGGCAGAGACAGTTTTACTGTGTAATGCAGGGGTGCTATGAATAAACCATCAAACTGAGACACAATGGTGCACTGACTAAGTATAAATTACTATGACAGATATTCCTACTCAAGTATAAGCAGTGCCTGATAGTACAGAAATAGAAACCTGATACCAAGGGGCAGATTTACGAAATTTACGTGAAATGAACGAAGTTCGATCGAATACCGATCGTACAAATTTTTCGTGAAATCGTATATGCAAATTTGGCCTCTTCGATATCGAATAGATTGAATAAATCGAATGATTGGATATTCGATAATTCGATCATTCAATGATCGAATTAATCAAAATTTAAAAATTATTCGACTGCCTACTTCGCCAGATTGAACCTACTGAATTGTAATAGAAGCCTATGGGAAGCCCCTCGAATACCATTCGTATGCGTGTAACATTCGAATCGTACACATTTTTGGGAGGCTCGAGGGAAATTGCACGGTTCTTTCGTGAAATCGAACGATTGGTATCCGATCGTACGAATTCATCGAGAAATCGTATTGCGAGCAAAATGATAGCCTAAAACAATTCGATAAGCATTCGAATGCTTACAATTCAGTAGGTTCAATCTGGCGAAGTAGGCAGTCGAATAATTTTAAAATTTTGATTAATTCGATCATTGAATGATCGAATTATCAAATATACAATCATTCGATCTATTCAATCTATTCGATATCGAAGAGGCCAAATTTGCATATACGATTTCACGAAAAATTCGTGGTCGAATGCTTATCGAATTGCGAATTTGGTCGAATGCTTATCGAATTGAGAATTTGGTCGAGCTAATTTGCGGGAATAATAGTAAATTTTCCCCCAAGTGTAAAGGTCTTTTCTTGGCATCCCATTTAAAAAATGTTTTTAAATGTGTAATTGATCTCTACCTTTTATTTTATGTATACTGTACATATTATTTAGCTACAGATGAAGCCAATTTTGTTTGTGTGTTTGACACAGAATAACTAAACCCAGATTTCCCACTTATCCCATTTTTTCCAAGTTTTTAATTTCACTTAGGCTTGCACTTATGGCTTCTCAAACAGCTTTATAATACACAGTTTTCTGATTGACCACTTTTGAATTATCCCTAAAACATGTGTAGGGGATGTGAAAATTTAGACACCATCACATATTATTGAAAGGCACATCCCTAGTAATATGGACGCCTAATGGGGACCTTGTGCCTTAGCCCTGCTTACGTAAGCCTCTGTAGTTCTCACAGTGTTCGCTAGATGGCAATGTGTCAAAGTATTAAGGTCCTGGGAACCATGTGGTCTGGGTCCATTACTTTAGCCCAACCCTGTAGGCTGGAAGGGGATGGGTAGTGGTCCCTAGGAGCATTTGCCCTAGTAAAGAGAATAGCAATACTCTGTCATAGATCACTCTAGGAGTGTTATATAGCTTAGCAAGTTTAGCAGCTCAAGGCTCCGATGAAGATATTAGAGGGATTAAGATCTGTGGTACAAATAACTCAGAAGTTGGGACTAAGTGTTAGACTCAGGGAAGTAGGAAACTCCTGTGTGCCACTTAGGGGAAAGGCTGAAACCTGGTTGTACCTCCAATCGCTCCTTAACCTCTGCTGACATGAACCCTTGCCTGTAGGGATAAAGCCCTATGTATGGTGTATGGAGTATGAGCATCCTTTATATTATGTGTTATTTATACTCCCATGTGGATATCTGTTCCTGCAAATAAATATAATGTTTCTGGTTAAGCATTACAGAACTACTGGCACCCTTTCTTGTGAGCACCTGGTTACAATTATCATACACCCTGCCTCCACCCGCTGCGAGGGCTTACCCCTGAGAAAGAGTGTCTGATTTGTGGTAGTATACCACCTTCAAAGTAGCTTAAAACAACAATAGAAAAGTCAGTTTACTATAGCGCTACACATGAAATGATTATTTCATTGCCATGTCACTCTGGCAATGTCTTTTGATTCATGTAGATGCCATTTTTTCTATACCATGTCAATCATTTTTTTTTTTTAAAAGCAAAAATGTGTTTTAAAGGCCCATACTGTATGTTTACAACATGCTTAAACCTTCATGTAATACCTATTCAATCTGTACTGCTGGAAAGAACTAAGTACAGGTACTGATATGCTATAAAAAATGTACACTATAACAGGACGATTTTAAAATAGTCATAATCGTCAGCACTTTCAACTTCCTTGCTGTTAAGACCTGTATAACAGCAACTATTTAGGATAACATTGCAGGTATATGATTTATTAGCTGGAATGCTTGGGGCATGGAGCATTTTGCAAATGGGTCTTTCTATAAAGAAACACATATAACATATTTAAATATTACAATAAACAAACACAAAGAGGACTGTTTTGTTATTATCATAGATTTATTCTTGCTAGGCCAACAGATTTTTATTAAAGAGAAAAAAAAGGAATTGTTTTTTTAATGTAATGGGCAGTGGAATTTCTATATTTAAAAGATTTCTGAATTCTAGTCTCTGAAATAATAGTCTGCATACTAGAGTCCTATGCACACAGGGTGCAAAGTGCAAAGTGCAATAACATGACACTTGTGGGCTGATTTACTAAGGGTCGAAGTGAGAAATTGAAGGATTTTGATTAAATTGTTCAAATCGCTTGATCGAATCGAACAATTTGAGTGATTTTTCATTCGATTGAATACGCCCGTTTTCAAACGAAATTCGATTGTTAGAAGCAAGATGGCCCACTGACACCTGGGCCCACCGGGATTTTTCCTGGTATCCCTGTGGGCCAGTCCAACACTGCTATGTTCTAAGGAACCTGCAAATCACCAAAGAGTTAAAACAACTGTATTCTGTCATGTATGCTGTTTTTGTGACAGGGGGGAATGCAGTACTTCTTTCAGACTTCTGTTGAATCACATGCTTGTGGATAATACACTGAAGATTTCTTATGCAAAATATTCCTGTTGTGTTTTGATAGCCAAGGATGATTAGAATATAACAGTGCTTCATTAGCAGGTTCATGCATCCATTACACAACAGTAACATACATTCTACCCCCCAGTATAGACAGTACTGTGTATGCACAGTATAACTCTTGTGCACAGTGACATCTACAGGCCATTTGTATAAACACCACATAATCCCCCCATAGTAGGAAAGCATTTGGGCAAATATAATAAATAACAATAATAAAACAGTATGCATTTTAAAGCAAAATGTAACATTCTTCACATCACATAGTCCTTTGTCCATGCAGGTAGTTTCTCTGATTCTCTCAGAAAACCTTCTTCAGGCCTATTGCAGTTGGCATCAGGAGTTGCAAAATGTCATTCATCAAATGGAGCTTCTCTAGAGTCATATCTAGCAGGAGCAAGATGACTTGCATTCCATATGCATCCATCACATGTAGTAGTGGTGTAGTAAATTTAGATTGTCCTTGTTTCAGTAGTCCTGGTTTCTTAATTCTGACTAAAGATCCAGGCTGAAAGTGCTATCAGTATAAGCCTTGCATTTGGCTTGTTGACGTTTGACAATGTCAGCAGTAGACGATTTTGTAGGCACAGTATTTTGTGGAAGTTTGATGTCTGCAACATGTAACTTAGTGCGCATCTATCTGCCATGTAATAATTCATCTGGAGATGCTTGGGTTGCTGCATAGCACGGTGCTCTGTAGTTATCTAGGAACTCTGTTGTAAATACTTTCCAAGATTTCCCAGTAAGGTTTGTTGTCTGTAGTGCTTCTTTCAGACTTCGGTTGAATTGGTCAATTTCAGCATTTGCTTGTGGGTAAATCACTGAAGATTTCCTATGCACAATATTTCTCTCTTTCAGAAAGGATTCTAACTCAGATGAGACAAACTGTGGTCTGTAGTCTGAAAGTGGTGGTGTATGTGTGATAGCTGTTTTGTCATGATTCTGACAAGTGTCACAAGAATGAATGGCGATTACCACATTGGCATCCATTGCTGGCCACCAGTATAGCTCTCATAGTCTTTGTTTTGTACGTACAAATCCTTGATGACTCTCATGTGCAAGTTGTATGAGCTTTTCTTTCAAGGTCTCTGGTACCACTAAGCGATTAGCTCCATGGACAACATAGCCATCTACTAAGAACAGTTTGTTAAAATATAAAAATAAAGCTAACGCTGGACTGTTCTCAATTTACTGTTTCACTATTTCAAAGCTATGTTGAGCAAACCGGACTTGAAATTCCACGTAGTAGTGCTCTAAGTGGTTACACAACTGAAGCATAGTTGGGAATAAACTTAGAATACCATGAAGTAAGACCTACGAAAGCTCATAAGGTCTGAAAATCAGACCGAGTAGGTGCTTGTGTAACAGCATTGACATGGTCAGGGTCAGACAGTAATCCCTCTCGTGATATTATATGACCAAGAAATGACAGCTGAGTTTGTCTGAAGTGGAATATGTAAAGGATCAGTTTCAGTCCTGCAGAATCAATACATACATATCATTCAAGCAGCATTGTACACCAGATATGTCATGGAGTATAGAAGACATCAGTCTTTGAAAGGAACATGCTTAAACCAAAACAAACCATCATGGGTGAAATGCAGTGAGGTCTCTGCTTTCCTCATGTTGTAATACTTGATAATAAGAACTCTGAAAATCAATGGTGGAAAAGAATTTTGCTCCTCGGAGTTTAGAAAACATTTCTTCTATGTGTGGCAAGGGTGATTATCCATAAAAACTGCTTTTTTAGGTTCATGGAGATTAACACACAAGCAAATACCTCCAGTTTTCTTCATTGTTACAACAATTGGTGAAACCCATTCTGAGGATTCTGATTTTTCAATCACATTTTTCTTTAGGTCCTGTGAGACAGTCCCCCTTATAGAGTAGGGCAATCACCTCAATTTATGGTGTAATAGTTTTTACGGGCAATCACCTCAATTTATGGTGTAATAGTTTTTACATCTGGTAACTTAACTTTTACATAGTTACATAGTTAAATTGGGTTGAAAAAAAGCAAAGTCCATCAAATTTAAACCCTCCAAATTAAAAGCCAGCATACACACAAATACCTCCACACTTTCACACAAACCGTATATGCCCATAGCTATACTAACTGTAGAGTTAGCCCCTTTTAAAAGCATCAGCTGAATCAGCTATCATAACATCATCCGGCAGGGCATTCCACAACCTCACTGTCCACACTGTGAAGAACCACCTATGCTGCTTCAAATGAAAGTCCTTTTCTTCTAGTCTGAGGGGGTGGACTCTGGTGTGTTGATTCTCTTTAAGGGTAAAAAGGTCCCCTGCTATTTGTCTATAATGTCCTCTAATGTACTTGTAAAGTGTAATCATGTCCCCTCGCAAGCACCTTTTTTTCCAGAGAAAACAACCCCAACCTGGACAGTCTACCCTCGTAATTTCAGTCTTCCATCCCTCTAACCAGTTTATTTGCACGTCTCTGCACTTTCTCCAGCTCATTTATATCAATCTTAAGGACAGGCGTCCAAAACTGCACTGCATACTCAAGATGAGGTCTTATTATGGATCTATAAAGAGATACAATTATGTTTTCATCCCTTGAGTTTATGCCCTTTTTTAAAGCAAGACAGAACTTTATTTGCTGACCCCCCTCTGATAATAAACGCATTTAAAAAATAAATACTGCTTTCTACAATATCCTTTTCCATATCGATTTTAGCTTGCCTTTTTGCATGATTTATTGGCCTCCTTGTACCTTATAAATTATTTGGCTGTCCCAGCTAACTTGAAATCCTTAAAAGCATTTCTTGTCTTACCCACCACAACATCAACACTTTTCTTGAACCAAAAAGGTTTTGCTTTGCAACGATGTTCTTGCTTACAAGGGGAATATACTGACATGTATATTTGTTAAGCAGCATTTAAATACTTCCCATTTTTGTTCTGTGTTTAACCCTGTGAAAAGCATTTCCCACGTAATATGTTGCAGAGATGGCCTTATACTGTCAAAGTTTGCACTCCTGAAATTCAATGTTTCAGTTACTCCATTATAGAATTGCAGTGGCGTAACTACTCACCGGTGGGCCCTGGTAAAGGATTGGCACCAGGCCCCCCCCCCCCCCCCCCCCCCATCAGGCTCTCCCCCTATGAATTTCACATCTCCCCCTATGAATTGGTGGGCCACAAGAGGGAGCGGGCCCTGGTGCAATTGCACCCCCTGCTCCCCTGGTAGTAACGCCACTGTAGAATTGCCTCTCCAACAGAATCTCAAAGGAGACCATGTTATGATCACTATTCCCTAAATGCTCACCCACACAAATGCTAGAGATGAGTTCAGTATTATTAGTTATTACAAGATCCAAACAAGAGTTATTCGTAGTAGGTTCTTGAATGAGCTGGTATAAAATGTTGTTATTTATCATATTTACAAACCTACTAGCTTTTCTGACTTGGCAACCCAATTACCTCATTCAATATTCGGATAATTGAAGTCACCCTTAATAATAACTTGACCTAGTTGTGAAACCGCTTCTATTTGTAAAATTAGCAGGGCTTCATACTCGTAACCCTTTTGCTGAGTCAAAATCACTATCCAGAGGGATTCCACGCCCCCACCAGTGTCAGCAATGGTTATTTCTTTAGTGCATGGCTTTAATGCACAAAGTTCTTTGCACAGCCCAGTGAAGTTTTGCTTTGTGGTGAAATTTTAGACACAGGCTGTGTGGCAGGCACTGGTGCTGTAGTAATGAGACCATCAACTAATTGTTGGGTTAATGCAGCAAAGAGATCCCTTCCAAGTATAGCAGTACCATTATTCACAATGAGCTGTACCATTATTCACAATGTAAAAAAAAAAAATCACATTTTGGAGTATTTGATTCAAATAGTTCAGTCACTGGCAAGCAACCAAGCACATGGATTGGATCCTTAAAGTAATTGACCAGTCTCAGGGCAGGTGCATCAAGCGTATGTTGTGCAAGGTGTTTCAAAAAAATATTCTTTGGTAGTATAGAAACAGCTGACCCTGTATCAAGCATCAGGTTAATGGAGTGTCCCTTTTAAGCAGAAGCAGTATTGACTTTGAAAGTGCATATAAACTTGTCTGGAATAAATGTAACAGCTTTATCCACACTTTATACTGTAACATTTGTAGTAGTGACTTCAAGGGGTGGTTCACCTTCAAGTTAACTTTTAGTATATTGTAGAGGGGCCAATTCTAAGAA
>CM044432.1:119572962-119620893 GCA_024363595.1 Xenopus borealis | reverse complement strand
CAGTATATCACTCTCTACATTATACTAAAAGTTAACTCAAAGGTGAACAACCCCTTTCATGAACATCTTTAGCAGAATTAATGGCAGATCTTAGCAAAATGACTTACCTTTTTGCATTTGGGGCACTTTACAGCTTTTGCAGGACATGCAGCATAATTTGCAGTGTGTTGTGTTGATAGTCTGAATGCAGTTACACATATAAATACTCATAACTGATCATTGATCTTCAGTGTTGCCCTTTGGTCATCACTCATACAGAATTATCTTTGCTTACACTTGTTTGCTCTCTTGTCCCAGCAACTAAATAGATTTTGTAAGACATCCCTA
Source organism: Xenopus borealis (assembly GCA_024363595.1). NCBI lineage: Eukaryota > Metazoa > Chordata > Amphibia > Anura > Pipidae > Xenopus > Xenopus borealis. The sequence goes on along the minus strand of CM044432.1, from coordinate 119,620,566 downwards.
TTGTTAAACTTCTGATGCTGTGTAAGTGAGAGCCCTGTAGTCAAATAATTTGGCTGATCGAACCCGAAAATGGAAAAATGCAGTTATTGGTGACCTGATTCACTGTATTTGTGGGCCCACTGGTTCCTTTTGCTGGTCTGCACCATTTGCCTGCAGCCAATTTTTGTATATGTGGAAACTTTGCATATATAAAAGAAACAACAAAAAAAAATAAAAAAAAACCCAAAAAACATATATATATATATATATATATATTTCCAACTTTACATAAATCACCTTTCCATAAAAGGTACTGACTGTAGTTTAAATATTAGCTTCCAGCGGCCTTTACTTATCCCTGGCTACATTTACTCTATATTAGCAATTAGGTATGAAAATATGCTTTTAACCGTAACAGTTAATAATCTTCTGCAAATGAATTCCCACAATGCTCAGTGTAACATTACATTTTTCTATAAAATTGCCATAATGTTAAGGAATTGCCATCATTAAGCCAGACAAAACCATATTATATAAATGGAATACACTTTAATGATGGAAAAAAAGAATGTCACTTTCACAAGTAGGAGCACTGTTAGCAATATTTTACAAGAATAATCCCCAAATCATATCTTAATTGGTTGGACAGCTGTAGTTTACATAACGAGCAAATGATGCCAAGATTACCCCCACCCCCCCAAATTTCCTTTTTCAGCTTACTGAATGTTAGTATGCTTGGTGGACCTTTTTTAGGTATTTTATTACTTGATTGCAAATCATTCTTCATTGCTGCCCAAATTTATGGAAGGACATTGCTCCCTGAGGTACCATATCCTTTCAGGTCTGTAACTGAACATGACTGATGGCTCCAGTGTAACAGTTGCTTATTACGACGCTCACTGAGCTATGATTGCTTCAATACTTTATGTTGGCAGATGTGTTTCCCATGGACAGAGGTCATTGATCAAACCCCCCTCTGGCTGTTCCATTATGTGCAAATTACAGCTAAAAGCAGAGAGGCTGAGAAGGAGTGTGTGTTCTCATTCCAGGAGGGGGTAGGGACTAATGTAATGAAGCAGAAAGAATATAACTAGATTGCAACAATGTTTTTATTATAGGAATTAACCCCGTTCTTTGCTGGATCAGCAGTCCACATCGCACATTGGCACTACAAGAGTATATAAAGGGAAACAGAATTACATTTTAGGTATGTGTTATATTTTGGGTATAAAATGTGTTAGCCTATAATAAATCAACCACATTGATTTACCATCCTTGCAATACCCGTTCGCAATTACTTTTACATTATCACCTTGCTTTCAGAGTTCAGTGTTAAGAATACAGAACAGGCATGAACAGCTTGACATCTAACACTGACTGAGGAGATGTATAAACAATAGATAAAAAGCTTGCATGGAGCTGAAAAGAGAAAGAAAAAGATGATGTTAAATCAGTTCCTACATTTCAGAATCAGTTCCTGTATTTGTATACAAGATGCTCAGGGCAACAGTTTAGACATGTATTTCAAGTTTACGCCAGATCCAGCTTTTAATTTGAAAGATGTTAAGCAAATGTTCCACGCTTCAGTTTTGTGCATTTTAAAAGGACCTCTTTAAAATGTACATAACTGATGAATAACAGGTAAACAGGGATAAAAATGACCATTCAGAAATGTTATCTTTATCCTATAACATCCTTCTTTAAATGATAATAAAAGCTTAACTAAATAACTAGGCTAGAAATGTTGTACATTATGTTGTGGGCTTCTGTACCAGCCCAGGGAAAACTCAACTCTTTAGCAGTAAAGATCTGTGTCTCCAAAGATGCCCCAGTAGCTCCCCATCTTCTTTTCTGCTGATTCACTGCACATGCTCCGGACTGCTGTCAGTTACTGAGCTTAGGGACTGACACACAATATACTGTGAATATAGAGTATAATTGTCACAATATAAGGCTGATTAGTAATCATTACAGATTATTGGTAAATGGCAGCGCAGAAAACAGTGCAACTAGCATCAGCCTTGTAGCATCAGCTTATATTACAGACAAACCTCATTTTCTGCTTGTCAATTTGTGACCAACCCCTAAGCTTAGCTTCTCAACAGCTGAGCATGTGTCACAGACACTTTCCAAGATGGTGAACTTTGGGACAAGTGTGAAGTCCTGGAGCATTGCTGCTATAAAGCCAAACTCTAGGCTGGTGCAATAAGTTCAGTACATAAAATATGGAATTTTTGGGCATATTCATTTTGTGGGTTTAGTTCTCCTCTAAGTGTTGCTGTCTTGTTTGATTTGCACTTGTAGCCAGTTCTTGAAACATTTTGACTTTAATAAATATGTAGTGTAACAGCTCTGTTTGCATATAGTTGTCAAAAATGTTTTTTTATTCTGCCTGTGAAATTTTCTGTGTCTTTAAGGGTAGAAGTAAATGATCACCTTCAACAGGATTCTGGCGGATACAACACACTGCGCCAAAACGCATGCATCAAGTTAGATGCAACGGAAAATAAGGTAAAAAATACAAATGTTGGATTTTGCCGGAACATTCATTCGACACATTCGATACAGACACTGCATGCAGGAATGAAATGTGACTCAAACCTCTCAATTGAGACTATACCTATATTATATATGCTTAAGACCTGCTACTATCTCAGGTTCAGCTCTGTAAAGCTACACAATGATAGTTATTGCTGCTTACTCATTCTTTCTATTGAGGACCTCTCCTATTTATATACCAGCTTCATATTCAAATCAATGCATCATTGCTAGAGACCCCAGCAACCAGTTTGCTGAAATTGCAAACTGGAGAGCTGCTGAATAAAAAGCTAAATAACTAAAAAACCACAAATAATAAAATGAAAACCAATTGTGAATTGTCTCAGAATATCACTCTCTGTATTATACTAAATGTAAAATTAAAGGTGAACAACCTCATTAAATTTAGTTTTACATTCCTGGTAGAAATCACCTTTAAAGTTACTTCAATATCTGTAAACTTTAATAGGCACAGGATGTTATGCATAGGCTCTACTACTAGGGGCAGATTTACTAAATTCACATGAAGGATTTGAAGTTCGATTGAATTTTCAAAAAGATTCGAATTCTCGATTGTTTTTGAAGACCACTTCGACCAGTGAATTTTGAAAATTCGATCGAATCAAATGACTTGATCAATTTGAATAAAAATCTATTCGAATATTCGACTATTCGACAGTTGAATTACTTCCCCTTTAAATTGTTAATCGATTGCCTAGTTCGCCAGATAAAAGCTACCGAATTGGGTTTTACTATTTTTGATCGAATAAAAAAATTCGATCCAATGGTTAAAATCGTTCGAATAGATCGATTCGAATGATTTTATTGATAACTATTCGATCGTTCGACCAATCGAATTGCGGTAAAAATCATTCGAATTTGATGGATTTTTACTCCTTAACTATTCCCATGGTCGAATTCAAATATCTCTGAATACCCCTAAAATTCCTTTTTAAAATTCTTCTTGTCAAAAGACTATTTTGTCCCATTTAACCTTTTTCTGATGTGGAAACTACTTTTTGAAACAGTGTTCAGTAATTGAAACTGAGTTTTTGAAACATTCTTGCCTAGCCTCAAACTTCATCTAAAGATAGATTTTTGAATTTGTCATAGTAAATATTTCCAACAATGTTAAATTTATGATGCTAGCCTGTTATAATCATTGCTCTCTTCCTGTCACTAAAAATCTAATTTTGTCCTAATTTGACTTGAGTTGTTCGTGCAATATAATTAAAAGTGTATTATATTGATTTAGAGATATATGGTCTTTTAATTTCCTGTCATAAAGAATTCCAAATCTGCTCTTCTTAATATGCAGCCAGTACAGTAAATAACAGAGCACTGTAAGAACGTCTCATTCCACCCTAATAGGAGCTTCATATTATTAAAAGGTCAAAACTTTTTTGACTGAAGAGAACCTTAGACTGTGGCAGCTAAAATTAAATTTTCTAAAGTGGCAGCTCTCATAACTTTAGCTAAATTTGCTGACTGATTAGTTCCAAAACTGATTAAACCTAAAATGTTTAATTAGTTGAAGAGAACATGTAGTGTAAATATAACCAATTCTTTTGTTCAATGATATGCAATGAAAGAAAAATGAGACATTTCTAGTATAGTATATACAAGGGAGTGAACATCAGGAGATCTTGAGAAACAAATAAAACCTAAAAATACATATTATACATTTACAAATATTATTTTCTTGGGGCATAAAATTGTCCAATAAAACTCAAAATAATGTACACAAAACAATTATTTTGGTGATTTCATGGAGAATCGTTTCTTCGGCCTATAGGTGTAGAAAATTTAATTGGCACCATGTTAATCAGTTTTTAGTGCACTGGCAGATGAAGAATTGAAGAGAACTGCATCTCCCATATAGGGCTAATTCCCAATTCACAAGCCATTCTAATGCTTTCAGTGGATTTGGTTCAGCCAGTAGCGATGGGCGAATCTCCCGAGATTCGCTTCGCCGAATTGGCGAAAAATTCACGAAACGAGTCGCGGGGCACTTTTGATGCGCGTAGTGGCATTTCCGACGCGCGCCGTTTTCGGCGCGTCGCGTCAAAAACGACTCGTTTTTCTGGCGAATTTTCGCAAAGCTAAATTTCGCTGCCGATTCGCGAATTTATTCACCAGTGGCAAATCGCGCGAATTCGCCGCGAATTCGCCCATCACTATCAGCCAGCGGTAGACTGGGGCCTGCACACACCCTGGCCCCCCTGCCCCAACCACAACACCACTTCTGCCCCCCCCACAGGTCCCCTGCTCCAGCTGAAACCCCCTGCATTTGCACCTTATTTTATTTTGTTGTGATCAGAGTGGGGGGGGGGGGGAAGTCAAGATGCAGTGCCTAGGGTTTCAGGCAGGGATGGTGTGGTCAGGGTCCACCAGATTTTCAACACTGGGTTCAGCTGAATTGGTGTTAAAAAGCCTTTCTCTCCTATTATTATTTATAAAACACCAACATATACTGCAGCATTGTATAATAGAAGGGATTATACATGGAACATATAGATTACATACATAAATATATATACATAGAGACATACATAACCAATACACAAGGAAAAGAGGGCCCTGCTCAATAGTGCTTACAATTTACAACTTGCTAGTGTCTGGCTGGTGTCTGTAGAGTTTGGGGAAGGTTATCAGAGAGACCAGAGAACATGACGAGCCGGAGGCTCACTGCTAAATAGTAACTTTATCTGTGAACAAACATTGGACTTTGCCTTTAATACTGATGCATAGTTATGCCTTTATAATGAATGTTGGAGTACTGCGAAAATATTGCATTATTGGCAGTTAAAGGACTGTTATTTTCTATTTATAATAAAAGTAGAACACATTCCTACAAAATAAAATGTTTGGTGCCCATTTTCACTAGATTTATCGGACCTGTAAAGGAAGGAGGGGTTAAATTGGGTAAATTATGTTTGGGCAGATTATAGACATGTGCAATGAAAACATAATGTATAATCTGTAAATAAACATTCGATATTCGAATTAGAAGGATTTTAATTCTATTAAAGTTCGATGGTCGAATTAATTCAAGTATGCTAGCGAGAATGAGTCAATATTCAAATTATGTTAAAGGGGTTGTTCACCTTTGAGTTAACTTTTAGTATAAGTAGAGAGTGATATTCTGAGACAATTTGCAATTGGTTTTCATTTTTTATTGTTTGTGGTTTTATAGTTATTTAGCATTTTATTCAGCAGCTCTCTAGTTTGCAGTGTCAGCAATTTGGTTTCTAGGGTACAAATTACCCTAGCAACCCTGCATTGATTTGAATAAGAGACTGGAATATGAATAGGAGATGGGCTGAATAGAATGATAAGCAATAAAAAGTGTCAACAACAATACATTTGTAGCCTTACAGAGCATTTGTTTTTAGATGGTGTCAGTGACCCCCATATGAAAGCTGCAAAGAAACAGAAGAAAATTGCAAATCATTAAAAAACTATGAAAAATAAATAATGAACACCAACTGAAAAGTTTCTTAGAATTGGCCCTTCTACAATATACTAAAAGTTAATTTGAAGGTGAACCACCCCTTTAATATTATCCGCAGGTTAGAAATGCATCAATCAAAAAGGAAAAAAGAATCGAGGTACATGTGGTTGCTACGCAAGATATGATGGCAGCCCATGAACCTCCAGCTAACCAGTTCAGATATAAGGTGTAAGAAATTAAAACTTAACTTTTATTATAAATACTTAGTATAGATAAACTCAATATTCACTGCAACACACACCCATTAACTGACTCACTGGTCCAAAAGAACTAAGGAGCAGTGCGGGACAATGTCCCTAAAATACACATAATAAAAACCTACAGCAGTAGGTGGAACGATGGTATCTCCGGGAGTCAGTTACTTAACCTAGCAACTCAGTTGCTGCACACTATGCTTGTAGACCATTCACCCTCCCCTTCGTTTAAATTATCCCCGCCAATACTGGTGTATTAAAGAAAAAACGTGGAAGCCAACGCCTTCCCCCCCCCCGCCTATTGTATGCGGACTTATGCGGGAGAGGGATGCAATTGCCGAGAATTAAGTGGCTGCGTGTATCAAGCAACTCAAAGTTGTGTGTATATTGGGTGCAGTGCCCTTTCACCCTCCCTTCCAAAGTCATTCCCCGAGATAAATCCTGCCTGTTCTACGTGGGGAACGCATGGGAGCTACTCCCCCATCGTCCACCTATGCCGCCTGCCCTACGCATTTCACCGATTATTTGGCTTCCCCACGTAGAACAGGCAGGATTTATCTCGGGGAATGACTTTGGAAGGGAGGGTGAAAGGGCACTGCACTCAATATACATGCAACTGAGTTGCTTGATACACGCAGCCACTTAATTCTCAAATTAATTCAACCCTTAGTAAATCTGCCGCTTATAATCTATCACATATAGCATAGAACAGTGTGATAATTAAAAATGTTCCTCTAAGGTTTGCCTTACTTTTGCCTTTAAAGGATAACTAAACCTTAAAAATGAACATGGCTACAAATGGCATATTTTATATACTGAACTTATTGCACCAGCCTAAAGTTTCGGCTTCTCAATAGCAGCAATGATCCAGGACTTCAAACTTGTCACAGGGGTCACCATTTTGGAAAGATGCTCAGTGGGATCTGATGCTGTTGCGCTGGTTTCTGCGTTTCAATGTAGAAATTATCTGTATTCATTACTAACCAGCCTTATATTGTGATATTTTTATTCGATGTGTACTATACAGTATATATATAGAGTTGGCTGTACAGAGCATTTGTTTTTAGATGGGGTTAGTGACCACCATTTGAAAGCTGAAGAAGAAAGCAAATAAAATCTATAAAAACTAAATCATGAAAAGTTGCTTAGAATGAACCATTCTATGACATACTAAAAGTTTACCTAAAGGTGAACTACCACTTTAAGAAAGTCAGTTTAATTCTGCTCTTTGGTTTCTTGAATTCTTTAACAAAACATGATATCAGGATGCCTTTAATATAACATTTATGTATCTGAGAGAATTATAGTGTACAGAAGCCTGTTGGCATTACTAAGTTAGTATTGGGTTCTAAGCTCTTAAGGGAAGTTTTAATAAGGATTCCTAAAGGCATCATATACCCAACTGACAAACAGCTTTTTTTAGAATGGATTAAGTGAAACTTGGTGCTGGATGTCAATGACTAATGATTACTTAATAAATAAGCAACATAATGCATTCAGTGCAGCACATACTGCACAGACATCTCAGACTCCATCATTTAACATAGAGCACAGGCCTATAGACAGCTGTGTCTTATTAAGGCTGATAACTGCTGGAGCACTGAACCAAGAACTGAAACTCTAAATTGAACAATTCATTGCAATGTAGTACAGGTATATATAATGGAACAACAATCTCAATGTTCAGATATAGGTTATTAGACCAGTAGCAAACTTAACATCTTTTGTTACATTCTGGATACAACGGGTTTCTGGATAACAGATCACAATACCTGTATTTATATTTCTACACAACACTTAGTAAAACACATCTGTGTAATGCCTAATCACTGTAAGCAATAACATTCAGAGCACCTGTAAGTGTCTTTATGCATCGTGAAAACATCATAAGTACCTACTCAGCATTTGTATTTACATAAGTTATGTAAATGATCCCCTTACTTGACCCCAAACACAAGCCATCCCAATAAAACTTTCAATAATCCAATAATACTATAACTTTGGTCTGTACCAGATAAATGCCTTAGTGGTGGAGTATTTATATTTTTAATTGGCTTAGTTTTAAATTTAGATTAAACCTCTCCAGCTGTGCTAACATAAACAATGAAGCGGGCATTGCTGGTTCTCATTCCTTGAAAATTCTTCAGAGGTGGAAGTAATTTTCTTTTAAGCAAAGGATTAAAGATCTTATACAGCAGAACAATACCTGAGCTCCATGCCCAACAATAAATATCTCAGCTTTCCAACTGTTCCAAGAAGAAGATACACTTTTATGATGATTTCCCACAACAGTGACAGAGTTGGCTATTGCACTAACATAGACATGTTTCATGTTGCTGTCTAAGGTTTTCTTTCTCATATGCTTCGCATTGCCGTCCTATATTTTTCCACGTAACAAATCAGTTATACATCCTACTACATGTCTTTCTGTTTAGTCTTTCCAAAGTCCCATACATATATCTTTTTAGTCAAAACCTCCCAGGGTTATAAGAACAATGTCATACATACAGTAAGTCTGTGGAATCTTTGAACAGACTAGGAACATACAAATGAGAAGGGTCCCATACAGCCCACAGAGCCCCAGATGGATAGCCCTAAATTTATAATATACGGTACTATTAACTGTACAGGTATGGGATCCAGGAAGATCCGAATCATGGAAAGACCATCTCCTATAGACTAAATTATAATCAAATAATTACATTTTTTATGAATGATTTCGCTTTTCTCTGTAATGATAAAACAGTATCTTGTACTTTTTGGAAATTACATGATTTTCTAGCAGACTTAAGGTGTGAAGATCCATATCATAGAAAGATACAATTATCTGGAAAATCCCAGGTCCCAAGCATTCTGGATAACAGCTCCCATGCCAGTATGATACCATGCCTAAAATTGAAAAAAGGCATATGATATTTCTTTATAATAAATACTTTATCTGAGCCTCAGGCCCTGGATAAAACATCGTTTTAGAACTAGGTTAAATGGTGTGGTCTGCTTAGTTTAGTTTAGTCCTTTGAGATACTGTACTTACATTGTACTATATCAAAATGGAAAGACTTCACTTTTTCTAAGGGACCCAAAGCTATATGTATATGATAGGTTGTGTTAATTAGTCTGACAAGGCTGTAAACTGTAATTATTTCAGGTCATTGAGTAAGTAGTCTAAGTCCTGCTGAGTCTTTATAGATTAGTGTACATATATCTGTTGCATTTCCAGGTCACTACAAGCTATCTGTAAGTCAGTAGGGATCTCCCCAGTTTAATAGAACTATAAAGAGGGACATTTGACTTCAAGTCCAATCAAGGACTTTGTATGCCATTTAAGTTACTTCTGTAAGTTTTGGAATAAACCACACTCTGCTTTTATGTTGTGGTCCTGTTTCAAAAATGGAAAGAAAAGTAGGAAAGTTCCACTACCACTATTTGCTACAGCAAAAAAAGTATGGTTTAGATTTTAAGATTAAGAGAAAGCTCAGTCCAAAATGTAACTTGCATTTTGCTAAGGCCTAGGGTTTGCCACATGTGTGTGTTACTTGATATCCTCTTGATCATCCTTAGGGAAGATAGGAGTGACTCATAGTTTTGGTTGGTCACATTGTTAATAAGGGTTAGTCACTAACGTGCCTGATCTGCATGTGGACCAGCCGGTAACATTGCTCATTGAAAGTATAATATGCAACCCATGCACATGGAAGTCTGCCTGCTGTGACTGCTTCCCTTGTCATTGCCTGGTATGACTGCTTCCCTTTAAGGACAGGACTACACGGACGATTGACATCCGTTTTCGGCAGATGCAACAGAAAACAAGGTAAGTAATAGAAAAGTAGTCTGGTGTTGCAGGGTTGATGCAACACAACTGTCTGATAATAATGCTGCAAGCTGCATCATCCAACAGTCGTGTTGCGTCTCATCTACCCTGCGACACCATCCAACTTTTCTATTACTTACCTTTTTTTCCATCACATCAGACTTGTCACATCCATTTTCGTGCCCAGCATCGCATCCACCAAAAACAGATGTTTGTCTAGTCCTGCCCTAAAAGGAATCAGTACTGATTCTGCACTCCATGTGCTCCATGTGCTCCCTGTGCGTGTCATACTCTGCCTGCCCTATGTTCCCTGTGTGTGCCATACTCAGTCTGTCTTATGTCCCCTGTGGGTGCCATACTCTACCTGCCCTATGTTCCTTATGTGTGCCATATTCAGCCAGCCTTATGTCCCCTGTATGTGCCTTACTCTGCCTGCCGTATGCTCATTGGGTGTGCTATATTCTGCCTGTCCTATGCTCCCTGTGTGGGCCATACTCTGCCTGCCCTATGTTCCCTGTGTTTGCCATACTCTGCCTGCCATATATTCCCTGTGTGTGTGCCCTACTCTGTCTGCCCTATGCTTCCTGTGTGTGCCATACTCTGCCTGCCCTATGTTCCCTGTGTGTGCCCTACTCTGCCTGCCCTATATTCCATGTGTGTGCCCTATTCTGTCTGCACTATGCTCCCTGTGTGTGCCATGCTCTGCCTGCCCTATATTCCATGAGCGTTTCCTACTCTGCCTGCCCTGTGCTCCCTGTGTGACATACTCTGCCTGCTGTATGTTCCCTGTATGTGCCATGTTCTGCCTGCCCTATGATCCTTGTGTGTGGCATACTGTCTGCCCTACATTTCCTGTGTGTGCCATACTCAGCCTGCCCTATGCTCCCTGTGTTTGACATGCTCTGCCTGCCCTATGATCCCTGTGTGTGCCATACTCTGCCTGCCTTGTGTTCCTTGTGTGTGCCATTCTCTTCCTGTCCCATGCTCCCTGGGTGTGACATATTCTGCCTGTCATATGCTCCCTGGGTGTGACATATTCTGATTGCTCTATGTTCCCTCTGGGTGCCACACTTTACCTGTCATATGCTCTTTCTTTGTGTGTGCCATACTATGTTACCTGTGGAACATTAGCCTGTTAAGGGTTTGTTCTGGGGGTTTGTAAGCATTTGGAAATTGTTGTTAAGGACCCCTAAGGTGTTTAACTATGTACTGAAGAGAGTTACTGTGCTATCCACAAGGGAGGAGGCATGTGGATTTAAGGATCTTAATATGACTTTTTTCACATGATGATTGATATCCCTGCAGTGAGCACTAACTATTTAATTTGTTGGTTTTCTACCAACATTAATGTGGACATGTTCTTGTGGTAACATGGGTGTGGTTTAGAGTGGTTTAAAACAGGGAGTGGTTGACTCTGGTTTCCATAATTGATCCTCCACCATGTAGGATAGAAAAATTCTGTCCCTCAGTACCACAGAAATTGGACAGCACTGCCGCAACCTATTGGTGACAGTCCACACTCACTTTTCATAAAGCATGAACCCAGGGGAAAACGCTTACAGTATCCCTAGTTTCACACAAGATGATTTGGACAAGGTGGCAGAAACCACAAATACCTGTCTAATAGTAATAAGAAATAGAATGATTCAATACATAATTTTAAATCAGTTGCATACAAAACTCAAGGCAATCAGACATGATCTATCATATTAGACTTTTGGTCCCAGGTGGCAGACTCCCTGGAATCTGCACTGAGGAGCCCCCAGTTAGTTTCCCACCCATATGGCTTCTGGGTATACATTAAACTTTGACCCCTAACTATACAAAGATTTTGTACCCTTTAATTTTATGATAAGAAATATGGCATAATGCCCTCCAATTCCACTCAAGATGCCTAGATAAAAATAGTAAATACTGTAATTCCCCTAATACTTTTGAAGCTAGAGGACCCTCAAGTAAGTTTGATATGGTGAAAAGTGCCTTGTGGGGATCAGGCATAGGGGTAATGACTGACACTGATATCCAGTGAATGTTATCTTGCAGTCATGTAGTCAATACTATTAATGTCTCAGGGCTAAATTTAGGTCTGGTGTCTCCCTAGGGTTCTATTGATTCATGCTGAGAGGTTTCTGCTGTACTGTGCATGTGCAGATAGTAGGTGTTCCAGGTACTCCAGTAACTCTATGGTAAATATGTAGTGATGGGCGAATCTCCCGCGATTCGCTTCGCCTAAAGATTAGCGAATTTCTAGAGAAATTTGTGAATCGGCGAAAAATTCGCGAAACGAGTTGCGGGACGGTTTTGACGCGCGTCGCGTCAACTTTGACGCGCGTTCGCGGCACGTTTTCGCCGGTCTCGTCGCTTCGCGTCAAAAACAGCGCTCGACTAGTTTTTTAGGCAAAATTTCACTGGTGATTCGCGAATTTATTCGCCAGCGGCGAATCGCGGGAATTCGCCGCAAATTCGGCCCTGGCGAATAAATTCGACCATCACTATAAATATGGCCTATGCTTCATTCTCCATTGTATTTGTTGTTGCAATAGCTTGTTTAAATCCTATGAAAAAATCACGTGTGATCAGTGAAATATGCAAATATGCAAATGTGATCATTCTTTATTTTTTTTGTAGAATAAAATAAAACTTTTCAGTAAATTATTTTATGAATCGCCTTCTCTTCATATGCTTTATTTATCCAAACTACAGAAGTAGATGCATTGACGCGATTCGCTGCTGGCGAATAAATTCACAAAACGCCAGTGAAAATTTGCCTGGCGAAAATTCGCTAAAAAACGAGTCGAGCGCTGTTTTTGACGCGAAGCGACAAGACCGACGAAAACGTGCCGCGACACGTTTTGCGAATTTTTTTCGCCAATTCGCGAAGCGAAACTGGGTAGATTCGCCCATCACTAATGCTATCCAGTAAGGCATTTGTACATATACTTGATCCGTTGCAACTTGTTGCCAATGTAACCCTTGAGCCTGGTCCTGTGAATTATGTGCAAGTGCACTCATCGATTCTCCAAGGAACCATTATATTACTAGCAGCCTGGAGTGGAGCTTCTAAACTCCCTTGAATGCATACTGTACTTTCAATATTTTATGGTGCAGTTTTATGACTGTTAACAATTAACTGTACCAATTAAAATGTAATTTTCAAAATATTTTTTTTACGTTTTAATAATAGTTGGTATTGTGATCCCATTTCATGAGTTACCCTGTCCTTTCAGAAACAGCCAGCACAGCATTATGTCATTTCAGGCAGCTATTGCCTCAGCTATTATGTTCTTATCACCACGGTTAATAGCTCATATTGTTTTTCTATTTCTCCTGCTGGGTGCCATTTTTATATTTACAACTAGGTTGATATTTTTTGGCAATACAGATGATTTCTGAGTATGCTCAAAACTTGCTCCAGCCTTCAGGTAATCTGCTTTTTTGAAACGGTAAGGGTTGTCTGGATCCACTGCTTATCACTGTAAAAAGAGTCTGAAATGAATGGAATACAGTGTGTATTTTAAATGGCAAAGAAATGTCTAAAACAACCCATGCCATGTTTTGTTGATGTGGCCCCATTAGGAAACAATAATACAATATACAGTGTAGTTTACAGTGTCAACGTTATCAAGATTTAAAGGCAAAGTAAAATAGCGTACTTTAATACTTGCATACACACAGCATAATTGAGCCACTACCCTGGGAATCCTGTAGCAGTCCCACCCTCAGTCCCTTTTCCCCAATGAGCACAATTGGTCCAAGGTAGCGCTATTGCCCAAATACCTCTGCTGGGCAGATTTGCTCCCACGTGGCAGGCACACAAAAATCCTGTATCACAACATGGATTCCACTGGATCCTTTCCTCTACCCTCCCACAGGCCACTCACCCTGGTGCTCACACACAGCTGGTAGGCTCACACAGAGCTGTAACAGGTATCCAAGTGATGACATCCTCAAAGGCTCCAGACTCTCCTAGCCGAGCCCACAACTTGCTTAATCCATATGGTAATGGCTCCGAGCTCTGTCCATAGCACTGGCACACAGTTGTTAAATCTTTAGCTGAACTGTAGCTCCCAGCACTGTCTATAGCGCGAGCACTCCAGACCCTCCTGGTCTAGCTCCCAGGGATGGGGCTGCCGCAACCCAGCCTCAGATGCCTCCTGCCTTGACATCTTGTCGGCTCAAATCACTATCTCCCTCAGTAAATAGTATCCAGCAGTAAGACAGTAATAGCTGTGTGAGCACATGGCTCTAGGGATGGCGCGAACCGCCGAAAAAAAGTTTGCGAACATGTTCGCGAACTTCCGGAAATTTGCGAACGGTTCGCGAACGGTTCGCGAACGGTTTGCGAACCCCATAGACTTCAATGGGAAGGCGAACTTTAACAGCTAAAAAAGATATTTCTGGCCAGAAAAATGATTTTAAAGTTGTTTAAAGGGTGCAACGACCTGGACAGTGGCATGCCAGAGGGGGATCAAGGACAAAAACGTATCTGAAAAATCCATTGTTGACACAGCGCTGCGTTTTGTGCTGTAAAGGGAAAAAAGTCACTCAGGTGGTTGTGGACACTGTAATATTATTGATATTTAGACAGAATGTGAACAAGCTCACACAGCTAGATGGCAGTTGTTTGAAGAACACACTGGGCAAAAAATGGCTACAGGGCAAATAATGCCTACAAGGTCAACGTATACACTACTACAGCGGTGGATACGGATTACGTAAAATATATTATGGCTGCTTGAAAAAAGTCACTCAGGTGCTTTTTCTGGAGAGGGTAATATTATGGATATTTAGACAGAATGTGAACAAGCTCACACAGCTAGATGGCAGTTGTTTGAAGTACAGTAGATTACTAGCCAGCAAACTTACTATCCACTGTCCCTGAAATCACTAACAGGCAGCTCTCTCCCTTCACTATCTCTTCAGCACACACAGGCAGAGTGAAAAAATGCTGCAGGGCTTCGGTTTTTATAGGGAAGGGTTTTTATAGGGAAGGGAAGGGAGACCCTTTAGCTCAAATCCAAGCAGGGGCTTTCCAGACATGCGGTTTTAGACTGTAGGGAATTAACCCAACAGGTCCCTACAGTTATGTATTATTGGAATATATTTCCAAGATTTATTTTAAATAATTGAGGTGTTACATGTACCTGTTATCTGCCAATGTATAAAATTACATGAAGATATTATGCAAACATGTTGAACAGTATGGTATGAAGTATACATGATAATACTGGTCCTTCACAGTAGTGTTTACTTTGTTTGGAGCACCCCCCCATTTACCATTTAAGCACAAAATCCCTGTTTTGCACAGAGAAAAAAAAATTTGATATAACAATTCGGCAGATTAATCCTATAAACCTATATATAAATATAAATTGCTATATATCCCTATGGGAAGATCCCATATGAATTTTTCCAAGATTTTTTGATTGAATGAAAAAAATTTGAATGCTTAAAATCGTTTGAATAGATCGATTCGAACAATTTTATCAATCGATCAAATGTTTTATATTCGATCGTTCGAAAAATCAAATTGTGTTAAAACCCCTTCGAATTCGAAATTCGATCTCGAGGGGTTTTAATTCGACCTAAATTCGAGGGTCGAATTTGAGAGTTAATTAACCCTCGACATTAGTAAATCTGCCCCTTAATGTACATTCATATTTTAAAATTCAGTTTTTAGTGTTAGTATCACTTAAACGTCTTAAGTCTACTAGAGAATCAAGTAAACACCAAACCCAGTAGGCTGGTTTTGTTTCCAACAAGGATTAATGATATTTTATTTGGGATCATGTACAAGGTACTATTTTATTATTACAGAGAAAAAAGGAAATAATGTTTACAAATTTGGACTATGTGGATAAAATGGAGTCTATGGGAGACAGCCTTTCCGTAATTCTGAGTTTTCTGCCTTCCATTTTCCTGGATGGATAAAAAACTTTCGTAGACAAATAATATCTTGTATTGTTCCTTAAGAACAAAACTAATTAATGTGCATTTCAGTCTGTTACATATTAATGGTAAAACATATACAAAAAAAAGAACATGCTACCATCTTCTAAAACCTGCCACTTTACTATCATTTTGTAAATTTTCAGAAAAGGCATACATTTAACAATATCTAATTTATTTGCAATGAAAATCAGCATAGTGTATCACTATATATACTTAATGGACATAATGGCATAATATACTGTATATACTGTATTTTTGTTATATAATATATAATGATATGATTATGATCTGAAAATGATCAGAGCTTGATGTTTATTTTATAAAGACAGTTCCAGTATTTTTCACTAGAGGCCATAAGAGCCTCACGTTATGTCATTTAAGGGATTTGTGTGTATGTGTCGATATCATTTTGATTCATTACCACTGATCATAACTTTTATTTCCTTAAAATAGTTTTACAACATACAGGAGAGGAGATATTAAGTATCATTTATTTTTGTAATTAGAAAAAAACTTACATTCCCTTATTATTTTACTGAAATATCCTCCCGCTTGGTGATATTTTGAAGCTGTTGAAGACAATGACATACAAAACTTAATACCAGTAGGTCATTCTACAGTACAATAGTAGTTTTCTATGAGGCAGCAACGTGTATCCCAGCTTCACACATTAACATGCTATGTAGATGTCTTTATTGAGACCATCAGTGACACTGATGGAAAATCCCTTTGGCAAAACGCTTGCCTGAAGCTTCAGCCCCTGAATAACAGTTGTTTATTGTATGTATTTTAGCCAGCAACTGAACTATTCCTTGCCAGCTGCCATTCACCTTGGTGCCAATGCTCTGGCTTGAGGCCTCCCATTTGTCCTGTCCAAGCACCACATAATATGTTGTCCCAATATGCAGGCCTTCAGTGCACTTATAGAAAAAAAAAAATATATATATATATATATATATATATATTTATATACCATCCTACCATTCTGTTGAATGCGGGACCCATCTGAAGACTGTGTATGGGCAGCTTTATTGCAGGGGTATTGTATATGACTTCCTACTGAAGGTGGTAGTATAAGTGATTCATCAATGGAAGTTTAAGTATGGGTTGTATTTCTTTTTAGGAAGAAAAGGTATATACTCATCAAAGGAATTTTTACTTTTGTAATTTTGGGTTCATTGATTTACCTTGCCAATGAAGCATAGATGCAGCTTAGATGCCTACATGTATTTCAAAGGGCGTATACAGATATTGGCTGCCAACTCACCCTTTCGTGACTGAATCTGCAGCATATTGACAAAATCTACCCTTTCTTGTAATAATATCTGATGAGAAATTTTACAGTCAGAAACTATTAAAAAAATCCAAGTAGCTAATGTCCTCAAGGTGCACTGACACTGTCTGTTTAAAGGGATACTTTCATGGGAAAACATGTTTTTTTCAAAATGCATCAGTTAATAGTTCTGCTCCAGTAGACTTCTGCACTGAAATACATTTCTCAAAAGAGCAAACAAATTTTTTTATATTCAGTTTTGAAATCTGACATGGGGCTAGACATTTTGTCAATTTCCCAGCTGCCCCTGGTCATGTGCCAGCACTTTAGGAGGGAATTGCTTACTGGCAGGCTGTTGTTTTTCCTTCTCAGTGTAACTGAATGGAATGCAGTGGGACATGAGTTTTTACTATTGAGTGTTGTTCTTAGATCTACCAGTCTTAGATCTTCCCATTGTTCTGTTGTTAGGCTGCTGGGGGGGGAAAGGGGAGGGGGGTGATATCACTCCACATTGCAGTACAGCAGTAAAGAATGATTGAAGTTTATCAGAGCACAAGTCACATGACTTGGGGCAGCTGGGAAATTAACAATATGTCTAGCCCCATGTCACATTTCAAAATTAAATATAAAAAAATCTCTTTGCTCTTTTGAGAAATCGATTTCAAGAATTCTGCTGGATGAGCACTATTAACTGATGTATTTTGAAAAAAAATTTTTTTTTTTACCATGACAGTATCCTTTTAAGCAACTCTGTATGCAACTTCCATGTGATCTGGCCATTGACCACTTTGGTAACAAGGCCGAATAACTGGACCTTTCAATGAGGTCCAATTTTGCAGGTTAGAAGGAAGGAAGAAGAATAGTGAGAAGAATGCCCCTGGAAGAAAAACTCATTATTTAGCTAACATATGTAGTTAAGGTCTTTGGCTTGATATGAAATGATTGCTGTTTGATAGGCACATATGTGATACATATGTTACAAAAAGTAACAAACTCCTCCTATGAAGCAGAGAAGCCATATCAGTCTTAATAAATGCTCCAGAATCTTTATTTTCTTTTCATGAAATTACTAAAAACAATAATAATAAAACAGTGTGGCAAAATATGGTAATAAAATATGACCCCAGAGGAAACACAATAGGAAAGTATTTGCAATAGAAGGAATACGAGGAGTAGGGCAGCCAGCAATCAGGCAGTTGTCATGGACAAGCTTCTGTGGAATTAAGTTGACATTCAGATCATTAACCAGGATATCAAGAATGGACCATGACATCACACTATCCACTGACAGACAAGACAGTTCAAGAGAAATGATTGAGAGGGAAGTTTTATAACCAAGAGGCTGAGCTGGAACTCACTTATGTACACTGTTTAAAAAAGTGATGTGTGTGCAAGCTAAAATATAGTCACCCATGGCTTATGACGACACTACACATTTTGTTTCTACCATTAAGCCATAGTTTTGAAATTATTGAGGAAAATTATTGTTCACCATGAATCCCAAGGTTATTAGTCTTCCAACTATATCTCCAGGAATATCTAGCAGAGAAAATAGGCATTTTTTCCCCCAAATCACAGCTAATTGGCCTTAAGTCTGAGCTACTTCATCTACTGCTTTGGGTTACTGGGGTGGGGGGTGGGACAGCACAGTGGTTTGAGAATCACTGTTCTATACAATCAATTATGGGCATATTTATCAAAAATCGAGTTTGCGTTGAGTTAAAGTTTTTTTTTCTACTAAAGTCTAATAAAGTCTAATAAAGTCCAATTTTAAAAATGTAATGCTTGCTTATTTACTAAACAAAGCTGAATATAAAAACATTGAATTTTGATTTCAGTGATTGAAAAAATACATTAAAGGAGAAGAAAAATGCACCAGCCTGAGGAATTTGCTTCCTGTTTCTCCCTTTTTCTTTCTTTAAAATCCAGTGAGCAGTATAGTGAAAAGGTCAGCTTTTTTCTTAAAGTTTGGCCTTTAAATCTATTTAGCATGTGTGCCCTAGCAAAGAAAGGAGGAAGACAGAGGATCACTCTCTTGCCCAGGCCATTGTAGTTTTCTGCTATCAGGAGCACAGTCATTACAATCATTGGGGGTGCCCTAACATTTGGAAACTCCCTTGGATTGGAGCTTTTGTTTGCCTTTAAAATTGCCATAAACAGCTCCCATTGACATACATAAACTCAGCAGCTTTTACATGGCAAAGTTTTTCATTCAAGTGTAAACCAATTGTGACACCTTTTGTATTATAACATGTACATACAATAAAAATAATGTTTCTTATCAATACAGGGCTGATTCTCCTTTGCTATATGAACGATACTGGGATCTGGGGATGCACCTATGGGTGGCCTCACTAGGAGTAAGAATAAAACACACCAGTGCAGCAAATAACATGGTTCCAATATTACCCTAGTTTCAAGAAAAATACACTTTGGCCCCAAATGTTACCATAAAAGACCTTCAAACGGCACATTCAGGTTTATCTAGGTGGGCATTCTCCCTATATATCTCCCTAGGCTGGGCTCCACTGCCACTGCTCTGGGTCCATCCACTGGGGCTGTCTACTGTTTGGAAAACACTGCATAAGGCTAAATTATAGTTTATCTCAGATACAAAAATGGAACAGCGCCTGGGGCTTTTACTGTTGTAAAATGAATTAATCTAAATCAGTTTAAAAGGAACAAATGACACTGCAACAAGTCTCTCATAAAATGTGTAGATATTTAGGGCAGAGAGGGGAAATATATCAAGAACCTGGCAACATGTGCCAGTGAAGGTTGAATCAGTGTAGAAATCCTTATAAATGAGGACTAGCTAATGTGAAAACTGATGTAATCACTATTGTATTTATGGATGAATCAAATCCACTATTTTGGGATTCGGCAAACCTTGAACCCTTTATAAATGCAAAGTAGAGGCAGGAAGGATGAAAGGGAACCACACACTCAATACCCTCTCCAGAACCACACGCTGCATGCACGATTAAACATTTTCTTACATTCTTGTTTGTAAACAAGAATGTTAAGAATTTGGCTCAGTCAGGCTGAGGATTCAGCTGAATCTGAACCCTGTGGAAAAAGGCCAAATTCTAGTTGGGTACCAAACAGAATCCTGGATTCAGTCCACCCCTAACTGTTTAAGCATAAGGCAGTTACACATCCTCAAAGGAACTGATAGGATCCACTGCACAGGTACAGGTACAAGTGATATGGGTGGATTGGACAACCAAATAATGTGTGTATGAGGAACAGAGAGTGAGAATCCCTGTGAAATATTCCATGGAATGCTCTGAAAGAGAAAGCACTGGTATAAGTAAATACTACACTATTGATTTACAAACCTATTCTAATGTACTGTGATATTTCTGTTTTTGTGTTCTTATCTCCTAATTGTTTAATGGAAAGTTGCCCTACATTGGGTGCTGAATTTGAACTGCACGACATTGGTCAAGTGTAAGTGATTTATGTTGTATAAGTCCCAAGTTAACTACTGTATGAAGGACTGCATTTTAGCCGTTCTAAGTACAGTATGTAGGGGTCTCAATTTAACTTGCATTCCCTGTTTGTATAGCCAGAGGCAAAGCTGTAAGCAAGAAGTGTTTACTAGTAACGCTACACTTCCTTTAAAAGTTACTGCTGGAATGAATTGCTTGGAAATACAGCATGCTGTTTATGAATAATTATTTATTGACTTTTGTAAAAGGTAAATTTATGTTATTATTACAGCAAGCTGATAATGAGCTGTGATAGTAATTAAAATATTGCACCCCACACACACACACACATACCCTCAATTAATTCTTTGTCTGTAGTGAGGTGTAGTTGTGGCTGAATCACTTTTAGAAACCTTTCTTCATTTTCATCTATTTGCTTTCTTAACCATTATGAAATGACTGAGCCACCTAGTGTGACGATAACTTTGTCTTTACTCCAAGTGATAATGTTTTCTCAATTTTATTACAGTCTCTCGAGAATGTGACTGATTTGCATATTCCCTAACACTTAATTAACAATGTCACCTTCCCAGTGCCTTGAAAGCATTTTTTTCCCTCGGCAGGGCTCCAGCAATTACCTCCTACATTTTCTGCAGCCGTTCTTTTTATTACTTTAATGACAAATAATTGGACAGATTCAAAGTAATAAGGGTGAGAGCAAAAGGACTGTTGCATAGGAGACAGCTCCACTGCTTTTTACAAGACAGTTTTAGTGGTCTCTAAATCAGTCAGACAAGCAGAGTAATGATCGCCTTGCTATAATGAGGTGCAATTAAGAACCACTACAGCAAACATCAGTGCAAACTGCTGTTCATTGAACAATAACCTTTGCCTTTTTGGCAAGAAATGAAATCAAAGCTTAGCTGGCTACTCCGAAAAACATTAAAAAGTTGCATCACGTGTCAAATCCTAAAAGTGCCCTTCTTATTATTTCATTTATATGCCCATCAATATAATTGAAATGATGACTTTGTTCAATAGAAGTAATACTTAGAAACAAGGACCTGCTGATTGACTTCAATGCACTGACTTGATCAGAAGGTCATGAGTAGGATACTTTAATCAGGCAAAACTAGGGCTATCTAAATTAGTCAGAGATACAGAATCAATGTGGCAAGTGCAATACCATCTCCAGATCATTTGTACTGTTACTGTGCTGGTACATAGAGAGCTAATAGGCTAAGACAAAGCCAGTTAGTCAGTTGTTCTAGATAGAAAGGCAGCAAATCAGGGATTTGTATGCAATTTACCTTGATATACTTTAAACTTCATAAAATCTTTCTTTTTAGCACCCACCATCATATTTTTACTTGAAGGAGAACATGCATATAACTGAGAAATATAAATAGTGATGGGCAAATTTATTCGCCAGGGGCGAATTCGCGGCGAATTCCCGCGATTCAGTGAAGCCAATGGGAGCTGCACTGAATCTGTTGAACCATTTTTAATTCAGATTTTTTTTAGATTCAGATTTATTAAATTTATGTGAAGGATTCGAAATTCGATCGAATTCGATCGCATTCCGATTGTACTATTTGATCAAATTTTTGAACATGCAAATTTGGCCACTTCGATCATCGAATATGCAAAATTCGATCGTATGGAATGGATCGAATGATCGAATATTCAATCATTCGACCATTCGATGATCGAAGTACTTCCCCTTTAAAATTTTATTCGACTGCCTTCTTCACCAGATTGAACCTACCAAATTGCAATAGAAGCCTATGGGAATCCCCCATAGGCTTCTTTTCTAAGTTTTATGTTTGGATAGCAATCGTACAATCGATCGTTCGAATTGTACGATTTTTTCAAACAATAAAACGTTTTTTTTTTTAAATTTTTCGTAAAATCGTTCGATCGTACGATTTTATAAAAAAGCAGCCAAAAACCTTCGATTTTTTTTCTATGATTTTATCGTATTTTCATTCGAAAATCATAGAAGGGTCGAATTCGAGGGCAAATAGCCCTTGAAAATTCAGCTCTTAGTAAATCTGCCCCTTAGTGTATTTATAAAAATCCGAATTGTTTTTGACAATTTTATTTAAAAAAAGTCAGAGAAAACTAAAATCCACAATTTGGCATTATTTATTATTAAAAAACACAATTTATTCAGGTAAAGGGATAACTCAATTTTGTCATGCTTTTTTCATAAAAGTCTAAATTTTTCAGATTTTGGCTAATTCCAGCGTAGACCACAGATTCTTCCAGAAAGGATAGGGACCACTCCCATTGCAACTTTGGCAGGCCTGAAATGAAGGATTTTTGGATTCTGCCTTTTTCCATCCTCTTGAAAAATTTTAGGTTTTTCCCCACTAAAAATTCAGATTTTTTAGTAAAAAAAACTGAAATTTTGCATTTGAACTTTAATAATTAACCCCCTTAGAGTTTTTCTGGAATTTGTGATTTTAGGGAAATAGAGTGTAATTGTGGTTTCTATAACCACTAAAATTTGACCACAGATAAATCAACCTCCCCGTGTGTGTGTGTGTGTGTGTGTAAGGCCAGTGAACAGTAGCAACAAGTAAGATGTTTCCTTTTAAACAGGAGGCCATTAAATGATGCCTATTGATTGGTTGCAATAGGTGACTAGACCTGTTTTATCAGGAACCAATTCATTTACATGTATATTTTTGTGCGTTAAAATGCCTAGAAAAAACTTAAAGGAACA
Source organism: Xenopus borealis (assembly GCA_024363595.1). Taxonomy (NCBI): domain Eukaryota; kingdom Metazoa; phylum Chordata; class Amphibia; order Anura; family Pipidae; genus Xenopus; species Xenopus borealis. The sequence goes on along the minus strand of CM044432.1, from coordinate 119,597,140 downwards.
GTTCAGTGTAAAAGTAAAAAATGGATAAATAGATGTAGATGTAGTGCAGAATATAAAATGTATAATATAGTGAGTCAGGCAAAAATGTAATGTATAAAGGCTGGAGTGACTGAATGTTGAACAGAACAGAACACTACTCCCTGATTTTCAGCTCTCTAACTCGGAGTTAGTCATCGACTTGAAGGGGGGCCACATGGGACATTACTGTTCAGTGAGTTTGCAGTTGATCCTCAGCATTCAGCTCAGATTCAAAAGCTGTGGCCCATGTGGCCCCCTCATGTCACTGAGTGGTTATTGCTTGGTCACCAGGGTAACCAGTCAGTGGAAACCAAGAGAGCTGAGAAGCAGGAAGTAGTATTCTGTTATGTTAGACATCCAGTAACTTCAGTCTTTATACATAACGTTTTTGCCTAACTAACTAAATTAGAAACATTTTTTATTTTGCACAGCCTATCCATTTATACAGTTTTTATTTTTATACTGAACAATTCCTTTAAGACACTGTATTCAAAAGAAGAAGAATAGTTTTGTGTGATTATATTATGTGTATATATTATTATGTGTAAAGGGGGTACCAGTGACTAGTGCAGGGATCTGCAACCTTGGCTCTCCAGCTGTTAAGGAACTACAAGTCCCACAATGCAATGAAGGAGTCTGTCATGATTCATAAAGGCAAATGCATTGTGGGACTTGTAGTTCCTTAACAGCTGGAGAGCCAAGGTTGCAGATCCCTGGACTAGTGCATCACCTGTTACTTGATGTTCAGGTGTAGGCCTTTATTGCCCCAAAGAAATCAGTCACAACAAATGTGGTGAACTTAAACACTTATTTTATTGCACGGCACAGCATGCAAATTAGACTGGGGCTCAGGTTGCCCACAAGGCTATTCTTCATGCATTATCAGTTACTCACATACTCAGTATCAGTATCATATCAGTTACCCACAGCTTTCTCTGCTCTGAAGCCTCCAGGGCCCTTGTCCTATAAGATTCACCAACATGAGTGTCAAAGGGGCTCCCTCGCTAAAAGGACTATTACCCCTGATCTCTGTGTGTGTCCTCACATACAACGTCCAAGCTTCTCATGTAGGCTCTCACTAACCTAGTCCGGAATACTCAATTCCCTATTCTTGTGTCTCTCTGCCCTCTGTATCTTTCACTTCTGGAATGAACTTACTTGCCCCTACTATCCACTAACTAGCCCTCACAGTACCAACCTTCCCAAGGGTCTGGCCACTTCCATCTGATGCTGCTTCTAGATGTTACAGGCCAAAAAAAAAAACTGCTGGCTGCACTACAGCATAACTTAACCACAGTAGAACCCACATTTTACATTTTTCAGGGGACCAGGAAAAAATTTTAAAATCTTGGAAAATGTTTATTTAGGTACCGAAACATTATAAGCACAGGAGTCCATTTTACTTTGACATACAATATTTACTGTGTTAATAACAAGGTTAAAGGGGTGGTTCACCTTCAAGTTAACTTTTAGTATGTTATAGAATGCCCAATTCTAAGCAACTTTTCAAACAGTCTTCATTATTTATTTTTTTATAGTTTATTAATTATTTGCCTTTTTCTCCTGACTCTTTCTAGCTTTCAAAAGGGAGTCACTGACCCCCTCTAAAAACAAATCCTCTCTAAAGCTATATATTTATTGTTATCGCTACTATTTATTACTCATTTTTCTGTTCCGACCATCCCCTATTAATATTCCATATTCTCATTCAAATCAATGCATGGTTGCTAGGGTAATTTGGACCCTAGCAACCAGATTGCTGACACTGCAAACTGGAGAGCTGCAGAATGAAAAGGTAAATAATTCAAAATCCACAAATAATAAAAAATGAAAACCAGTTGCAAGTTGTCTCAGAATATCACTCCCTACATCATACTAAAAGTTAACACAAAGGTGAACAACCCCTTTAAATATTGCAGCATTAATGTTACACTATGGGGACATGTGCAAGGCCTTCTGTCACATATACAACCTAAAACAATAAGTGATTGGTGCAGGACTGTATAAGGGGCAGACTAATTGGAATTGACCCTTTACAGACAAGACCATGGCAAAATATACATCTAGTTAGTATTTTAAACCTCTAATTTCAAAAATAATAAAATTCATGGAGAAAAGGGACATTTTTTGAGCACATCAGGACAACATTTTTAAGTAAAATTAGGGAAAAATTACTTAAAATCAGGGAAATTCACCCATTGAAATGTATTATAAATTGTGGGACCACGATTAAAAAATGTGGGCAAACTTAAAATCAAGGTTTCACTGTATTTACATAATAAATTTTTTTATTTTTATCCCTTTACATTTCACCCTCCTGAAAACCAGACATGTCCTCACATCTGCTAATCAAATTTTATTCTATGTCCTTACAAATAGGTATAAACTGGTAACACATAAAATTAACTATATATTTATTCTATTCTGTAAATGTTAACATACAGAAGTCCTGGTTTTATACAGGGAATAGTGTGTTTGATCTGCGTGCTCTTATTTTCAGATGTTTTTAATCTGTTGTCTTAATATTACATATCCAAGTCAACACAACAAACGTCAAAGTGCCTACTTGCCTGAATGTAACAAACTTCTAAATTGACTATGTTTCACTTTAAAAAAACACCCTAAACCCCAACTTTTTACTGCAGTAGTCAGAGCCCCAATATATACCCTATTTAATAACATGGTTATTAAATTAATCTTTTAGGTTTATGAATTTGATTAGTGCAGTGAGTAATGAAAGATGAGTGCATGCCTTGGATTTAAGAGAGCAGTTTGCCTCTCCCCATACATTCCAACATTTTAGGCGAGCGCAGCATCCATTTTTTGGCCACACCCCTAAGTACCATGTTTATTTTACAAAACTTGGCAGGTTATGAAAGTTTGAACATATTTCTGTTTTTTTGTAGTTATTACAGTTTTGCTAACTTCTCCCAAGGGACGTTACAATTACTTATTTGCTTATCTCAAAATTGTTACAAAGTATCTTATATTCACCTCATGGCTGTTCTGGGCTCTCTGCCAAAATCCAGTTAAGTTAGAAACATTGTTTCTTTTTTTAGCTGTTAAGTGCAGAGAAAAAATCGGGACTTTCCACTGACTGCAGGTTGACTGCAGTTGTCAAAAGCAGGACTGTCCCGATGAAAACACGACAGTATTTCTACATCCATCAACATGCACAACAAAAGAGGAAAACACTCTTTACAAGTTACTGCAACAAATTCCATTATTTATTGTGCCAGGTTTTGGGGCTATGCACCACATGGATGAAGGATTGGTCACTGGGGATTAATAACGGATTCTGGGAATTTTCTCTTTTTTTGCAGTGGCTTTCAGAAAAGCTGAGAACTGTTTTAGGCACCAGAGAGACAGCCTTTCAATATAAGAACCATGAAGAACACAAGGCATGGAGTTTACTGTTGTAAGACTGTAGTGCTCCAGTCTGGTGAAATAAATCCTAAAATAAGGTAGATCAAACAGAACATAAACATCTTATGAATGTAGACTAAGCAGTTTACCATTATAAGAGAACGAAGGTTGCCTGGAGCATAAATGAATATGTATCCATTTATGTATCTCCTGCTCTTAAAGATGCATTACTAACCTCCTTCAAAGAAGCAGCAGCTCAATTTCTCTTTTCATCCGTGCCTTTAGAAACACGGGATCTATGAAAAGACCAGTGTATTTGATCAAGTTCAATAAAGTCATTTGGTGTGCAGGTCCTTTATTCTTTGAATTTAACAGCCAGTATCTGTCTGGGTGAAGAGTTCAATACCTTTGAGATGCACAATTGAAGGCAATAATGAATGAAGGCACTTTTTACTGAGTGACTTTTCACTGATGGTCTGACTTTTGGATAGCTTCTTTTTGTAATTTTAATATCTGGTATTAAATATGAGTCTAAAGTATTAAAATGGGTTTTTTTTCAGGAGAACTGGTGCCTTTAATGTTCCAGTTTGAACAATGGATACATACTAAGGGTTTTTTTTACAACCTTATGGTCTACCTTTTAATGATAAAGCAGCACAAGAAGCTAGCAATATATAGCATTAGATCTGAAAATATGTATTATTTTGTTATTATTTCTAAATCAGGGTACAGAAGAGCTCTGTACTCCCGCCCAAGATACAAAGTGCAGCCATGTCCTGGCACAATTTGGCACACCTTTAATAAACTTAATAAAGGAGCCCTGAAATAAATTTGTGTAAAGTAACCACAACAATCTTTTCACTAATAATTTTAATAATATATGTATTTCCAGCTGTCTCATATATGAGCTTTATGTACCATAAAGCTTAACAAGCTTCTTAACTATAGTTATTTATATTTTTCTAAATATTAGTTTCAGAATCACATACATGCAAGAGGGGGCATGCTGATGTAGCTAATGTGAGTTATTTATTATCCACACTGCATTTAATTTCAGCATTCATCTAGATTCCCTTTGACATAAACTACTGTGTCTCAGTTAATCCAATAAAGATAAAATATAGCGCAAAGTCTGGTCGATTTCAGAATTCTGGTAATTATTAAAGACGATTTCACACTGATTTCGTTCAATAGATGCATTGCCCCTGCTTGTGATAGTTCTTCTCTTTGAAGCTATCAAGCCAACCAATGTTTGGAGGAAAATGCAACCATTTTTTATTAGTCCTTGGCCCTTAGAAGCAGTTCAAAGAACCCCCCAAGCCATCACAAGTTTAACCTCAAAGGCTGATGCTCAGCTTTTGATGTACAGTGCCACAAAAAGCAATTTCTGGCCAGGCAAGTGTTCGCTAGTCGTCTATTGAATAAGCCTTTTATCAACTTATCTGTATGCACCAAGCACCTGCTAACAGTTCAGAAGAGAGAGCATGCTGTCTTCTCATGAACTGGCTGTTGATTTAATTTTGCATTCATATCTTCTTCTGTCCAGTTACAAAGGCTTTTTTCCAACCTATTTTCAAGTGGCTGTTTTCTATCAAGGAAACATGGCATTCGGCTTAACACATCTCTCACGACCACTGGCCCAAACCCCACATAGGGATGACCAGACGGGCTACTTGGTTAATATTTAAAGTAACTAAGAGGGAATAGGCTGGCAAGGATGCTTGCAGACAAAGAGTTTATTAGCAAAGTAGAAGAACAACTTATTAGCACAGGTGTTCAAAGTAAAACAAAAACAAGAATCGGTAACATCAACACAGCAGAGGGTCCTGGAACAGGGTCAGACTGGACTGTAGGAACATAGGAACACAGGAACATAGAACGGGTGTCCAGCAGGTTTCAGAACTCATGGCTCATGCCTTAAATAAGGGCCATCTGCTGGTAACTAATTAAGAAATAGACTGCACCTGCCAGTCAGTGCAGAGCAGCTGAAATAATTAGCATCGTCAGAGCTAACCATAGGGACCTCAATACAGGGTAAACCCATTCCCTAACCTGCCAGAATAGTAGAGTGGTAAGGAAACAGACTGCAATACAAATGGTCCCAAGTTCAAACCCCGCAAAGGGATAATTCCATATGTCATTTTAATGTCAAAACCAGGTTAATTGGGGGATTGCCTTTGTCCAATATTTATCTTTGTTCCTTTTTTGTTATATATGCTTGCATTTGTCACTTTAATTTGCTTCTTTTTAATACAACGCAAGCCATTTTGATGTTTTGTTGCTATGAGAACCTGTGTATTTATGGCACCATTTTGTCTTTTGGGGGTTAGAAAGGGATGTTTAGTCATCATTGTAACTGTTTGTCTGATTGTCCCCAAGGTAGGTCACATTCACGTAGGATTAGATCGATAGATCGCATCGTTATTGCACTAAATACATTCTCAGAGTGCACTATTTTACATACATCTATTTGTTTTACTAGCTCCCAGGGATTCAACTTATAAAGGAGTGCTGCTCACTGTATTTATTAACATTTCAACTTGAAATTTTGGTTTACAGAGTAAGTGTACAAATCTCAATGAAATAATTGGAGCAGTGGGCAATATAAATGCACGGTAAATCCCTTAATTATATTTTCTATTTCCATTTAAAGTTATGGTTTGGTGCATAATTTCAGTGCTTTAAAAAGAAAAGAATGAAAACAGTCAAATGGTGTAATATAATAAATGGTCGAATTTGAGAGTTGTTTAGTACCCATAGCATATACTGGTCAGCAGTTGAAAACAAAAATCTCATTGGTTACCATGGATTACTTGATGTGGGCAAATCTGAGACTTATTATTATGCTATTAGTTGCTGCAAAATAAATTAAATATGGGTCCTATTTGGAGCCCTCTGATCACATATTCCTTTTGATTGTTATATGCCATTATATGCCTTTTTAAAGGAGAACTTTAATCTAAAAATTAGTTTGGCTAAAAATGTGTACTGTATATTTTGAGTCAGTCCCTAAACTCAGTAAGTGACATCAGCAGAAAGCATGTGCAGAGAATCATCAGAAAAGAAGACGAGAAGCTACTGGGGCATCTTCAGAGACACACATCTTCTCTGCTAATGGGCTGTGGTTGCCTTGGGCTGGTATAGAAGCCCAAAACATAATGTACAACATTTCTAGCTAGTGATGGGCGAATTTATTCGCCAGGGGTGAATTCGCGGCGAATTTGTGCAATTCGCGAAAAGCCAGTGAAATTTTGCCGAAAAACCGTGTCGCGCCTCTTTTGTGACGCAACGCGTCGAAAATGACACACCGCGCACCGAAAATGACGCGCCGTGTCGAAGTTGACTCGACGCGCGTCTAAAGCGTGCCGCAACTCGTTTCGCAAATTTTTCGGCAAAATCGCAAATTTCTCTGGAAATTCGCAAATTTTTCGGCAAAAGCGAAACTGTGGAGATTCGCCCATCACTATTTCTAGCCTTATTCTTTAATTTAGTGTTAGATCTCCTTTAAAGGTATATTTACATGACAATCACTGCAGTTTGCCAAAAAGCATGAATACAGGCAAAACCAACTGACACAACCTAGGGTATAAAAACAAAATAGCAAAGATAAAAAACAGCAAATTTGATACGCCCAACCCCAGAACATAGTAAAAATTCAATAAAATCTGGAAAATTACTTTTGTATGGGTAGTTTTCCCCCACAATGACATATATATGGATGGGACAAACTTTAGAGAAGGAAATTGCACAATGCTTCAATTCTTTTGAAAGGTATGTGGAGATGCAATTTCCTGCTGGAGTCTTAATAACAGGAATGACCTGTACCCAACATGCCAATCTCTGACATCACAAAAGGGGTTGGGGCAGAAATGTGCCCTTAAATAGATACTGATGGAAGAAGAAGCCGGCATGGGAAGTGGGTTTCGGGTTGGCACACATATCAGTAGAGGGAAGACAGTGTTCAAGTAGAGATGGTAGTCAGAGAGAGCTGACATTTGACTAGTAATTTACCATCCTACCCATTAAAAAACCTTGCAGCTGAAGCTGGTACCAATTGAATGACAATGTAATTGCCAATAAATTAGTAACAGCCTTAGGTTGAGCCCCTGACAAACCCACTTAAGCCCTGTATCCACCCCCAGTCTTACTTTTTCACTCCATAATCCTACCTCCATGTATCCTTAGCATCATTGCTATGCCTCTTTTGTCATTCCCCACCCCTTCACGTCACTGCCCTACCCCATTGCATCAGGACAGGTCCATTTCATTGCCACCCATCAAATAGGCTAGTAAAATAATTTTAATACAGTAAGTTGGAATCCTATAGACAGCCTGTGTCAGCAGCCTAAAGGCTAAAGTTTGGGACTGTCTGAATGAGAATCCCATTGGGTGAGGACCACGTCAGCCTAGTAACTCTATTGGTCTGATTCTGAATTCTGCTTCTGGCCATCTATTATTATTACTAAAACCTTTTCCAAAATGATATAATTTAATCTGCTTTAATTAGCTTGCCTATTATTACATTGTGGGGGCTCACCCTTTCTGTCCATTTCCCTGGCCTCTCTACTAGGGACAAGCTTTTTTTTTCTCCTGGTACGATTTTGGGGTTTGGACAGTGGCATACTGTTTTGTCAATATGCACTTGAATTTTTTGCCACGCCACTCCAAGAGATGTCATTTGTCCATTGTCTTCCACTTCATGCATGAGAGTCTGATTTGAAGAATTTCTGGCCTAAGCAACTTGAGATATCTAGATGGTACAATACTGAAGAAAAAAGTCATGTTTGGAAGAAATCTGCAACTTTTTTCTATGGAGATCAATGTAGCAGAGTGGAAAATATTCTCTAACAATGTAGCATTATATTTATACTATTGCAGAGCTACTAAACAACAATATATACACAATGTAATTTCTCCTTTCCATGCCAATGCATTTTGTCCAAATTTTGCAGTTTTCCAAAATGACCCAAGTTCACTCATCATTACCCACTAGTACAGTATACTGTCAATGCCTTATAGTACATATATTTCAAGCTCATTTACTGAATTTGAATAGTAATTATGTTATTTTCTATTGATTTGTTAATTGACATTGTAACATCAGTGTATTCCCTGTTTTTGATCAATGGTGTGAATTACTACATCTAGGGGTTGATTTATGAAGTTTTGAATTTGTCTCATAATTCAATTATAATTTCAAAAACTCAAATGCCTGGTATTTATTAAGCAAAAATCGCTCAAAAAAACTCTAAAAAAAAAAAAGCCAATTAAATATATATATATATATATATATATATATATATATTTCCCTCAATATTATTTAAAAAAAAAAAAGAAAAGTAAAGTACATTTGTAAAAATTGGTAAATTTAACTTTTTCTATGGATTTTAATTTTATTTTCTATGGATGTTGAGTGTTTTTCCTTTTGTAACTCTGGGGAGCTGGGAATACAATGAAATGTTTGATCTACAATATGTCCCTCCCAACCACATTTTAGCAGCAAACAATAATAAGAATGTATCTGAAGATCTAATAGCTTTCCCTACATAAGTGCACTGAGTACTAAGCACCACTATTTCATTGGCTTTCTACAAATTCCATGAAAAGGATGAAAAGAAATGAATGTGAACATCCAGCTTGCATCTATTAGAGAAATTAAAGAAGGATTCTGAAAATTGGAAATGCATTCTCAACAAAAGGGTTATATTATATGTAACTTATCTTATTTAACCATCCCCACTCAACATATTCCCTTTACTTTGGTATTTTACCATGGCATGTCTTTGGTTTAAAGGTTCCACTGTTAAAAGCATTTACATTTTTAGATATTTTGCAACATTAAGCCATGTAATTTATACTTTCCACTGCTTTCATACTTTTAAGACTGTATTCACTAAAAGGTACTTTTGAAACCCACTGATGCACAGATTTTATTTTACAAAATGTGACCATATGCAAACTACCACAAGGAATAAAATGAAAGGGATACTGTCAATGGAAAACCTGATATTTTTCAAAATCCATCAGTTAAAAGTGTTGCTCCAGCAGAATTCAGAAATGAAATACTGTATATTTTTCAAAAGAGCAAACCTTTTTTGTATATTTAATTTTGGGGCTAGACATATTGACAGTTTCCCAGGTGCCCGCAGCCATGTGACTTGTGCTCTGATAAACTTCAGTCACCCTTAACTGTTTCACTACAAGTCGGAGTTCCAAGTTCTCCCACCCCCCAGCAGCCCATAAGCAAAACAATGGGAAGGTAAACAGTTAACAGCTCCCTGGTAGATAGAAGAATAGAACCAAAGAAATAAGAAAGCACCAAATCCATGTCAACTGCAACACCTTCAGTTACATTGAGTAGGAGAAACAATAGCCTGTAAGAAAGCAGTTCCATAGTGCAGCACTGATTTTTTCTGAAAGCACATGACCATACCAAATTACCTAAGATGGCTGCCTACTCAACAATATTACAACTAAAAAACTACACTTGTTGGTTTAGGAATTAAATTTTACATGGTAGAGTGAATTATTTACAAAAAACTACACCATAAAAATCCTGACAGTATCCCTTGAAAGCGTCATTTTTTAAAAAATGGGTAAATTCAAAGAATAACTGCATGGAAAATTTAATTGCTGAAAACAAAAACTTGCAAAACTTTTGATCACATGCTATAAATAAATGCCTGATGCATGAACTAGTTATAAACAGGCACTGGTCATGTTCTCATTTTAAATCTGACCAACTTATGATGAAAATAGTGTATTCTTAGAGGAATAACCTTCCTCTCTGCTTTTATATAATTTAGAGCACTGCAATAATTGTTGCACAGCCATGCTTTGATATTATTATCCCATTAACAAACATGTATCTTTATTTCAATGTATACACTTTGTTATTTTATTTTTTATCTGTACATATGTTTATAAAAAAACAGTGAGCACATATCACATGGAACGAGAGCTACCACTATATCCATGTAGTGGTAAGGTGTAGGGGCAGTAACCTATATTGCTTAATGCATATTACACCACACATTCCCTTGCTTACATTTTCAAATGTAGGAGTTTTTTTTAGATATACTGTATGTTTATGACAAGTGATAAGTGATGAGTGAAACTTGCAGCTTTACTTTGCTGAAAAAAATTGCAAAACTGCAGAAAAATTAACAAAAGGCATTGACAAAGCATTGAATGAACATTTTCACAGCTTTTTTTTCCTCAAAACTTTGAATTAACTTTTAGCATGATGTAGACATTGAGAGAGTGATACTATTTGTAACTGGTTTTCATTTTTTTAAAAACAGTAAAAGGTAAATAATGAAAACTAACGACTAAGTTGATAGGAACAGCTCAATCTAAAACATATTAATAGTGAACCACCTCTTTAAAGTCAACATACTGCATATTACTTTGTTACACCTAATGCGTTGGAGTTAATTTGGTTTTTGTTCTGTGTTTATTCTCATTCCAGATACATTTGAGTCAATAGGCAGTTTTTTCATTATTTTCATCATTCCATAAATTTTTTCCACTAGACCAAAAAAGAGTCTGTAATCTGGAAAAGTCTGAAAGGCAGCACAACACTAATGGTTTAATCCCTGCTCCACCCCCTATGGCACAGGAAAAAAGAAAAAAACAATGATTAAAAACAGATATCTATATGCATACCTCATGCAGCCCTACCTGTGTTATTTTCAAGCTTCCCACAATAAAGACTGAACACATGCAACACCTTTATTTGACAGGAAGGGAAATATCTGTGCTAAACAAAAGAATAGGAGGTTTCCAGGTAAGAATAAAAATGTCTTTTCGCTTAGTCCTCCAGGCAGCACAAAACTAAAGGGAACTGGAAAGATAGACCTAAGGGGGTGAAGGTCCTGGTAATCTGCCTCCAGCACATAACAGTGAAAGGCTGCATCCTGCAAGGCTGCTAAATCTAATGTGTAGCACTTTACTAAAGCTGAGACACTGTTTATGTGGCTGCTTTGCAAATCTCTTCCATACACAAGGATGACTTTTCAGCCCAAGAGCTAGAGACTTTCCTCGTTGAGTGGGCCTTTAGTAGAGTAAGCCAAAAAAATAACCTAGTGGTGGAAGATTTGTAAGCTTTATTTCCCTTTGACCTTCCTATTCTTATTTCATTATTTAAGCATTTTATCACATCCAAATTATGCTGCTTTTTCATCTGAGGGCAAGGAAAAGAAAAATGGTAACACAAAATGAGAATTTTGAGGCTTTGGCTTATCCTGAGAAAGTGTCTTCCACTTCCCAAAAGCAACACTCGCAATAAGGCTATCTAGAGAAGAAACAAAAAGTCTATTTGACTCAAATGGCATTGAAATCTATCTGTTCTGAGAAGCTTGGTCTGCCAACACAGCATGTCTACCCAACATAGAAAGAGCCATAACACTAGCTCCCAGCTTAATGAATTCAACAGCCACATCACAGAGATAATCAGATGCCAATTGTATGGGATACATCATATACAGAAGTTCATCCCTGGAAGTACTAGCATCAATGACTTCCTCCAATGCGTCAAGCTAGTATTTGAGACAGAAACAATTGCTAATGAAGGTTTTGCAAATATTGGCACCTGCACTATAAAATCTGCAAAGGGCACATTTCTACCAATGATCCATCTGACCTTTAATACCAGCCTCTTCCCAAAGAGCTGTTTCTTCTGGATCCAACAGAAACATAACCTTAAATTTTTTGACATCTTTGGCTTTTCCCCAAGTTTTCCACTAATCTGCTATGACTTTTTTTTAACGCATTATGCACAGGAAAGGACACTGGCTTTTTTTACAGATACAAATGGAAGACCTGATTCACCAGAAGGTGCTTGAGAAGACTTATGGTCAACAACTTTAACTATTTCTAGACATTTTCTCTAGTGGAAACAGAAAAAAAATCTTTCTGTTTTCAAGGTTGTTTTGGGCCAGAAGAGGAAGAAGAAGATAATATTTTGGAGGATATTCATCCTCCAAATCTAAGCTATATAATGACTGGCTGTGAGTTTCCACTGCAGTAGTAGAGGAAAATTCTTGAATGGTTTTCTGCAGCAAAGCCTTAAACATATTCAGAAGCTGATATACATATTTATTCTGAACCATCAGTTTTGCATTGTGGAATATGGGACAAATTTAAGTCCTCAGGAAGGACTTGATTATAACCAGAGCATATATTATGCTTAGATTTTTGCTTTCTTTTACCTTTTGGCATCTGTCAAAAATAGTATAAAACTATAGCACCAATAGGTTATCAAATAGTACCCAAACTGCATAGGAGTCTATAGCCGCATTACACTAATCCAGGCAGACTTAGAAATTGAACTAACTTTAGAAGGCACAGAGGAAGCAGGCAAGTGAAAATTTATAGCTAGTTCAGCTTAAATTAATTGCCTGCCAAGGATACAAACCCTGTCACTCACTGTTCCAGCATGAGTGAGCCTCTCACTCCTTCAGTGATGTCATCAGTGGCTCGACTGGATGCACAGTCCACCGGTACTAGCGCCGCATCAGCACAGAACCCACACTCCATAGCACAACCTTTGGACTTCCCTGCCAAGTGGGGCCTGTAGATGGTGTACTGATAGACACCTAAGGGATCTTAAGCCATGGGAAGACCCACTCTAGTGGGTCTTTAGACTCCTAAGAGCCTTGTTCATCACCTCATGTGCTCCTTCAGCTTGTATCCAGACCTGGAATTTTGAAGAGGCCACCAAGGCCCGGGTGTAGGGAGGCAGGATTTTAGGGGGCAGCATGTTGCCCAACCACACCCAAATCGGTTTAGAAACATTGGATGCTTAGGAGATACAATAGTTTTTTAAATTTCCTGTGCACCAATCCCCATTGTTCTGGTCCTAATGATGAAAATTTAAGCAAAAATTTTTGATGAACGACAGCGGGCCTAGGGGTGCTCACTATGTAAATTTGGCATTGCTTGTATCCTGAGTGCAGAAAAAATGACACAAAGGGGGTTGGCCTGCAAAAGGTATATATGTATGAATATGTTTTTTCAATCATTGGTTGATCTTTTTGTGCTGCCTGGAGGACTAAGGAAAATATTTTTTTTCCTGATGGAACAAAATTCATTGTGAAAAATTTTGCCATTCACAAAATTCTCCACAAATATGTTTCTGGTGAAAAAATTTGCTTATAACTATTTTTGATCATAAAATTGCTAAACTACCACACCAGATTAAGTTACCAGATTAAGTTACACTGTACCTTATATGGTGGTCCTAAACTCTGGTTCAAAGTAACACACTCTTTAAAATGATAGTCGACAGTACATATTTCTTAAATATTTTGTTAAAGGATAAGTAAACCTTTAAAATAAGTAAAAGTAAAATTTATGAGGCTGTTCTAAACACTTTTGTAATTTACATTTTTTATTTATTTATTCTTTATTCCAAGATATTAAGGATTAAATGTGCTGATAACAGGAATGAGTTGTGTTACAACATCACCACCTGCTGGTCAGCTTCCGACCAGTCTGACCACCACCATTCCTTGACTATTTGGCACTGTTGGAACAAAATTAATTCATTTAAACAACACATGTATCCCTTAATATCTTGGAATAAAAAATAAATAAATAATGAATGTAAACGATAAAAGTGCTTAGAATAGCACCCTCATCAGTTTTACATTCACTTATTTTAAAGGTTTACTTATCCTTTAAAATCAACTTACTAAACTCCTGCAATGAGGCAAGATGAGAACCTTGCTTTAGGTGGCAGTATGCAGCAGGTTACCAGGGGTGACAAAGAAACAAAATTCCAGTTTTTAAAATGGAAATTCCTTTCTTGGGAGTACATAGAGTATGGTGGTACAAGGTGCTGCATCACCCTTGATAATGAGCATAATTTTTATATTTTCTAAACAATTTTGGCTCATTTTTACATGTAAACTGGAGAAATGTGGCAATATTGGTTGGTAAGGAAGCAAGTTTGGGTAGGCAAAATAAAAGAAGCAGCATGCAGTTTGCTTTTTGGACTGTTCTATTGGTGTTAAAAAAAACACTATTAAATGTAAATTCATAAAACTATATACATTTAGAACAAATAAAGTTTCATCTATCTATGCTTGATATTTATTCAGCAATCTGTTAGTCCATAAAATGGAAACATTATAAATACATTAGGTATCTAGCAGACAAAAGGGAAGTGAATATTTACTCCGCAGTCACCGAGCAGTTACATTCACAGCTGTAAAATATGTAAATCATTTATCTGTAGAAGCAAAAATAAAACTGTAATCTGTGGCTCCTTAACATGGGTTACAAATCACTGAATCACATTTCAAATTCCATCATCTGTGGTGTATAATTAATCAATCCTTGAAAATTACATTGTTTAAAAAATGAAGACAGACATGACTCATTAAAACTACTAATTAATTGTATTTAATACAATTTCATAGTTCATTGATACATTCTGAGGGAGGTATTTGTCTGACATGGTTTCTACTAGACTAAATTAAAAATGAATATTCACAAAATAAATTGCTCAAAAGATTTATAAAATGAAAAAAATTGCTTTCTTTGACAGGGTTTTGGGGATTGTTTACATATATAAAGCATTTTACATGTGCTGCCATCTACTGTTATAAACAGTACTGCAATCACTAATGTTGTGATATTGTCTGTATGTGTATCAATAAAGTTTGTTGTTACAAGCTAGCAAGGCCTCAAGTTAGAAATTTCCTGTTCACATTGTATATCAATAATTCTAAAAGGTATCTAACAGAGAGCTGGAGATGTCTAGCATCACTTCCTTATTGTGGCCATGCAGAGTGACCAAGCACATGACCACCTAGCATGTTGTAATGGGAAAATCTGAAAATAAGTCTAATTTATCATCTCAGCATAGAGGGATATGGAGTGAGAGACATATATAGAAAATTTAAGAATACTATATTACCATATAATAAAATGAAATGAAGACATCATGAGGAAAAAGAAGAATATAAAGGTAGACTGTTGAAAAATATATGAATTATACAAAAAATTTGGTCTTGAACTAGGACTTCTTCCAGAGGTTTTCCCATGCTACAAGATGTCGAGTTGTATGTGGGTATTGCCTCCCACTAATAAATACAATGAGATCAGTTAATCCAGTGATCCCCAACCTGCGCCTCTTGAGCAACAGATTGCTCACCAACACCTTGGATGCTGCTCCCAGTGGCCTCAAAGCTGGTGCTTATTTTTGAATTCCAAGCAAGTTTAATTGCATAAAAACTAGGGGTACTGCCAAGTAGAGCCTCCTGTAGGCCACCAGTCAATATAGGGGCTATCAAATAGCCAACCACAGCCCTTACTTTTTCCATGCTTGTGTTGCTCCCCAACTCTTTTTACATTTGAATGTGACTCACGGGTAATAAGGGTTGGGGGCCTCTGAGTTCTAAAATGTGAATTACAAATCCAGGTATTTTATCTTACTATTTTACTCCACAGAGATGATGTTAGGTCAGCGGCTGGTGATACTGAAGAGATTTTGAATGCATTGTCAACAAAAGAAAATGACTGAAAAGTACAGTAAATTCAATCATGACATAAATTATATGGCATTACCATTTCTATTTTCCAAGCAGCCCTCGACCTTCACTTATTCTGAGCAGCTTTCTGCGAAGTTTAATCTATTCCGAAATATATCTGCAGAACAGATGAATAAATATTATGTGCCACCTTTCTTTTTTTATTTATTTTGTAAACTGTGATATGTCTTTTTAATCCACAGAATGACTGTGTTATCCACCATTTTATATCATGGATGATATAACAGATGTTTCTGGTGGTTAAAGTTTTGTACAATATATAATATATATATATATATTATAACACAAAGGTGTACCCCAAATAATGTAAGAATGTTTAGGTGTAACCCATTCAGGAAGTAGATCCTTTGCTTTTATATGCCATGAACTTTGCGACATGTGCAACTGCCAACAATTCATCAGACATTAGCCAGCACATTGGTAGTTTCCACAGGGTATTTAAGAATGTCTATAGGTGAAAATTTCCTTTTCATTAGTATTAATTTTGCATCCATTTTTAGAACTTACCTGCATTAATGAACTTTGCCCTTGTAGTTGTAAATGGGTAGGGATGCTGCCTTGAGACAATTGAGGAATTCTCCTCAGACCACAGCAGCTCCTTAGTTAATAGAGGCAGAAAAAAGCAGCTCCTGGTAACTTTAAGGGATAAATTTTCGGTCATTAAACCCGAACTTTGGACTTCTAGCGCAAAGTGTACAACATCACATCACATCACAACATCACAGGAATCACCTCGGGCTCCAAGAAACTTAAGCTGGCCATAGATTCAAAGGACATTCCCAGAGCAGAAAGCATACCCTGGCGATGTTGCCAAATGAGCAGATCCCGAAATGCCACTAACTGGCAGGGCTATATCGGGTAATCTGGACATGCGGCAATATAGCCGAATGATCGGATTACAAAGTTGCGCAATGGACTGACGGGTCAGTCGGAAGAAAATCCAACCTTCCCGATTGATATCATGTCCAGATATTGGACATGATATCAGTCTAAACGACTGATATTGGCAGCTTTATCTGCCTGTGTATGGCCAGCATTAAAATCGCCCATGTAAATGAGCAAGTACAAACTGTTCTACATAAGGCAAGAAGGGTATGCTTTCTTCTCTTGGAATGTCCCTCAGTATGCCTCTAGACTAGACTATAAGGTCTAGCTACCCATTCATAGGGCTCTCAACTTTAAAAAACAACTGGAGACCTAAAAGTTGCCTATTTGTCTAGTCAGTTCCTACTAGGAATTGTCTTGGCTCTCGCACACCCTCAGCAATGATGGAGATCTGGCAACCTCCCAACAATATGACATACAAAGAAATCCAAAGGCACACAGGACTTATCATACACAAATGTGTTTATTGCATATTGCGGTGCAGCATTTCGGGGTTACCCCCTTTGTCAAGCAACAAAATGTTGCACCGCAATATGCAATAAACACATTTGTGTTTGATAAGTCCTGTGTGCCTTTGGATTTCTTTGTATGTCTAGTCAGTTCCTAGCCATGTGTAAATTTAGAAAAATTAAAATGATTTTGTTCACTTCCTTATGATTATAACTATATTTTTGCTGGATTTATTTACTTTACAAACTTAGTATCCTTATTTAACAATTTATATTAGGAGAGAATATTTACTTTCTTCCAGAGTCAGGTCACCTGCTTTTCTCTAGCCAGTCCTTCGTTTTATCCCTTTTTATTAAATGTTGGAATGTTTCATTGTATTGCCTGAACTGACCTTGCAAAAAAATTTATTCCAGAAACTTAAAAGTTTGTAATAAAGCTTGGTTATGTAAAACAACAACTTTGTTCAAGCAGGGTATAGTTAATTAATTAATGTCAATTAGGTTGCTTGGAATGGAGTGTCCACAAACCATTATATCATAAAACTTCCTTTCTTTTAATTGGGACTTTTACTTCCATTACCATGCTCCCAATAAGATATAAACCATCGTTTGTAATGAAAATTACTGCAGTTGTTATAAGATATATGAGTAAAAGGCAATATTTATTTTCACCATGCCATATATTCAATTAAAAACAAAGTTAAAACAATCAACGCTGGGCATCAAAGGAGGGATCCTTTACTTGGTAATTTTTTATTCTATGTAAACCTGTTTTACTGTAAATAGTACCGATTATCCAATTTTCCAGTTAGTTGGAGGCGAGAAAAGATCTGTTTCAAAATGTTCAGACAGTTTGGCACAATGGGATGTGTCTGAACATTTTGAAACAGATCTTTTTTCAAGTTTTTTTTTTTCAAACTCCTATCTATTTTATTGAACTTTGCCAGGTGTCAAAATCCCTCATTCTGGATGCTCACCTATTACTTCTGTATTTTACTGAGCTCACAAGAACTGTACAGACACGGTATGATAGAAAACACACTTTCAGATTCAGCTATAAAACAACAATGAAGTAGGGGGTTTAGCAAGCACATTTATAACTGCTAAACATGGTGGTAGTGATAAGAATTGTGAGGATATCAGGTAGGGCCATCTATAAATGGAAAGGACTAGGCTTTTTTGGGACATATACTATCCCTATTTGAACCTTGTCCATGAAAGAATATTTATTCTGTTTGCAAATTTGCTTATTTACCTTTAAATGTAATTTCTCTAGTGCTGCTTTCCAAACTTCACTTAAAGTGAGTCAAGGCATTTGCAGTCTTCATCTTTTTTTATTTATTCTAGTTCTTTTTTCTGCTCTACTAATTGGGTACAACAGTAGCTCTTAAACAAACTCAAAAATGTAACTCAAAAAAGAAAAATTTACAGTATTGGGTTACTACAGTTATATTTGAGGCCTGGGAAAAAACTAGGCCAAATTCACCATATTTTACATCTTTTACAGTCTAGTCCTAGCCTTCAACAGTCATTTGTCTTGGCAGCTGACATGTCTGGTATTGAGGCTGGAACTGTTCTGTCACAATATTCTACCTTTAATGGGAAGCCATATCCCTCCACCTCCCTTTCTCACAGCAGCAATGAATTTCTTGTCATCTGAATTGAAAAGGGCCTGCTTACCTGGTCACATTAAGACTGCTAGGATCCTTAAATCTGCTTCAAGGCATCTTGAGAAGAATGCATGTGTCTGAGTGAATATATCATTTTTACTGCTTAAATATTTATATTTTCACTGCTGCAGTAATTCCAATAAAACAATAAAGCTGCATATGAGATGCAAGTTACACCTAAAACAGTTCTCCTAAAGAGCACGCATAAGTGCCCTGAAAATTAAGGATATCAATGGCTGTGGTCATAAAAAAAAGATGTACCGTTTCCATGTGCTATATGTAGCGTGTAATACCATAAACATATGGTAATATCCCTCCCTCTACTTGTACAATCAAATACAATAAACTTTATTATTTTTATTATTATTATTATTAATAATAATAATAATAATAATTATGATTAGTTTAAATTCAAGGAAGACCACACCTGTGTGACATATAGATAAGAATTATGACTGGATAATACATGTAATTTCTATCAGTTCCAGAAATAAAAATATATCTTTATTTTACTGTTCATGATTATTGCTTTTTGTTATATTAAACTGTTGAAATATTTAAGGACTTGGCAGTATTATTTTCCATTTAAATTCAAACAAGACAATCAACATTTTCATTCCAGAGCTATGCTTTGCTCTCTCAGCTGAACACGGCATAGACACCCACTGACTGAAAAGGAAAAAAGAATCCCTAAGTGATGGGAATGAGTAATTGCTTGGCAGCTAGTCGACAGGGAGAGAGCTGAGACTGTGCTGCACATATTTCATGAATAATGAGTGGAGCTTCAGCTCTGTGAAATCACTGTCTATTGGGTCAGAAATTTCACATTAGTGGATTCATCAGAGCAGATCGGTGTCAAGAAGACATTCTTTCCTCAGGTAAACATACCTTTCCCTTCAATAAACTGTCATATCTTAGTTGTAAGTAGAGAGTAGAGCCATCACACTTTTGTTAGCATGTGTTTGAAACAGTAGCAGTGCATGTATTATAGCAGAAATGTCAATTTTATTGCCCTGGAGCATCTGTGAACTTCTAGTCCCAGCATTCTTAGCTAACAAGACAAAATTTTGCAGAGGACCCTATTTGACATCTCTGCAAATTTGTTTGCGCTCCTTAAAGTAGGCTTTTGAAAAACATTTGTTGAATTATAAGAAAAATCTGATTGATAAAAATGTCTCAAAGTTTACTGCAGTACCCTACAGGCCCTAGAGATCCCATAAAAAAAGAATTGCAACATGCAGCCCTCTATATGTTTTTGTATTGCAAGTTACAGCATCAAACTAGCAGCAACAACTAATTGCAAATCACATATCATCTACCTACATTGCATTGAAACAGTTTATTGAGTTTTCATTACCGAAGCTTCAGCAGCAGGAAACGAAATCAGTAATATGGTGTATGATACATCTACCAAAATATAGACGAAACTAGTGACCCTACAGTACAAAGTTCTTCTACCTGTGCCAGGAGATAAATGGAGTAACATAGCAACAAAAGTCTTAAAAAGATATTATGATCGAAATTAATGTTGATTGTTTTAATAGAATTTAAAAATAGATGTTTTTTTCTAATGTTCCTATGTCTTTTCTATCAAGACCTTTGTTTTTTGAGGTTTGCTCTTTTCTATCATAAACCTTGTGCTCTTGGTGGTTAATGGTGGGCAAAACACCCCAGTACACAGATATTTAATCGAGAGCACCCTGACTGATGCTTATGCAACAGTGACAGGTGGACCTTGGCACAAAAATACCTGAGCAGTCTTGTCTCTCTCTTTTTTATGTTTCCAATATGCCTTTATTGAGAGTTTTCACAAAGGAATAAGGTAATCATAAGAGAAACATTGACAGACCAATAAGAGGTAGGTTACAAAATATGGGACCAATAACTTTTATGATCTCAGGTCTAAGGGTGTAGATTAATATGATTGTTAAATGAAAGAGTTTTGTTACTAGGTTCAATTATGAAGGAAACCAAATTTTGTTAGTTCTGTGGTGGACAAACAACTCAGTCAATCAACTATACAAATTAAACTTAACTTAAAAACTTCACTGCAGTTTTGCGAGTGACTTTCTTCTAAATTCTAAGGTCCAGCTTGACAACTGTGACAAGAGGCATAACTTGATAACATGGATGTTTAGTCCTGTAGTTAACATGAAGTGAGAGCCATTCTGAGATATGATAACACACATGCCAATACAAAATCTTATTTTGACATGAAACTTAGCATTAAAACACTGAGAGATAGTTACTCATATTAACAGCCAGCAAACTGCAAAATCATGTTCTTGTAATCAGTCATGTTTTTCTACTCACTGCACATTTTCATAATTGCAGTATTTTTGTGGGAAGTTCACTGCTAGGCACATACTGTGCATCAGTGTGTATTGGTATCAATACATTATAATTCAATAAGAAGGGGCACAAGTGCTTTATGTACAAATCATAAGTGGTACAATTTTCCAGCCTTTAGCTATCCAGCATTTGTAATCCTGTAGTAATTGAGCTCTGTGATGCAGTCATAATTCTCCAAATTTTGCTTGCAAAGAGTTACATTTTGTGATCACCAATCCATATGCAACAGTAGCTGCACACAACTTTTGAATCTGTGAATGCACATTAAACTCTATGCTATCGGGCAAATTTATCAAGTCCCTCAAATTTTTCCCGAATTAAAATACTCCAAATTCGAATAGCGAATTCGTAGGATTTTACCGCTATTCAATATATAGAACAATCGAATAGAAATCATCCGATTTCTCGAAAAAATCATATGAATCGTACGATACCAACGATTTTAAGCGTTCGATGGAATGATTTCTATTCGATCAAAAAAACTTAGACTAAGCCTATGGGAGCTTTCCCATAGGCAAATATAGCAACTCGGTAGGTTTAATCTGGCGAAGTAGGCAATCAAAGGAATTTTTAAAGGGCAGTATGGTCGAATGATCAAACTTATTGTTCGAATCATTTGAGTCGATCGAATTTGGCAAATTAGATGGTCGAAGTAGCCAAAATTTTTTTTTTAGAAAATTTGTAGTTTTTGCATTCGAATCCTTCACCCGAGCTTAGTAAATGTGCCCCTACTGTATATGTTTGGTCTACTAACAGTTATGCAAACATGCAGTAGCCTATGGTACAGTGAATACAAGTAAAACATTTCAAATATCTCTTTATTTTACTGCATGCCCTCTTGCTTTTAAAACATGTTTTTTTTAAAATGCATCCATTATGCACGAGTTAATAGTACTGCTCCAGCAGCGTTCTGCACTGAAATCTGCTTTTCAAAAGAGCAAACAGATTGTTTTAATATTTAATTTTGAAATTTGACATGGCGCTTGATATATAGTCAGTTTCTCAGGTGCCATCAGTTATGTGACGTGCTCAATGTT
Organism: Xenopus borealis; assembly: GCA_024363595.1. NCBI lineage: Eukaryota > Metazoa > Chordata > Amphibia > Anura > Pipidae > Xenopus > Xenopus borealis. The sequence goes on along the minus strand of CM044432.1, from coordinate 119,574,803 downwards.
GGACTCGGATGACAGGGGCCCACCAGAAAACCTTAGACCAGGGGCCCAACTTTCCAAACTATTATTCCTTCTCTCCCCACTTCACCTCTTTATTCTCCTATTCTTTTAGATCTACTTACAATACTCTATTCTTCCATTATTAAGCCTCTTTTTCCACATAAAGAAATAGTTAATGAACATGAAATAGGCCAAACTGTTAGAAGCACCACTGACACCTGGGCCCACCGGGAGTTTTACAGGTATCTCTGTGGGCCAGTCCAACACTGGACGTGCTTTGATAAACTTCAGTCCCTCTTAAGGCTTAGGCCAGATGGGGAGATTCGGGGGCGATCTGTCGCCTGGCGACTTCTCGCCAGGCAATTTTGAGCGACTTTAAAAATCGCGCCGCTCCGTGTGAACAAGCGCAGGCGACTTTAAGTATCGCCGGTGCGCTGGGGTGTCTAGCTATTTGGAGAGATTCGGGGGCGATCCGTCGCGGCGAGAAGTCGCCAGGCGACGGATCGCCCCCGAATCTCCCGTCTGGCCTAAGCCTTACTGCTGCAAGTTGAAGTGATATCACCCTCCTCCTCCCCCTCAGCAGCCCATCAGCAGAACAATAGGAAGGTAACCAGATAACAGCTCCCTGATAGATATAAAAAAGCACCAAAGAAACAAGAAAGCAACAAAGAAATAAGAAAGCACCAAAGCCATGTCCACTGTGACACCTTCAGTTACATTGAGTAGGCGAAACAATAGCCTGTCAGAAAGCAGTTCCATAGTGCAGCACTGGTTCTTTCTGAAAGCACATGACAAGACAAAATTACCTAAGATAGCTGCCTACACACCAATATTACAACTAAAAAATACATTGTTGGTTTATGAAGTACATTTTACATAGTAGAGTGAATCATTTACAGTGTAAACACTGTTATTTAGAAATAAAAACTACACCATGTCAAAATCATGACAACAGATGACAGATCCATTTAAAACTATTTTTAGAATTCAGTATCGCTCATTTGTTGGCCCTCTAAATTCATCAACAGTAAGCCCAATGAATACACTCTCCAATTGATTTGGTAATTGTATATATATTCTTTACTGACTGTAAGACAGCTTCTGATTATTGAAGTCAACAAGGAGTAATGTGAATTTGTAATGAATTAATTCTTTGTCAGAAAAATGGAATGGAAAACACCACACCAGTTGGAATGGAAATAGGTCCTTGAGCTCTAGCTTGTCCAGTCCATTGCATGTTCTTGTACAACAGTGCAGTAACCTCCAGGCTCTCTGGTTTAATCAAAGTAGTGAGATCCCCAGTGCCCTTTTCCTATCTATTGGAGCACAGTGAAAAGCACTGACTAAATATCCTGCTGCTGAAGGAAAGCTCTGAATTATTCATAAGTTTTTTAATGGTAGGGGACGATTTCTCTTCATGCTCAGGCCTTGTCACTAGGTGTTTATTACTTTGTCTCACTACCTGCTTGCTTTTACTGTGGGTGACAAGAACCCTACATACACTTTTGACATGCAGTGCTATAGATAGCACTTTAAAAATCTCTTTTGCCTGGGAGGTCATCTGAAAGTTATTATGAACAAATGATTTCTTTCTTTCAGCTGACTGGCTTTATCGTCTTAATGATCTGTTACCTAGTAATAGGCTGCTTGTTCATTCATAAAGAAGTCACTATGATGAGTTTGTATCTGGGATATAATGGTTTTTAGCCCTTTTTTGCTTTAAGCATTTTGCCAAAATACGTTGAATAATTGCATATTTTGAAACCTTCATATAACTACTGTTTTGATAAACAAAAGGTTGTGTCAGGACACAACTTTTCATAGTAGTTCTTTTTTTTTTTTTT
>CM044432.1:119544481-119564777 GCA_024363595.1 Xenopus borealis | reverse complement strand
AGATAACGCTGAAAATCTACATTTTAGGTAATTACTGTATATTACATTTATGTTCATTTGCGCTAGTTTTACCATTCTAAGAGTACTTGTTTCGAAGGTGAACAACCCCTTTAACTAAGAATATAAAACTCCATTGTCTAGTGTGACCCAGAAATAGAACTGGCTCCCTTTTTTTGTGGAAAAGGATGAATTTACCTCAAGAATTTTTAAAAAAATCATATGCAGGTAAAATAAAGTTATATAAGGAACAAGAATAAGGCAGCTTTAAGGTGGCAAATATTTGAATTTACAGTTTTTTTAAAACAAGCTGTTGATTGATACATGAGTTCGCTAGTCAATATCCTGAAAATCTAAATCAGTGAAAAGGCCATAGTACGGGATTAGAAACCATTGCTTACAGCAACAGTTTTAGAAATACATCTATTTATCCTACATGAACAAAGAAGATGTGAATCGGTAACTGGAGCACAGTTTGAAGGGAGATATATTTCCCCCACGTTCATGTCTTACTCCCATATGTACAGCAGTCCTGAGAGGGTTGATTTCCCTGGAAAGTCTCACCTTGGGAATAATTAGGAGGCTAGGTCTGCTAGCTGCTGTAGAGGGGAGTCTCAGAGTAAGATTGAGCTACACACTGAGAGTACTAAGACCTGGGATATGAGTGTAGCCATTGGAAGCAGCTGTTTGTTTTCCCCAAAGGGAAAGGACATTGTAAAAATACTGTGACTCTGGGGAGTTATACTGTTATGTTTGACCGAATCCCAGTAGGGGACTGGAGGTAGAGGGGGAAATTCACTAAAGCGCGAAGTGTCTAACGCTAGCGCTAATTCGCCAGAGTGACATTAATTCGTAACTTCGCAAATTTACTAACACCGACTAGTAACTAGCGAAGTAGATAGACTAGCGCAAATTCGCACCCTTATGCCAGGCGAAGTTGCATACTGACGAAGGATCGTAATTACGCAAATTCACTAAGATCAACGTTACCACTTACGCTATTACTTTGCCAGGTCAGACCTAGCGAAGTTCAATACAATAGAACGCTGGTGTGTTTTACCATTCTAAGGTGATAGTCTGAAAAAGATCGATTTTTTGGGGGTTTACCCTCCTTCCCCCCTACATTTCCTAACATATGGCAACTCAACTATACAGGGGGCACATGTAGGGCAATAGGACAACTTTATTTTATTTATTAAAGGTTTCCTGGGCTTGTGTAGTGGAATTTAGTGGCTGTAACATATACTTCTATTATACACTTAAGTTTGCACCATATGCAAATTAGGCATCACTAGCGTAAATTCGCTTTGCCTGGCGAACTAACGTTAGCGCTACTTTGCTTACATTCGCCAACCTTATCGTGAATTTGCGTAGTGCTGGCGAAAATTGGCCTGGCGAAGTGCGGCGAACGTTATGCTATGAAGGCAATGCTATCGAATTTTCGCCGCTTAGTGAATTTCCACCAGAGAGGGAAACTACTAGTGATGGGCGAATCTCCCGAGATTCGCTACGCCGAATTTTTCGCGAATTTCTAGAGAAATACGCGAAACGGCGAAAAATTCGCGAAACGAGTCGCGGGACGATTTTGTCGCGCGTCGCGTCAATTTTGTCACGCGTCTGTCGCGCGTCACGTCAACTTTGACGCGTCGCGTCGTTTTCAGCGAATTTTCGCCAAGCGAAATTTCGCTGGTAATTCGCGAATTTATTCGCCAGCGGCGAATCGCGGGAATTCGCCGCGAATTCGACCTAGGCAAATAAATTCGCCCATCACTAGAAACTACCCTATGTATTAGTTAGAGCCCACGTGTGCCAAGGATTTTATTTTGCTTTATGCTGCTTTGCAGTCTTTATATGTGAACACTAAATGGACTTTGCCCTGTTTAAGATCTGTCTGTTCATCTGATCCTGCACACAAAGAGAAGATGTATGAAACAAAACAAAAAAATAAAAAAATAAACATCCATTTGTAGATATGAAAAAATAAAGTTCAGAAAGACTTATTTTAGGTTTCTAGTTCCACTCATTCTTTTTGTAATTGGATTCAGTACATAAATTAAAACCAGAAGTACAGGAAGAGTACTTTTTTTGTATAGTAACCAAGTTAAAACCTTCCCCCAGCTTATGTTGAGAATGTTTTTCCAGTTAATGGATTTTGGGCAGAATTAGTGTTCTTATCTTGGACATAATATAAAGTCTACTGTGCTATTGATGTTTTTGAACAGTCCCTTGTAACCCCCATTTCAGTCTGTGGATGCTATAAATTTTCAACACCCTTGCATTTATGTAAAACTTTCACACATTAAGTTAAAAACAATTGGAAAACACATCTAAACTTGTGAAAAATGAGGCTTGTAATTGCACGTTTGTATTTATATTTTGTGAATTGATGAAACTGAGGGGCCCCTCTTAAAAAAAAAGGTCTTTGGCTTTACTGGTTTGGATTTTATCGATGTTGGCAAAGTTTGGAATAAATAATGCTTTTTTAATACAATTGCAATTTGGCTAAAAAGTGTAATGACCACTTTCTGCCACACTGCCTTATAGTGTGTGTAGGTATCCATCATTGCTGGTTGTTCCATCGAGCCTGGGATCACCAAGGCCCCAGTAAGCCACATTACCTTTAGTAATCCAAGTTGGGGACCAGGCAACACCTTGAATGAGGACTAGCTAGATCAGGTTAGTTTGGTTATAATCTCTCTAGGAGAGAAAGACAGTTAGCAATATCTAGCATGAACAGCTGTTGTTCCAACAAGGAGTGATAGAAGGAAGTGATCTTCCTACATGGCTTCCCCATATGCCTTTAGTTCAGAGACTTCATTGTGGTTAGGGATTAGGTTAGCAGCAGCTTCCGGTTCCTACACTGATGTTCCCAATCTCCACACTGGCCGGTGGTGTCTTGTAAGGAATTGATGTACCCTTACATACTGGCACTCTAAAGGAATAATAACCTTCATTCTGTATTGTGTGACTTGTTCTCTGTGATCTCATCTAATCATCTGCTATTTCTTCACTTCACTATATGTGAGTATTAACCTGGGGACATTGTTATCCAAACAATAAAGATACCCTTTGTTTGCATAAAGAACCTCCTGGCGTCCATTCCTATTTTATTTGCACAGTAGCCTGGGTGTTGTAGTTCAACTACCTCTTAAAGGGAAAGCTTCCACTTGGTGAAGGCCCTGTCCTGGTGTGTAGTGTCGCAGTGTAACCCATGCTCATACCAAAAGCCAGGACTGGACTGGGAGGAAAAAGCAGCCATGGCAAAAGTATCAAAGCAGCCCATGTATTCATGCACATGCAAAGCATGATATATATTTCCAACCCCAAGGTTAACTAGAACTAGTTTTTATTAATAGATATTTTAAGAGTCCATTACCATATAATCCCTAGCAATTATAAACTAGAAATGGCCCTTGCAACCAATATATCACCCTAGTTTCTATCACAACTATTCTATCAGACGAATTAGTGGCCTCTAAATTTTCCTTTGTGTGCCCCCAGCTAGACCATGTGCCCAGGGTCGGACTGGGTTGGCGGGGCACTGGGAAAAAACATGGTGAGCCCCTGACTCTTGTTGGCCCTACCAGCCCAGGTCCAGGCTGAAGTGATTGTCCTCCTGTTGCCAACATACTTATCATAAGCATAAGGGATTGGGTATATAGCAAGCAACTCTAATATTACTAACTGAAGTACTGGCATGTGCACTAAAAAATGCAGGCATCGGCTTAGCTGTGGCTGGCTATTATGGACAGTTTATTTACATTTCTAAAGTGATTAGCTCATTTACATATTAACAGCCAATTTACATTTAAAAGCAATCAGCCCATTGGGCATTTGCCCGAATCCACAGATTGCCAGTCCGGGCCTGCCAATAGCTGATAAATATTTGTGCCCAAAAAAGCATTACATCTCTTTTCAAAGTAGTGTGGTTTCAATAATATGATCTTATCTATTTCATGGAGCTACCCTAATGACACCCACAAAAATTTGCCTTAGGGCAGGTTGTAAGTACAATGTGGGCTGCTTGTCCTGATGCTCCCTTCCTTGCAAGGCACGCAAATAATTTCATTCAGACACTACTGCATGAGCTATCAAAACTCCATTGCTTCCTTATTATTATATCAAAAAAATTCCTCAGACTTGAAAATAAGCTTTTTGACTTGGGCTGAAATGGTAATTGCTGCCACTTTCCCACTTAGGGATGTAGGTGTTTATGCAAAGTTGTTGATTTGTGGTTTCTCTATCTGGATGCATACATAAAGGGAAATAAAAAACAAACCCACGTATTTCATTAAATCTTGCCAAATGCTATTTGGAGAGCTTCCATGTTTTGCTAACAATTGGCTTGGGCTGGTGTGAGTGTGAGTTGTCATATCAACTAATGATTACATAGAGTTGAAATAGTAAATAAGGCCAGTGTCCCCAACTTGATAACAAAAGAATTAACATACTTTGTTTTGTGAGAATGTCTAATTAAATAATGAGATAATGGAATCCATCCCTCATTTAAAGACTAAAGTGAATTTAATCAGTTCAACAGCAAGGATTAAATGACAGTTTGGGATAACAGAAACAGTAACAAGTGACTGCATTAAACGTTAAATATATTCATAAAGCAGAGGGGCGTCTGAACCTTTTGTGTGCGAGTCTGAACCTTGTCTCGGTGAGGTTACTTTTTAACAATATAAGGAGCATAAGTGCCTTTTCATCAAATGAAAAAAGCATGCCCACTGGCAAATGAATCATATTATAAAAATTGATTGCATCCCAAAAGGGAAAAATGTTATTGAAGATCCAGTGGCCTGGGATGATACTTCATTGATCATTGTAAGAAATACTTCCAGAAACTGTTTTTTAATCTTTCCGCTAGAGCATTAGCAATTATTCTTTAGCCCGTGGTGAGTAATGACTTCAGTTTCCCAGTTCCTCAATCGATAAAACATTTACCCTACTGCTACAAATGTGCTCTCCGCTTAGACAAGCAGAATTTTTCTTCCAATTATTCTTCTTTTTTCTGTGACCTCATGAAATATTTTTAAACATATTTCAATGTAGTCGAACAACACCTTCTATCTGCACAAATTTGCTAGCACAGTGCTTTGTTGAGATAAATATTTTATGGAGCATAGAGTCATCAAAATGCTCTCACTTTTCATTGTGGTTTTTTTTCCAAGGATGAAAATGGTTATTACAAAAAGTATTCAGAACAAAGAAACAGTGTAAAAGTGTGAGGGGTCCTGTCAGTCAGGTGCATCTCCTTACCTTTAGGCATGCTAGCCGGCGGGTCTGTGCAGTTCCTGGTGTGTGCGTGTGTCGGGTGAGAGGTTACGTGGTATGTTGTGACATTGCCTAATGCCTAATGATCTCATAAGCACCCACATTGCTTACAAACAATTAAAGAAATGTATTTTATTGGTTCTCTCCCCTGTCCTTCTTGCCCCTTGCCCCTCTCCCACTTCCCCAAGCTGGCTTCTGCTTAAGCCCGTTTTAATTTCTATTTTGGTTTTTGACTCTCTGCCTGGTTACCAAGTCTGATTCTTGCTGGCTGACCTGACCTTGGTCTTTTCATAGTTATGTCTCTGCCTCCTCCTTGCCTGTACTGCATTTCCCCCAAAAGTGTGCAGGTGCCTTGTCCACGCCCCCGCAGAAACTCTGGTGCCCCAAAAGGACACTGGTGAAGACTGGAGTCTGCAGATTGTTATAAAAAGTTTTTACCAGCAATTATTTGAATTGTATTTCTGTACAATTAAAAGAATGCACAGTATATAAGATAAAGTTCACTCAATACACAAATATTATGCTTATGACATACATTTCAATCACTGTGTGGAATAGGGATAAGTCTGTTGAAAAATTTAAAGGAGCAGTCCACTTGTTCAAGATGAGTGGAATTAAATATAATTTGTGCCTACTGTTTTAATAAAAAAAACAAAAACTTTGTATTTCATTAGCTAAACTGGGCAAATGGGGAAAATAAAGCAAGCTAGATAATGAATTAAATTACCAGTGCACAGATAATCGTTCTGCATAATGGGTCTTCTTTTCGGTAAGCCAAAACAAGTGTCCAGTGTGAATGCAATATAATGTACCTTTCCAAACTTAATGATAAAAGCATATGCAGAATATATTTCCAGCACAAATTTTAATATACAATATATGTTTGTTTATACTGTCTCTTTAATGGAATTGTGAGAATCATGGGTCAGCAGCAGTTCTTGCACTGCATGTGTCAACTATTTAACAAACGCAGCCTGATAACTTCACCCAATGCTTAATCTGGTGCAGCTAACCTGTTCTTTGATATGATGTGGTGAGAATGTTAGGGTCATCATTCTATCTGTTTATTTCTTAATAAACCTGCTAAACAAATAATTCCTGTATAGTCTTGAATCCAGGACTGATTAAGTATTCAGATTCATCTTTAATGTTTAGTAAACCCAAATCTCAACACGTTTTCAGGTTTGTGAATCCACTACTTAAAAAGTACAGGTATGGAATCCATTATCTAGAACCCCATTATACAGAAAGTTCCAAATTGAGGAAAGGCTATCCCCCTCTTTTTAAAAAATTATTTCCTTTTTTAAATTTAATATTAAAACACTACCTTGTGCTTGATCCAAACTGAGATAGAATTAATCCTATTTGGTTTATTTGATGTTTACATTAATTTCTTGTAGATTTAAAGGAGAAGAAAAGGTTAAAACTAAGTAAGCCTTATAAGAAAATATACCAGTAAACCCCCAAAGTAATGCTGCTCTGAGTCCTCTGTCAAAAGAAACACAGCATTTTTTTTCCTTATATTGTGTACACATGGGCTTCTGTATCAGACTTTCTGCCTTCAGCTTAAACCTCCTTCCCCTGGGCATGAGCATGCTCAGTTTGCTCCTCTCCCCCACCCTGCTGTAATCTGAGCCCAGAGCTATAAGTGAACAGGGAGAGACTCAGGCAGGAAGTGATGTCACACAAAGCTAATATGGCAGCTGTTATCCTTAACAAACAGAGAGTTCTAGAGCTGTTACTCGGGTATGGTATAACATTCTACAGAATAAATATAGCATTCTAGCTTGCACTATTGCAGCTAATCTATTGGCAATAAACTTCCTCCGTAGCTTTTCTTCTCCTTTAAGGTACGAAGATCCAAATAATTGAAAGATCCATTATCTTTAAAACCCCAGGTCCAGAGCATTCTGGATGATAGGTCCCATACCTGCATATATTTGGTACATTTGGGGCAATTTTATCTACATCTGTGCCTGCCATGAAACTACAGTACACAGAGTTGTCATCCTCAGCAGTTTCAGAACTGGTTTGTTGCTCCTCGATAGCAATGGTCCACCAGATCTGCTTCCACTACATATTCAGGAATTCTGAATGGAAAGATATGACTACTTTGTTTTGAAGAAGGATATATAGTGAATAAAGTACCCCCTCTTGTAAAATATAAGGATATTAAAAGTTGACATGAGGCCGAAGGCAGAGGGCTTTTATACAGGTCATGAAACTCCGAGGTAACTTCTAATATCCTCATATTTTGCAACTGGGGGTACTTTATTTATTATAATACACAAGTTTTAGTGAGTCATGTGAAATGACATCAGAACTCACCGTTTAAAACCGATTACATCAGAACGGACTGTTTAGAAGGATATAATTTACAAGATATTGTGTATTATATGACTATTAAATACAGAGAGTAAAACAGAATGATATTTTAATTTGTAAAGTGAGCAGCCCCTCCAATTATAGTTTTTTAAACTTTTTAACTTACCTGCCTGTATTGCGATATATATCTGTGGCAGCAAAAGCACTCACACCAAATTCCAACCAGAGGTTGGTTTTCTATCCACAAATTAGGTTATGTCAGCTTGCCATAAACGGTATGTTTCTGTTTTAACAATTTCATCACTACTGTAAGGAATGTCCTCACACCTTCATCCAAAATGTATATGTTTGTAAAGGGATATATATAGCTCTATGCACATACCAATTCATGAAAGAACCATCATATTATAGGCCATAAAGGCCACATCTGCATGCTTGAATGGGCTCTTGGCAACAGAATGTCAATAATTCACTACTGTAGGTCTTTTAGATGTCTGAGTATTATTTATCATGTTTTAGAGTTAGACTATACCTTGTGGAGATATGGTAATCATTTCACCTAATTATGATTTATACTTTATCAGGTCACTTAATGGTAGTAGATTAGGTTTTATTTTAAAATAGCTTGAATATCAGTGACTCATGTGATGCTGGAAGAAGAGAGTACTAATATTTAATAGCATTTCAGATCTACAACATTTTCTTTACAGCACTAAGCATACTGCTACCAAAGGAGGGCTTAGTATAAAATGCCCATGCATTACCAGTTGTCAGTTGGTACATTTAAAAACAAAAGTATTGTAGTCAGCTGGAATATAATATATGAAAGTTGCAGACATGGACAATCATGGCTGACACAGTTCAATATAGTTTAATGTCTTTGAAGGAGAATGAAAATACAAATTAAAATTTATACAATGCATAGCTGGAATTAACTGGTTACTTCTAGCAGGTGGGAGACAAGTAGATGATTTCCTTCTGTTAGCATCCATATGCAAACAGAACCAGGGTCGGACTGGGGGGGTCAGGGCCCACCGAGGCTGACACATCAGGGCCCCATTGCAACACCCCCCAGTAGCAGCCAGGTTGACAGGGTAAAATGCCTATGGAAATAGCCTACAGAGCGAGGCAGATACGCCATCACACTGCAAATAAATGCAATGCAAAAAACAAAATGATCATATAGAATTTGGTTCAGCATTACAGAGTCTTAGTTATGGCTGAGCACATGGGATCAAGATGAACCATTGTAGTACACATAATATCATATATAGTAACCACGCATTAAGTTAGGTTTACCATTGATCAGTTAGGAAATCCTGCCCTTTCTCTGCATTAGGAATTTGAACAAAAACTCAAAATAATGGTTTTTAATATTGTCAGAGCCGTCGAGGGAATCAATTATTAAGGTGCAAAAGAAGATCACATAATTGGTTATGGACAGTTAGATTTTTTTTAAACATTTCTGATCAATTTAATCATTAGCTTTAAAATATTGCTTTCATTTCCTTTCCTGGAAGCATAATTATTACCTATTAAGATTTAGTCGACTGATTCAACACTTTATTGATTGAACAATGAGATACTAAGTACCACTGTTGGTTATCGATCGTTCAGTAGAAATCAGAGGTATATCTGTCCCATAGCTTAATTTAAATTCTTAATAGAAGAGACAAACATTTCCTTATCAATTATCTTTCAGACCAGATGTACTGGGTATCAAGCTATCCACACCTTTGATCATAGGAGGAAAAAGGCCTATCAGAAGTATGTGGGGTTTGAACAGGGTGGTGCTCCAGTCTTACATCATAGCACTGTTAAAATTAAATTTATCTCTAGCCCTTGGGAGTTATTTGTTCTTTAAAGAGGAGCATTTGTTTCAACTGTGGGTAGTCATTTATTATTTCTTAGTAGCATTAATACAACTTTTCTATTCCATTATTACACAAAAACAACAGTAATCATTTTGCAAAGGCTTTGCTATAAAATTTGAAAAGTACTTCTTGCCCATAGTTGAATGAAAAGTTGTAGGCAATGCTTTGCACTTGAGTAGAAGAGTTCTGCATGCAGCGTTTTTGTTCATATATTAAATTACAGTGTCATTACCACCTTGGGCAAATACAAATACAGTCATATATAATACACTTCAGAATAAAGCTTGCTGGGTTGTTAAGATAATTGACTAACAATGTGTCATTATGACTCAGTCACCTGCACTCTAGATGGCAGCATCTACTTGTTGAATTTCACTGTATAATACAAGTCTGTTCTGAACAATCCAAACATAATATTGGATGAATAGGTGAGGTCATTGTTATTTCATTCAACATTTTCTGATTTGATAATACTTCATATGACCTTCAGTTTCTAGAAGTTAAATAAAAACAGTTCAGTGTTGAAACATTATCATGTAGTAATAAAACCTGCACATCAAAACACAAAGGTTTTGTAATAACTGGTCTAAAGTGTGATTTGTCTAATAATCCATAGCAACATATCAACAGGTAGCTTTTTTGAAAACATACATCTGATTACTATCCATTACTAGACGTGAGCAAACGTTAAATATTTTATTACATTACTTTTGTATGTTATAGTTAAAGACCCAGAGCATGTCCTACAATTCTTGTTTATTTGATTTTTTAACTAGTTGAGCTGCTTCTAGATAGGAAATCAAGCCTGTAGACACAAATATTCTACAAATATGGTTACGGGAGTTGAAAAAACATGTTGGCATGTACATAAAAAAGTTGCTTTTCAACTATGGACACATAAGTGCATTATAGGGTACTTGCCTGTGTCGGCTTGTTTTAAATATTCAGCTGCTGTACTGTGTGTTTAGTAAATTGTGATAGCAGAATATGCATGCAAGGAATAAAGTTTACCCTGGTGGTCCAGTGGCTATCCCTGGTGGTCTAGTGTCCAGCTTGTCACCCACCACATGCCCAGCGGTGGTGCCCACCGCAGGTATCCTGTCTCCTCCTGAGTCCTCTATGGTGGGTTTCATAGGCGCAGTTGCTCAGGCGTGATGACTTCATCACAAAATTGCACGAAATTCAACAGTTTAAAAGGGGAATTCATTGTTTAGCAAACTGCCAGTTGTTAGGTTCAATTAATTTGTTCCTGGTGCTATTCCTATTTGATTCCTGCCTGTAATTTCTGGTCTTGATCCTTGCCTGCCTGTGACTATTCAGATATCTCCAATCCTGGCCTGTCTGACTATTCTCTGATTGTGCTGGCCTGGCCTGCCTGTTCCACGCTGTGTTGTCTGGCTTACCTTCCTATTTGGTGTTCTAACATCCAGCATCCTTGGTAAGACAATTGTGCCTCTTTGCTCCTCCAGAACTTTTAGCTTTTCTCCTCTCTCAAATAAGAACTGGTGACATCCAATTAGCCGAGGGCTCCTCCCGAGGTGAAAAGTGGCGCAGAAGTGAGAGCCAAGTTAACTTGGGTTCTGGATTTATGGTGCCTTTCGTGACAATGCACATGACACCTATATTGTGCTTAAATAGATGCTGGGTTGTGACGAACTGAGCCTAGATTCCTGCTCTTTATGTAATTCTACTCTTTCATTTACCCTAACTTCGGCCTGTCTTCAACTCCTGCTTACTTCTTCATCTGATCTGATCTTAGCTTGACTCAGACCCTGCCACTACCTTTCTATTTGATACTTTGATATAGTCCGAGATGCTGGTGTCAGTTCCTGATTCTAGACCAACAACCTCTATACTTGCGCAGTTCTGTCTCCATTCCAATTTCTGTTATCTGTGAGCGTTACAAGAGAGGCTCAGCTTCCTCACCCTTATTAAAGTCCATGCCCCCTGACAGGCATAAAAAAATTACATCATATGAATAATATTTTCCTATTCTGAAGCTTATGTTAAATAATTTTGAATTGATCTAGAGCTGAAGCCCAGGAAAGTCAATATAATGCACTGTCCAAAAAACAATTGTGATTCATTTAGTAAACAATTACTAGTAGACTGGGAGACTTTTGACCCTGCCCTATAATAATGGCCATTAGGTCAGGATTGAAAAGTTGACTAACCTAATACCTAAATAGTTTCCAAAGGGAGATCCCAGGAGTACTTCATGCTCTCAAGTATCGGTATGAATATTAGGAAAAAAATAGCATAGCTTGATTATACCTGTCAGAACGCCTACTTTTCTAAGTAGCCTGTGTTTTTCCAATTGATTCGTTGATAAATTAATCACAGCAGTCAATGCCACGGGATACTTCCTTCTCTAATATCAAGCCTTCAGTCTGAAAATACATTGACTTTCCCAGTCATCACACTGCTTTTAAAGGGACCAGGTAAAGGTGTTAAAATGGTCAAATTTGTATTGTTCTTGTAACCTTCTCCCACACTATCACAGATTTTTATCTGCTTACGTTATTTACATGTAGGGAATCCATGCAAAAGCATTGCACTTATCCCTGTAAGGGCAGAAGCACAGAGCCTGTGTCTGTGTGCTGTTACCTAGCAACCAGCTATTCAGCGATCTCAGTGCAATAGGAAGTGACACAGCAGATAAGGGCTGGCTGGCAGGAAAAGGAAGTCACAGATGCTAGCAAAAGAAGAAATCTGGCATAGAGAACCGCATGATGGACAGAGAATGAGCGGAGTGGCTCAGGTTTGTCCCATGCCATCAGGTAAGCGCCACACGTGGAGTGTAACACCGACAAAGGGGTGTCAAAAGGGTTACATACATATGCATGAATCTTGCGCTGTTTACACATAAGATACAAATTATAAGTGGCACAGCAATAATCATTTATTTATATCATGCCAGCATATTATACAATGCATTAAAGTAATATAGCAAACATGTAGCATTCCACAAATTGCATATGCAAATACTTTTTTGTTTTGTGACAAAAAGTCATGTGATTTCCCTTACCACACCTAATATACATATGCAATTTAGGATTCAATTCGGCCAAATCTGAATCCTGCTGAAAAGGGCCAAATCCGGGCCGAATACCGAATGGAATTCTTGATACTGTGCATCCCTAGTAGATACTAAACCAAAGTGGGGCTTTAAAAAGTTGTGGGGTTTTAGGTCATATAATATAATACTTCTCTTAAGATCAAAAAGACTAAAAATGCTAAACCCCTTCTAATAATTAACAATGGACTGTCAGACCTGCAGGTTTTCAGGATACGATCCTGTAATAAATTGCTGTATTGCTTTACATGTTGAAGTAAACTTTTTTTCAGTCTAAAATTGGTAAGAGCTGACAGCACTTCTGTTTATTTTCAGTAGATGTTAAACAGATGTAGCCTAATATCCTCACGGGCTTAGTGAAGGATGATGCAATTATGTGAATTGAATTGTAACATTGCCAAGTTTTGCAATCTTTTCCTGTTTGAGCACATCATACTCCTCGGTAATTGCATTTGGAAATATACAGAAAATAGATGCACTTACAGTATAATTTAGAGTACTGATGCTTCCTTTGGGGTGCAATTAATACAAATATAGTTGCATGGCATAACCATATACAACAGAAGCCATTTAGAAAGGTTATGGGTCTTATGGCTGCTGAGAAATATAGTTACCAGGTGGACAAAAGTTTCAGCAATTGACGTAAGTGTATACTGCTCGTTACCCATAGGGTTAAATAAGTACAGAGGAGCGGGTTTTTTTGGTTACATAAAACAAGCAGAGCCACAAACAAACAGAAAAGGCAGCTGGTTGTGTGCTCTAAACCAGTTTGAACTCAATTTGAACCTAATTATTCTAAGCTTTGTCTGGTTTGTTATCCTTACATTCACTGTTTGCTCATTGGCATCACACACCAGGAGAAATGTATCATTATGAAAGCACACAATAAAGCTGGATGGTGGTATCTTTAATTCGGTATACTGCACAAATTCCCAAACGAAGAAATAAATAAATAGATATAGAAGAAGTAAACCCTTACAGTGGTTGCAAAGTTGGCATGTCTAAGACACAAAAAAATTGTGTAACTTTTCATATCATTTCAAATATGAACATTGAATTTTCTCAGTATTTTGGCCTTATTGCCTGCCATAGTTAGCACACAGAGATACTGATTTGGTAATAATTTCCCGTTTACTTTGTATACTTTATATATTATGACAGTATACAGCACATTTAAAATATCATATTATTGCATTTATATTACATAGCATTTGACATTAATAAATAAAAGGGGCCAATTTTTACTCTCATATGTCAGTCACCATTGCTACTTATTCATGTGGCACAATGTGTTGTCCTTAAGCATCTCTCTGAGGAAGAGATGTTAAATTGGGAGTACATCAATGGCACAGGAGACACTTTGCTTCCTGTGGACATGGCTAGGAAGCAGAATGGCATAATTTGTACCTGGGATTGCCACAGAAAAACATGCCACTTTTGGGTGAGAATTCTTTGGTTTTATTATTTTTATCTATCATATCATCATAGTAATGTTTGCTTATTTTTTGAAAAACAGAAATACAAAAAGATAAATAGTGAATTAGAAAAACAATGTTTGAAGGGCCACAAAAAGCTTATACACATAAAGTGTCACGGTCGGCACCCAAATACTGTACCAGAACAAGTGCCAAACACCCTGGTCTCGGCTTGTGCTTCACCAGTAGTGTGACCGCCTTTGGCTTCGGGAGGAGCCCTCAGCTACTCAGATGCCACCTGGACTTAAACAAGCGGTGCAGAGCAGGAGTTCTGGCCAGCAATGGGGCACGACTGTAGATAAAGTCTTTTAAGGCCGATGGTCACGGTACAGATAGGAGTAGGCAAGTTCGTGGTCAAACAGGCTGGGTCGAGGCAGGCAGATAGCGAAGAGACGTCAGGCAGGCAAAGGGTCAAACCGGGTGATCAATCAGGTAGGATTGGCAGAATCGGTAGTCAAACAACAGGCTCGGGTCAGGATACAGATAATCAGAGTAGTCAAAAGGCCAGGCAGGGTCAAACACAGGAATCAGGAACAAACAGAAGCTAAATAGCACAAGTACAAGGCACCAGGATTAAACCTATCATGGGCAACATGAAAATCCAGATTGCATGCGCCTTTAATAATGCGGAAGTGTGGCCGCGCGCACTATGGAGCCTGGCAGTAGGGGTAAAGGAGCGGCTCGGCGGGTATCCCCGCCGCACCACTAGACCACCAGGGTGAGTAACTCCAACAAAGTTTAAAGACAATTGAATTGGGGAAACACCTAAATCTTTATAAATCATGTAAAACTGACACCATGTTTATACAGCTGGAAAGTGCTGAACAACAAACATAGATAAAACTTCTTTATAAATATATATATATATATATATATATATATATATACTTGCACAGATGATCAGCACTCACTGCCTTTAAGGTGAAAAAGGTGCTTTTATTTAACAAATGCACATAATCCAACGTTTCGGACCCACATGGGGTCCTTTTTCAAGGATGCATGGTGCTAACAGTGGCAAGATTAAATACCCTCCCCATCTTGCCACTGTTAGCACCATGCATCCTTGAAAAAGGACCCCATGTGGGTCCGAAACTTTGGATTATGTGCATTTGTTAAATAAAAGCACCTTTTTCACCTTAAAGGCAGTGAGTGCTGATCATCTGTGCAAGTATATTATTCTTCATTATCATGCACCACTGAAAAACCAAAGGATTGAGTGCGAGTACTACTGGACAGCAAATATATATATATATATATATATATATATATACTGCTACCACCTGCATTTCCAATTCTATGTCCAAGCTGAACTGAGAAACACAGGCATACATATACTTAAGAACAGAAACAGGGTTTATTGCTGCATAACTAAACACAAAGGTATATATATATATATATATATAAAACTGATGGTTAAATCCACATTTTTACCTAGCCATCCATAAATGACCAGTTGTGGTCATGTCCATATCCAAAGGTTTATGTCCAACTAGTTTTTTCATATGTATTTGGTTTCCAAGTAAATTCCAATTAACATTGCTTTCTGTTTAACTAGTGGGAACTAAAATACTGTAAGATACAGCATAGTAACGAAAACAATTTATGATATATAATATCTTATATTCCTTGGGGCATCAAGGAATGGCAAAATGGAGGTATGTCCTCAATGGGAAATACCTTTAGGTTTAATTTACTCTGCATTAGATGAAGTGAATATGCTTACCCTGAATCTTCTGAATTAGCATAGACTGCTAGTCCTGGAACTAATATTGAACCTATCATTATATGACATATCCCATGTCAATTTTTCTGTCAACCTCAATAATTCTTAGAGCATGGGAAAGTTGCAGGTTTTTCCTCCAACCATTTAACACAGTGATTATTTACAGTATTGATCATGAGAACCACAAAGTACTGCCTTGGATGTCAAAAAGTCTGTGGATGATTTTTATGAGTAATGCATTAAAATAGAAATGTTATTACATTATGTTAGAAAGAGAAGGATAATCATTCTTGGTGGAGTTTATCCATCCAGCTGTAAATTTATGAGCCAACCAGTGTTATATGAGCTATCAGTATGTGGAAACAGTTGTTATTCTAAACTCCGTAGTGGCCCTGTTGGATTGCTATTTTTTTAAGGTCTTAAAACTGTTATTTTAATCCAGGAAACTGTATTTGTTTTGTTTGTAGTTACAACTGCAAAATGTTAATTCAATTTACAAATTCATCTTTTATAGCATAAAATGTTTATCATGGTACAAAAACAGGCATAATACATCTAGTTAGAAGAAATGGATTATTTGTGAGTTTATATGGATAGTTCCAAGGCATTTTCAGCATTCACAGATAGAAGCTGTCTACCACAGAGCTTCTTCATAATACTCAAATATATTCAGATAATATGCAGAGTATAGAGGGTTACCCCTCTACCAGTCACAACATGGAACACAAGCTTTAAATCTTGATTACCGATGATCAGATTTTATTAGAACTTTATCTGTTTTTAACTGGCAAGTTCAAAGTATAAACATCGATATTTTATGTATCTGATTACATGTTCAGGAAAAGATAAGCAGATCTGGATTCTTAATATAATTTTGGATTGAGATTAATTATCTAATCTGGCACAAGTGCTTTAGTTTTTGCAAATGAACTGCATGTGCATAGCCTTGGGCTTTCTTCTGACTGAGCCCTCTTATTTAATTTGCCAATTTCTTTCAGTGCAGTGGAAGAGCTCTAATAGCTGCCCAGCCATGCAAATAGGTCAGAGCTATTCCTGAAACATGCCAGCAGGGGTCAACTTATTGTATAGTGAAGGGCTGACTCATTAATTCTATATTCTGAGGTTCCTTCAGGCACATAATGCCTAATTACTTTTATCGTGGGTCAACCCCTACTGTTATAGCCTAGATGCTTCATTTATAGTACATGCATACCATACAGAAGCTGGTTTTGCACATTTATCTACATTACAGAACACTAGCTTTGTACCTGCATTCATTTCTCCCTGTGATCAGTAGGGAATTAAAAGATGTTTGATGATCTGGATTACAATGAACTGATAGTTTACTCTATAGATTTTAAATTTCAGTATCATTACCTCAATCATGTACATTAGTAGTTACTGTAACTTCTTCCAGTAATTCTTTTATTCCTGTGCACTCCCTTAGCAGTATTATATTCTCTCTATTAAGGTGTACCTGCATCCTGCTACTGTGGTGTTCCTTTATATTTTCATAATCAAGTATTACAGTATAATACACATACGAAATTCCAAATAAAACTCAGGGAATAACAATTTTGTTCAAATAATGGGATCCTTATTTTTGTTTTAGATTACCAAAACTGATCTCAATGCAGAGACAGAGAGAGAAAGAGAGGAAATAGCTTTTTCATTTATGAAAAATGGAAAGTTAAAATGGAACAAGGGATAACTTTTACTAAAATAACAATAGCACTATATACCACCAGTATTGATTTCATATAGATATATTTGATTTCACAAAATTTTTGTTGGATTACAAACTCCAGCATATTTTAACATACTTACAACTTTTAAAGTATTATGAGAATTGTAGACTTGTAGCGTTATTTTTAACGCAATATTGCTTGAAAAAATATTTCCCCTAACTCTCCAGGGCCAGTGACAACATTAAAATTCAAAAGAATCCTCCAAGGAGAATCCAACCTGATCTGTATAAATCTGCCTGCAAGTTCTTTGTTTATTCAACCAGGGCAGGAAGCTTTAAAAAATGTTTTTCTGTAAAAAATATATAATATAACAAAGTAAATTGTCTTTTATGCTCGATTGCACTTTAATTTCACGAAGCCAAGGTTACACAATGCTCTTTGAATGTAAGATAACAGCAAGATCACTGACACAATGATTTTAAGCATCATTCTCATTAATGGAGTATCTTCTACTTGTAGATAAAGTTTTGGTGGCCTTCTTTAGAGAAGCAAGTGGCACAGTGATGATGACCAAATACTTTAAATGAGTGACCCCTAGTGATGGGCGAATCTCCCGCGATTCGCTTCGCCTAGAGATTCCCAAATTTCTATAGAAATTCGCGAATCGGCGAAAAATTCACGAAACGAGTCGCGGGACGATTTTGTCGCGCATCGCGTCAACTTTGTCGCGCGTTGCGTCAACTTTGACGCGTCGCGTCGTTTTCGTCGTGCGTCGTGTCGTTTTCGTCGCGACGAAAACGACGCGCAACTGACGCGCGACTCGTTTTTCTGCAAATTTTCGCCAAGCGAAATTTCGCTGGTGATTCACGAATTTATTCGCCAGTGGCGAATCGCGGGAATTCGCCGCGAATTCGACCTAGGCGAATAAATTCGCCCATCACTAGTGACCCCTTCCTTCACCCTATTGTGACAGCCCAGTTGACTGACCCAGCTGTGTTTTCTCTATGCATTCTGCTGGATATCAAGGTGGTTGCCAAAATAACATTATGGGGCCTATTTATTAAATTTCCAAATTTTCTAGTCGAGTTTCAAGAGAATATTTACATTTTTAGAGAACAAAAACATTTTTTCCGACATTTATTTTACCTCTGCTAAAGCATTTAAACATTAGTTTTAGAAAAACATCTAACCACTAAAAGCTACAACACAGTATTTGGATATGAGTACAAAGTTTAAACATTTAAAGTTTAAAATACTCTTTACCTGAGTTTTCCCAAGTTCAGTTTGCTCATGGTTTGGTGAAACACAAGGATATATACTAATAAAATAAATTTTTTAATACTAATTGAATGTCAGGAAGGCTGAAAACATCTCCTAATTGATCGATGCACCTCTCCCATTGGCTTAAACAGTAATTTGGTAGGTTTTAGGTGGCGAATGGTCGAATTTCGAATGACCCTTGATAAATCTGCCCCTTAGTGTACTTTTTGTCAGTGTAAATATAACTATTTTTTTTGTTAAATGCCTCTAACCTTGTGCCTTTGCTTGGGGGTCATAACTCACTGTAGCCCTGCTTCTGTGATCTGCGATGTAGGGGTAGTTGAAGGGGAAAAATATACTTCTTTTACAAAACTTTTTATTTCTGAGGGACCTCTGACTTCTTTAGTAATAGAAGGCTTTGCCATCTATTTTTTATGTTTCACCCCTACATTCCTCTTTAATGTCACTGTATTCAAGACTTCATTCAAATGTAATGATGAGAAGTGACTAACATAATTCTCAAAGATGCATTAATGTAAGTTTTCTTAGACCTATAGAACACCAGGTGTTCTGACTAATGGTGCTCTCTGGGATAACAATAGCACACATCCACTTTTCTTATCCCCCTGAATAGAAACACTTCTACTTATAACAGATGCTACCAATGCCACTACTAGGTAGGGATTGCTTTAGAAAACACAATGGATTTCCAGCAATGCATTTTAGCCTAGTCTTTGACCTTGTTTTTACTTACTGCTGTGAGTCAGTTATAAAATATTCCTTATTTAAAGGAAGTAAAAAAAAATAATGCAAAATATGTCAATATAAGCATCTGCAATGTTAGCCTGCAAAGATGACCAGTTTGCTATAGTATAAATGTTTTGTAGCCCTGTCTCAATTCATCTTTTCATACTTAAGCTTTATTTTGGACTATTATCAGTTTCATAATATTAATAAAAGAGTGCAACATGTGCTTTATTCTTAATATTATATAGGAATTTGGAGTATTGCAGTGAGGATCTCGTCACAGAAGGCTATGAAATATAGAGAACTGGAGTTTATTTTGTGGTGGCCCAAGCATTATGCTTCATCTGGGTAGTATATGGAGCAGGAATGGAGTTTCCCAGAAGAAAAAAAGTCAGAGCTTAGGCCTAAGTGAAATTTTATTGAGTAGTGCCATCTTCCTTTTTATAAAGGAAGTGCTAACAGTACTTTGGAGAATATCCTTATAGCATTCAAACTGCATGCTGTCAGTAACAATATCGTAGGAAGATCTCAGCCCCAGAAGAAACGTACAGATGGTAGGACAGGATCGGGCAGGTGAAAGAAAGCTGAATAGGCTCTGCACTGCTTATTTTAGATTGTGACCCTTCTCAATTAAAAATATGTAAAAAGATGATAGATGATAGATACAATAAATAAATAAATAGATAGACAGACAGGTAGATAAAATGAGTACCAGACGGCAAGAGGATATCAGTTACCATGTGAAAGTTGAATGTGTTAAACCCATGATAAAAATTAAAAAAATTCAGGCATATTTCAGTGTAAGTTTAAAGCTGTATATATATATATATATATATATATATATATATATATAT
>CM044432.1:119460671-119532671 GCA_024363595.1 Xenopus borealis | reverse complement strand
ACGATTAAATCAAATATTCAGATCCTTTATATGGAACAAAAAACGCTCACAAATCAGTCTTTATAAACTACAACAACCCAAAACACTAGGTGGACTTAATTTTCCCAAGATACATAAAGCTGCTCTTGTGTTGTTTCCCTGTAAAGCGCTGCCTTATCGCCCGTCTCACCTTTCACCTACTGGCCACTTCCTGTGCGCTTTATAAAGTTTATGCAGCCAACAGGAATATGTGAAGGGGCTCGATAAATCAGTTAAGTGTAGTTTGGCCGGGCCCCCCCTTACAGCTGAAAATCCTCTGGGCCTGGGAGAACTGTCCCCCGTGACCCCCTGATGGCGGCCCTGGTCCCCTTTAAAAAAGCAAAAATGTTTTCGCTGCCAAAAACGAGTTTCGCATCGTTTTTGACTCGTTTCTTTGGAAATTCGCGAATTTTTCGGCGAAGCGAAACGCGCCCGTTTCGCCCATCACTACTCAGAGACATTGCCACAGAGACTTTTATGACAGCCAGGGATTATTCTGGAGCTCACATGTTCATTTTATATGTTTAGTATCTGTTATTACAAACATACTCATTGTAATTTCTGTTATTTATTCTAGTTTCACCTCATCCCATTACGAACTCAGTAAAATCTACAGACTTCAACTCTCAGTCTCTTTATTGGAGTGTGGGAAGGTTTAGCTGCATGTCAAACTACACACTGCCCCAGGGTAATACGTAGGAAGGACAGAACATTTCACATTTCCAAATCCATTTCACATAAAGACCCCATAGAGTTTGTTTAACTTTTAATGCTCTGGGTAATGTGTGTAGTTAATAAGGGCTAATGAGTATCAGGAATTAACAGTAAGTTTTATGAAAGTGCAATTGCATCATTAACACATAGGAAAGAAGAACTCCTGGGAAAATTTTCCTGCAGCATTATTATGTAATAGAAAATAAGATTATGCTCACCCCTGAGTTTAAAAACAGACAAGATAATGGAGTTGAAAATAAAACAACTTTGTACTTTTTTTAGATATCCTCATTGAGAAATTTGATACTCACTAACTGGCGAATTTTCACTAGCGACCACTTCACCACACTCCGTGCCACTTCACCAGGCGCAAATTCACCACTACACTAATTCACTAAAATTCAAAGTTGCACTTCAGCAGCTGAACGCTAGCAAATTTTTCACTAGCGTTACTTTGGCTGGGCGAACATTTCATAGAGAATTTTAGCTAGCGGTCACTTCTGAATGGCGAAACTTCGCTAGCACTCTTGCGCTTAGGTTAATTTGAATAGGTCAAAGTCATATGGATGTCTTTAGTAATAATATTGATGCAAATGCCTGAAGTGTCCGCTTTTTCAAACACAAGTGCAATGAGCCAAAATAAAGACCAAGAGATGTCCTAGACATGCGCCCACCTTTAAACAAATTTGGTACTGCCCTCAAATTAGTTTAGAAAAAAATTTCACACATAAATCTTTAATAGTTTGGACTTGTGAAAGCAATCCTGCTTTAAAAAAAAAAAGTTGTCAGCGTTTTTTACAACTTTAATGTATTTCTGGCATACAAAATATGATGTGAGGATTAAGATCCTTGTTGCCTTGTTTTATCAGTTCGCCTGGTCTGAGGAGGCAAAATAAACTCTGGCGAAAGAGGTAATGTTCAGAAAATTCTCATCTTCTTGAATTTGCAGAGTAACTACCATTTGCCAGAGTGAAAAGCTGCCTGGCGATAACAGTCTTGTTCATCAGCAAATTGGCAATGTCTCTGTGGATGAGATTTCTGAAATGTCACTAGCGATGGCCACTTCGCTCTTAAGTGAATCTGCCTCATAGTACCAGGTACTAGGTAAACATTACCTCCATAAATATGTTCCTTGTTTTGTGTTTCATAATCAGTCACATAAAGCCTTTGAGTGACGTATATTTATGAAAGAGTGAAGTCTGAGAACACCACAGTTTGCTAGAGTGCAATTACAACTCTCCATTAATTTTTACAGGATTTTTAAAGAGTATTTATCAGTAGGTGAAAGTGAAAGCTCATCCTTTGATAAACAAGCCTATATGGAGAGTGGCAGAATTTCACCCTAGTGAACTGTGGGGATATCAGACTTCACTCTTTGATAAATATACCCCTATGTGCCAAGGGAGCACAAGAATATGAAAGTGGAGAGATACAATGAAGATTTAGATGAGTGAGGAGAAATCATCTAAAAATACATTAAAGGAGAACTAAACCCTAAAAATCAATATGGCTAAAAATGAGAATGTTTGATATACTGAAAGTTTCAGCTTCTTAATAGCAGCAATCATCCAGGACTTCAAACTTGTCACAGCGGGTCAACATCTTGGAAAGTGTCTGCAACACTCACATGCTCAGTGGGCTCTGAGCAACTGTTGAGAAGCTAAGCTTAGGGGTCTCTGCAAATTCAAGCAGAAAATTCGGTTTGTCTGTAATATTGTCAGGACTCACCCTGGTGGTCTAGTGGGCCAGTGGGGATGCCCACCATGCTCTCAGCGGGGACACCTGCCACGATGATCCTCTAGTTTTCTCTATGGCAGACACTGTGTGCATCTTCTGGGTTTATGCCCAAATCACTCTAGCGTGATGACGTTATTGTGCAATGGAGCGAGATTCAAAAGTATATTTTCTCATTGCCTGTTGTTGGTTCAGCTTAGTGAGTTCCTGGGTGCTTTATTATATTGTCTGATTCCTGTTTTGACCCTTGCCTGCCTGACTACTCTGACTTCTGTGATACTGGCCCATGCCTGTTTATTCGATTACTCTGAACTTCGTTATCTGACGAGTGCCTGTTTGACCATTCTGATTGATCCTCGGGTTTTGATTCCTGTCTGTCCAACTTTGATTGAACTCAGCCTGAACTGACCTCCGCCTGTCTGACCTCGCTTTTGTCTACCCCCTGAACTGTGACCTCCTGCGCAAAGACTTTGTTATACGATCGTGCCCCTCTGCTCGTCCAGAACCCTTGCTTGGCTCCTCTCTTTATAAGACCTGGCTGGCATCTGATTAGCCGAGGGCTCCTCCCGAGGTGAAAGGCAGAAGCAAGAGCTGTGACCAGGGAGCCTAGCATTGGTTCTGGATTTTGAGTGCCGTTCATGACAAATATAAGCTGATGATACAGGGATGAAATTCTGATGCTAGTTGCACTGGTTTCTGTGCTGCCATAATCCATATTAATTACTTATCAGCCTTATATCGTGGCATTTCTATTCTATACATACTGTATATTTTGAGTTGGTCTCTAAGGTCAGCACAGAGCATGTGCAGTGAATCAGCAGAAAATAAGATGGGGTAGTGATGGGCGAATCTCCCGAGATTCGCTTCGGCGAAAAATTTGCGTATTTCCAGAGAAATTGGCGAAAAATTCGTGAAACCAGTCGCGGGACGCTTTTGACGCGCGTCGCGTCAAATTTGTCGCGTCGCGTAATTTTAGACGCGTCGCGTCAAAAACGATGCGTGACTCGTTTTTATGGCGAATTTTCGCAAATCGAAATTTCGCTGGCGATTCGTGAATTCGCTGCTGGCGAATAAATTCGCTAATCTCCAGCGAAATTTCGCTTTGCGAAAATTCGGCATAAAAACGAGTTGCGCATCGTTTTTGACGCGACGCGTCGAAAACGACGCAACGCGTGCCGCAAGCGACGCGCGCTGAAAACGACAAAATTTCGCTGGCGATTCGCAAATTTGTTCGCCAGTGCGAATCGCAGGAATTTGCCCCTGGCGAATAAATTCGCCCATCACTAAGATGGGGAGCTACTGGGCATCTTTGAAGAAACAGATGTTTACTGCTAAAGGGCTGTGGTTGCCTGGGGCTGGTGCAAAAGCCCAAAATATAATGTACAACATTTCTAGCTACTTATTTAGTTCAACTTTCCTTGTCCTTTAAATTTTGCACACATTTCTTGGAATAAATGGGAGTCAATGGTCATTTTTGCAGCTTGCTAAATTTAAGAAGCAATTATTTCTTATGTAACCTTAAGTAATATTTTACATGGAATTGAATGCTAACAATAGTATAGATGTAGATCATGGGACAACATCACTAAAATTGACAAGGTATGGGCACACACCATTAATATTTATCAAATAAAGGTTAGTACAATTATTGGTATTATATGGTGACCAATCACAAACGATATCCATTTACTACAGATATTGCTCGGTTTGGGAATCTGGCACTACATGTGACCCCTCATATTCTTTCCACCTGTTTTATCTTGTGAACCAATCAGATGGTGAGTGTACCTGTTTACCATAGGAAAGATAATATCCAAGAGTGGACTGGATTAAGTATAATGTATATTGGAGATGAGCACAGTATACTCAGTGCTGTAAAGAACACAAGAGTACAATGAGGAAAGAAATGGAAGAAACCCACATTTAACAATGTTCAGTATGAACAGAACATATTCAACAAACTATAAATAAGAAAGGATGAAGAAATATCTTTGTATCTTAAGTTAATATCTTTCCGTAACTGTTAAATAGTATTGTATTTTTACATAAACACAAGTAAATGCATAGCATAGATGACAGTTTCAATCAATTTAATTCATTTAATAAAACAGAAATTGAGTCAATTACAGAACAAACACACCATATCACAGCTATTCAATTTAAGATTGATGAAATTAGAGTTACACAGAAATAATGGTGGTTATCTGCTATTCTGCCTTCATTCTTCATAGAACAGAACCTAACAATACATCATCAGCTTTGGATTTAGATATTTGCCTTGATACCATCACATACCAATCTGAGGAGAAGGAGAATCAATATATTGTCAAAATATGTACCTTCCTGAATATTCATTTTAGTATACCTTATACAAAACAGTTTAGATGATTCCAATTATTACTATTGTTATGGAAGTTTTTGCATAAACTACTGTTAATCAAAAAAAGTAGAAAAATCATAGACATACCTAGACATACCTCCTTATCTAGCTCTGACAAAGGGGTATGTTTCTAATGGGCAAAACTTCAAATCGTGGAATATTTTCACCAAAAGTTAGCTTCAACATAAAATAAGATTATAACAATTTTGTTGACATTCACATGTCTACAGTGTACAACTGTGAATATGTGCACAAAGAATTAATTTTAACAAAAAGAAATGGTGATGGTCAAGGCAGAGCAGCTGGCTTTGCATTGAATTATAGTAGGACAACAGCATCACTGGCTTTGAAGTGGCATGTATAGAAAGTTGATTTAAAAAGTTCCATTTAAAAACCCCTCTATTTTTTAAAAAAAATATAGCTTGCCATATATGTTCCTCTTGAACCCCATTACAGAATGTGTTATAGAGTCTGAAATCTCCTTGTTGAGTCTCAGGATACTCATGCTACTGTTTTATAACTTGTAGTGTCCTAACTTGTACACCTAAAACACTAAAACAATCCAATTTCTTTCTGATGCTGTCTATGCTTTAGGTCTATGGTACATGGGCTATTTTGTCCAACGTTGCCATTCTCTCTTTACTTGTCATAACTCCTATTTCTAGTGAATGGAAATACAGTATGTTGTTGGATGAACACAGAATGGTAAAGATGGACTTCTGAACCAATTTAGTTTGAGTGACCTTTATATTTGAGTGACCTTTAAATGAATAGGTTTGTGACTTTGGATTTCTAAAACTGGAGCAAACATTTATTTTACTTTTACCATCGGGAAGATTTATCAAGAGTCGAATTTTATAGAATGATTCAAAGGATTTTCCACCAACTAAACCTTGACTTCTCAAACTCCTCCCAAAAGACTCCATATAGGTTGTAGGAGGTCCCCATAGGCTAAAACAGCAGTTAGGCAGGTTTAAGATGACGAAGGTTCAAGGTCAAAGTTTTTAAAGAGACAGAACTTCGATATTTGAATAGTTGAATTTTTTCAATTTGAATCGAATTTTGGCCTAGTCGAAGTACCCAAAAATTACTAAAATTTTTTAAATTCCAATTTTGCCTTCAACCCTTGAGAAATATACCCCTAACTGTCAAGGTAATGGCAGTTTCTTCAATACTATCATTGCCCTGCAACATTAAGGGGCAGATTTAGCAAAGATCTCAATTTCTCCTGGGCTCAACAAACACCCCCCTAAGTATTTTTTTACATCTCCTCAAGAAAACATTTTGAGAGCTCACAGGTCCAATGGACACATCGGCATAGTTTTAAATTAAACTATTTTTATCACTCCATTTAATTAAAGCTGTGGTTCATATTAAAAAAATATATATTACACTACTCCAACTATTGCCAAAATAACCATTTGAAAGGAGGCCCATCTATTAAACATTAAAACTTTCAAAGGTATGGGGGGGTCATTTTTAAAGTTCACACAGCGCATATTTATTCTCAAATGGTTGTTTTGCCCATGCTTTTTCCTGAACATTAATATATTGCACAGCTGTGCCCATCTTTCCGTTTTTTGCGAATTTGCATTGTGAATACATTTTCACAAATGGCTCGCAAATGAGACATGTCTTTTTCGTGAGTACAGACAATGTGTGATGTTGTACGAGAAAATAGTGTTGACATTAACTTAAATTCACAATTTGCGAAACTGCGAAGTTGTGGGGTAATTCAAACGCAGAGTGTTCACATAAATATTTGCAATTTGCTGCCATATTTAAAAAGCCATTCGCAGTGTGAAAAACAAATTTACAAAGTTTGCACGCTCTTATTCAGCTTTATAAATATAAACAGGTGCATGGCAAACATATTTACTGTGCGAACCAATCTGCCCTGCGCAAAGTTTATAAATGAGCCCCACTGTATTTAGAGAGAGTGTGTAACCATCAAAGGAACACTTGGCTCTTGGGTAAACAATTTTTGTTTAATAATTCATATAGACAAGATGTTTGTTTTGGCAGCAGAGATAGTGGCAATAGTTTTAAAAAGTTGAACTACCCTTTAAGAATTCTCAAGGGTTCTGGATATCGTAGAAGTCTGTAAGATAGGTACAATTTGAGAATATCTTTCTTAGGATTGTTAATGCTTGACAAAATTAACCCAAACAAAAATTTAGATAGAACAGGTCCATTTTCGATAGAATAAAAATCGTTCGAATTGTTCCATCGCATCGCCTATTCGAAGTAGAGCAAAATTACTTTTTTAAATTCAAATTTTATTTGAATATTAACTTCGACCCTTAGTAAATGTGCCCCTTAATAAACCCAGTAGGCTGGTTTTGCTTCCAATAAGGATTCATTATATCTTAGTTTGTATCCAGTACAAGGTGCTGTCTTATTATTACAGAGAAAATCTAAATGGATTCTATGGTAGATGGCCTTTCTGTAATTTGGAAATTTCTGGACAACAGGTTTCCGGATAATAAAGGATCCCATACCTGTATAAAGTTGCTTCCATTTTGTAGATAAAGTTTTGCATTAATCTGAAAAGCATGTATGGGGTTTATTGCAGATCTAGTCACCTATAGCAAACAATCAGTAAGTAGTATTCACTGGTCACCTCATTAAAATCAAGCAATTGGTAACTCTCTGCCTATTGTTACTTGGTTGCTACATAGGGTTGCCACCTGGCCAGTATTTTACCATCCTGGCAGGTAACAATAATGTTTGATCCCAATGTTATTAATTAAAAAAAAAGATAAATATATAGGTAGGCAGGTATTTTTTTCAAGAAAAGGTGGCAACGCAGTGCTACAGCTTTTATCAGCTTAGGACTGGAGGATCCGAAGCCCACTGGGGCTTCCTCCAGAGGGGCCCAACTTTCTCCCAGCCCCCCTAAGTTGCAGCTCCCCTTCACCACCCCTCCCCAGTTCTGGAAGGGAGGTCAAGGGGCAGTGTGGGATGGTAGGTGGGAGCAGATCTGGGTTGGCATGGTAAACGAGGGCTGGAGTCCACCAGGTTTTTTTCCCAATGTCCCACCAGCCCACTCCGACCCTGGCTTTGAAATGATTCACACTGAAAGGTAATTTAGGGATAATGCTTGGCAAACTCTCCCTAGGGCAGGTCTAAAGGGCAATCCCCCAAAAATGGCAAAAAAGTCCAGGTGCTTTTGCAAAAGTAATATAAGCATGAAGGGTACAGAGCACCCATGGGACTTCATTTATGTGCAAAAATGTTATTTTGTTTGTTAACTTTGACTTACACAATTACATTTTAGCACATAACTGAGGTCCCATGAGTGCTCTGTGTCCTATATATTGTCCTATATATGTGTGTCAGAGTGTGTGTGTGTGACCACGAATGGTCAAAGCTGACCCCTTTGTTACATATGTAATAACATAAGCGCTCTCTAGTATTAATGAAAGGTCAAACTAAAAAATGTTTTATTTCAAAGTAATTTTTTGCTACTTCGACTATCTAATAGCGCAAAATTCGATTTGAATTTTTGAATTTTGAAGTATTGCC
The DNA here is from genome assembly GCA_024363595.1 of Xenopus borealis. Lineage (NCBI taxonomy): Eukaryota > Metazoa > Chordata > Amphibia > Anura > Pipidae > Xenopus > Xenopus borealis. The sequence goes on along the minus strand of CM044432.1, from coordinate 119,524,297 downwards.
TCTTTTTAGCCTATTGCTATTTTAGCGTATGGGGGACGAATCCAACGATGCATTCGAACTATTCAAACGATTTTTATTCAATCGCAAACTGACCTATTTGATCCTTTTTCAATAAAAAGTGCCCTTCAAAAAATTAGATGGTTGAATTTCAAATGTCTTGATTCGAAATTTGACCCTTAGTAAATCTGCCCCTAAGTGTAGGAAAGCCATAGTTGCTAATCGTCTTTTTAGAAATGTTATCATAAAGAGTTTTTTCAATTCAATAATATATGTACAAATCAAAACTTCCTTCTGCTTTTATCCTCTAAAAAAATAATTCACCTTAACTGATGAGAGGTGCCCAATGTTAGCTCCACTGCAAATAAGAGCAATTGTGTGATTCGAACTAGTATATGAACAAAGGCACACTCCATTCATTACTTCTGTCATTGCATCACTTAATCACAGGGGGGTAGAGCCTGCTGCTCACCATCTCTTGAAATGTTTCCCTGTACACACTTTGTAAGTAGCACTTGATGAAGGGTCTTGACCCCAAAACATTTGCTGAGATCTCACCTTGAGTAAAAGAAAAATTTGGATTTTTTGCAGAAGCATTGAATGGAGTGTGCCTTTGTTCATATACTAGTTTTTTCAACTCAATAATTTTCAGACTTTAAGCAATACCGTAGAATGATCTAGTGCCATAATACTATGGAGCCACCAGATTTACCTGTACTATGTCTACACCATTCTCATAAAAAAAAGGCCAAGCCTTGGCCAATTTGACCACCAAAACTAATTAGGTAAACAGCTAAAGTTTTCATATATACATATAATTGGCTGATTTAATGGCGTGTAAATACAGTTATACATCTATAAACAATACTATCAAATTATAAAAGCTGAATTTTATAAAATGTACATTTGTTATGTGTCTTTTGCCATCATACAACTCTCGCACCTGTGCTATCAGCAGAAAGAAAGTGTAGCTGCCTCAGCTATGATTTTTAAAAGAAATTTGAAAACACTCTATGAACAGCTCAGGCACAAGTAGACATACTGACAACACAATCTGCAGTATCCACATTTTTCTGACTTATGTGTGATTGTGTGTTTGGAATGCAGAAGCAGCAATATTCTAAATGATCTGCTTAGGGTTGCAGGAGAAGCAAACCTTGAATACTGTGGAGATAGCACCTTAAACTGAAAGGGGATCTGCCATATGTCTACTAATAGATATAGAACAGCTTCCGTGAATAAAAAAAAATGCAAGTTTGTAATTCTATATATGCTGAGAGCACTGAAACCTTGTGAGGAGAGAAACATATTTCTTGATTCTAAATGTAAACACATAAAATGCTGACAGTGTCCTCATAGGAGTCATCAGTGGTCAGAAAGAACAATTGCCCAATATGCTTTTTATACCTCTATACATGTTTGAAAGTAAACATTTTATGGAAGCTTTAATTATCTATATATATATCTATATATATATATCTATATATATATCTATATATATATATATATATATATATATATATATATATATATAATAGTAAACAGTATATAGTGAGTATACTCGCTACACTACTATTCCTATAGTACTTAAAAGGCATTTTCTGTAGCTTAGATGCAGTGCTTTACAACAGTTCAAGCAATACCACATGTGGAGATTGATCAAGTCAAATGATCAGATGGTCATTGTGTCCTGATAAGGAAAGCATACAAAGAGCATACAAAGAGACCAAAATTATACAAACCGAAAATCAATAATCATTTCCATAATTGGGAACAACATGATAAACCTTATTGGCATTACATAGAAATTCAGATAACAATACAGTGAAAAATTTTGTGCACCTTGCACCATATAAACAATTGCTGCAAATCTCCAAGATGAATATATAGTTACCTGCATATGGCAGCATTGAATTCATGAGGGCCAGACTGTTGGAGGAACTTAGGTGTTGCCTCTCCTGCACCCTAAAGTGTGCATAATTCAGCTTTTTTTTATCCAGCACAAGGTATAACATGCAGCCAGAGCTCGGTTGCAAGTAATATTTGAATGAGCACTCATGAATGCACAACCAAATTAAAAGAGACAAAGATTCTTTTAGTGCTTTCTGTCTGGTCTGCTGCCTACAAATTTCATGACCTTGCACATACATATATGGTTCACCTGTCTTTGCCATGGAAAACATACTGCTCAAGACTTGTTTTTTCTTTGTTATGGGTGTTCTAAAGTCTCTCTACTCAACAAATTTCTGTTAACAAGCTACATGGCAGCCCCCTAGACTAAAAACACGTGGATTTGGAGAACTTGCTGCTTTATAACAGGGGTCCCCAATATTTTTTATCCATGAGCCACATTCAAATGTAAATAGAGTTGTAGAGTGCAACACAATCATTAAAAAAGTCCTCATGGAGGCCAAATAAGGGCTATATGGTAGTCCCTATGTGGACTGGCAGCCAATACTTCTACTTGGAAGTCGATTTTTATGCAATTCAATGTTGCCTCCAAGCCTGGAATTCAAAAAGAAGCAAATGCTTTGAGGACATTTGAAGACATTGACAGCAACATCCAAGGGGTTGTTGAGCAACATGTTACTCACAGGCCACTGGTTAGGGTTCACTGTACTATAATAATAATAGATTTAGGTTTTATGTAATTCAATTTTGCCTCTTTGCCTGGAATTCAAAAATAAGCACCTGCCTGGGAACAGTTTTGTCAGTAGTACCTGTGACAGCAATGACAACTATAAAAACAATTTTACCTATAGTAGCAATGGAAGCAATGGAAACAATGAGTAACCATGGTAGCAATGCTAACTATGAAAACAATAGTAACTGTGACAGCAAGGGCAACTGTGAAAACAATTATAATTATAATAGCAATGGTAACTATGGAAACAATAATTAATATGTAAACAAGAGCAACTGAGGTAGCAATGAAAACAATAGTAGTAATAGTACCCATGGTAGTGACGGTAACTATAGAACTATACAAACAATTGTAACTATGAAACCAGTGGTAAACAATAGTAAATATGGTAGCAATGTTAACTGTAGTGCTAATGGTAATTAGGGAATTAACTATGGTAGCAGTGGCACCTACAGAAACAAGAGGAACTACAAATACAAAAGTAACTGATAGCCATGGTAAATATGGAAATATTAGTAACTATGGCAGCAATGGAAACTATGAGAATTGGTGTTTTGCTAGTGACAATGAAGATAGGTAACTACTATAACAATAATATACAGTAAAAACAATAAAAATGTGTATATTTTTATCAATAGTAATCATTAAAGTAATGGCTAATATGGAAATAATAGTATGGTAGCAGGGGTAACTATGGAAATGATAACAACTACGGTAGCAGTGGTATCTGTGGAAACAATGGCAACTACATTAGCAATAAAAACAACAGTAGCAGTAGTAGTAGTAACTGTGGTAGGAAAGTATGCTCAGAGGTGATAATGGTTATGTTGATGCATGTTTGTAAAATGTCCTGTTGTAATGCTCTGACACCCTGTCTTTCATAGTTTACATGAAGCTGACTGTATCAAGCACCTAAGGTTCTGTGTACCAATAATATACCATTTTGTATGAACCATGTTGATATATGTCTTCCCTCCCCCTTTTTCCTGAAAAGTTAAAAAAAAAAAAAAAACTATGGTAGGAAAGGTAAATAAGGGAATTATGGTTGCAATGGTAAGCATGGAAAGAATAGTAACACGGTAGCTATGGTAACTATAGAAACAATAGTAACTAAGGTAACAATGGAAACAATAGTTATAGTAGAAACTATGGCAGCATTAGTAACTATGGAAATAGTAGAACCTATAGAAACAGTAGTAACTATGACAGCAGTGGTAACTATGGAAACTACATGAACTATTGTTGCAATGGAAACCACAGTAGCAGTAGACACCACAGTAGCAGTATTCACTGTAAGTGTAACTATGGTAGCAATGGTACCTATGGAAATGATACAGACTATGGTAGCAATGTTAACTTCGAAAATAATAGGAACTTTAGAAATATTAGTAACTATGATAGCAGTGGTAACTATTGCAACATTAGGAACTATGGTAGCAATGAAAACAAAAGTATTAACTCTTATAGAAATGGTAACTCTAACAATAATAGGAACTATGGAAACAAAAGTAACTATGGTGCCAATGGTAATAAAGGAACAATAGTAACTGGTACTATAGAAATAATAGTAAATATAGTTTGATTCCATTATTAGCAATTAGTTTGTATCTTCTCCTTATGCCTGCATGGGTTTCTGGCCATAAAAAATATACAGGAAGGATAATTGACTCATAAATTTAACTACAGTTTGTATGATAGTGACCTTAGATTGTAAACTCCACTGGGACATGAACAGATGAAACTGATATTTAATCTCTGTAAAGTGCCAAAGAATATGCCAACACTATGTAAAGAAAGGTTAATAATTGTAAAAATACTTAAACCAATATATAATTCGCTTTCTGGTACCCAGGGGTGCAAGTAACCATTTTTTTTACCCATTAATACATGCACATAATCACTTATGAAAACTTTGGAAACTTCCCATGCTGCTAATATTTATTTTAAACAAATTTGATAATGAATCCAGACGAGTTAACAGAAACACTTGAAATAAAAGTTCTGTATTTCTGAAACAAACAAAATTTGTTTGAGAAGTTTTTGTTTCTAAATGCAGAATACATTCCTGAATAAGTGACTTTGACATGTAGAACTCCATGACTATTTTTTTCCAAACAAGCTCCACAGCTACTGAATAGAATTCTCATCCATCTTGTCTTAGGTTGGCTGCTTGTCAAGGAATTTTATGCTATATAGGTGTATTTGCACAAGGGGGACAGTCATCTCATGTTGAATAAATCAATCTGTTTGGCAAATATTGACTCTAACTGTTATACCTTTATGTCTTTCAGAAACTCACTCTGTTCAAGAGCTCATGAAGCAAGATAGGTGAAGAAAGTTAGTGTGGTAACTTGAGTCCATGTTTACTTTGCAGTTGTTTGTGTATGCTGCTCTGTGCGTACATCCTAGTGACCTTGTAAGAGTCTTCTGTCATTGTTGATAAGCAAACAGACACAAGAATAAAAGAACAATTTATGCTTGAACAACTTACACTAATGAAAATGTTTAATTATGTATGTTTGTGATATTTGCACATCATATCACAAATGTATAAATGTTTCGTTATATAACTGCTTCGATAATGGATGAAAGTATCTTACCATGTTTCATAATTATCTATTTTGTTTGATAAGTTTTGATAAATATATATCCAGAAATTGCTTAAACAATCTAATTCCATTTCCCAAAAGTTCTCTTCACCAAAGTAAGGAAAAAGTGCGAAGTGTAAAAAAGGCAAGAATTTGTCCCACAGGACACCATCCCCTCCTATTATCGACCTGCCATTATAAGGCACAAAACATAATGCCTTTGGTATTGAGTCTAGATAATTACACCTGATTGTGTAACAGATGATGAAGGGTGCAATTTGGAAGTAGGAAAGATGTGGACATCCCCTTGTAGTGTTTTCTTTTCTTCATGTATGGTGTTGTCATTGTAAAGTTATTTTGCACCTTTTTGTTTGTACACACCAATACACATGAATCAGCTAGAACTGAGCCCACTGGGCAGATTTACTTAGGTCCAAATTCAAATTTTAATTTTGGAGTTGGGATTTTTAGAGTTTAAAAAAATTCACATTCTACAACAAATTCCTTAACGTAATAAATGAAATCAACAGGAATACTATGCCACAAAAATAACCCGTCTCAAAACAAATAGTCACTGTGGAATAATAGTACCTACTCAGATGGTTTTCTATTTCCTTAAATCCAGAAAAGCTATTGGACCTAATGGTTTTATTATGACATATTACTTATTTATTATTTCATTTTTTGGTCATTACTTAACACTAGAACATTGTTTTTGTTTTGTTTTTCTTTCTATTCTTTTTTTTCTTTTTGGTAATCTACCACTACACAGTAGATAAAAATACATGCTTCAAAGTGATATATTTAACCTATTGTACTGCTGTGAAAGTAAAATGTAAGATGTCAGAAATTATATACCTCAACAATTCAAGCACAACTTTACTACTATGTTGGCTTTTACTTTCTGTAATTAATATTCTAAATCACTAAACAAAGGAAAAATTCTAAGTAAAAAAAAAATCACATTATTATAAAATTTGACCGTTGATAAATAAGCCCCCACATGTCATAACAGGTGGTGTCTATTGCAGTCAACAGCTTCTTTGTTTTTGGATTTTGTATTTATTTACATTTATGATAAAGTTTCCTCACACATTTCTTCATGAATTCTGCTGGATCATGCCACTGGAAGGAGGAGTTCAAGTAGATTTAAGGGTACATAGTATGGCATCAGTTACATGCAGGGGAAAACTAAGAAATCAATAATTCAGCTGGTAAGAATTATAATTGTAAAATGTGTTAAGATCAATAATTATTATTCAATGTCATTCAAAACATTCACTCATTCAATCCATATCTTTGGATAAGCCCAAAGAAATTGCATTAAGAAAGCTGTAGAAAATATGTGGCAGGAAAACACCAAAATAAATAAAAAGAGTATAGCTGGCCATAGACGTAAAGATTTTTGAAAGATCCAATGGTTATCGTGAGACCACGATTGTCTCAAAACTATCATTGAAATGTCCGATGTGTCCATCAACTAAAAAGACCATTTCAGGCGATATTGCCAGCAAAACTGAAGGGTTGCTGCCTGCTTGGCCCTGCAAACATAGATAGATTGCATGGGGACCGATAAAGATTTTCTAACCTGGCCGATCAATCTTCAGACCGATGTCGGCCGAAAAATTGTAAGATGTACAATCGTTGGTATCCCACTAACTGCACGATAATTTGACAGATTGGTCGGACTTCCCTAAGATTGGTCGTTCGGCAGAGAAAGATCTTTGCATCTATGGGGACCTTATAACAGGTTCTACATGACCTTTTAATGTTAGAATTAAAGTATAATTTTTTTTATTTAAGCTGAAAGACCTTTGGGTAGAATGTCAATGTCACAGAAAAATATTCGCAATGTGAAAAGTTATACCTTTGTGCAAATTTAACATAGGTTTTGTGAACCCAGGAACTGTTTAGCAACCTCTTCTGACAGTGGAAGAAGGTTTGCAAATTTTATAGTTGCACCAGAGCTCAGTGAATGCAGTAGAACTCTTTACTGAAAAAGTTGTTATGTTTACTCCAAAAGATTACCACACCTTCAAGCACTTCTTAAAAGTGCACAATAAAAATTTGCAATGCGCAGTTAAAATTTGCAATGCAATAACAGTTTAAGGAAGAATATTACATAGCAAAATGGGACTTTTTATTCTTATTTGTGCAAATTGTTTTTCTCTTTGTTACTTTATTACTTTATTACATTCCTACTACATTTTTATGATGTAGTATTTATTTCTAAATTACAGATGCAGTCACTTGGATTTGTAACTTAAATGCGTCGTGACTTAACTCATTTATCCCATTTATCCCACTTACCACAGAATATTGTGTCACAGCATCCCATCCAATTAAAGAGTTCACCATTGAAAACAATGGTGCTTTGGTATGCTAATGAAAAGGTTAAATGCGTTAAATGAGTTAAGATAACTTTAGATAACACAGTTTCTTCAATTAGCCCTGAGTCACGACACATTTAACTTACAAATCCAAGTGACTGCATCTGTACACTGCAAAAAATTCACTCTACAATATAAAATTTAATTCCTGAACCAGCAACTGTATTTTGTTTTATTTGTAATATTGTTGTGTAGGCAGCCATCTCAGGTAATTTTTCCTGGCCATGTGCTTTCAGAAAGAGCCAGCCCTTTAGGATGGAACTTCTGGCAGGCTGTTGTTTCTCCTACTCAAAGTAACTGAATGTATAGAAGTAGGACCTGGATTTTACTATTGAGTGCTGTTCTTAGATCTAGCAGGAGCTGTTATCTGGTTACCTTCCCATTGTTTTGTTGTCAGGCTGCTGAGGGGGAAAGGTTGGGGATGATAGTACTCCAACTTGCAGTACAGCAGTAAAGAGTGACCGAAGTTTATCAGAGCACAAGTCACATGACTGGGGGAAGCTGGAAAACTAACAATATGTCTAGCCTCATGTCAGATTTCAAAATTAAATATAAAAAATGTTTTGCTCTTTTGAGAAATGGATTTCAGTTCAGAATTCTGCAGGAGCAGCACTATTGATACCATGACAGTATCTATTTAAGGAATAGAGTGCTTAGATATTTTAACCTTGGCTATGCAGTCAGTTTAGGATAGTCTAAAAAGTCTAAAATATTCATGAAGAACAGTGTGCCAAATGCTAAGAAGGTCTGAAAATACTACTACTAAGAAGACTTAAATAGACTGTGGTACATTTTGGGGTGAATTTATTGAAAAGTAGAAACTCATTTATGGAGAGTGGATTTAGTAGCACTGATATCTTAATTCAGCCTGTGAAAGATAATATAAACATTATAAATCTATGTATCTATCTATATTATAATATTTTCTGTTTTTAAAATGACAAATCTCTTTATTCTAAGAAATGAAAGAAACTGATACCTGGTATCAGCTGTGTTAGTAATCCAGCTATAGCATTTTATCTTAAATGTTCTATTTATAGTGACTTAGTAACCTTAAATTATATGGACCAGAAACATTATTAAGAGCTAGGAAGTTCCATTCTTCTTCCCAAAGCATTGTGTATCATGTAAATGTCAGACTACACAATTTTATGAAATTTGTTCTAGAAAGATGACATGACCATGACATTCAGTAAATCATTGCTTTCGGTGACTTAGAAGCTGCAAAATGTCCACAATGATACCCTTAATTTATAGAGCTAAAGTGTGTTTTTGTCTTTGTGTAGCATCCACAACTGTGCTTTATGTATCAGGAAATATGTGTCCCTGTTTCCTAGTACATGTGCGAGAGGTAAGTGTATAGATTATAGCCTATTGATTATATTAAAAAACAACCAATATTACCCTGCCATGAAGAGCTTAAAATCTAAAATGTTTTTTTGTGTTTATATTAATGTTTGAAAATCATATAATCAGAACTATTGCTGAGCAGTGAGACCTATCAAGCTGCATATTTGTCATTATAAGAAAGGAAGCTGACAGGAAAGTGTTAGACTGATTTCTTTTAAAGGGATCCTGTCATGGGACTTGCCAAGTGTTAGTGGGCCCTTCTGCTTACCCGACTATTTGCCTTGTATGCCTATACAACAGCAATTGCCCCATTTCTATGCAAGAATAAAGAGAAGAAATGGAGGGAGAAACTGATAATATTTATTATTATTCAGAGAATAAAGAAATTGAATGACAAGAAGGTAAAATAGTTTGGAGAGTGGGCTTGTGGTCAAAGGTGTCTGGTGGGCCCCAGACATCCCATTTTAACACTGTTTTCTTTCCTCTATCCAATTCCCATAACATCCCAGAAATGTCTATCACAGTTAACAATTCCACTATCACCACATCTGCTCAGGCCTTGGGGTTATCCCCAATTTTGCTCTGTACTTCACTCCTCATTTCTAGCCTCTTTTTAAATCATGTCCCTTTCATATAAGAAATACAATAATTTATCACCCAAGTTACTGCCAAAATTCTTAATCACTCTCTCATCATTTCACTCCCAGATTATCTTTATTTTCAATGAATTGGCCTTCTCCTCCAGAGACTGTCACCTCCTCAGTTCATAATGAATATTGCTGCCAGGCTTATACACCCCAGCAACTGCTCCTCCTATGCCATGCCACCAGGCCCGGACTGGCCATTTGTGGGTTAGGGCAAATGCCAGAGGGGCTGCTATAAGGTCCCATAGAAAGTCAGCGTTTAGTGGGCTGGTGGGGGCTGTTTGGGCCTCTATGTGGGCTTATGGGCCTCTTGTGTACCTGAAATGCCAGGGCCTATTTTAATTCTCAGTCCAGTCCTGCATGCCACTCTGCCAATCCCTGCACTGGCTTTCACTAACTTTCGGAATAATATTCACACTAATGTCACTCCCATTCAAACAGTTCATAACTCTTCCCCACTTTACATTTCTATACCTATATCTAGATAACTCTACTGATCTGTACTTCACATACTTGCATTCAAGATTTTGCAAGAACTGTGCCCCTTCTCTGGATTTCACTCCCACATTCTGTCCAGTCATCTTCCAATCATTTTTCCTTCAAAAGATATCTTAAAAAACATACATTTAGAGAAACATACCTTCATTTAGTTTAGCATAACTTCAGTGTGCTGCTAATTGTAATACCATATTCTACATCTTGTTCACTTTTGATCTTGCCCACATCCACACCCTGTATCTCAACCCCTTCCTCTTTTAGATTGTAACTCTTTTTAAGCAGGGCCCTGTTCACCTCTTGCATCAGTTACTGGTTGCTTTGTATGTTTCATGACTAATGCGTGAGGAAGTGACTCACATTAGTCACGAAATGTGTAAGCAGTGCTCCATGTAGTGCTCTCTCTCTGCTCTTAACATGTTTTGAATAAAGTTTTGGAATTTTAATCTTCAAATCAAGTGATCCATTCTACCATGCAGAGGATCATTTGTGTGCTTTGTGGGCATCTATTAAAACAGGTTACAGCTTCCCGTAATAGGCACTGTTTTTGGCATATGGGGGGTTCCCAAAGTGGAAAGTAAATCTCTTGATGTTAAAACAATACTTATCCTGAGATATTTGAGACACTCTTTACTGATAAGAACCACTCTTTACCTGATACAAACAACGCACACACAATATACACCAAAGACCAATTAATTATTTACAGAAATGTTTGGATGCATTTGTAGATAAAAATAAAGTAGCTGCAACCAAGTCAGGTAACTTTTTATGCAGGGGGAGCCAATGGTATTCTAAATAGAATGTATAACACTGCAAGAAGAGAAATTAATAATTAGCAAATTGTTCAATATTTTTACCAGTTTGTTGATTGCTTTAAGCTGTAGAACTGAAAAAAAAGTATGATCCAACGTGCCAGTAAATAATAGCTTGGTTTAACTTTGTTTTGGTATTGTTTATACATAGGATTATATGGCTTTAATGAGCAGCTGCAAAGATTAAAAAAAATGGTAATCTAGAAATACCCTAGGAGTAGGATTAAGAGTATTGCTTTTTACTGATTTACTATTGTATGCATAGCTGGTTAACCATATGGACTTTTCAAAGGTTTTCTTACTAGAAATGGCCTTTCCGTGGAGAATGAAAAATAATTGTTTACAAAATGGCTTTCATTACATTACCCAGTCTGCTGCATATTATAAACCTATTTTCTCACAGTTAGGTTGTTGGGAGAGGGTTGGTTAATGAAGTTATTAAAGTAAGCCTTTTTTATTTTTCATAGAAAAAAAACACAGTTCAGCAGAAATCTTTAATTAAAACCCTATGAGTGATTGCAGTTGATTCAGTTAGTAAGAAATCACTACTTACAAAAAGTAGAAGCTTCCGTGCTATTGTAGATATTATATTAAGGCCTCCATGCTCTCACTGAGAATTCAGAGAGAGAGAATAACCAAATGAATATATGTTTTATGTGCTATAATAGAACAAATAGAAATACAGAGAATTTTCAATTTTACATCCCATGATTTTAAGTATTCCCTAATTTAGTTTTTTTGCAGTGCCACCTATAAAGTTTGCATTATATTTGCCGGATTTTACAGTTTTTCTGGTCCCCTGCAAATGGAAAATTGGGGTCCTACTGTAGTTTAGGTTTACATTTTAACAGAGGGTAACCATCCCTAAATGATTTATTATTCAAGATTAAGCAATGAGAGTCACTATAGGGGCTTGTAACACACTATTATTTTAATGCCACATTTGTGGATATGTATATATAACAAACAGGGAAAAGTTGTGCTTACCAATTTTTAAACCATTAGACAGATGGTAAACTGTGGCTGTGACCATAAAATTCATATAAACAAATGCAAAAGTCCTCTGCACTCAACCCATTATCATTATATTTAAGAAATTGAGACATTTTGTGCCTTAAGCTGGCCATAGACGTAAAGATTTTTAAAAGATCCAGTGGTTATCGTGAGAACACGATTGTCTCAAAACGATTGTTCAAATGTACGAAAGACCATTTCAAGTGATATTGCCAGCAAAACTGAAGGGTAGCTTCCTGCTTGGCCCTGCAAACATTGCACACCGAAAAAGATTTTTTAACCTGGCCGATCAATTTTCAGACTGATGTCGGACGAAAAATCATAAGATTTACGATCGTTCGAATCCCACTATCTGCACGATAATTTGACAGATTGATCGGTCGTTTGGCAGAGACGTATCTTTGCATCTATGGGGAGAATGAATCTGCTAAAAATGCCTTACCCTTTAAACAAAACATAGAATAAATGCCCATATAATTGCAATATATTTCAGCTGGCCAACTACATCAAATTCATCCCTAGTATGGCCAGTCCTACACTCAACTTTTATCCAATTCATGAAGAATTCAAATACTTTATTATATACTGTATTTTACAAAGGGACTACATTTTACCTGCAACTTACTTGCTGCTTTCAAGGTGAAAACCCCCCAAACATGGTCGCCCTTTTATTCGCCACCAGTGGGATCACCTGACAAGCTGGAAAGGGTGGGAGCTACAACATGGAGCTTGCCACTGCTCCTGTATAAATGATGACAAACAAGGGAAAATTGTGCTCACACATTTTTAAACCTTTAAGTGGGAGTGTGACCACTTGCCATACATACATACAGCAGCCCACACGAACGCTATATATATGTATATATATATAAATAATATGTTCTGCTGCAAAAGTGTAAATTAACTTCAGTGATTTTGCATGAAAAAAAAACAGAAAACCTTTACTTTAATGCCTTGTTCTGCGGAAAAAATCCAGCGTCTTTTGAATTCCAGACAGATTGGCTCATTGAGTAAAACCAGGCAAATTCCGTCCCTAGACAAGATTAGTGATCAGGTCATTCAGTCTTGCTATTTCTTTAATTAAGTTAAAATTGATTAATTGGTCATAGGTAGCCCCCATTGCAATTGGTTTATGCCTTCATCAGTGCTGATTGCCTAAAATAGGAATCAGGATAAGTGATAATAGAGATTGGTGTGTGCATGGAGACATTAGCTAGCGTGGATCTAAATAGGACAGGACTTTTGCACTGTATAATGATTCAGTTTGTTACCCAGTGGACCAGTTAATAGGATCATTGAAATATAAGCATTCATCTGTTTGTGGTGAGTGAGAACAGATTGCAAAAGATCCAATGAGTCAGCCTACCAGTGATGGTGAAAGAAGCCCGTAACAAAATAATATTGATAAGGCAAGACTAATTAGTTTACTAGTGGTTTTGAAATATGTTTCAATATAATTGAAATTTCAAAAGACTATAGGCTAAAATAGCAATTTGGCAGGTTTAAGGTGACAAAGTGTCGAATTCAAATTTTTTAAAGAGACAGTACTTCAATATTTGAATGGTTGAACTCTAAAATTCAATTTGATTTCTTTTTCAATTAGAATCAAATTTTGGCCTATTTGAAAGTACCCAAAAATTTCGAAATTTTAATTTTCACTTTGACACTTAGTAAATCTGCCCCTAAGAGTATCAATTAAATGTAGCATCTTACACCATCCTTTCATTTCCTGTAATCTTGCAATGACTGTATCTATACTGAATCTAATCCACTACTTAGACACTGAAGCCATCTGTGGGTTCAGGTACTCCTGTAATGATCTTGGGTGAAAATATTTGACCTACAGATTACGGTACTTTAAATGTCCTTGTATTAAATGCCTTTGTACAAGTAAAATACATTTAAAGTATCATATAATAAAATGATCTATATTTCAAGACCTGCTTGTAAAAACCTCATGCTAGCTACTAATACTTATAATAATATTCTATAAATATGGGTCAGGACCACACATGAGCTGTGCCGTAATGCTGAAAAGAGTATAGGCAACTGCGAATAACTAATAATGGGTATCAGAATACTGGATGGGAATTTAGGGAGTAAGGCATTGATGGCTGAAAGTTAAGCCATCAGCAATAACAAATGTTCTCAACATTCAGGCATCCATTCATTAACCTTCAGTTGTTTCTGCTACAACTCGAGCAAATGTACTGTATGACAGTATTATCCACTTGGTGGATGGTGAAAGTGTGTTGTAATTGAAAATATGCTAGCTATTCTTAGGCAAAAATATAATTAGGCAAAGGTTTACTGGGAGACAAAATACATAGTAAGGGTTATGGAATGGATTCAGGGATAGCAATATTCTGTAATTACTAATGTTCAAGGGTAAACAAAATGTCTCACTAGCATACTTTCTTGTTTTCTTCCAAAACTAATGATGACTTTTAAGCTTTAACTGTTGTTAGAATGTTCCATAATGCAATCAGAATCTAGATCCACAGACATAAACAAACCCCAAATCTAAGTAAACAGTGTTATCTAATTTTCATATTTCAGGTCATCTAAATATCTCACATATGAAATTGTAGCAAGACATCACAAGGCTATACCAACATTTTCAGGCAAAAGAAAGACCACTCCAACAGTGCCATTTTTATTTCAGTCCCCTTATGGAGCATCCATGTCAGAGTGCTGGTTCCAAATAAAGTTGCATAAGTCAAAACTTGAAAAGCATGAACCACACACATCCATTAAAAATATATACTTTATTAATTGGCTATCAAAATGTTAAATTGATACTGTCATGGGAAACGCATCAGTTAATAGTGCTACTCCAGCAGACTTCTGCACTGAAATCCATTTCTCAAAAGAACAATCAGATGTTTTTATATTCAATCTTGAAATCTGACATGGGGCTAGCTGCCCCTGGTCATGTGACTTGTGCCAGCACTTTAGCAGGGAACTGCTTTCTGGCAGGCTGTTGTTTTTCCATCTCTATGTAACTGTCTCAGTGGGACATGGGTATTTACTATTGAGTGCTGTTCTTAGATTAACCAGTCAGCTGTTATCTTGTGTCAAGGAGCTGTTATCCTGAGAATAAGATCTTTTTAATATTAGTCTATTCTTTAGGTCATTAACATGCTGATTATATGATTTGTCATTTATACAATTCCTCCTAACATGGAGAAACTGAAAATATGGTATACTGTAGCTCTAATTGTATGATATGGATGGCAACTATCTGCATGCAATAAGGTATTACCCAATGTTGATTTTCTATATAGTTCACTTGTTTTTCCATGTTCACCTTTCAAGGAAATATTCAGGTGACAAAGGGCCTACTTTCCATATTAGCAAAAAATCATTGATATAACAGCCATACCACATTATCTGGTCTCTGGAAGTGGAGTCACCTCCAAACATGTGAGACTGCTCCCATTGTCCCATATAGAGCTTTGCATATGAGGGGGCAAAGGCCGACCTCATAACCGTCCCACATCTCTGGATGTAAAATCCACCATCAAACAGGAAATTATTGTGATTTAAAAACGGAAAAACACCGGCGTCCGTTTTTTTCGACGCTGTCAATGGAGGCCGGTGTCCAAAATGACATGCAGCTGAGTTTTGCAATCTTTTCACCGTTTCACTGAGAAATTCGAAAAAACTTTGGTGAAGTGAAGCCGCAGTTTCGCCCATCACTTATCATCAGAATAATTTGAAAACTGTTTCACATAGTATTCAATCAACTTTATGCCCAATCCATGGGGAATGCTCGAGTACAGGGACTTAACATCTAGGGGCAATTTTACTAAGACATATTTACTTTCAATAAGGCATTATAAAGCCTACTACTAGTGTAGTCCGACACGCATCATGCAATGATGCGGTCTTTCATCTTAATATTTTTAATGGATGTGCAGTTCATGCTTTCCAAGATTATACCACCATTTTCACTTAATCACACAGTAATATTCTAAAATAGTGATGTATGTGATGTGAGGTATACAGAGCTGGTTACACTCCTTGTACTGCAACACATGTGTACTGTCCATGGTACTGAATACAATAACAATGCATGACTGCCTAGTTACTCCCAAGCAGAAAGAAAAGAATGAACAGTTATCCACACAGTGGCATATTCCCACAAAGGGATAATATGGATTACAGTATTTATTTAATTCTACTACAGGTGCAAAGTTTTGTTAATTTTTGGACAACTAATTAAGGAGCATGCAGTTAGTAGGTACAAAATATTGGTTCTGACTACTTCTCCAAGCAGTATGAGTACTAGCTTCCTGGTATGTATGTGGCATCTTGGTGCTTTGTACAAAGATAAATAAATGGATCATTCAGTGTTCCCCAGGGTTTGGCAGAATTTAAGGTGTTGATAAAAGCTAAGGGGAATAGTTTTTAAATTTTACATTGGGTCTTTTATTATTATTAATAATAATAATAATAATAATAATACATTTTTCAGCATATGTTACTGAATCCAACATATACATAAGTGATGTAGTAATGTAAAGTTTTTCTCACCCAGAAGGGTTAATTCAGCCAGTCAGTTCCTTGGCCTGATTCAGAGTGGAATGGGGAGAGCTGTTTCCCCTTCTAGGTTAAAATTTTCCTGGCAGTTCTATAATTGGACAAAAGTGTCACTAGTCATTAAAATTGGTGTCATAGTGTAATTCTTAGTGATGGGCGAATCTCCCGCGATTCGCTTCACCGAAAAATTCCCGAATTTCTAGAGAAAATTTCTAGAGAAATTCTCTAGAGAATTTCTAGAGAAATTCGCGAATCGGCAAAAAATTTGCGAAACAAGTCGCGGGATGCTTTTGACGCGCGTCGCGTAGTTTTTGACGCGCGTTGCGTCATTTCCGACGCGCGACTCGTGATTCGCGATTTATTCGCCAGCAGAGAATCGCGGGAATTCGCCGCGAATTCGACCCTGGCGAATAAATTTGCCCATCACTAGTAATTCTATTTATTTTCTGGAGATCTGGAGATCCTGCAGAAGGCTCACAGTAAAAGTAATAGTAAGGCTGAGAGTAGTTAGAGTAGCCAGATGCTGCAGTGAGTAAAAAGTTAGTCCCACGGGGTGTCATCGACTGCCTAGTTCGCCAGATTAAACCTACTGAATTGGATTTAAATATTTTTGATCGGATAAAAAAATTTGATTGAATAGTTAAAATCTTTCGAATCGTTCGATATTTACTGTTCGATCGATTGCTCGAATTGCGGTAAAATCCTTCAAATTCAATATTTGAAGGATTTTAATTCCATTAAAATTCGATGGTTGAATTCAAGGGTTTTTTAAACCTCGAATTCGACCCTTAGTAAATCTGCCCCTAAGTGTTTAAAAGGGGCAAACATTAGACTGTAAGCTCTAACATGCCCTCTGATCCTATCTTTATTCTGTAACCTTGGTTAGTTAAATTATAAAAGACCCCATTTGTTATAAATTAATGTAAAACGTTAGGTAACTGATGATGGTCTAAAACAAATAAGGTACTGAACAGTCACTATACTTTAGGTTAAGTTAGTATTTTCTCCTTTCCTATTATCTAATGGGAATTACTAAAAAGCAAATATGTTATTTTCCCTTGATTTTTTTTCTCCATCATAAATATTTTCCTGAACTACTTCAGCAGTATCGTGCTGGGATGGCAGGGGCCCACCAGAAAACCTTAGACCATGGGTCCACTTTCCAAACTATTATTCCTCCTCTCCTCACTCTACCTCTTTATTCTCCTAGTTTTTTTACAGTATATCTACTTACTATATTCTTCCATTATTAAGCATTTTCCCCACAAAGAAATAGGGAATGCCAATGAAATAGGCTAAATGGTTAAAGCAGGAGGCCCACTGACACCTTAGACCACCAGGAATTTTCCTGGTATCCCTGTGAGCCAGTCCAACTCTGTGCTTCAGCATAATAATTTTAGGGTATAGTGACCCTTTAATTGATCAAAATAAATAATTTATTCCCTTTAGTACCAACAGTTTTTAACAGCTGAAGAACCTTATTGATATTGCTCACATTTAGTATTTGAGTACTACAGCTCAAATCTATGTTTCATAACTTTTATTCAGGGAGAGAAATTTTCCTGTAATTGATTCACAAGATATTTTTTGATTTGGTTTCCCGTCTGGTTTGCTACTCCAAACACTAAATGCAGTCTCTGCTGCCAGTGTTTCCCAGAAACTTTATAATTGCTTGGAATTAGAATCTCCTGTTCCAGTCTGCTGCACAATTAGAGATGCAATATGAAATTTCATTGCCCAATTATACTTGAAACTGTAAGATAAATGATGAGGCAGAAATGTGGTCACTGCTACAGACTGTAAAATTACCACCAGAGGTGGAAGAAGTGTAAAAATAAAATGCGGTTATAAGCTAAGCCTGTAAGAGAGGGCTACTGAAATTTCAGCATAGGTTACAGATTATGGTGCTAACAAGCTGAGGTTGTTGGATTGCTTACATACAGGTTGGAAATGCTCTTGGTTCAGGTTCACCTGTTGCCTTGGCAGTAGCAAAGCACTGATGCCAGAAATTATTCTTATTACTACCATAGCTGATATTTCCAGCATAGTAACATTAACAATAATCATTAAAATGTTTAATTCAAATAAAAACATTATTATCACTGCTGAAATAATTATAGATACAAAGCAACAACAACAAAAAAGCATATATCTATTCATTAAGAAATGACACAGTAATTGTTCAGTTGCTAGAATAAATTGGCACAGACTTATAACCGGGTAAGCCATATGCCTTTCCTTGATTAGTTTTTGGAAGAGGGTCATTTTGCAACTTTGGCAGATTGATCAGATCATCCAGTGCCACTATGAGTCTCATTAACACAGCTAAATTCATGGTTCTAAATAAATGACCAGCTGTAGATTGTAACAGTTTGTCTCGTTTGCAAATGTCTCCTCCTATGAGCCGACTAATGATATTTAGCTCTCAGTAAAAAAAAACTTGCTAAAGATGTTGAAGGAATTATGTATTCAACAAGGCATGAAACGTAAAATACAAGTTTTTTCTCACCAAAGTACAATATACATTTGGAGGCCTCATTCATTTAAAAAGGGGAACAAACAGACATGTTTTTTTCAGGATGCAACTACTAGACTAGTAAGGTGTTTGACTGCTCATATTAGTCAAACCCATTATGATGAATTGAAATATTCACTTGCTTTGCTAAATATGCCAATATCCTAATTGGTGTATTTCACAACTGACATGTCAGTGACTAGTGATGGGCGAATCTGACCTGTTTTGGTTTGCAGAAAATTAACATTTTCTGAAATGCATTGAAGTCTATGGTTGGCTATACAAAAATTCCTGCATGAGAAATGCATTGTCATTCAAACTGAGAAGAATTTGGTTCAGACCTGACACCTTTGAATTAACTTTTAGTATAATGTAGAGAGTGATATGCTGAGAAAATTTGTAATTTGTTTTAATGTTTTTGTTTGTGGTTTTGTCAGGAACTGCCTGTATTTGAACTCTGAACTGTGTGGTTTTGCATCAGTGCATTATTCTTTCTAGCTACTGGAGACTTTGGAAGCCAGGGTTTCACATCATTTTAAGTCTCCACTTGTTTTCTCTCTTGTCACCTTCTCCCTCATTAAGCCCATGTGTGTGTAATTTCGCAATCAAGGGGCTATTTAAACTTGTCTCATGCTACAGAGAGTGCTTGATCATTAAGCCTCACTGCCAGATCTATATCCTGTGACTACAGACCTGTGATTACAGACCTGTGATTACCCTGCCTGGTTCCCTGTTCCTGATTTCTGCTGCAGTCCTGATTCCTCCCTTGTTTCTGAGTCTCCATCTGGTTTTCCGTTCCTTCTCTGTGCTTGTTCCCATTACCTGCTCTCTGCTGGATCTCCTGGTAATTGACCTTGGCTTGTTTACTGACTACCCTCTGCCATCAGCCTTCCTCTGACCTCAGCCTGCCATGCAGACTTGTTACTGTCTTCAGCCTGCCCCTAATCTCGGCCTGTTTTATGGACTTGTCTTCATTGTCATCTGCCGTAGACCACTGGCTTGTGTAAGAACTTATATATGCTTATCTTTTGTTCTTCTGTTATTTTGCCATAATTTTTCAATATTAAAACATTCTTCTTCAAACCATGTTTCCGGCCTCAAATACCCGCTGCACCAGTGTTATACAGCTCCAAGGTTCCTACCTGCAAGCCACACACCTGTGGTCTCACCTGACAGGTTTTTGAGTTATGACCAACGTATCTTATAATTTATGTGCTGAAGAATCTGGGTGTGTATAGAAAGTTTGTATTTACACACATAATATATGGTTTTATTTACTTTTATTGCAGCTTTACTTTCATCTCTGAAGCAGCTTATTAGATGTCATTGTCTTTGCGATTTCTCCACTTATTGTTGAAACAAACTATAATTTGTGTCAAGCTTATACTATAGATGTTTTTATGAACCATATACTATGTTTCACCTTTGGATTCTAGTTTGGATACATGGCTTAGTTTGAACAGATGGTCCCATTATTTAACACAAAAAATACATTGGTGACGTTGGTCAAATGATATAAATAGACTAAGCACCTACTGTAACTTCATCTGTAATATGATTGGGTGATTGCATCTATTGCTCACATGTAAGTTTGTCAGGTGGCTTTTTTTCGAGGTACGGTGATATGCCTTTGTATTCATCAGCCTTAATGTCACATGATGGAGGATGCTGCCATTTAAGAGATGAGCAGTCATATTTTCAGGTTATGAATAATTGCTTACAAGCATATTATTATTATTATTATTATTAGGGCCCCTGATTTGAAAAGATGTGCATCCCTAATTTCTCTTAAGTTCATGTGTCAGCCATTGGCAACACATTTTACACTGAAACAAATGGCAAGTGGCTGCCACAGTTTTTACTTTTATTCTGCCATTTACATTGTTTGCTTACACATAACTCACACATAGAAGGATCTATTTTGGTCACTTTTGCATATGGTGGGAACTAAGTTTGAATGAACGTATATGTTACAGAAAATACATAACACCACACAAGCCCAGGGAACCTTAATAAATGATAACAGAGTTGATTATTGCCCTACACATGTGCCCAGAGTATAGTTTATGCACCATATGTTAGGAAAAGTAGGGGGGAAGCGGGGTACCCAAAAAAATTTTCGTCTGTTTGCAACCTATCACCCACGAAAATGGGAAAAGACGCCAGCGTTTTTTGGGACTTAGAAAAAAGATTTCACTTTTTTTAAAAGTCCTATCTACTCTATTACATTTCGCCAGGTCAGAGCTGTTTAAGGCAAGTGTGGCATAAGAGGTAACAATCAGTAAAATCAACATCTTGGTGAATTTGTGGAGTAACGATCTTCAGCCCTTGCTTCGCCAGCAACCGTGGCAAATTTTCTCCAGCATTCACCACTTCGCACTTTAGTGAATTTCCCCCACAAATTCTAAACATCTGTTTTGTTGTTAGTCTAACTGACCCAAAGTTAGTTAACAAAAGACAAAACACAGAGACAACCAAAAATCAGAACATACAGAACATGTGTTAACATATCATTCAATCTGGTTACTGAGGATGTATAGGAGTTGTAGGTTTACTAAGGAAATGCAGAATAGATATAGATATGTAGAAGAACTTTAATTCACAACATAATTCAATTTAATATGTGTTTTACCTTTATGCCTGCAAGCATGTGGTTTTAAAAACATCCACTGTCCAGCAACAAAGCAGTTACTTTCCTCTTTCCTTGGAAACTCATGAGATGCTGAAGATCAAAATCATTTGAGGTAAAGAACAATACAGTGACATTATAATTTGACAATTACTCCTCAATCAACCCTTGCAAAAATTGTAACCTTTAATGAAGTACTGTATACAGCATAAACATTTGAAACACAAAAAAAGGAAATATTTTGATAAATGTATAGATTCACTAAACATTTTTAAGATGTGTTCCCCTAAACTTTCACGCAATCATTAGAAGGATGTTTTTTTTCTGGTAATGTGTTATCGTTCAGCATCCATATGCATCCATATGTTGCCTCGTTTCTTTGTTGTGATAATTATTTGATTTGCTTATATGGCTCTTTAAGAACTAATTACACCAGGGGGCAAACTTCACTAGAGTTCTTGCACACAGGCATATTTGCATATAGCAGAAAATTTAATTGACACTGATAACTAGACATGCCAAGGGAACCTTAATTAAGTCAATAGAGTTGTTTTAATGCCCTACACATAAGCCCAAAGTTAAATAATGTGCCATATGGTAGATAATGTATTGGGGAAACCAGGTAAACAAACATATTTTGTATGCCTTTTGCAGCCTAACACCCTGAAAAAATGAAAAGGCGCTAGTGTTTCTTGGATGCAACAATTATGATGTAAGTAACGGAAGTTTGAGGTCAGAGCTGGTGAGGGAAAGTCTGGCGATAGAGGTAACGTTCAGTAAAACCCGCATATTGGTGAATTTGTGGAGTTACGTCCATTCGCCAGAGTGAAAATTTGCCTGCCGTTTGAGTGCGAAGCAAGGGTAGCGTCTATCTCCTTCGCTACTGATGTGCCACCTGCGCTCAGTAAATCAGCAAAGTACCGAAATGACGTCATGCTGTTGAATTTTCACTAGTGTTAGTCACTTTAGTGAATCGGCCCCCTGGAGTTCAGTTTGACAAAGAGAGAGGATGAAATCAATGTCTGACTTGGAGAGGAATATCACACAGTTTTATATTTCTGGCAAGTAGATGTCATTATACACAGAATTTACAATTTGTAATCCGATGTATCTTCTACCTTTTGCAGAATTAGAGTTTAAATCTGTAAATAGACATCTGTTCTACTTTACTGCATCTTGCTGATTTATAAATCTAACCTATCTATGTATCATTAGAATGAGGGAATCTGTATTTCTTTGAGAGATTCATTGGGTCACAATATGTTTATATTAGAATATATTATTTGTTTATATAATATCACAATGTTACATTACCATAAATGATAATCATTAAAAATGATTCAGTCCTGATAATTTTAAAAGTTTATACTAAATGAGGTTCAGTTGCACTGACATAAATAGCGAGTGTAGGGCTCTCCACAATCTAATAGAAGTACTTCTGGCTTATGGGCTGCGGATGCTGTTGACATGGCATATCACTCACTGCAAGTTCAAATTAGAGGATAGGAATATTACATCAAAATCTAACAACAGCCCTACCCTAGAAGTTACATTGTACTTGATCATTAATAAACTGCCTATTATTAGCATTTTTTCCAGTTAAATGGATCAAATGCATGTCACTCATACAAAAAAAGAATAAAATATTTTAATGTCTATTATTTAAACCCCTAGAAAAAGTGTATACATAAGCACTGGCACTGCCAAAGAGGAAATTAAAATAGATTAAAAGATATTACAGGTCAAAGATATTGAACCCTATTAGAAATTAAATGGATGCATTAGAGGAAGGTGGATGTCATAAATCTGAAGTTAACCCTTCTTAAGGGCTTTTAGGATAAAGATTTAATAATTTCTTCTTTCATACTCACTCTTGCCTATTTAGTTTAGGGTGTTTTCTCTTTGGTATGAAGGAAGTCAAGCTGCACCTGTTGGGTACATGGAAGAAACAAATATTATTATTCATATTGTTAAGAGCATTTGGAATATGTCTATAGGTACTGTGACTCCAACAAGAATGAACAATTAATTAACAAACCAATAAAAATGTACACTTTAATGCTCTAAATTCTAAAACACATCTACTCACCTCCATATTGATATACCGTATAAGGCTGTTTGTGGCAAATTTGTTATCTAGTCATTTTAATACTGCTACAAAACAATTGTATTATTTTTGTGACGTATTTTAAATGTAGGTGGGGGTGCTGGTTTGAGCATTGTTTAAAGCCATTGTGTACCTCTGGAAATCCAGGCAGCATTGCTAACAACCAATTTGAGTATAATTTTGTAACTGATAAGTATTTGATCTTTAAGGTATTCTATAGGAGTTAACCCTTAAAGGGGTCTATTAAATTCATATATTTAAATATAATGCACTGTTGGCCTACACTGGTAAAACTGGTTTGCTTGCTTCAGCAACACTACTTTAGTATATATAAACAAGCTGCTGAGTAGCTGTGGGGGCAGCCATTTGAAAGATGAAAAATGAGAAAAGGCACAGGATACACAGCTGATAACAGATTAGTGCTGTAGTATATAATGCAATGCTACATAGCTTATCTGTTATCTACTGTGTATTCATGTATCTACTGTGTGCTTGAATGGCTGCCCCATGGCTAAATAGCAGCTATAATAGTCTTTCTGAAGCAAACACCCCAGCTTTATCAGTGCAGGGCAACACTACACTATTTTTTTTGATGTTACCATTTTTTTTTAATGTTACTGTTCCTTTAAGGGAAACTGTACTAGAGGCCTTCAGTCTGCAAACATTCCTGTGGGGTTTACTTAATGTGCTTTGATTCTGCTCTACCAGACATTCAGAAAGAGAGAGCTTGCTTGTTATATTCTACAGAGATTGCCTTTGTATTGTATGTGCAGATAAGCCCCCACTCACTGCCCCCACAGATTTAGAGCAGAGCTATAAATTATTATTTGTAAATCTGCTGTAAGATATCATTACTGGCTCATGGGTTAGACTTATTATACACATGCAGCTGGGGGCTGAACACATCAGAAACAGTAAATTTCTAATTTACGGCTTCCGTTCTTAGATACAAGTTGTAAACATGGCTGGAACCCATAGCATCTACCATGTTTGCCAATCAAGCTTGCGTTAACAAGTATGAGTGGTATTTTTCCAAGGTTTTTCAAGATTTACTGTAAGTTACCATAGTTGGCATAACTACATGTTGCTGGGCTGCTCAGCAAATTAAATGCAGGACCTCTTTTATCATATATATTGAAATTTCTCAATGGTTGGGGACACACTGTTCCCTTTAAGCTGTGGCCAGTGAACACAACAAATTTTTGTGCACACAAAGAATTTCATGCGAAATTCTAAAATTTGTATTGATTATGACCTATTATGACTAGTTTAAAAAGTGAGCACAATACAATAATTTTGGGCACATGGTGAAATTCAGCGAAAATCTGCACTTTGCCACCTGCAAATTTTTTTCGCAAAAGTTTGCTAAAACAAAAAACATTTGATTGTTTAACTGATATTTCTTGAAAAGTCTGGATATATTAAAAGCTAGCAAATAAGAACAGAGTGGCTTCTGTAGGACCTGGGAAAATTTTACTTGGCAATTATTTATTAGAGAAATTAGTGGTTTTTAGACTTTATAATCGTCAATTATTAAGAGTTTTTAAGAAATATAGAAAAACCACAATTGTTTCTAGATTTGTTGATAAAATAGAAATTGGATTGTTAGTAAATGGACCTCTAAATCTAGCATCTACTACCCAATCTGACAGCTAAGGTCTACAATCTTTCGTACCTCACAATATTGTTCCTTTTAAATATAATGCAAGCATGTTTCTTTTTAAATACAATGCAAGCTTTCGAAGCACCAAGGCCCCTTCGTCAGGCATGCCTGACAAAGGTCTTGGTGCTCCGAAAGCTTGCAATGTATTTTTATTGTCAGCCAATATAGGTATCACTTCTACAATACTATTTGTAGTTGTTATTTTTGCTACTGGCTGACACGGTTCCACAGCCAGGATGGCTGCAAACAACTCTAAATTGATCCCTGGACCTGTCCCATTGATTTAAATAGCAATTCAGTTGGTTTTAGGTGGTGAATAGTGAAATTCAAGTTCTTAAACGGCCAAAGTATTGCAAATCTCGAAAATTTTACGTTTTTTAAAAACTAGAATTGAATTTCAATAGTTGAATTTGACAGTTTTGACCATAAAATAATTTTGAAAATTTTACCCATATTAAATCTGCCCCATAGACTATAAGGGGCAGATTTATCAAGGGTTGAATTTTGAATTCATGGGAGTTTGTAATAACTCCCAAAAACTCCCATGAATGAAAAATATTTAAAAAAAAGATCCAAATGTATCAAAAAATTGAATGTTTCAAGCTCGGGTGATTGTCCTGCAAACTCAAATTGAGTTTTTCTCTGAAAAAACTTGATTTTCAGGAAGGCTGCAAAAAACTCCAAATTGATTGAGGACATCCATAGGCTAAAACAGCAATTCAGTCGGTTTAAGTTGAATACAGTAGTTGAATTATTAAAGGACAAGTACATGATAAATTTTGAGAATCAAATTTTAATTTTTCTAAGAACTCAAATGTTAACTATTCTCTAGTCAAATTCCACAAAAAAATTTAGAAAATTAGAATTTCGAATTTTCACTTCGACCCTTGATAAAATGTCACAATATAAGGCTTATTATTAATTAATACAGATAATTACTACATGGAAGCACAGATGCCAGTGCAACTAGCATCAGCATTTAATAATAAGATTTCCAGCATCAGCTTCTATTATAGACCAACCTAAATTTTTGCTTGATAATTTGCAATGACCCCTGAGCTTAGCTTCTCAACAGAGGCTCAGAGCCAATGTGTCTCAGACACTTTCCAAGATGGTGACCCACTGTGACATGTTATTCTTTAAAGTAAGCACATTTCTTTAATAAATAAACATGTCTGTTCGTTGCTTGGTCATAGTGTAAATGGTTTTTCATATATAGGGGTCTTAGTATATTAGCTTTTGCCCAGTGTAACTGAATCCTAGCATGTTCCTGTAAGCAAAGGTAGAACATTACAGTTTTTCTACTATATAACCACTAAACAACATTATGTCTGGTGGACCAAACATTATTTCTCTTCAACCAAGTCATCTCTTGTTGTTACACATATCATTAGTAAAAAGCCTTGGCATTCACATTTTGGAACTGATAAGGTAGCTGATCATCAAAGTGTCATAAGAGATTAATGAAAACAACTACATGGAAAGTATATTTGTGTAGCTTGCTGAATGAGCATCTTTCCCCTGTGTTTCTGTGGTTAAGAGAATTAACCATGCACACATGCAGGTGTCTATTGTCCCTGGGGTTTAAAGCAATATAGAAATTTTGAGACACGCAGAGTTGCAGTTGCCTCTGCCTTTTACTTAACCCATATGATTGCAATTTTGCATAAATTATTTTGTTGCAGGTTAAGCAACACAGAAAAAAACAAACATTTCTTTTGCAACATAAAATTTTCTTCAAATTCCTTTGTTATAATTTTGCATTTTATCTGTAGTGTTGGTGCTCTACACTGGAAATCTCAAGTAACAATTTAATTGAACAGTACATTACATTGAAATACCATGTTCCCAATTGATAAATAATCTAAAGGGTCGCATAAGAAACATATATATAGATATATATCTATATCTATATATATATATACATAAATATGTATATAAGTATGTCGATGTTGCAAATATTTGAAGTTTATATATATTTTATAGTGGGTGTCATAAATTGTGTATATATTTCTTATTGATGATGAACAATATCTAAAAAGTGAATTAAACATACCATGAGGAGAATATAAGATTTGATTATATTAGAGACCAAGCAGTCAAACGATGCTAAATCCTGTGAATTGAACCAGCTGATAATACACATAGACAGGATCATCATTCAGTTGAGAGTATACATTTTGCTTTGTGTGAAATCCAAACATGACAGATTAACCAAAGCACTGATGACAAACAATGGAAAAAGGACATGTTTCCATGAATTTGATAAATATAATTAAAATATATTGGACTAATATTGTAGGAAGCCTCTTACCAGACAACCAGATCTGTCCCTATATGGACAAAAAAAACACATTGTATGTGTAAGGTGGTGAAATGTTTTTAATAATATATGTTTCAATCAATTCATAGTGTTTGAGTCACTGTCATGTGTGAACTGGTGTACTTTGTGAAATTGGCCTTCAGTGGACAGTAAGAGGTGGCAGGAGGTGAATGTATCCAGTCTGGTTTAAGATAGTCCCTTTAACCACTGGAACATTTTTTTTTTTACCATCAAGACTCGGAATAGTAAATATTTTATATATCACAGTAATAATGTGGTTTCGGAAAACTATATTTCAGTTGTATTACAAAGTGCCTCAATATAGGAACACATGCAGCCACCACTAACATAAAATATAGTCATGGCTGTGCTTGAATGTGAGTATAACATTTTATATATTTTCTTTATTACTCATATTAACCATGTCAGATCAGAGGGACCCTTTCCAGAAATATACATGATGTCTAACCCATGTGTCATATTTCTAGAAACATCAGTTCACTGTTTTCTATTTATGAGTACATTGCTAGTCATTATGAAACATCTTCATATGTTCAGATATGGAATATTGGGTTTCTTTGTACTGTAATAAATTAGGCTTTTTTTTTAAAATCAAAGTTGCAACCACAAATTAACTAACCTTTCTCAGACTTTCTTTACTTAAATGCCGAGCTGCTACCCATATCCTTGCAAGATTTTTAGATGTGTATTAATTTGACATGAATCAACAAACAGCTTGCCTGAAGGGTGTTCTGTTTGGCATGCTTGCTTTTAAACATAATTGAAGAAAAATGAAACTGTTACCCTACCTTGTGATAAACAGGTTCTTTATGCCACTGTTTCAGGCCAGTGAGCCAAATACATTTTTATTGCAATATTTTTAGACATTGGATACATCTGGAAAAATATTCAAGCAGATAATTAGATTGCATTAGCAATGTGTCTGTTGTGGTTTCTCTGATCCCAAAGAAGGCAACCCTTTATAAAGCACTTGGCTGCAGTCTCCACAAAATCTGTGTAAATTGGCCCACACTAAAGCATGTGGAAAACATTTTTTGGCTGAAATTTGAAACCATTCATGTGGCTTTGAGACTGGGGGAAGCTCTCCCTGCCAACATCAATAGAACTTTGTACTACAAACCAAAATGGTCGTTTAGACATGTGTACTTTTATGCTCACAAATGCACTGAGGTCAAATATTTTTTAATCTTGGGAATTTTTCCTCTTTACACAGTCTCATATTTCATGCAGGAAATGAGACTGAGTACAACAGGCACAAATCATTGAGACTGACAGCCCATATTGGGTTCAAAACCCAAGCTTTGACTCTAATTGCTCTCCAAAGGCTTTTGGCTCAAGGTAACTGTTGATTTAGTTCAGCTGTTTCAAATCAGCACAGTTAGGTCTCACTAAGACAAACTGGTTAGGCCGCATTACATTTGTACCATTAGAACCTTAGTTCTAACAGTAACACAGTTAGCATTTAAAAATTGCATTTGTCTGCACGCTGCAGGCAGTAATTACAAGCTGGCAAATCTTTTCTGAGGGATGGTGTGAGCATTTTTTTTCATTGTGAGTGATGAAAACTTGTTCTGAAGGTAAGAATATGTTCCCTTTAATGGAAATGGAAGATACATTTACATTTTCTTCTTTTAATTTGGCACCTATGAGGGAAGCAATAATATGAAAAACATAACAATGTTCATGCAGCAGGCAATGCAAATATTTTATTAAAGCAATTAAACAAAAAATTGTTAGCAATTTTTAGCAATTGTCTTGGAATGCATCTTGAAACTCATTATCCAAAAATCTCCAAATTAAGGGGAATCAACTCCCATTGACTCCTTTTTAAGCAAAGGAATCTAATTTTTAAAAATTATCTCTGTAATAAAACTATAACTAATTCAAATTGTTTTAGTAGACAAACTATGGTCATTCAAATTAAATAAATATCCCTTATGCAGAAAACCCCAAGATCTAATCTTTCTGGATAAAAGATCACTACCTGTTAGGGTTGCCACCATTTCTTCAAAAAAATACCGGCCTCCAATCTATTTACCTTTTTTCCTATTAATAACATTGGGATCAACAATCAAAAATACCGGCCAGGCCGGTAAAATACCGGCCAGATGGCAACCCTACTACCTGTATATGAATTCTTTATAAGCAATACTTTTATGTTCAGAATTTTTCAACAGTTTTAGCCATTTCTTAGGTTAGGTTATTCTTAGGTTCATGCGTCTTTTTAAAAGCGATCTAGAAAAACATTTGCGTTTTAAAGCTTCAGAGTTTTAAGATGTTGTACCATGTTAGCTAATTTTCTGAAGAATAAGAGACAAGTCTGTTTAAGTGTGACTGGTTTGGTTCAACTACAACTCCTTCAACCCATCTGTGCATCTCTTACAATGCCTTTTTGCCTAGAAAGGAAGGAAGTACAATATATTCCTTAAACTAGATTTAATTATTACAGGAGTGTTAATCCCCTCAATAATGATACATAATCTGTCTAAAACAAAGGAATATAAAATAATTAATATTTGTAATCTAATTTATAAAAGTCATGTCATAGAAACCTAAAATAATTTTTTTTTAACTTTGACAGTTTCTTAACTGTCGTTCATGTTATGAACTTATGTGCCTTTTAATAATCCACATGCTGAAGCAAAATTAAAACCAAAAAGCAAATAGAAGCTGTAGGAAAATAGCACCTGTCAAATGAATAATATATTACAGCATTCAATTCATGTTGAAGTTCTGAGAATAAAGGTATCTGTCCTTGACTTGTAATGGGCCAGATATGTACTCATTAAAGTAAATTGCATTTATTGCTCTCAGAAACCAGCACAAAGCAATAAAGGGAGATATTTTTATGAGCTAAATTTTTCATAACTGCAAAATGCAGTCTCTGTGGACACTGAATGGAGTAAGAATCTAGACAAACACTTAAATAAAGGCAGAGTTTTCTCTCTGACAAGTTACCGATTTTCTAAACATAGAATCTTTATCTTTACAGTTCCCATTATATACCTTGTGGTTATCGGAGAAGCACAATTGTGATTATTATGATTATTTCCATCATCACTTTGCCTTATGTGGGTTGTAAATTACAGTTTCTGAAATTCTTCACATTTATTGGAAGATCAAAGTACTTAGCATAATGAGAAAAATGTACAGCTGTACAAGGGTAAGTATTGCCCGGAGCAGAGCCAATATCTAAGGAATGTATTACACTAGCGAACAGTAAGACAATCATATAATAAAAACAAGATTACTTTCATTATTCACATATCTTTTGTGTTACTGGTTAACATGCTTTTGTTGTTTTAGTTTATATATATATATATATATATATATATATATATATATATATATATATATGATCATTTCCAGAAAGCATTTTTTTCTTTACAAGCTTCTCAAACAAATAAAGTGTTTTTTTTTTTTAATAAAACAAAGTGATTCTGAAAGAGTGTTCAACGGTGAGCTTTTATTTAGCATTTGTCAGCATATGTTAAATGTTTAAGCATCAGCTAATGACATGGGCATTTAACCATATTGATTTCAGTTTATTCTGCTTCATAAATTATCATGTGTAATTTAAGATGTCAAATCCGTAGAAAGCCAGTAGCATGGCCAATCATGTCTAAACCAGAACATAAATTATCAATTAGATTATTTATATGCTTTCAGTAACCTTCACTGATATGTTCGTCAGCATTTCAACAATGAATACATTCTTGATGCATAATGTTGCAGAAATTAAGCAGCTGACTAGCACAAAAATGTTACAATAATGCTGAAATAGTGTGTACTATTAATAAAATAAATACCACCTTTTCAAGAACATACACACTCACAGTGAGACCAACAAGTCTCTAAATAACTATTTGTGTTATGATTTATGAGCATTGGTTGGTAGGGCTTTATATTAAAAAAAAGGTATACCACACCTTTACAAGTTGCAATTTCCTATTTAAAATCCACAAGGCCATAAAATGGTTGGTCAGGTTAGGATATTAAGCTAATGATTTCACGTAATGTGCTACAAATGTTACTTGAAGAACAGACACAGAGTCTTGTAAGTTGTCACCACACCAGCTGAACTAGCAAGCATGATAATTATATAGTTTATGTCTTTCACCACTTGAAAGGTCAGAAACGTTTATTCTAGGTGGGAACTTTACACCCTCCCTCCCATGGATTTACAGAATTGAAGCTCTGTGGCCTTGCCACTCATACACACATAAAAACATTGTAGAGTGGAAGATCTCCTGTTACAGCTTGTGTATAAAAATAAAGCAATAAAAAGCTCTCTTTTACAGCTCCACCTGTTTGTTTTAATGGCAAGGATATGGCTTATGGCATTCATTACACAAAGTCCACTAAGCAGCTAAAGACAAAATACCATCAAGTGTAATTTATAGCTCTCAAACAAATCGACCCTTTGGATGATGTAGCTGTGTGGTAGACTGCAAAGTTTTTTAATGTTTGCCAGTTCTGCATGTTTTAAAATAGTTTTTTGCCAAAATACATTTCACAGTGCAAATTCATCACTTTGGCTTTGTGGAAGTCAAATAAATATGTTCACTGCAACACATTCTGTCTGCACAAATAAAAATACATAAAAAAATTAATAACTGAATAAATGTATAAAGACATATATTTTTAGTTATAGACAGGGTTATGTTGGTTTGGGCTAGTAATACATACAATTCAGCACTAAACATTTACTGGTGAGTAAAATGAAAGCAACTATTTTATATACTTTATTGGGGTCTTCACACTGTGGACATCTTGACTACATTAAGATGGCCATGCACGGCCAATAAAAAGCTGCTGACAGATCGAGTCAGCAGCTTATTGGCCCTGTGTGTGGGGCCCTCCGACAGGCTTCCCCAATCAATATCTAGCCGAAAGTTGGCCAGATGTTGATGCCAATTGAGCAGGGTTAAAAATCTGTTCATTGATGCGGTCCCACAATCCAACCTCCCGTATGCCATACATTATGATCTGATTGTTGGGCCCTAGGGCCCATGATCTAAACCGGTCCAATATTGCATACCTTGATGTGGGCATATCGGGGAGAGATTGCCAAATGAACGGATCTCTATGTGTATGGCCACCTTTAGTTTTGATCCTGTTTTTTTGGACTAGCCTTATCCTTGACAGCCTGTTTATGCAATATTTATAAGAAGCATAAGAATGCCTTCTAGTAACTTTATAGTGTGTAGGGATGTGAAAATTAGACACCCGCACATATTTCTAACAGGCACATTCCTTATAATATGGACGCCTAATGGGTCCTAATGGGGACCTTGTGCTTATGTAATCCCCTGCAGTTCTCCCAGTGTAAACTAGATGGCACTGTGTCAAAGTATAAAGGTTTTGGGAACCATTTGGTTAGTGTTCATTGCTTTAGCCCAGCAGGCTGGAAGGGAATGGGCATGATCCCTAGGCGCAAAGGCGCTACCCTAGTAAAGTATAGCTTTACACTGTCATAGATCACTCTAGGTGGGACATTCACCAAGATCCGAAAAATCGGCAGCGCAGGCTTTGCTAGCGTTCGCCGCAATTTACCAGGCGAATTTTTGCCAGCGCTACGCAAATTCACTTAAGTGCAAATTTACGCTCAGGTCGGCGAACGGTAGCGTAGTTGCGCTAGTGTTACTTCTCTAGACATAGCGCAATTACGCTAGCGAAGCCTAATTTGCATACGGCGCAAATTTCAAAATATAATAGAAGTGTATGTTACAGCCACTACGTTGCACTACACAAGCCCAGGAAACCTTTAATAAAAAAAAATAAAGTTGTCCTATTGCCCTACATGTGCCCCCTATCTAGCTGTGTTGCCATATGTTAGGAAATGTAGGGGTGAAGGAGGGTAACCCCCCCAAAAAAACAATCTTTTTCAGACTATCACCCAAATGGTAAAACACGAGACAGCGTTTTTTTGGGACTTAGAAAAAGTTTATAATTTTTTTTTCCAACTCCTATCTTTTCTATTGAACTTCGCCTGGTCTGAGCAGGCAAAGTGAAGTCTAGCGTAAGTGGTAACGTTCAGCAAAAAGTTGATCTTAGTGAATTTGCATAATTACGATCCTTTGTCAGTGCACAAATTTGCATGGCGTAAGGCTGCGAAGTTAAGCGAGTCTATCTACTTCGCTAGCGTAAATTCGCCAGAGCCGGTGTTAGTGAATTTGCGAAGTTACGATTTGACGTCATGCTGGCGAATTTGCGCTAGCGTTAGACGCTTCGCGCTTTAGTGAATTTTCCCCTAGGAGTGATAGAAAGGTAGCTAGTTGAGCAGTTCATGCTCAAACAGGAGACATAGAGGGATTAAGATCCCGGGTACAAATAACCCAGAAGTAGGGACTAAGTGTACAGACCTAGGGATAGGGTTTCCCCTCAGGTTCCACTTAGGGAAAAGGCTGAAACTTGGTTCGTACATTTCTGCATTCAAAGCTCAACTACTGCTGACATGACCCCTTGCCTGAAGGGATCCACCCCATGTATGGTCCTGTGAGTATATGCTCCTTTATGCTATGTGCTCTGTATATATACTCTACAACTGTATAAATATGATCATTACTCCTTTGTGGTGATTGATCTATTGCTCTACTGTTCAATAAATACTATTTTGGCTAAGCATAAAGAATCAGTGGCACCCAACTTATTGTGCAAAAGCACTTAGTTACAGTTCAACTATATCCTTCCTCCACCCCGCTGTGAGGGCTCATCCCTGAGAAAGGAGAGTTTCATTTCAAGTACGACTCCTGTCACAGCAGTTTACTGTAGCGTTACAAGTGAAAGAAGCAAAAAAGTGGTTTTAGAGGAAAAAGGTGGTCAGTAGCATCAACTTTTCACAGAGAAGAATTCTTGTTACTACAAGGAAAAAATGTTCCTTCCATATTCAAAACATCACATACCATGGCTTTTTCCAAATCATACCTTTCACATCGATTTATCTGTCTATCCTGAAACATAAATGGACCACATATACACATCGATGCAATGTTTACCAATTTCAGTGTATGCAAAGTCTGCTTTTTTTCAGCAACAGCAATGTTTAGAATATTTATAAATCCTCTTCATCATTACAAGTTGAAGGAAGACTCCATAAGACTCCCCATTTCTCCTACAATCTGACTTGGAAATAAAACTTTAAAACACCTGGACGATTTTGTCACTGGTAAACTGAAATAGAATCTAGTATAGTGTTTTAAATGTCAACAATATTCCATATCCAACAAACCTTGGGACCCATACCTGTACAAGGAGATGTTGAGTTATGGATTAAAGCTATTTCAGCCACCTTTGTTAAATAAAGACATTTATTGAAGAAACACCTGCCCATCCTAAATACTAAATGCTAACAATAAAGTTCAGCAACAAGATGGTACAGTTACACTGGTCCCCTCTAAATGAAATAAATATTAGGAATAAATATCTGAGGAGAGCACTTTCCATGGATGTACAATATATGTGTATTTGATTAAAAGCCAATCACAGTATACACTAGGACAATAAACATATATTCATGTATTAGCAATTTAGTAATTTAAAAGCACAGCTGCATTATTACATTGACATCCTAGGAGATATTAAATGTGATCATAAAGCTGGTCCTAATAATCTATTATTTGATACTATATACGAGAGTGCATTGAGAATGGCCATATAGGACATTCATTATTGTAATGGCTATAAGGTTACAGGACTGCCTACCTAGAAAGGTGGCAATGGGTGACCCACTGATGAAGTTCAGAATCATTTTGGTTATCTTTCTAATAAAAAAAGTATATAATTAATCACAGGGTAGTAATTTACCAAGGGAAAAATCTGAGCTATGTTGGAATTGTCTGCAGGAGTTTGTCTGCTCTCTGGGTTATGATTCTAGCTATTTATAGACATTAAAGTATATGCTCTATGCTCTACTTTGAAATACAATATTTACTATGATTATGACAAGGGTTAAGCACTGCAGCATAAATGTTACAACATGGGGGGACATTACTGTTACACTATGGGGGGTATGTGCATGGCCTGTCTGACAGTACCATGGCAACATAGTCAGTATTTTAAACCTTCTAATTTTAATAATAATATTCACAGAGGATAAACAGCCATTTCTGGGAACAACATTTTAGTGTCAAATCTGGGAGAATGATGACAAACTATTGTCCAGTTTTGTGTTTGTGTATGCTGAAAGACTTCAGATAGATAAAGGGTTGAGCTTGACAAAAGCATCAGAATTGGGTTGGTGTGATTTTCCTGTTTGATGTCGGAATTTTGCCTGTACTTAAGGCATTTTTGCCATTCATCAAATTGCTTGAAGGTATCTCTGAATCAAATGGTGCACTGTGAAGCATTTATCTTTGCAGTATTTATCCACACAGCTTTACTGTGTTATGTTGACGCCTTCTTCTGACTTGAGTTCAGTTGAGAATTTTACCTTTGGTGCAGCAAATTGGGGAAATTGTAATAGAGACTCTAGTTTAATTCTTCATTGTACAGCAGGCCTGTAATATCACTAAACACTGAATAAAAGTACCATTAAGATAAGAATTTAGTTTGCACTCTAGGAAAACTTACTTTAGGCCAGTGTAGCACAGTAAGATTAGAAGGTGTTGCGTGTAGCAGAAAATGGTTTTAATGTTTTCAAATATGAGCTGCTTTCTGGAATAAAGAAATGCATGTCTCAATGTCATTTATGCTTTGCATGAATAATGACATGTTTGGAAATAGCCCACTAGAATTCTTTTTATAGAAATGTATCTATATAAATGTTAGTTTTTTTTCCCTCTGCTGTGTCTCCTGTTGTACTTATGTATATGTACAGAGCTGGACCAAGGTATAGTAAATTACCATGCACAGAATAAATAATGCTTTAAAGAAAAGATCAGTTCACTGTATACAACTGCCTAACTCGGTCATTCACCCAAGGGGTGATTCCCAAAGACCATCTGGTATTTTAAAGAAAGGTAAGCAATTAAAAAGGATCTGAAGTAACACAGGTGTTAAAGTACAAAAAAACATGGGCCCTATATATCTATTTCTATCTGCCATAAAATGCCTTTTGAAATGTTAAGCAAAGAACATTGTGTAAATTACTCTGCCTCAGGTATCTATTTTATCTGTTCACTGATACTGGAGGTCATGGTGTCAGTTACCAAGAATTGTATTTTACTCATTTCAGTAATGTATTACAGCTATGTGCAATGAATCACTTTTTCAATGTTTTAAACATATATTTCATATTTCAGCTAATTCAAGTTACTTGTTTAAATAGACCAGCAAATCATTGCAGAACCTTTTTTTTTTTTTTTTTTTTTTAAATCAAGTTATATTATGTAATTTATTATGTAACATTTTGAAATTCTATATAATAAGCTCTTATAGGGATCAAATGATATTGGAAGGCACAAGTGCTAGGCAGGTTGTTGGATTGGATGGTTATTGCTAATAAACATATAAGGGGTAATTTACAATGTGGAATGAAGGGTAGAGAGTGCAAAAAATGCAATAAATTCAACTTTGCACTTTGATGGTTTCAGTCAATGATTCAATGTTGAACAGAAGAGATTTTTCCATATGAAAATAATTGATAAAAAGGTTGAACCCAGAAATCAATGCGTGGAAGACCACAAATTAAGAATCTACTGATGAATCTTCTGTTCAGTATTGAATCAATTAAAGAGTTGCTTGAAACACAGGAATTTTGTGGAAGCCAAAAATATGTGTACAAATTATGTTTTTAATATAATATACTTAGAAGAAAATGTAGAGGTACCACCTTTGGGAACAAGTACCAAATGAACTGTTCTAAGCAAAAAGGATAAGCCATGTCCACTCCTAAAGTTTTAAGATTTTATTAATGGAAAAATACATCTTTTGCAGCAAGCAAAACATTCTTTATAATATACAGTATATAGTAATTACAAGTGAATGACTTTGTTTTAAATCAAGATCCAATAAAAATGCATTTGATAATATGTTGGAAATGAGTATTTCCCTACGTGAGTTGGAATTATGAATAGATTAATTTTAAATCAAATCTCAAATCAGATTTAGATTGGACAGAATTATCTGACCAGAGGATAGAATTATTTTGTTTGTTATTGAGGTACTTATTAATTCCTATGGTGAGCATTTGATTAACCAAAATTAAATTGCATTGGATTAGCTAAGGAGCTTTCCTTCTTTTATATATTTTCTAACATTTAGGGGCAGATTTATCAAGGGTCAAATTTCAAGGGTTAAAAACCCTTGAATTCGACCCTTGAATTTTTCCCAAAATAAAGCTTTGGGAGCTTCCCATAGGCAAATATAGCAACTCGGTAGGTTTAATCTGGCGAGCTAGGCTATTGAAAATTTTTTTAAAGGGCAAGTACTTCGACCATCGAATGGTCGAACGATTTTCTTATTTGAATCGTTTGATTTATTTGAATCATTCAATTAGATCGAATGATTCATTTGAATCATCTGATTCAATCGAATTTACCCAATTTGATGGTCGAGGTAGCCCAAAATTTTATTAGAAAATTCTAATTTTTTGCATTCGAATCCTTCACCTTAATATTTTGCTTTAATATGACATATTCAGCCTCCTCACCTGAAAGTAATCCCACTGTGTTCATCTTAGATATGTGTTAATAATATTAATATAAATATCAATAAATATATATATATATATATATCATTCAGAAGAAACCGCATTTCAAGGACTTAATCAGTGAACAAACACATTTTTTTTTATTTTTAACGTTTTGGCACCTACACTCGTGATGTCTTCAGGAAGGTGAATCCTACACTATAGTGCTAAGCATTTATGTGTGAAGAAATGGCGGCAAATTGAAAAGCATGACGTCATCAGTGCGTGACAGACACATATAAGTAAACAATCTTAAAAACATATACTGTACAGTATATGAAATCTGAGTCTGTGACCTGGGTGCCAAAGACTGGCACACTTAGGGTTTGTATAATATGCAAAAAAAGGAGAGTTACAGACTGACGTTTCGGCCTGGTCCCAGGCCTTTCTCAAAGTGTATATATATATATATATATATATATATATATATACAGTACATATATGCACTGCATTTCATACCTTGTAAAAAGTGATTTACAGGGAAACCTATATATAAAATATTTGTTGAGTCCCCATGTCGTGAGCGACATGTCAAACACAAGCAGGCAAACAGTTCCTGGGGGTGCAAAATATTGGGTCTAACTTGGTATTGGTAGCATCTATGTGGACTGGAAGGCTCTGTTTGGCAGTAGACATGGTTTTAGGCAAGCTTGACTTCAAACTAGGAATTCAAAGAGATGCACATACTTTGAGGCCACTGGGAGCAACATCTAAGGGTTTGGTGAGCAACATGGTTTATTGTATTGGAAGTTTCTGAACCCAAACCTCAGTAAGGAATAAGTTGAAGCAGGAGTACCTACAACATTGTGTCAAATAACTAAACACATTATTTCAAGTGCCTGCATTTACAGTGTATGCATGGTAGTGGAAGTTGGAAAGTTTTCTCTGAACCCAAAAGGGGTGGAGACAGAGTTGTTTTATTTAAACTTTAGGTCCATTGGATTCATAAGCATACAGTAGATGTTTGTGGCCAAAATATGGCATAATGCATGGTAGCCTGCTGTCCCATTAAAATTATATTGGATCTTAATGATCTTGTAATCAGAAAATATATTGCAACATGTGTCTGTATAAAGCGGGTAAATAACATCTCTGCTTGCATATTTCTGATTAAACTGACTAAAAAACAACAATATGTGTAATGAAGTTATGAACTGAAGTGCAAAAAGAGGCTTTAAATTGTCTGCAAACATCATTATCTGGATACTATTGATGCTTTCTCTACTCATAAGGGCATGTTTATTATGCTGTGTAAAAAAAACTGCTGGATAATACTCTACACATCGTCAGGCTTCACCTTGTAAAAGATGGCTTAAAACTGTAAAAATAAATAAATAATGTCATCAAATCCTGTGCTCACATGGTGTAAAATTTCACACACCTTCATAAATTGGCCATTTATTTTACATAGATTTTTACATTTTTCAGCAAGTTTAATAGTAAACAGCAAAATATGTCCCATAGTGTAAAATGATGAGGATTCCAATGGCCCCTGTTCTCACTGTATAAAGTGCTTGGATTACACTAGCATCTTAATACGCAAATTGCTAGTAGCCATCTTCACTCATGCATGTAAAACATTAGCATTCATTCTTTTCCCCTCCATCTAAATTATGTTCTGCTGCCTATAGCCCAAATCATGAGATGCTATTCCAGTGATATTTGTACTGTACTAGCTATTAGTCCTTCTCTCTGCTTCCGCTCTCCTTGGCAGCTATGTAAAATCAGTAGTGGCTCTGCATTTTCCTGCTTCTTTTGCTGCACTTTATCCTTTACATAGCCCAACACATGAGTGCTTTAAGAAAAGAATGAAAAGTCTATAATATGCATGGTACAGAATCAAATTTGGTGTTCCAGTACCCAGACTTGAAAATATGCATGGCTTTGGTGGTACTGGGGACCATACATTTAAATTTCCCAAAATTTAATTTAAACCACCACTGGGTCAGATTCAATTCAGGAAGAAAAGGTTTATCACGTGAATAGTCATGGACGAGATTCAATTTGATAAACAATTCAATTCAGAAAAAGTTACCTCACGGTTTATCATGTCAAAACTCTATGGGGAAAAAACTGGAATTGAATTAGAAGAAAAGTTTTTTCCTCTTGAATTGAATCCCGTTCATGACTTGTCACATGATAAGTCATGAGATAACTTTTTCTCACTGAATTGAATCTAGCCCACTGTCTGTCATACCAGGCCCATTATTTTCAATGTTAAAATAAATGTGCTCAACATGCTGTGTATGCCAGACAGATGATTAGGGGGTTATTTACTAAAATCCAAAAATGTATCATTTCTTAATATGTTCAC
The DNA here is from genome assembly GCA_024363595.1 of Xenopus borealis. Classification (NCBI taxonomy): domain Eukaryota; kingdom Metazoa; phylum Chordata; class Amphibia; order Anura; family Pipidae; genus Xenopus; species Xenopus borealis. The sequence goes on along the minus strand of CM044432.1, from coordinate 119,483,613 downwards.
TCATATTTTTACTTTTTTTTATTAATAAATAGACTTGAAAAAACCTGGTACAGGTAAAGAAAGTTGTGAAAAAAAATCTGAATTGCATGATTTTTCCAGATTTGACGCCAGAAAACTAAGAATTATTCGGAATATTGAACAAACCCCAGCACAAATCAGGACACAGTCATATCAAAAAGTTTGGAAACCCCTCTTAATTTTTTGCAGTTTTGTTTATCATTGGCTGAGCTTTCAAAGTAGCAGCTTCCTTTTAATATATACCATGCCTGATGGAAACAGTGATATTTCAGCTGTGACATAAAGTTGATTGGATTAACAGAAAATATGCAATATGCAACAAAATTAGACTGGTGCATAAATGTGGGCACCCCAACAAAGATATTACAGCATATATAACAGCCTCTAGATGCCTCTAGACACCTCCTATAGCCTTTGATGAGTGTCTAGATTCTGGACGGCGGTATTTTTGACCATTCGTTCATACAAAATCTCTCCAGTTCAGTCAATTTAGATGGCTGCCGAGCACGGACAGTTTTCTTCAAATCATCCCATAGATCTATGTACTTCTCCCGCTGCATAAATGCCTTTGTAGATTTTGAAGTGTGTTTAGGGTCATTGTCTTGTTGGAATATCCAACCCCTGCATACATAACTTCAACTTTGTGACTAACATTATTATTGAACATTATCCTGAACAAGGGCCATAGTCCGTCAAATAGCCACACATCGCCACAGCATGATAGAACCTCCACCAAATTTGACAGTAGGTAGCAGGTGTTTTTCTTGGAATACAGTGTTCTTTTTCCATCATGCAAAGCTCTTTTTGTTATGACCAACTAACTTAATTTCTGTCTCATCAGTCCAAAATTACTGTGGCTTGTCTAAATGAGCTTTTGCATACAACAAGGTCCTCTGTTTGTGGTGAAGTGCAGAAAGGGCTTCTTTCTCATCATTGACTTCTATATGACCTAGGCAGGTTTGAGATAGAGTACTATCAGTCTCCAAGAATGGGTCTGTTGAAAATAATAGCCTCCCCTATGCCTCTCACTGAGACTCAGTGCCTGAATTGTTACAGGAGTGATAGGTGCCAAGAGTAGACACAGTTCGCAGGCACTTATCTGTCAAACAGCTGGATAGTCCAGAAAGGGGTTGAAAACGTCAGAAGCTGTAGCATTCAAAGGAGAGTCTGTAAGAAGGGTCAAAGCAGGCCAAGAATCAAACCAGGAATCAATCTTCATTCAAACAATTAGGGGGGAATTCACAAAAATGGTGATATTGAGACAAAATAAAAATGGAGATAAAAATGTTAGATTTAGTGTCAATCCAAAGATGTGGTGATGAACGCAACTTAATGTGCATGCACTGAAGATCCTGAACCTCCTTAGGAGACTGACAAGTAGTGATGGGTGAATCTGGGGCATTTTTTTCGCAGAAAAATTCACGAAACGCAGCCGTGTCTCGATTTGGATGCAGGCGCCCATTTTTGGATGCAGGCGCCCATTTTTGCATGCCCACGTCGAAAATGAGACGCCAGTGAATTTTCGCCAGGCAAAATTTTTCTGCTATTTCGCAAATGTATTCGCCTGTAAATCCCGGGAATTCGCTCCAGGTGAATAGATTCTCCCATCACTACTGACAAGTACTTTTTATTCAGACTTTTAGCAGCCTTAGGGTTTAATAAATCACAAAAAATTTTGGTTTTTGGAAAAAAAAAATTGTGTTTTCCTTTTAAAAACTATGGCCAGAAAAAATTGGACTTTTGTAAATAATGCCCATAATGTCAGTAGGGATGGCGCGAACGTCGGAAAAAAAGTTCGCGAACATATTCGCGAACTTGCGTCAAAAATGCGAACGGTTCGCGAACGTCGCGAACCCCATAGACTTCAATGGGAAGGAACAGCTAAAAAAGACATTTCTGGCCAGAAAAATGATTTTAAAGTTGTTTAAAGGGTGCAACGACCTGGACAGTGGCATGCCAGAGGGGGATCAAGGGCAAAAATGTATTATAAATGGTTATTACAGCAGTCAGCACACAGATGAGAATGAGATCAGAAGAGATCAGTGCCCACAGCAGCTACATACAGAGCACTGCAGTAGAAGGTAGATTACTAGCCAGCAAAGCTACCTAACCTAAAATGTCCCTCAAATCCCTGCAGACTTGGCCAGTTCATGTATAAATACCTCAGAGTTCACACAAAGATGTTAAAGTGGCCAGTTCAGGTATAAATACCCCTAGAACTCATAGCAGAATGGCACAGTTATTTTCCATGATTTACTACATTCACAGCTCCCTGGCTTTGACTGGAAAGTGGACCAGTAGCCAGCACATCATCCAGGCACAACTAAAATACAAAAGCAGAGCCACTGACCATGTGGGTGGGAGGGTGGTGAGCAGACTGCAGGCTGCAGTATTTGTGTTATAGCAGCTCCTTCCTTTTTCTTTTTCCCTGTGCTGAAATCAGGGAACTGTTACTGTACAGTCTCTAAACAGAGGCGGGCAGTATCAGTGCTGGCCAATCCGATCAACAGCTCGTGCTAGTGCTCTCTCCTCCTTGTCACAGCCGAAGTAATTGGATCTGGCTGCAGAGAATGTGAAGGGAGGAGCGAGCACCAAGGGAGCTTCCATTGGAAGGGGAGTGGTCTAGGGGTGTGGGGGTGGTCCAGGAGGGAGAGCTTCCTGATTGGCTGCCATGTATCTGCTGGTCTGAGAGGTGAGAGAGCAAAAAAAAAGCGCCAACTAACGCGAACCCAAAATGGCGAACGTCGCGCGACGTTCGCGAACTTCCGGCGAGCGCGAACAGCCGATGTTCGCGCGAACAAGTTCGCCGGCGAACAGTTCGCGCCATCCCTAAATGTCAGATTGATTTGAGGTTCTGAAGTCATTGCTCACCAAGGGTGAGGGTTTTATGTAGAGTAATTTTTCCTGGTTTATTTTATATATATATATATATATATATATATATATATATATATATATATATACACATACTGTACAGTATATTTGGATTAAACTTTATAGATAGCAATAAAGGGAAGTGTGCTGTGGTGTACCATATTTCTTTTATTTCTTCATCAAACAATTGACAAAAAACAATATCCACTGATGCATTTTCAATACTTAAAATCTGCCTGAATCATTCAGTCTCTTTATTAGGTTATTTAAACTGATGCAGTTGGAAGCTTGTTTGAGAGCTCATCTGTAAACACATTTACAACAAGTGCTGTGTATCCAAGATTCTGCATAGTATAAACATTTTGTTACATTGCCAGTAAATGCTGGGCCCTTAATAATTTCCCTCACTTTATTCTTCTGTGTGTGTAATCTATACATCAATATATATGTAAACTGAATCTTACAGCAAAAAGTGAGAGCAGTATTGATGCCGCAACTTGCAAAATGAAATATCAATAAAAGTATGCAGTTCACAACTTTCTATTATTTCATTCAACATCTGAAATTGCACACAGTAAAAGGGAAGCAATACATATATATATAACTTCGTGTTTTTATTTGCATTTTAAGAGCTATAAGATGACTTAGGATAGAGCTTCTGAATGTGTATCAGCTCTATTTATGTTTTTATGTTTCTCTGTTAAGTGTTATGCTAATGAGTGACGCGGTTATTATGTCAGCATTACCTGTCTTTGTTCCCGCCAAATTTTTGTATATAAGACAGTCTCTTTAACCAGTGTACACTTTGAGAAAGGCCTCGGAGGGGGCCGAAACGTCAGCTTTTTTAAATAAACCATTTTGCTCTTATTAAGACCTGAGAGTGCGGATTCCTTTTGTTGATATATATATATATATATATATATATATATATATATATATGTATATATGGCTTCAAAAGACCAGCACTCCCATAAAAAATCTTCAATGCTTTATTTAGCTTTTCATAGGTATCCGACGTTTCGGTCCTCTTTAGGACCTTTTTCAAGGATCAAAAGAGGACCGAAACGTCGGATACCTATGAAAAGCTAAATAAAGCATTGAAGATTTTTTATGGGAGTGCTGGTCTTTTGAAGCCATATATACAAATATATTTTAACCGTGCACCCCGGGATTATGATGAGATAAGCTGCAGCAGCAACTGCTTTGGAGTGCTGACACTCACTGGACTTAATATATATATATATATATATATTGAATAAAGTACCCCTTCTTGTAAATTATAAGGATATTAGAAGTTACCGAGGAATTTCATGACCATATAAAAACACGAGGCCGAAGGCTGGAACTCCTCGGTAACTTCTAATATACTCATATATTGCAACTGAGGGGTACTTTATTTATATATTATAATACACAAGTTTCAGTGAGTCATGTGACAGAAATTACCTCAGAATTCACTGTTTATAACTGATGACACTGATTGTGCACCTCCAACTATTGAACGTCAGTGAGTGCGGGCACTTTGGACAATTATATATATTTCTATATATATATAATTTGCAACAACAACTAAACTTAGCTACTCAACAGCTGCTCAGAGAGTGTCACAGACACTGTCCATGATGGTGACCCCCTGTAATAAGTTTAAAGTTCTGGATCATTGTTACTATTGACAAGCTGAAACTTTAGTCTGGTGCAATAAGTTCAGTATATGAAAGTTGGCAGTTTTAGCCATATTCATTTTTAGGGTTTAGTTCTCCTTTAAATGGGCGTTTGACCTTTACATTCATTTTTAGTATGTTATAGAATGGCTAACTCTAAGCAACTTTTAAACTCGCCTTTATTTTTTATAGTTTTTGAATTATTTGCCTTTTTTCAGACTGGTTCCAACTTTCAAATAGGGGTCACTAACCCCATCAAAAAACAAGTGCTTTGGAAGGGCAGAGACACATGCTCAGATTTGGGCGACTAATCGCTTCTTCTTCGGGCAACTAATCTCTCTGCCTTCCCGCTGGCACTTGGAGCCCTATATTTTCCCAAGTTTCTTCGTGAGGCAACTTCGGGTGACTTTGGAAAACGAAGCACTCAGAGTGCCATCTCGCCACCGATTTACATTCTAGCTGGCAGGAAGACAAGGGGAGGGCAGTTCATGGAGATTATTCACCAGAAGAAGAGGGGTTTTGTCACTGGGTGACTAATCTCCCCAAATCGGATCATGTGTCTCTGCCCTAAGATTACAAATCTAAAATGATTGCTACTTTTTATTACTCATCCTTCTATTCAGAGCTTCTCCTATTCATATTCTAGTCTCTTATTACTATCAGTACATAGTTGCTAGATAATTTGGACCCTAGTAAATAAACTGCTGAAATGGAAATGAGAGAGTTACAGAATAGGAAGTTAACTCAAAAACCACAAATAATAAACAATATCTCAGAATGTCACTCTCTATATCATAATAAAAGTAAATTTAAATGTGAACAATCCCTTTAACTGCCAATGATCATAGAATATAAAATGTTCACTGTTAAAAGGATTATTCACCTTCAAACACTCTTTCCAGTTTATTTGTTCACCAGAAATAAAGACTTTTTGCAATGACTTTCTATCTTCTATTTGTGATTGTTTTTCTAATACTGTAAAGTTTATCTTTTTTTTACCTTCTAAAGTAGCGGGGGGGGGGGGGTGTTGACTTTTTAAAGGTCCTAAATTAATTGATACACATACATTTGTTATCTTTGTCCCTGCTGTGCAGAATAATTTGCATTAAAGGGGAACTCCACAAAAACATAACAAACTTTTTGAAAAGCAAACAATTTCAAGCAGCTTTGCAATATACATCAATTAAAAAATATGCAGACTTTTCATGGTTTTTAATACCTTCTCACAGTTCCCTAAGCCTAGCTCCCTGCTCTCTTGCTGATCTGTCTGACTACTTTGCTGAGCTGGCTTACTCCTGCTAATTTGTATCAGCAGATAGCTGTCCTCAGCCTGCATCCTCCAAACTCCACAATTCCACGCACATGTGATTTCATTAAGGAAAAGGACATCACAGTGCAATGCATTGTGGGTTATGTAGTTCCTACATTTCTGCTGTCTGTAAACTGTGGTGAAGTTTTTATTTAGTCCCTCCTTCATGCCAGGATTTCAAATGATGCAGAAAGAGAAGAACTGTTAAACAGCTGAATTTCAGCATAAAAAATTTCATTTATTCATAGTTTTTGAAGAAATAGATAACTGGGATGGATATATTTGGGCTTTCTATGTTATGTGGGCCTCTTTATAAAATTTAATTTTGGAAGCTGGAGTTCCCATTTTAAGGCTTAGTCCAGACGGGGAGATTCGGGGGCGATCCGTCGCCTGGCGACTTCTCGCCACGAGAATGTTTCAATGGGTCTCTCAGCAGGGCACCGCAGGAAGGAGATCTAACTTTGTAACACCCAGAGTAGCTGGGAGTGCTGCCTGCAACTGCAAGGAGCAGAGGGAGCCTATTATGGTGACTGTCTGGTTGGGAAAGTGAGTGAGGTCAGAAGGCTGAACACTTTTGGGAAAAGGAGTACTGTGAAGTATAGGGGTGAGCCAAACTTGTTTTGTTTTTGCTGGTACTCCACAAGGGGCCAAGTCTTCAAGGGATGTCTTCAAGTCTGAAGGTAGCACCCAGTGGGCAGGGTTTATTTTTATAATTTATGTTTTCTATTCTGAAATGGTCCCCCTTTTTGCTTATTTGCTTATTCCCAAAAATACTATGTGTACAAGCCGCCAGCTTGTCACACTATCTATGTATCTATCTATGTAATGTATATTTATCCAAGCACATTTTTCTGTGAGAATTCTTTTCATTTGTATTTAACTCCTTAATAGTATATAAGTAGAATTGTTGCTGTTCTAATAACTTTATTTGCTGCAATTACAGCTCAAGTTCTGGGCATACAAATGTATTTGCTTTAAAAATAAATTTATAGCATGCATATGAAACAGACACAATCTGCTTTGTACAGTGTCAGATACATGTATATGAATTAAATACTACATTGTCTAATTAGACAAGTACATCTATTTGTATGTTTGCTTACAAATTTTTGCTGGTTACTTGATGATTCCCCTACAACTAACCAGTTTGTCTATTTTAATTTGGACAGTAAATGTTTTGTACATTTAACTTTCGGTAATTGAGCTTAAATGTTCAGTGCCTTGAAATTAAAGGCTGACCTTGTTAAAGTAAGACCCTCAGTGTGAACCACTTACTCAACTGCTTGTTGTTGATTATCCTATTTGCGTGCCTAATTGGATTTAAGTACCGATTTGGACACTAAGCTGTAATTTTCTGTTGGGAAGGATAAAACTTATAAAAAGCAAACATAGAAAAGTACTGTTTTGGCAAAGAGGCTTTAAATATCTATCCACAAATAAATGCATTATTATATACTGGTCTAGAGCACTATGACTAATTATATCTAACCCTGTTATTCTAGTTGGAAATGTCAGAAATACTAAGATTGTATCAAAATATATATCTTTTTTTACACTCCAATATGTTTTTATATGTAACAAAGTGAAATGTCCAGAATCTTTGGGGCAGATTCACTAAGATCCGAAAATTCACCAGTGTAGGCTTCTCTAGCGTTCGCCGCACATCGCCAGGCGAATTTTCGCCAGCGCTACGCAAATCCACTAAAGTGCGAATTTACTCTCAGGTCGGCGAATGATAGCGTAGTTGCGCTAGTGTTACTTTGCTAGGCAGAGCGCTGTTACGCTAGCGAAGCCTAATTTGCATACAGCGGAATCTTTAACTTATAATAGAAGTATATGTTACAGTCACTACATTCCATTCCCAGGAAACCTTTAATAAATTAAATAAAGTTGTCCTATTGCCCTACATGTGCCCCTGTATAGTTGAGTTGCCATATGTTAGGAAATGTAGGGGGTAAGAAGGGTAACCCCCCAAAAAAATTATCGATCTCTTTCAGACTATGACCCTCCTATGCTAAAATACGCTGGCGTTTTTTTTCAACCTACTGACCAGGCGAAGTAACATCTAGCGTAAGTGCTAACGTTGAGCAAAATGTTCATCTTAGTGAATTTGTGAAGTTACGATCCTTCGTCAGTGCGCAACTTCGCCTGGCATAAGGGTGCGAAGTTCTGCAAGTCTATCTACTTTGCTAGCGAAAATTCACCAGAGCCGGTGTTAGTGAATTTGCGAAGTTACGATTTGACGTCACGCCGGTGAATTAGCGATAGCGTTAGACGCTTTGCGCTTTAGTGAATCTGCCCCTTTGCCTTTTGCTGGCCTTGATTTGATTCTTATGCCATTATAGTGCATCTGTGCTGGTGGTAAAAGTATTTGGTAATATTAGAGCACTAAAAGACGTAGTGATGGGCAAAATATTACGGCAAGTTTCACTGCGAAAATGATGACCATAGACTCTAATAGGTGCAATTTGTTGCATGTCAAGAAACATATAATCACTCATAGATTTTAATACATTTTGCAAAAAGAGTCAGATTTGTCCATCATTAGTGAAGATGACTATGCATAGTGAAAGGGCAGGTGGTAGTCTAAAAACATGCACATGAATATGCGAAGAAGGGAAGATAGCGTTTAGACAAAAAAAGATAAAAATCTTGAATGAAAACATAAACTAGTTTAGGTATTGGATCCGTTATCCAGAAGCTCATTGCAAAGTGCACAATCGGTCAGATATAGGGGTCCGTTTACTAAAGTGCGGTAAAAATTTTCGCACAAAATACAGACAAATTTAAAGCAGAATATGTTTTCGCGAGTTTATTAACCTGAGGTAAATATAAATTTGCAAATCTTCTTGCGCAAGAATATGTATTCGCCAGTTATCGCATCCGCTGAAAATAGCGCTACGTAAATATTAACGCATGGTTTACTAAGCAGCGAAATATGTGAAAGACAAAATTAACGCCAGAATATTCGCAACATTTTACCGCCATCTGTATAGTGGCGTTAACTTATTTTTTGGCCAGAAAAACCTCAATGGGAGTTTAATTCTCATTTAAACTGTGCATTTAAATGATACAAAGAGATAACTGGTATGATTTCTTCTTCATATGATTCTATTGGCAGAAGTGTGTGTTCGTGGGTGGATGAAGTATGGGTTTATATGATACACACATGTTTGATTGGTGTCACTCTGTAATGCTGTTGGGTGGTATAATCATCAGTCAGTAAAGTTTATGAGTTTTGAAGATGTATTTCTGGCAATAAATGTCACAGTAAAAATTGCCATAATTAACGCCATTATTAACGCATAAAACAAGACTATTTTCTAGAATAAAAATATGCAAATGTAAATTGTCGCCAGAAAATTTGCAACTCGCTAAAATTACCGCTAACGTAAGCTGGTTCGCTAACGTAGTTACCGCAAGTGATCGCAATGACTTCTCAGCACATCGCTGTTTACTAAACTTAGTCGCTGCGAATATTCTGGCGGAAAAATATTCTCAGCGATAACATGCTGAAACTTAAGTTCACATTTACCGCACTTTAGTAAACGGACCCCAAACTCTCCTACCTCCATTCCCACTGACAGGTGGTTGCCAGTCAGGTCCCATAGTATTCTGTGTGCATATGCGTATCCGCATCAACTTTGTTGCATCACCGTTGATGTCATGACCTGCAAAATAACGCAGTTTGAAGGTGTAGAGGCCATTTTGCCAATTGCTTTGCCCTTCTTCCTCTGAGTCACTTCCTCCTGCAGTTTTGGAGCCAAAACTCCCTATTTAAACCCCTTCTGTCATTCCCTCTTTGCTCAACCTATTTTCTGGTTGTCTCAGATCCTGCTCAAGCCTGTGTGTTTTCATCCTGGTTTTTGACTTTGACCTTTCCCTTGACATCTAAACTCTCTGCCTGGCCTGATCTCTGCCTGTTTTTGTCTCCTCTTTGCCTGACACTTGCCTGTACCTCATCTACAACCTCTGAACTTTGAAGTTGGTAGGCTCCCAGCTATAACACCTGCTTGGCAGACCTGCTGATCTTTTTTTTCAGGAAAATTAAATGATAAATGGGGGGAAAAAGTCAGTGTGGCTTGCCAGAGTGGGTTTCCAAAAATAATGAGATAAACTGGATTTTGATAATAACCCCCTTAATCATAGGCAGGTAATGGGGTTTAAATATACACAAGGGTCAATTGGAATGCCAGTTAAGTCTTTGGGGGTTGCTGATCTGATGCTGGGGTTTTACACACCTGGGCTATAGGATTTTCTTTGGTCAGCATGTGCAGTTAAACAAGTAAATAGTAGAGCTGAGCCACACTTATTTCTAGTGATGGGCAAATTTATTCGCCAGGAGAGAATTCACGGCGAATTCCCTCGATTCGCCACTGGCGAATAAATTCGCGAAACGGCAGCAAAAATTCGCCAGCAAAAAATTTGCCCCCCAAAAAAAAAAAAACGAGTCGCGCGTAGTTTTTGACGCGACGCGCCGAAAACGACGCGGCGTGCGCAGAAAATGCCGCGAAGCGCCGCGATTGACGCGACGCACGTCGGAAACGACGCACAACTCGTTTCGCAAATTTTTTCGCCAATTCGTGAATTTATCTGAAAATTCGCAAATTTTTCGCCGAAGCGAAACGCGGGAGATTCGCCCATCACTACTTATTTCAGATGTATGTTATTTAAAATGTCACCCTTGAAGCATACAAAACAACTGCATGTGCATCAGAAAGTACCTGAGGGATCAGTTGATTTAAATAGAAAAACTGGTGTGTAGCCCTGCTCCTGGAGTCAAGTAAGAAAACATAGTCCATAGAAAAAATTATTATATGGTCTCTTCATAACAAGGAAGCAAGGAAACAATTTCCAAAATGTGGAAATTCAAGTATAAATTAGAAGAGACCCAATGGTAGTAATGCATTAGCTTAAGTAATTAAAAAAATTGAAAATCTCAAGTAGGACATGTGTAGCCTAACACTTTTGTGCCAAATGGGCACTTACTCACAGGCTCAGTTGATTTATATGTTTTAAATATGGTATTAATATACTGTGCCTATACACAAGCTCTCTCTATCTATTTCTCTGTAGAAGCATATACATGTGTGATTTATTCTTTGCAGTATGTGCTTTTAAACAAAATTTAAATTCTACAGAATTTTCTAAACACCGCAAAACGCATCAACAATGTAAACTGTGCTTTGTCACATTAAGTCAGCTTTTAAAGCACTAATCCAATGATCAAATTACCGAGACAGTAGAGCGTCAACTCAATGATTATTTAATCTTTAACTGTGAAGGCTAAAAGCCTTGTGAAAGAAAGAAATGAGAAATAATCTTTCTAAAGGTGATGAAGCTGGCAGTTCATTTTACTGACAGAAGATAAACGTCTTCTGTGTTTAGGAAATAAAGGGATGCTCGTCTATCAATCTGTAGAAATGACTCTAGGGCACAATATGCCCTGGCTCTGAAATATATGCCAAGCGGCATGGGCAAAGTGGCCAATAAAATAAAGCATATTTCAGTCAAAGAGATAACTGTGATAAATATAGTTATTTATACAACAACATTCTGCTGATTAGGCTTGTGGAAAGAAAAAGCTGCAATCAGAGAGTCGAATCATATAAAAATACGATTGAAAGAATATTCCAGTAGAAAATAGATGTAAAAGCATAATGTCATCATATACTGTAAGTACCTCCCTTTTATTATGATGATAAGTTATTGTTCTTTAAACAAGTTTGTATTGCTTGTCAGATTTCAGATAAGCAACTGTTCCTAAACTTGTTTTGCCAACCTAACTTTACCTTCTCAACTTCTTGTCAGAGTTTCTATTGCTAATGGACTGCTGCTGCACAAATATGGCAAGATGAACATGGTGATCAGATAGGTAGTGTAAAAGCATCAGGTAAATACTTTTATGGCAAAATTATAAATAACAAGCAAAGACAGGGATGGATTTCTAACTTGGCTGCCCCTGGGCCAAAGGGGCCTTACAACTTGCCCCACTATTTGCATGCGCAAGTTCCCACTGGAGCACTGAGGATTAAGCATACATGAGCTTTAAAGAGATTAATGAGATTTATAAGTGCATTCAGAACAAGAAGTAGAAGGGACAGGATCAATTTCTATACAGGGGAAAATGCTTTGTGTGCACATAGTCATAGCTTAAGGCAGTGATCCCCAATGGATGGCTCACCACTAATGCTCACCAACCCATTGGATGTTGCTCCCATTTGCCTTTTTTTAAAGTCGTGGCTTGGGGGCACTTTTTTTGTATAAAAAACAGGTATAATGGCAAACAGAGCCTCCTGTAGTTCACATAGGGGCTAATTACAACCCTTATTTGGCACCCCCGAGGAATTTTTTTCATGCACGTGTCGCTCCCCCACTCATTTTACATTTGAATGTGGCTCACAGGTTTAAAGGAAAACTATACCCCAAAAATGAAATTAAGTGACATATGTAAGAATCTTACCAAACTGGAATATATATTTACATAAATATTGCCCTTTTACATCTCTTGCCTTGAACCCCCATTGTGTGATTGTCAGAGATCACCTGACCAGAAATATTTCAACTCTAACTGTAACAGGAAGAAGTGTGGAAGCAAAAGACACAACTCTGTCTGTTAATTGGCTCATGTGACCTAACTTTATAGTTTGTTTGGTTTGTATGCACCGTTGAATCCTAGGATCCCAGGAGGCTGTCCTTATTTTTTTAAATGGCCATTTTCTATTTATGATTACCCAATGGCACATGCTACTAAAAAATGTATATTATTATGAAAATGTTTATTTACATGAAGCAGGTTTTTAAATATGAGTTGTTTTATGCAATATCTGTTTATAGAGACCTACATTGTTCTGGGGATATAGTTTTCTTTAAAAGGGACACCTGGTTTTAAGGGAACTGAAATTTAACAGCAGTGACAGGGTTGCAGAATTGCTGACCTTTCTGTAGTAGGATCGGCAGTAAAGACGCTGGAGTAAGTATATAAGAAAATACATTTAAGGTGCTTATTAGTGAAAATTATTATCCTTTATATGCACTTGTTTCCGGGACTGTAAATGACTGGAAGGTTGGGTGTGCTGGTAATTCCCCATCCTCTAGTACAGGTTTTGTAACTGAACCACAGCCAGTAAGATTAGAGCCAGTATAGTGAGGTCTATATGTGTGCTTGGAAATCAAGGCTGTCTATGTTTTTAACAATGTTGTGGGATAAAGAAAGCAAAACTGGTAATAGAGTAATCTGCAAATCTGCCATTTGTTGCCTGAATGGTTTAAACCCCAGTCATGACCATGACAGTTTATGTTCCATGGAGAGTGCAGTCTTTTTTTAAATGTTACAAATGTATCTGCTTGCTGTGAGTATCTGGACTTCAACATTTTCTTTCAGACTTGTAAATTTGTACCCTGCCTGATAAAGTCAATGACCACAACTTAGATTAAGGTCAGATCCCAACATATACAGTACTACATTAGGATTTGCTGTTTTGTGTTTTAACAGACATATGTACATGTAGTTTTTTTCCATAGACTTCAAATTTTGTAAAAATTGATGAATCTGTCAGCTTACACACAGGAACACGAGATTAACTGTAACAGTAAAGGTTCCACAAGAAAGCAATGAAAACGCAACAGGTCATTCATTTTGTACCTGTTTTTTGTTGTGTGAACCCTTTATTATTATACAAAATCATTATATTTATTTTTGCAGTCAACTTATGGTAGAACAATCCCCAACATCTGCTACATGACGATCTTTCATGGTATCAGGTATTCTACCATGAATGACTGTTGAATTAAGTAAGTCCTGAATATGGCTGAATGGTATTTCATCATTATAAGACACGTTGATGAATAGTGTTAGCATTGTCCATATTATACTTCTTGTCCCCTCAAGATAATCCTGGCTTGGCAAGAAATATAATACCATATTTGCTGTCAAAAAGTACAGGTGCAGCAGAGGCATTCTTCCTTATTGATTCTTTTTAGAGGAAGACGATGGGCACCTCATGAAGTTCGTCCTGGATTTTTGAGAATATCCTTTTTTCATATTGAGAAGTAAATCAGTGAGGAAGGCCATTGGAAATCAAGCATGTAATACAAACGTGGCCAAATCCGACAAATTTGTTTCAGCAGAGACCTTAAAAAAATTCGAAATTCGACCATGGGAATAGTGGGGAAGTAAAATCCTTCGAATTCGACTATCGAATTCACAGGATTTTACCACAATTCGATCGATTAAACGATCGAATATAAGAAAACATTTTTATTCGATCTGAGCTAATGATTCCCAATTCGGTGGCTTGATCCTGGCGAAGTACGTGGTCGAATAAAAATTTAAAGGGGAAGTAATTCGACCATCGAATATTAAAATAAAATTTTATTTGAATATTTGAATAATTCGAATTCGAATATTCGATGGTCGAATTCGCCTGATTTGCATATTCTAATATCCGAATTCACATTTTTATTAAATTCGATCGAACTTCGAATTATTCACGTGAATTTTGTAAATCTGCCCCAAATTCACCCAAAAATAATTAGTTTTTCCTCGATATTCGATTAGCATTCGACAATCGAATAGTTTTAGGCTACCCTTTTATTCGATCTGCAATTATTCGAAAATAGAATAACAATTTTTTTCTGAAGAAGACGATGGGCACCTCATGAAGTTCATCCTGGATTTTTGAGAATATCCTTTTTTTCATATTGAGAAGTAAATCAGTGAGGAAGGCAATTGGAAATCAAGCATGTAATACAAACGTGGCCAAATCCCACAACTTTTGTTTCAGCAGAGACCTTAAAAAAATTCGAAATTCGACCATGGGATTAGTGGGGAAGTAAAATCGTTCGAATTCGACTATCGAATTCACAGGATTTTACCATAATTCGATCGATTAAACGATCGAATATAAGAAAACATTTTTATTCGATCTCAGCTAATGATTCCCAATTCGGTGGCTTGATCCTGGCGAAGTAGGTGGTCGAATAAAAATTTAAAGGGGAAGTAATTCGACCATCGAATATTAAAATAAAATTTTATTCGAATATTCGAATAATTTGAATTTGAATATTCGATGGTCGAATTCGCCTGATTTGCATATTCGAATATCTGAATTCACATTTTTATTAAATTCGATCGAACTTCGAATTATTCACGTGAATTTTGTAAATCTGCCCCAAATTCACCCAAAAATAATTAGTTTTTCCTCGATATTCGATTAGCATTCGACAATCGAATAGTTTGACTACCCTTTTATTCGATCTGCAATCATTCGACAATCGAATAGCTATTATTCAATCATTCGAATAATCTGTATGATTCGAACGATCGAAGACTTCGATCATACGAATCCTATTTGATCAGGATTTAGCATCAGAAGCCTATGGGAGGGTTCCCATAGGCTTCTATTACAATTTGGTAGGTTCAATCTGGCAAAGTAGGCAGTCGAATAATTTTAAAATTGTAAGTTCTTCGATGAGCGAATGATCAAATGATTGAATATTCTATTGTTCTGTTTCGATGATCGAATAAGCCTAATTTTCATATTCGACCAATCAAATTAATCATAAAATTGTTATTCGATCGAATTCGATCGAACTTCGATCTTTTCACGTGAATTTAGTAAATCGGCCCCTTAGTGTTCAGAAAAAAAAAGACACGTATTATCATAGAATTTAAAGCTCTGCATGAATAAAATCTGTTCATACAGTGTCTATTAACAGTTCATGCAGTTATTTCAACTTTCAGACATTTTCATATGCATTTTAGCATTCAGCTCAGATTTTGGTCAAATCTTTGTGGAGGATTAGGTATACAGTTGAATTGGAAAATAATAGATATCAAAGCCGGACCAGGCCAGCCAGGCAACCTAGGCAGAGCGTTTGCATAAGATGATGCTGGTGCGTATGCACAGAGCTCCTGCATGAGTTGACGCTGGTGTGCACATGTGCAATCCAAAAGAAAAGAGGAAATAAACAAGCACAATCAGGGAGACTGGACAAGGGTTAGTCAACATAGCAGGTATGTGCCTGGCGCCCCCCAGCTTTGTGCCCTAGGCATGTACCTACTCTGCCTATCCCTTGGCCCAGCCCTGATAGATATGGTGCTTTTCCAACTAACATATTACATTCACACAGTTTGCCCTTGTATTATCAAGTTGATGCTACCAAGGGTTTATGGTAGCATGTTATTATAAATTTAATCCACAAGAGTACACAATAAACAAAGGCTTTAAGCTGTCATGCTTTCCTCTGCTGGTTGTCTTGTGAATCCATAACAAGTAACTGGAGCATTACGGTTAACTGTATTAGAGTGTTTTCAAAGTTGTTGTTATATAGTCCTGGAGGATTCATCCTAAGGGTCTCAGAATTGTCTATGCTGTCAATAGTAGGTTACCTTTGGGAAAATGATCCATCTGCCTGAACAGTTTCCTTTGGCTCAACATAGGTTCCCTGGTTACATCCATTAAATGAACAAGTCAGGTAACCCCCTAGGACTATAATGTGTCTGCATCCTTCTGTTGCATAGGACCAATGGCCAGAAGGAAACTGTTAGGCAGACACATGGATGGGCAAAGTAAGGTCAGAGGTCAGTTGAATTTGAGTATGATATAGTCCAAGAACATAGAAATCAAGAACAAGATAAAAGGACAAGCAGGATACTAATCTGGAAATCAAGGAGACAAATGGCATCCAGAACCATACAATATACAACCAAACAAATGGTTAGCACCTGCCATGCAATGGATTCATTAAATATTATTTAATAAAATAAATTGCCTTGAAAAATATCCTGTTTGAATCTGGAATCAGTCAAGAAGAGAAGCAGAAAAGGGTAATTTATCAAAGGTTAAATGTTAAAGTTTTTTTTTACCTCGAATTACAAATGCAGTCACTTTGGATTGTAAGTTAAATGCGTCGTGACTTAACTCATCTATCCCATTTATCCCACTTAGCACAGAATATTGTGTCACAGCATCCCATCCAATTAAAGAGTTCACCATTGAAAACAATGGTGCTTTGGTATGCTAATGAAAAGGTTAAATGCATTAAATGAGTTAAGATAACTTTAGATAACACAGTTTCTTCAATTAGCCCTGAGTCACGACGCATTTAACTTACAAATCCAAGTGACTGTATCTGTACCTCACATGACTATGAAACTCAAATAGTATTTTATTTAGGAATAAAATCGAACGTCTTTAACTCGATTGAATACTATCGACCAGAAAACTTGAATGGAATTTGAATACAATTCAGCTAAACTCGAATCAAGTTTTTTTTAAAAAAACATTGAATGTTAAAATGGGTCACTGAACCTCTGCCATGGACTTCTACATGAACTCGGCAGGTTTTAGGTGGCGAATAGTCAAATTTGAGTTGTTCCCAGAGTCAGGGTATGATAAATCTCAAATTCAATTTGGATTTTTCCCAACACGAATTTTGTGAGTTTTGATCAAAAATTCAACTCGAAAATTTATATTTGAATTTACAATTCGAACCTTACTAAATCTGCCCCTAAAACTACTGCGAGTCACTAAATAAATATCAGAAGGGGTTGCTTTTTTCAGATGGGTTAAGACAATGAGGTCAGAG
Source organism: Xenopus borealis (assembly GCA_024363595.1). Classification (NCBI taxonomy): domain Eukaryota; kingdom Metazoa; phylum Chordata; class Amphibia; order Anura; family Pipidae; genus Xenopus; species Xenopus borealis. Next base: position 119,466,159 of record CM044432.1, on the reverse strand, counting down.
TTATTTGCACATCATATATCTTTACTCAACCGAAGTTTCAACCGATGATGACAAAGCTGAGGACTGAATGTTTTAGTATGATAGTATACACAAATAACATTCTTGTTTTATTATTTCAAGAGGCATCCAAGAAAAATGTACAATCATTTTTTGAATAAACTATGTCTCTTTATAAATCTCTAATAAATCCAAATACAAGATTCTTTGTAGCCTGGCTTGTTGATACCTTTCTTAAGTGAAACAACACTGCTGCAAAACAATATTGTACTTGCTAAACAAAAGGATATAATTTGTATTTATGTATTGGTTTATAAAATTAATTTCTGCTGTTACTGACCTTTTAACCAAGGAGCTCAAATGGTGAATGACTTGGTGAATAAATGGTATTACTGGGGCACAGGCAATGCTTAGTGAAACACATGTAATAATTAAAGGAAAACTATACCCCCCGAACAATGTAGGTCTCTATAAACAGATATTGCATAAAACAACTAATATGTAAAACCCTGTTTCATGTAAATAAACCATTTTCATAATAATACAATTTTTTAGTAGCATGTGCCATTGGGTAATCATAAATAGAAAATAGCCATTTTAAAAAATAAGGACAGCCTCCTGGGATCCTAGGATCCAACGGTGCACACAAACATACCAAACAAACTATAAAGTTAGGTCACACAAGCCAATTAACAGACAGAGTTCTGTCTTTTGCTTCAACACTTCTTCCCTTTGCAGTTAGAGTTGAAATATTTCTGGTCAGGTGATCTCTGAGGCAGCACACAGACCATCATGAAATGGTGGTTCAAGGCAAGAGATGTAAAAGGGCAATATTTACATAAATATATATTCCAGTTTGATAAGATTCTTTAATATGTCACTTGATTTGATATGAAATATCTGTTGCTCAAAAATTAATTTTCGGGGTATAGTTTTCCTTTAAGATTCTGCCTCAAATTCCAAGAGATGCATTGTGTAAATACAGCATTCTGTGCTTAATGCTTTCATAGTTTCACAGCATATAGGATGTTATCATTTGTTTTCCATTGTCTAAATAGTCTTTACAAGCATAAATTAATAAATATAGCTGATACAGGCAGGGTGTTAAAAGTGTGATAATGCCTACTAAGCATGTTATGCTAGGTATTCCGGACAGACTAATTATACCTATTTGTCACTGTCATGATTATTGTATGTGACAGCTGCTATGACAGCTGTGCTTCTATTTTCAGACAATATTGTGTTCATCCACAGGAAAATGAGGTATATCCTCCAAGGAACCATTTATTAAGCCTTTTATGCTAAGGCTGGTGGTAGATTACCAAAAAAAGAATTGCTTGCTTTATATTAACAATCTGATAAAAAATAAAGTTATTTTTTTTGTTTTTTGTAAGGCATTGAAGCCTTAAAAGTGTCTCATTCTCACTTTCAGCAAGAATTATGTCACCTAGAATGAATCTTGGGCTAATGTAGTTGGAAATAATGTAGTGTTGGAAGCGATAACTGGATAATTTGAAATTGGATTGTCAAGTAGGGAGTTGAATGTTCTTTAATTTAGCACCGACTGGAGCTAGCACTTTGGCTGTCAGCTCAGACTGCAAAGGTACAAGAAGCAAATATAATTGATGGCAGGAATAGTATATTCTCTTATAGAGGTATCTAATGTAAGTGCTTTTGTTTTGACTCATTTTGCATAACCTAAGGCAAATATGCCACACAGGGAAAATGTTACCTCACGTTGATGCATTGTATTATTTTACAAAATGTACAAATCAATTTAAATTCCAAAAAAAAAGTTTAAACTTATCAGCAGATGGTTGCAAATAACAACAACCTTCGTTTCTGGCTGTGAATGAGACCATATGCTCCTTCTGCAACTTATTTGTTTCTCCAAGCATCCAAAATCTTTGAATTTGCAATTACCCCCAGGGAGAAGAGAGTGCCAAGCTTTAATACTTTCAGGCATGTGACATACTCATTTGTGCAGGCTATTTTTATTCTGCTATGTGTTTATACATGTTCTTGCTTTCTTTCTTGTTGTACTGTCTCATACAGTAGCTGTCTTTTAAAGCAGATATTAGCAGTTATTGATCTATGGTAATATATTCCTGGAGGTCTGTTTTTGTTTCCCTTTTTATTTAAGTATACTGATATTCTCAAGTAGCCGCTATATTAAGCATGACCCCAAAAATACATTTGCTTTGACCAGCAAGTCCTTAATGGCATATTTGCGTTATCAGCGTAACATGCATTGCATCATTCAGATACGAGCTGGGCTTCACAACAGTGATATGTTAGTATGGGAATGGAACAATATAGTGTGGGCACACTAAGGGGCAAATTCACTAAGCGGCAAAAAAGCGCTAGCGTTGCCTTCATTAACGTTCGCAGCACTTCACCAGGCGAATTTTCGCCAGCGATACACAAATTCACTAAAGTGCGAAGTTACGCTCAGGTCAAAGCGCATTTGAGCTAGGGATGCCTAGTTTGCATACGGTGCAAATTTCAAAGTGTAATAGAAGTATATGTTACAGCCACTACATTACACTACACAAGCCCAGGAAACCTTTAATAAACCCTACAAAAGGTAAAACATGCCAGCGTTTTTTTTTCCATTTTTTTCAAACTCCTATCTATTGTATTGAACTTCTGACCTGGTGAAGTAACGTCTAGCGTAAGTGGTAACGTTCAGTAAAATGTTTAGTGAATTTATGTAATTACGATCCTTCGTCAGTGCGCAACTTCGCCTGCCGTTAGGGTGCGAAGTTGCGCTAGTCTATCTACTTCGCTAGCGAAAATTCGACAGAGTAGGTGTTAGTGAATTTGCGAAGTTACATACAGTACATAGCTGTATTGTTTCACGTGATTCAATAATATAGGAGAAGCCCCAGAACAACAGTTTCATTTTAATGCCAATATTTGCAGTATCAGATTTTCAGGTTGCTCATTCATTTCATTGCAGAGTGGCCAATTTTATTTCCTTTGACCTCCCCTCCCCCCACACTATCTGATCATTTTATTGATACATGTTCTTTACAGCCATTAAAAATCCAGAAAACACAAGTAATATGTTATTAATAATCAAATCAAATCAAATCAAATCTACTGTATAATGAAGCAATATAGTTCTTAATGAATCAGATGCAATTTGAGAGTAGGACTGGCTGGGATTGGGATGACTTTGACGTAGTTGGCCAGCTTAAATATATTGCAAAATATGGACAAACAGTCCCTGTTTTGTTTAAAGGGTAAGGCATTTTTAGTAGCTGCATGCACAAAATGTCTCTATGTCTTAAATATATTGATAGTGGGTTGAGTGCAGAGGACCTCTTGTATTTGTCTATATATATTTTGTGGTCACAGCCTCATTGCATCCCTGTATAATGGTTTTAAAAGTTTGTGGTGAGCACAACTTTCTCTTGTTAGTTATAGTTCATATAGGAGCAGTGACCAGCTCCCTGTTGTAGCTCCCACCCCTTCCAGCTGTAGTCAGGTGATCCCACTGGTGTCTAATAAAAGTGCAGAGGACAATGGTTCTCTACAGACAAATTATTATCACTTTGTAAATTCAGCCAATGGTTCTCCACAATGTTTTTTTTTAAATAATATTGTTTTTCAAACCGAAAATAATTATATTTTAAAGTTAATTCCAATAACTGGCATATAAAATCAATGGTAGGACCTTCATAAACAGCAGAACTTTGTAAAGTCCAACATACCACCTCAATGTCCTCCTGATGAGGGATTATGGTGTATAAACTACAAACATCTAGGGTAGCTAATAAAATAGGCTCATCAGGGAAAGTTAAACCGGTAAAGATTTTAAAAGATGTTGTGTATCCTTCAAATAGCAGGACAATGATTCTACTGTGTCTTGTAAGTGATGCTCCAAATAGAGACCAATAGGGTGCAACAAACTACCCCTAGAGGAAACTATTGGCCTACCTGGGGGGGGGGGTTACATATATCCTTATGGATCTTTGGAAGACAATACAAAATCGGACATAGCGGATATTCTTGTACAAGATAATGTTCTTTTTCAGTAATCCATTTCTGGTTTAAAGCAAACTTCAAAACTTGTTCAATCTCTACCTTGTATTTAGTTACATGATTGTTATCTAATTTCAAATATACAGCCTCATCCTGTAATTGCTTCAATACTTCAGTACGGTAGTCCTTATAATCCATAATGACAATACCTCCACCCTTGTCTGTAGGTTTGATGATAATTGAATAATCTTCCCCCAATGTTTTTGGGGCATGTCTCTCTTCCACTGACAAATTAGGATGTGCTTTAAAGCATATATCAGGAAGGGTATTGATCTCATGTGACAAAGTCTGTAAAAATACTTTAATTCTTGAATTGCTGGAAGTAGGATCGTATATACTCTTAATTTTCAATTTAGATTGTACAATATCCTGATACCGGTTTCCAAACTCTTCAGTTAAACTCAATTTCCTGCCCATTTTATAACTTTCAACCTCCCAGTTAAAACCATTAAATGGCACTGTAGGAACAAAAGAAAAAACAAAAGTACCTTTGCATAATAAAGAGATCTCTGGCTGAGTCAGCCTATGATGTGATAAGTTGTAGATGGGGTTTATTTTTTAAATCTGGGAGGACGTCCTCGACCATTTCTTCCTCCTCTGGATGCGTTTTGGATGCTTCTGCCTTCACTCCTGGTGCTAAAGGCTATGGCATCGATTGGTGGGTAGCTTGTCCATCTGAAAATGGACCAAGTGTTGGCTTAGTAGTGTGCGATGCTGTGGGAGTGTCCCACCCCGATGACATCACATCCTCCTCTCTGGCTGATTCACCCGAGCTATCCATAGTGCTCATAGTATGGGTGCGATGTTTCCTCCATCTTTGGGAGCCTGCATGCCAGCTGCCAGTGCCTGCATTGCCCCCATGCCATCAATACACACCATGCTGCTGGTAATATTCTTCCACCTTGAGCTGCTTATCCCTCAATTGGTAGAAACAAAGAGAGCTGAAAAGCAGGAAGTAGTGTTCTGGCTAGTATATTAGACATCCAGTCACTTTAGCCTTTATACATTACATTTTTGGATAACTAACTATATTAAAACAAGCTGTTAGTTTGCAAATCCTATTTACCCAATTTTTATTTTTATATTGAACAATTCCCTTAACCCTTTGTAAATTTTCCCCTTTAATATCCTTTCAAAAATATAATATATACATATTAAGGACAGAAAATAACCTGACAAGGGGACTCCTCTATTGACTCCTTGCTATCAGCCTTCCTACGAATCACATTGTTATGTATCTTAATGAAACACCAGGAGCCAGAAATGGGGTAAAATGGCCACAGCATTTATTTACAGTTTATCAAATAAATAGGACCTTGCTAGCCTCAACCCAAGGCAATATTAAAAGCCAGAATAACATAAGAGATCTCTACTAGTGACGGGTGAATAGGGATGTCGCGGACTGTTCGCCGGCGAACTTGTTCGCGCGAACATCGGCTGT
>CM044432.1:119391481-119450519 GCA_024363595.1 Xenopus borealis | reverse complement strand
TAAGACTTCATGAGACCCTGGCCTGTTTTATTAGCTATTACAGGCCTGTATCATGACAGTCAGTATTTAGTGGGCTGGTGGGGGCAGTTTGTGCCTCTATGTGGGCTGATTGGGCCTCTGTGTACCTGAAATGCCAGGGACTATTTTGATTCTCAGTCCAGTCCTGGCTGAGACCAAATGTTTTCAGTGTAAACCCTTATGATGCCAGAGCAATACTGCCCTGGCATGACAATATTATTAGTAGTATTTATTTGCTTTATAGAATGACATAAGAATTTTAGGAATGGAAAGGCTTGTTTTAAGGTTTTAGGAGTGAAAGGACCAGTTCTCTCTTAGATGAGAGGAGTGGTTTCTCACAGCAGAACTGAATACAGAGTTTAGTAGGAGATATAGGTGTTAGAAAGGCCAGTTAGTAGAAGGTAACAGTAGTCTAGGTGAAACAGAATGAGAGATGAGAGCATGGAGTGTTGATTATGTATAAAGAGATGGATTTTCGCTATATTGTGTAGGAATAAGTGATGGGTTTTGGCAGTGTTGTTAATTTGATCAGGAGTAGGACCAGGATTAGGTGGAAAGATGATTAGTTCCGTTTCTGCTTGAAATTGTGGATTTTATTGTGTAGATATATTTATATATTCCTATATATTTTACTTTCTGTGGTCCCTCATACTTTTTAAAATAATTTCCATTATGCCACAGCCATGCTCCAACTGTGCCACTTTCTCAACCTCAACTTTGGGCATAAATGCAGATGATGCCTGAAAAATCTGGTCTGGTAGTGTAAAATGAAGAAACAAAAAAGCACTAAGCACTTTTTCAAAGTCCTTGTTGCAGCTTTCTCTGAGTAGCAGGTCTTCACCCAGACATCCAAATAAATGCTCAAGCAAATGCCCAACAATTACAAGTATACAAAGTAGTCATTGAACATACAGACAGTAAACTAGAATGAGGCGATAGATTTCAGAAACTCAAACAGAGGGAGACTTTTTGCATTTTTAAACTTAATTCTCTAAGTTCAAAAGGGCTAAATATAAACTTGGATTTGGCAGCCTTTAAGAGGTAATGATTCCCAAACATCTGTATTTCTGTTGTTTCCATGATTGGAATATAAATGGATACAAATGTAAATGAGCTACTTGCAGGAATTGTGGGAATGCATATGCAAATTAGCTATGGGGAAAAACCTTGGAAATACATATGTAAATGAGCTACCTGTAAGAACTTTGTTGACTTGGATATAAGTAGATCCTATTGTCACATAGCAATGTTGCTTCCAAATGGAGTCATTTTAATGTTAATCAAGCAATAAACAAATACAAAAATGAGTTCTCTGTAATGCATTATTGACAGGGCCCTGCTTCAATTCACATGTGGCTACAAGGGCTCTATAAATGCACCTTTTATGTTATATACATACAAAATTGTTGCAAAACATAATATCATTAGTGATGGGCGAATCTGGTGCATTTTTGTCACCAATTTCCTGAGAATTTTTCGCCAATTTCCTGAGAAATTTGCAAAACGGCGAAGTCCAAGTCCAAAGTCCAAAACTGTTCCTCAGAATTTGGCATTGCAGCTTCAAATTCATATTACACTTACGTTTATATAAAGGCATTGGAGCTACTAAATGGAAAAATAAGTATTGTGAAAAGCACAGATAGAATAAGTAACAGGACAAGCTTACCGCTTTCCACGGTGGGTCCGGGTGCTCATGCCCCAGACCTTCAGCAAAGGGGAACAATATAAGATAACTTGGGGAAAAAAATACTTTTTTTTGTACTTTTTGAATATTTTGGCTCCTGGATTCAACTGGTTTTTTGATTCTGGTGATCCAGAGTGGTGCCTGCCTCTTTTTCCAAGTTATCTTATATTGGAGCTACTAAAGCAAAAACCCCATTTTACCCTAAGTTCTTTATATTCAAATATGCAGAATATACTTCTTTAGTATTCATGTTATCATGATGGCTTCCAAGCGCCTTTGTCACTGTGAGCAAGGCTGTATTGGTTTTCTCTGGTTTCTTTCCAAAATATAACAGTCAGGTCAATTGGTTTCTGATAAAATTGGCCCTACTGTGTGTTAATGTCATTGTGACCTTAAATTATAAAATCCATTAGAGCAGAGGCCAATGTGAATAATGTATAATCTCTGCAAAGCACTGCGGAAGTTTGTGGGTGCTATATACAGTAAATATCAGAAAAATAAAATACAGCTACAGTACAGAATTACATAAAATGATTTACTGGAATGTGTGTTGACTTTTGACATGGTTCGGCTTTATTTGTTGGCATCTGACCTAATTAGTGTCAGTTGGGATTGTAACAGATACTTTATCACTAATCACATTTTAGAATTGATTTTGAAAATCCACTTAGATTAAATAGATTTAGGTTTCTGAAACCGTATCAAGGAATTTTCTTTAAAACCATTGACTTGTACATTATACATAAAAGGATATTAATTTTATGAACTTTATGTTTAAAGTTAGCACAGTTAATTTCAAGTACAACACCTTGGAATATAACTAAAAGAAATAAAATCATATAAAAAATGACATTTATGTTGCTCAATGGTGGAATTATAGGAGCAGAATTCTTTGGTTTCTGGTATTAAATTATTGAGCAGTAAATTTTAAATAAATATGCACCTCTCACCAGAGTTTTGTTAAAATTTGAATAACTGCTGTTCTCTTCTTCTTTTTTTGTCAGAAGTCTTTAAATTATATATTAACGGAAAAGGTAAACAGAATAAAATGGCTCATTAAATATTAATGGAAGATGTAGTGCAATTGTCCTGTGCTGCACTTAAAACAGTCTGAGTGATTGAGCTCTGAATTGCTTTCCCTGGGGTATTGAAATATTCATCACTGCTATTTAATAAATGTTCGCAGCCACTCATGTTTACACTACACTGCTTGCCAAAGAGTGCTTACTACAGAAAACATTTTAATGGAAGGTGAATTTTTCTCCACAGCAAGTCACATCAAATTATACAGACACTGAGGCCACAGAGACAGGCAAATCTCAGAGCTGACAAATAGGAATCATTCATAACTTATATATTTTTTGTAGCTGAAATATCTTGTGTGTTAAAATAAAAATTTTCACACTATAACAAAAATTTCTTACATTTTTGGGGTGAATCAATATTTTTCTTTGTGATAATCCTGTAACGCAATTTATATAATATATACAGTAGCTCTGAAATCATCTTTCAGTGTTTAGTCCACATAATGAGAACACAAACACTTTAACCTAAAATATGCTAACCGCATTCTTGCTAGATGAAACAGGTTCCTGTGGAGTGATGTGTTTTTGAGTAAATATTTGATTACATAAGCTGAGGTGGTGTATTAAAGAAATAAAATAGAATTTCTGGTTAGATTTAAAAGAGCAACAAGAAGTCTTGTTTGAAGCAGTTCCCTTTTGTTGTTGCCATTTTGGTAGATCTCTGAATTAAATATGATGCTCTTTCATACTTCTTAACAACGACTTATTGCAAGTGTCGCACATTGTAAACAATATCAAGATTGTTATTGCATCTGATCATAGCAGTGACAGGCAGCAGTCTGCTGGGAATCCTCAAACAAACAAAACACATTGATTTGATGCAGAGAAGTGACCGACAGATTTCAGATATCAGTGTATACGGGTTTTCAATATACATTTATTTACACATATCGTTGCACAGTATCAGGAATATTAATGGGGTACACAAGACAGTGGTTCTGTCTTTTAAGTTTGGGTCCATTACTGGTCTGAGGAGAATTCAGATAGAGGTTTGAATAGCCTTTGAGGAAATGTTATCTCACACCAGAACTTAAATTAATTTGAAGTACAGGTACAATCATAGGAAAGGTTTTTGAGTTTTGTTCATCATTGACTGAGCTTTCAAAGTAGCAGATTCCTTTAAATATATAACAAGCCTTATGGAAACATAGTATTTCAGCAGTGACATAAAGTTTATTGAAGTAACAAAAAATATGCATCATAACACAATTAGACAGGTGCATAAATTTGGGCACCCCAACTGAGATATTACATTAATACTTAGATGAGCCTCCTTTTGCAAATGCAACAGACTCTAGATGCCTCCTATAGCTTTTGATGAGTGTCTGGATTATGAACGGGGGTATTTTTGAGCATTCATCCATACGAAATCTCTCCAGTTCAGTTAAATTTCATGGCTGCCAAGCATGGACAGCCATCAAATCATCCCAGACATTTTTGATGATATTCAAGTTGGGGGACTGTGACGGCCATTCCAGAATATTGTACTTCTCCCTCTGCATAAATGCCTTTGTAGATTTCAAATTGTATTTAGGATCATTGTCTTGTTTTAATATCCAATCACTGTGTAACTTCAACTTTGTGACTGATGCTTGAACATTATCCTGAACAATTTGTTGATATTGGGTTGAATTAATTTGGCCCTCAACTTTATTAAGGGCCCCAGTCCCTGAACTAGCCACACAGACCCACAGCAAGATTGAGCCATCACCAAATTTGACAGTACATAGCGGGTGCTTTTCTTGGAATGTGGTGTTCTTCTTCCGCAATGCAAAAAGCTTTTTGTTATGACCAAATAAATCAATTTTTGTCTCATCAGTCCAAAGCACTTTGTTCCAAAATGACTGTGGCTTGTCTAAATGAGCTTTTGCATACAACAAGCAACTCTGTTTGTGGCATGAGTGCAGAAAGGGCTTCTTTCTCATCACTCCATACAGATGTTCTTTGTGCAAATTGAGCTGAATTGTAGAATGATGTATAGATATACCATCTGCAGCAAGGTGTTCTTGCAGGTATTTGGAGGTGATCTTTGGGTTGTCTGTAACAATTCTCAAAATATGCTGTATATGCTGCTCCTGTATTGTCTTGGCCTGCCAGACCTAGGTTTTACAGAAACTGTGCCTGTGGCCTTCCATTTCCTTACAGTTGAAACTGACAGTTTAAAACTCTCAGATAGCTTTTTGTAGCCTTCCCCTAAACCATGATACTAAACAAAATTTGTTTTCAGATCTTTTGAGAGTTGCTTTGAGGATCCCATGCTGTCACTTAACAGAAGCACAACTTGCAATTGGCCACCTTAAATACCTTTTCTCATGATTAGACACACCTGCCTATGAAGTTCAAGCTTAACGAGCTAATCCAACAAATTTGGTGTTGCCAATAATGAGTATTGAGTAGTTACATGCATTCAAATGAGCAAAATTACAAGGGTACCCAAAATTTTGCACAGCCAATTTTTCACATTTTATTTAATTCCATACAACTGAATACTGCTTCACTAAGAAACTGATTTCAGAAAACACCACACTACTCAGATATTCCTGGGAAAAGAAAGACACACTGTTATCTTTTTTGTTGAAAGGGAGTAAATTATTTTGCAGGCTGAGAGGGGTTCCCAAACATTTTCATATGACTGTATACCAGTTTTCTAGAATAATCGGGGATAAGGCATCTTTCTGCAACTTGGATCTCCATACCTTAAATCTACTAAATAAAACATAAAGATCAATATTGTCTTAATTGCAATCCAGTACAAGGTATGGTTTTGTTATAAAATAAAGGAAATATGTTTCAATATCATATATCGTTTGAAATTGAGTCTATGGGAGATTACCTTCCCTTGCATGTTTACTAAGGGCCCTTACACACGGGCGTTTTGGACCTGTGCTCCCCTGAGTTGCGTTTGGCTGCGTTCAGCCGCAGGGGAGCACAGGTCTAGATGCACCTCATTCTTCTCAATGAGGTTGTACCCACGAGACGCGTGTAAGCGCCGAACGCAGGTTCAGACGCAACATGCTGCATTTTTCCTGCGTTTGGCGCCTACATGTGTTCGTGTGAGTACCACCCCATTAAAAATAATTCAGTGTGTCTATACCTGCGCTCCCCTGCGGCTGAACGCAGCAAAACGGAACGCAGGGGAGCACAGGTAAAAACGCCTGTGTGTAAGGGCCCTACGGGTCGAATTTTGAGGGTTAATTAACCCTCGAATCAAATTCGAATTAAAACCCCTCATATTCGAATTTCGAATTTGAGGGGTTTTAATGCAATTCGAATTATTGAACGATCGAATATATAAAAATTTGATCGATAAAATCGTTCGAATTGAATAAAAAACTTGGGAAAATCCTATGGGAGCTTCCCATAGGGTTATATAGCAATTCGGTAGGTTTTATCTGCCGAATTGTTATATCGAATTTTTTTGAAAGAGCCAGTACTTCAACATTCAAATTCTAATTTTCGAATTTGGCCAATTCGAAACGAATTTTGGGCTATTCAGTAGTTGAATAAGCCCAAAATAAATTTGAATTTCAAATTTTTTTAATTTGAATTTGATTCGAATTTTCACTTCGAATCAATTCGAACCTTAGTAAATGTGCCCCATAATGCTGAGCTTTCTGGATAACAGGTTTCCAGATAATGGATCCCATACATGCATTTAGTAAAACTGCAATATATGGGAAGTAGGAAATTAGAAGCCATTGATTCTGTAACCTAAAGTAGCCTACAATTCAGGGAAGTAATTGAATAAAATAATCCCATCACTGGTTCACTTTGTAATCAAAAATATACAACCATTTCTAGTGTGGTTGTATCAAACAGTCCAACCTAATTACTAGTTTAGTGGTAAACACATGGCTTAACCACCTCAGCAAACTATGTGCACGCTTTTCATACACAATATGCATAAAAGATTTTTGCTTAAGTGAATTTTACATAGGCTTAGGGGGAATGCAATTAAAAATAACAAGCATTATATAAAATGGGATTTTTGTGAATGTTTAGCGCTGCACACAATGTAAAATAATTTCGCTATCGATAAGCAAAGGTTAGCTCCTGCTATCTTTAACTCCTGCTCTGGAGTTTGGTCAAATATTTTGTAACAAAGAACGTTTTGTCATTGTGAAATTTTATTACATACACTGCACATTTTCATAAAAGCCATTTGTTCTCAAACATTGCGAGAAAGTCATTGATGTCTGTAATCAATAAAAAAAGGATACACAAATGGTCGCTATCGTTCGCAAAGATTTTCTGTATTTTTTACGCTAATAAAGCATATTACATTCCCCCATAAGAATATATTAAGTGCACGGCTGATTTAAACAGTTTAGCTCTTTTATATTCCTTTTCCGAAACCTGTTACGAAACTCTGTCATTGAACTAGTATCAGAGGCAAGAAAATCTCAGAAAAAAATGTAAGAATCAGCCATTAGCTGTGAGATTCATAGGTTATATACTGTAAGTAATGCAATGTTGGTTAAGACTGTAATGTTAAACATCCTTTACTGTAGCTCCACCTTATAAAAGCACATGCTCTCAGAATATGAGCCGTGAAGTCATCCATGGTATATGCTAAAGTGCAAAACATCCTTTGCTGTAGCTCCACCTTATAAAAGCACATATGAGCCGTGAAGTCATCCATGGTATATGCTAAAGTGCATAAGCAGCAGGCTTAGAACCGTTCCACACGTACATGTTTTGGTCCTTCACCATACAATGTTTGTCATCCATCATTAAGAGCATGCACATGTCACAGCTCAGGAACATCTGCACTTTTAGTATAAATAAATAGGCTTAAATAGAAATGGTACAGATCACACCAAGGAGCAAAGATGACAGTTCAGCATTACACCCATAAAAACACGTTCCCAACAACATAAAAAACAAACATATTAATAGCCATATATTCCATATGAGTGCTGTGTTCATAGTGTTAGATTACATTTACAAAGGTTCAGGGTCATATCTGAAATGAGGCAAGTCTTCACTTATCACAGCCCTTCATTTATGGGTAGATGCATCAAGGGTAGAAGTGAAAATTCAAATTTCTAATTAAAACTTACACATTTTTTAAGTTAAATTCGACTGGGTTAAATATTAGAATTGAGTTTTTTTTATTTTAATTTGATTTTTGAAATTTATCAAAACCTGGCCCTTTAAGAATTCAAATTCAACTATTCACCATTAGTGATGGGCGAATCTCCCGCGTTTCGCTTCGCCGAAAAATTCGCGAAACGAGTTGCGTGTCGTTTTTGACGCGCGTCGCGTCGTTTTCGGCGTGCGTCACGTAGTTTTCGGCGCATCGCGTCAAAAACGACGAGCGACTCGTTTTTGTTGGCGAATTTTTCGGCGGCAAATTTTTGCTGCCGTTTCGCGAATTTATTCGCCAGTGGCGAATCGCGGGAATTCGCCGCGAATTCGCCCCTGGCGAATAAATTCGCCCATCACTATTCACCACCTTAAAGCTGCTGAATTGCTGTTTTAGCAATGGGAACATCCTGGGATCAATGTGTTTGCTGCATTCCTGACATTCGAGTTTTTTTTCTAATCAAATTCAATTCAAATTTGATTTAAGTTTGATTACAGTTTGATTAGAGTTTGAGGGTCGATTCCATTCACCCGAGTTTTAAAAATTTAATTTTTTTAATAAAGTGCAGTTGGTCAAATTAAATTTCGAATTCATGGGAGTTTTAAATAACTCCCATGAACTCAAAATTCGACCCTTGAAAAATCTGCCCTTTAATTTAGGGAGGGTTTGTTGCTAAGCCAAGCGCAGAGAAGTGGCACGTTCTGTACATTGACTTTATTGTATATGTTGTACACTGCAGTTTTTAATGAATGAAAACAGCTAAACTGCACCAATTCAACATTGATTTTTTATCCTGACTGCATACGTAACTATGGATGGTATGAACTGTATTATGGCCATAAAAAACAAAATGACAGCAGCAAATCATCTGCACTTCTTTAGAAATAATTCATAGGCAAAATATATTAAGGAGAATACCGTGTACAAAATGAAAAGAGTGGGTACAATCTGCAATTTTCTTGCATTTCTCACCTTGCTAATCGGTATCCTGCCCATTCACAGTGCTTTGCACCTTGCACCATTTTTTAATCCAATTTAAAGAAGAACTAAAGCTGTAAGTGGGCTAAAAATGCTACACATTATATTTTGGGGTTTTGTAACAGCCCAAGACAAACAGTCCTTTAGCACTGAAGATCTGTGAATTCAGTAATTTCAGTATATCAAATAAGGCAATTCAGTCCCACGTTGTTTTTGGGTTTAGTTTGCCTTTAATTTGCATAGTCTAGGCATGCTCTTGCAATTCTCCCCAATATGCCTAAAGTCATCTTAAATGACCCCTATCATCTTCACATTGTTAAATTCCCCCATGTAACACAAAATGAGTCTAATGTCATATCTAAAAAATAAATGACAGCAGTTGGGAGCAGAAATTTCTTTTTTCCATAATAGTAGGGTAATGGGCAAAGACTGATTAAAAAAAAAAACAAAGAACTGTTTAAGCTTGTGTTCAGTATAACATGTTCCCTTAATAATTTCCCACACAAGATGTCTAGTAACTAAATACATTCATTATCATTTTTTAAGAGAAAGCAACACTGAAACCTCCAAAGACACAGACAGGTTGAAAGTTGCATTAGCAGTGCATTAACTTTATTGTATTATAGCCTGTAGGGATAAGAAGGAGAACTTGTCTTATTGCAGGTAGAGTCATTACAATGGCAGTGATTACAGCTAATGGAATGCCTCCTGCAGTAAATTAAAATTAAAACCCTAGTGCTAAATGTGAATTATTGCTAATTGCAACCTAATCCAAACATTAAAGTGAACGATTTAGCTATGTACTTCTTTTAATCTTTAACCTAAATGCACACCTGAATACTGTATTTATGCCACTGAACGGGAAAGTACCGGGAGTTGTTTGCAATCAGAATTTTTATTTCTCTTTCAAATGATAATGCAACATAAGAGGCAAACGCCTTGATTTTATTTGGTAAGATTTGGCAGGTAAAATCATTGTTAAAAAGGCCATATGATATGTAACCCAGTGTCAAAATGCTCAGCTCCTTCTAGTGAACAGCTGTCTAGGATACATCAAGCATGTGCAGTGTCACTGACTCACTAAACAAAAAGATGATCAGTGCGTCTGGAGTCCTGGATCATTACTGTATAGAGCTTATCAAACTTTTTCAAATTTGCCATCATTTCAAGAAAGGACTTATAGTAGAAAAATAGAATAAAAAACTTAAAAATGTGAGAAAAACACTTTTTTTCAAAATGTTTCTTATACCAGAATTGAAAATAATTTGTCATTTGTAAATGCAACTACCATTGTCTTTTAAATAAAGATGAATACTGTTTTTTTTTTTTTTAAATTAAAGTCTTTGGTTTTTTTACACTTAGTAAATCTCAAACATTTGAGTTTTGGGTCTTTTAATTGCATTTTTGCAAAATAAAAAGTTAGAACTTTGTTGATAGATTTGCCACAGGTTGTTAGTGTTGAGCCAAATTGAATCGGAACTTATTAGCACATATCGGGCCTGCAAACCAAATGAAGAGACCATTCAGAACAAAAGAATATATTTGGTTGAAAAAAATCAGACAAAGTCAGTTTAGTCACATTTACAAAAGCAAGGGCAGATAATGCCAACAGCCTATGCAATTAAATGTACATACCACTCAAAAATGAATTAGAAAAGGAAGCGGATACCCTCGCCCTTGGTAACGGGATTTTTGTCTAAAAAATTAGGGATCATATTCAGTACTCACCCAAATATTTTTATGAGGATTCATTGCATCCAGGCCCGGACTGGCCATTTGTGGGTTAGGGCAAATGCCAGAGGGGCTGCTATAAGGTTCCATAGAAAGTCAGTATTTAGTGGGCTGGTGGGGGCTGTTTGGGCCTCTATGTGGGCTGATGGGCCTCTTGTGTACCTGAAATGCCAGGGCCTATTTTAATTCTCAGTCCAGTCCTGATTGCATCCCTAGGAATATACAGTATACAGTATGAAACAGTTGTACAACACCATACAACACCTTAAAGAGCTTGTGCCCTGGTGACACCATAACCAAATTTTATAGACATGTAGTAGGAAACAGGAACACTTCTGTATCTTAATGAAAAAGAAATGTATTAGGCCAATGTTTTGATCCTTCCTGGGACCTTTGTGGGCCTTGAAATGGAAATGTTGATTTTCTACATTTGCACTTTTTCTTTTTATTAATACCCATTAGAGCTCTTTGTTCCTTCTAGATGTATATATTTATTTTTCTCTTGGTTTTTTTGTTGACTGATTCATGCTTGCATTGCTTAACTCTCCATTCTTAAAATGCTATCTAGTCACACCTTCTTTATCAACTCCAGAAATTCTCCTGTAGACTGATCTCCTTTTGAGGGCCAGGAGGAACACCCAGCATGATCTGTGGGATAACAAAAATGTAAGAAAAGGTCTTCATTAAAATGTAAGGGTAAAGCATTAGAAATAAAATAATGTTTTTTTCTATAGTTGCCCCACCAAAAATATTTTTAATGCCCCCACCTGGAAACGTTTGGGAAGATGATGCTTTTCATTTTGGGATCACCCGCAAATTCTATACTTCAAGGCCCCCACCACTTGATACATTATCATATATTCAAATGACAATAGTATTAATAGGTGCCTAATAACCTGTTACATAGTTAAATCGGGTTGAAAAAAGACAAAGTCCATCAAGTTCAACCCCTCCAAATGAAACTCAGCATTCATACACACACCCCTTGATACCCTCACATAAATGATATATACTCATATCTATACTAACTATAGAGTTTAGTATCACATACTGTACATAGTTCCGTAGTTACATAGTTAAATTGAGTTGAAAAAGGCAAAGTCCATCAAGTTCAACCCCTCCAAATGAAAACCCAGCATCCACACACACACACACCCCTCCATACTTTCACATAAATTATCTATGCCCATATACTAACTATAGAGTTTAGTATCACAAGAGCCTTTGATATAATCCAAGACCCTCTTAAAAGCATTAACCAATAATTAATCAGTCATCACAACATCACCAAGCAGCGCATTCCACAACCTCACTGTCCTCACTGTGACGAACCACCTATGCTGCTTCAAATGAAAGTCCTTTTCTTCTAGTCTGAAGGAATGCCTCTGGTCAGTTTCCCCTCATAATTTAAGCCTTCCATCCCTCTAACCAGCTTAGTTGTATGTATCTGCACTCTCTTCAGCTCATTTATCTCCCTCTTAAGGACTGGAGTCCAAAACTGTACTGCATACTCCAGATGAGGCCTTATAAAGAGGCATAATTATGTTTTCATCCCTTGAGTTTATGCCCTTTTTTATGCAAGACAGAACTGTATTTGCTTTAGTAGCTACAGAATGACACTGCCCCTGGATCCTTCTCGTTTGAGGAAACTCTCAACACACTGCCATTTAGTGTATAACTTGCATTTATGCTATTTTTGCCAAAGTGCATAACCTTGCATTTTTCAACATTGAACCTCAATGTTGATAAAGAGGCATAATTACTAGTGATGTGCGAATCTCGGGAGATTCGCTTCGCCGAAAAATTCGCGAATTTCCAGATAAATTCGCAAATCTGCGAAAAATTCTCGAAACGAGTCGCAGGACGCTTTTGACGCGCGTCGCGTCAACTTTGGCGCGTCACGTCGTTTTAGTCGCGTCAAAAACAACGTGCGACTCATTTTTTCTGCAAATTTTCGCCAAGCGAAATTTCGCTGGTGATTCGCGAATTTATTCGCCAGCGGCGAATCGCTGGAATTCGCCCCTGGCGAATAAATTCGCCCATCACTAATAATTACTTTTTATCCCTTGAGTTTATTCCCTTTTTTATGCAAGACAGAACTTTATTTGCTTTAGTAGCTACAGAATGACACTGCCCAGAATTAGACAACTTGTTATCTATAAAAACCCCAAGATCCTTCTCACTTAAGGAAACTCCCAACACACTGCCATTTAGTGTACATCTTGCAATTATGTTATTTTTGCCAAAGTGCATAACTGTGCATTTATCAACATTGAACCTCACCTTCCAGTTTGCTG
The DNA here is from genome assembly GCA_024363595.1 of Xenopus borealis. NCBI lineage: Eukaryota > Metazoa > Chordata > Amphibia > Anura > Pipidae > Xenopus > Xenopus borealis. The sequence goes on along the minus strand of CM044432.1, from coordinate 119,437,637 downwards.
TGCAGTTTCCCAACTTAGGCAAATCCCTCTGCACAGTGGCAGCATCCTGCACAATTTAGTATCATCTGCAAAAATAGAAACAGTACTTTAAATGCCCACCTCCAGGTCATTAATAAACAAAGCAAGGGACCCAGTACAGAGCCCTTCGGTACCCCACTAACAACACTGGTACAATTAGAAAATGCTCCGTTTACCACCACTCTTTGTAGTCTATATTTTAGCAAGTTCTCTACCCAGGTACAAATACTATGTTCCAGGCCAACATTCCTTAATTTAACCAGTTACCTTCTGTGTGGCCCTGTATCAAATTCTTTTGCAAAGTAAATCATATCCACTGCCATCCCAGAATCGAGGTCCATGCTTACCTTCTCATAAAAAGAAATTAAGTTAGTCTGGCAAGATCTATTACAGATAAACAGATAAAGCCATGCTGGCACAAACTCATAGTATTGTTATTTGCTATGATGTCCAGTATCGAATCCTTTATTAACCCTTCCAAAAGCTTTCCTACCACCGACATCAGACTAACTGGCCTATAGTTTTGAGGCTGAGAAAGGGATCCCTTTTTGAATAGCAGCACCATATTAGCAATTCACCAGTCTTTCGGCTCCATGCCCGACCTCATCGAATCATGAAAAATTATGTAAAGAGGTTTGGTAATCACAATCAATGAATACCATCTGGCCCCGGAACTTTGTTTATCTTAACATATTCTAGTGTCTTGTGAATTTTATCACGTGTGAACCATGCATCATTAGATGTATTATTAGAATTGGGACTATAAATAAGGAAACCTTCATTAGCTGGATCCTCATTTGTGTAGACAGATGAAAAATATTTGTTCAGAACCTGAGCTTTTTGCCTGTTCTCATCAACCAGCTGGTTCCCCTCTGATATTAAAGGTCCCACCCCTTCCTGCTTCATCTTTTTACAGCTTACTGCAATATCCTTTTCCATATGGATTTAAGCTTGCGATTTTTGCATGATTTATTGTACCTTATAAATGATTTGGCTGTCTCAGCTAACTTGAAAACTTAAAAGCTCGTTTTTTCTTACCCACCTCAACACCAACACTTCTATTGAACCAAAAAGGTTTTGCTTTGCATGTATATTTACTAAGCAGCATTTTAAAGACTTCCCATTTTGTTCAATCACAATAGCCTTTGATATTATGTTTGTCCAATAAATCATCCAAGCCACTCTTAAATGCAGTGCATTCCATTATCATTCTGCAATTATTAGAAATACGTTTAGATGTGTGCTAATTACATTGCAGTCGCTTTTATACCCTTATACTTATGGATAACTAACAACAATAAACTCTCTACTGCTAGCTTAGCTGTTAGCTTGATATGGATGTGTGGGAAAACAGACAGTAATTAACCATAGAATGATTAAATGGGTTTGTGCAGCCACCCTCAAATAATTGGATAGGCTTATATGTCTTTATTTCAGTTTCCATTTCAACAAATTACCATAAAAATAATTATAGTGAAACTTGTATTTAGTGCCATGTGCTAATAGGTTGTTATGGATATTTCTTTTAATTTGTGTCAGAGGATTTTAGTTCAGAATGAATTCAATATTAAATTAGAAAATTATGAAACATGAAATGGGAGAAATGCATGTGGTTTTTGGATAGTTCACTCCTGACACCCACCCTTCCTTCACTGTCCCTCCCTCCACTCTATCACTCTCCCCTCTGTCCCTCTCCACCATCACTTACCTGTTGCCTCCATCCCACCATCATTGCTCACCCCTCTCAATCTCAAGTGCATGGACGGGGCTTGCTGGATCGGTTGCCCAGGGTGTCCTGCCAGCTGGCCCGACCCTGTTGCTATCTGTCTATCTATATTCAATAAAAACCACTTGTTTTGTTGCTAAGACCTGTGATTGTTGTATGCTGTGGTTCATTAAATGGGTTTAAACTTCATTGACTTTGGTCTTTTTCCCCCAACCTAACTATGTAATTATCTGAAATAATGAGCAAAGGGGAAACCTGAACAAACCATTAAACTACTGCCTTACAGCTCTTTTTGTAATAATTTTGAAAAGACTTTTGGTTTGTCGTTTAAAACTGTCTATATTATATGTAATTTTTTGACATTTGTGATGGGCGAATTTATTCGCCTGCAGCGAATTCGCTGTGAATCTCCATGATTCACTGCAGGTTTTTTTCAATGCCAGCAATGAGCGCCGGCATCCAGAAACAGACACTGGCATCCAAAAACGGACACGCACGTCCAAAATGAGACGCGGCGGTGTTTCGCAAATTTCGGCAAAGCAAAACGCTGCTTCCTTTTCTTCTAGTACTGACATGTCAGTTCACATGGGCAGTATTGTCCCTCTCAGACTAGGAGGTAAGACATATAACATAGCTAATCAAAATCAGTCATGACGTATAAGACCACATGACTTCCTCCTCACCACTGTAATACATTTGCCATAGTGGTAACTTAGAATGAGAAACCCTGTACTGACATGTGATGATTAGAAGAAAAGGAATTTACTACAAGAAGGGAAGTGAAATTCTCATTTACCAAGCCATGCCCCAAAAACATCAAGGGGTGGTAATAACAACATAAGGCAATACCCAAACTGATGCTAAGAAGGCCCTGAGTAACAATATGGCTATTGAACATAAAACCCCACCTGGGGAAGAACCAAAATCCTGCAGCTGTTAAAACAAAAGGCCCGCTAGGACATAACCAGAATAATGGCACCAGCCATTTCACAACTAAATAACCCTAGAAACCACCAGGAAACCAATATATCCAGATCAGAAACTAACCACATCAAGTTCAACCCCTCCAAATGAAAACTTAGCATCCATACACACACCCCTCCATAATTTCACATAAATTATATATAACCATATCTATACTAACAATAGCCTTTGATATTATGTCTGTCCATGAAATCATCCAAGCCAATCTTAAAGGCATTAATAGAATCAGTCATCACAACATCACCCGGCAGTGCATTCCACAACCTCACTGTCCTCATTGTGAAGAACCACCTACGTTGCTTCAAATGAAAGTTCTTTTCTTCTAGTCTGAAGGGGTGGCCTCTTGTACAGTGATCCTCTTTATGGGTAAAAAATTGCTGGTGAAATACACTATCCTTAGCACTAGCTGATGGCCCTTAAAAGACTTGGCCCACACTAGCCTAGTTCTGCAGCTTAATGGAAGCAGCTTATACCAGTGCTGATCTCCACACTAGAGATCAACCAGAGATCCACCAACTAATGAAAACCTAATCAAATGAACACCAACTCGAGGATATCCTAACCCAGCATTAAATTGTAGAACTATGCTGGTACACTACCAACCACAAAATCTGAACTGGGCATACAACAGCACTAGAGTCAGCTGCTGGACCAGCCAAATATGACTTAAGGCCATCTACCAGTCAGATATGCTGTTGCCCCTGCCAACTGCTGCACAAGCCAGCAAATGAGACACCAAAAAAATTGTGACACTAGCAGGCCCTGATGCCCATCAGCTCCAGTGTATACAAAACACCAGAGTGGAACTCTACCACACAAGCAATAGCACATAAGCCAGCTATTGTGAATGCCACCCTTGGAGACAAGAACTTGCAAAACACTGGTCCACAAGCCAGCCTTATTGCTAATAAATAGTGGCATCCAAAAACAATGCATGCAAGGCAGAAGCAAAGGTCAGCTATAAAACTAACAACATATGACCAACCGCAGCTGCTGAATGCTAATCAGCAACACAACTAGCTATGGCTGTGAAACTCCTGCTTATGGTGCAGCCTATGCTAGATCCAACCAAACAGCCAATCATGCACACAGCTGGTGTAACCAGAATCAAGGATTGCCAAAATAATTGTCCACTAGTATGTTCAAATAACTTTATTAAAGGCCTGTTGTAAACGATTATGAAAGCTATATTCTCCATGTACTCAACATAAGCACGTAATGAACTGAATAATTAGCATTCAGACCATGTGCAATTATTTGTTTATGGTTAATTTCATGATTTAATGTGCTGATTAGTAGAGGGTGGCAACGTTCTTCAAAATGACAGCTCTTGATTTTTAACCATTTAGCTTTTCAAGTTTTTCCCTGTTTAATACAGCGAGATTCATGTTTGTAATTCATTTATATATGGATATGTGGTTTTTTTTTAATCACTGGTCAGCCTGTCAAAATATATAATGACACTACTTTGAAGCTACAAATCCTGTAAGGTATATTTATTTACTGTATCTCAAGTTCACATGCATGTTGGGAAAAAAGTGTAAGTTGGCCTTAATAAAGAATTCTAATTTATGCCATTACTGCTTATAAAGATCATGATATAAGAAGTATATATAAAGTTGTAAAATAAAACTTTAATAGTAGCTGCTAAGGTGTAGTTTTGCCCTTGTAGGTCAATATGTATTTATGTGTTTGTATACACCATTTAATCAGGAGAATTAACATGCTGCTTAAGAGTTACTGTCAATTAGTTGTAATCATATTGTGCTTTGTGTGACCTAGATCCCTCCTTGCGACACATGAAATAGTGTGTTGTCTTTTCTAAGAACATGTAGCACAATTTGATGGATGCTTTCTCATTCCTAAACTCATTACAACACACTTCTCATCCATCTAGTGAAATGCTATAAAACTCATTTGCTAGGTGCCATAAATCATAATATTCCAGCCACTTCAAGTAAATTCATTAAATTTAGCATTTCTACTGTACTGTATGCATCTAACAGCAGACAGCTGTCGTTCAGTCAATACTACAGCTACCCATGGTGTTTTAGGACATTATTATTATAATGGCATTTCATCTTTAATAACTTCATAAAAGTGTTCCCTCTAAGGTGCAGACTTGTGTGTACTTACAACTTATGACTCAAAATGACACATCTATGTCCACAAATGTAGTGAGCAAAGTACACAAGTACCATGTTTTTTTTACTGCAATGTAGTGTTTCCACAAAACTGCCATTGTGATTGTGGTTTTACATGTAAAGGTGGCCATATACAGTGAGACATTGCCAATCTCTGCCCGATATGCCAACAATGAGGTGGGCGACATCGGGCTGATCCGCTCGTGGACCCTAGGGCCCAATGATTGGATCAGAATGGAGGCAATACAGGTGGTCGGATCACAAGATCGTGTCAGCCAATGGGATTTTTACCCCTTCCCTATCAACATCATTCCTGATATTGATTGGGAAGCCTGTGGAATGTGCTTCATATGCAGGTCAATAAGCTGCTTTCTCAGTAGCTTTTATCAGCCCGTGGATGGGGCCTTTACAGATTGTGAGGAAATTGCAGGGAGCACAACTGCAAGTGCACAAAAAGCATAAGGTGCACAGAAAGTCTTGCTCTCAGAAAACTTGGGCCTGGGTTTTAGAGAAACAATTACTGGCCTTTAGTTTCTTGTGAAATTGTCTTAGTATAGGCAACCCATTGTATTCTGATAATTTCTAAAATATTTACTCACACAGCATATCTACGGGTAAACTGTAACCCACTATATAAATAACTGTGAGTAATGTGCTAAAATGAAATAGTCACCCAACACTCCCCTGAAGTAGAGAACGCCTGGTGCCCAATGTAAGAGGTATCGGCTACCCTCTGTATACAATGCAGAAAGGATTACACTGGCACTTCAAGGCTGGTGAATGGCAGGGATCCCCCTTGAAATGAAATAGCCAAGGTAACATGATGTACATGTGCTTCTTGTGTGGCTTTATTTACAGTTGAACTGCCTATAACCTATATTGACAAATTTGAGGTGAATCATTAAAAAAGTCAATATATGCTGCTGGTACACATTCTAGTTGATTAAGCTATGTAACCTCCAACCAAACAAAAATAGTTTTGCATGCAGAAAATATTCTACCACAAGACAGGTACGACTTGCTGAGTGTGTGTAAGGTGTGCTCACCAGCGCTCCTTACTCTTTCAGAGTCTTCCACAAAATGGTGGCGCCCAGGGGAGCCACGTGAACATCAAAACTTGTGGTGTCGATGCGCGTAAGCATGTGACACATGATGTCATCATGCATGAAAATCAGCCTTTAAAAGGATGCCAGAGGCTTATGGACCTTGCCCGATAATAAGTTCTACCTTGTGTGTTCCTGGGTGCGTTATTTACTGCTTATATCTGATTTCCTGATCTTGACCTTGGCCTGTATCCTGACCTTGAACCCTTTCTGCCTGAACTGACCCTTGCCTGGATTACTCACTCTTCTGCTTAACCCCTTTGTTACCACAAACTTTGTTTTGAAACTTACAGCTTCCTCCTTGGTCTGCTAACTCCAAACTGAGCCTTCAGGCCATGACAGTATGCTAATAAAGTCCATTCTATAAATATTTTAGTATGTAGTAAAATGTATGTAGCACCCTAGATTGAAATGGTATACTGATGAAATATTTCAGAATAAAACCTTTGGGATATGCCTACATTTCAGATAATGTATAAATCAGCACACCAATAAGCAAAGAAAGCTACAGTATGTGCCAACAAACCAATTTGTATTCCAAGTGCAAACATAAAAGTTGCGTGGAGGATAAAAATTGGGATTACACAAAAAAATGTAGTTGTAGAAAAAAATATCCAATCATAGGTTTGAAGACTAAATATTAAGGTGGGGTAATACATGGAGGCTTCTTTATTGAAAGTCAGATTTTAGTGGTTTTAGAGGTTTTGGAAACTACTACGGCTACACCAACTCTAAAAACACGATTGTCATTAAATTATTTAAAAATCCAAATATAAAAATTATGAATGAAAATAAATGCTAAAAATATGAAAAACTCCAAAAATGTTAGTTTTTAAACAATTTCTAGCAAAGAAAAAAACCCCTGAAAACCTCTACAATTCCAACTTATTTTAAAATCAGAGTAGCTCCCTTTGAATCCTATAGCACATTGAGTACTTTGACTTGGCAAAGTTTGACAGTAGTTTTTGTGGCTTTTACATTTAATAATTTTTTAGAGATTTTTAGAAATATAGGAAGGCCGCAAATTTTTTCCAGATTTGTGGAAAAACATGAAATGGTGATTGTTAGAAAATGGGCCCCATAATTTGCTTATGAGATACCTGCTGCAGTAGAGGGTAAACACAGAATAAGTAGAAGCCTGAGCAAAGGCTAGGACAAACAAAAATAAATACAGTATAGAAGATATCTGTTATCCGGAAACCATTTATCAAGAAAACTCTGAATTATGGAAAGGCAAATAATAAAACAGTAACTTGCACTTGATCCAAAGCAAAACCAGTCTATTGGGTTTATTTTATGTTTACATGATTTTCTATTAGACTTAGGGCAAGGCCAGATGGGGAGATTCGGGGGAGATCTGTTGCCTGGCGACTTCTCGCTGCGACTCATCTCCCCCGAATCTCCCCGAATAGCTAGTCAGCGCTGTGCACTCTCTAGGCGTAAAGTCACCTGCGCTTGTTCACACGCAGCGGTGCGATTTTAAAAGTCGTTCAAAACAATTTTGAGCGACTTTGAAAATCGCGCCGCTGCGTGTGAACAAGCACAGGCGACTTTACGTCTAGCGAGTCTGACCTTGCCCTAAGTCTACTAGAAAATCATGTAAACATAAAATAAACCCAATAGACTGGTTTTGCTTTGGATCAAGTGCAAGTTACTGTTTTATTATCCCCCGAATCTCCCCGTCTGGCCTTGCCCTCATCCTGAAAACCCAAGGTCCCGATCATATTGGATAACAGGTCTTCTAACAAGCTAACGTATTTGCTCTTGATATGTTGAAGAGTGGAACTGACATAAAATGAAATCTTTTAACAGATGTTATTCTCCCAGATTTCTCAAATTTCCTCATCAGTCTTTGCAAATGGAAGCATATCAATATCTGAGAATGAAATGTGAAAGAAACTTTCCATTATGAGGACATTTAGAATGATACAACAGGATGAACATTTTCCAGGCATCAAAAAGCAATCATATGCAATTTTCCTACAGTAACAGTTTGTACAAATACACCACTTTATAAATCAGAAACTCATTTACTGCAGCAGTGCATCAACAAACATTATATACCAGTCACTTGTGGCATGACGAATTCCCCTGGCGAGATTATCCAAACACCGCCTAATCATTTATTCATTTAAAAAAACTCATTAATACAGCAATGTTTCTTTTGGTTGCCTCTTTACAAGCATTGATGCCAACTTTAAGCAGCAATTCTCAATGGAACTAAATTTGTAAAGCAACTCGTGAAACCGAGTATAAATATCCTGCTACTGCTTGCCTGACATCTACTGTAACAATTGTAAAAGTATCAGAGCAAAACGAATGCAATATATGGTTAAAACCCTGACTCTGTGGCAATCACACACATCCTGCTAAAGTACAATATAGAGGAAAGATTCACATGTTTGACTTGCTGAGTGCATAATTATCAGTTAACAATTACAAGAGGTGGTATCTTGTATATCTTAAGTTACAATTAATTTGATCTTCTGACGGCAAATGCTATTATGTAATGTACACACATATACGTAATTCAAATCTAATCCTTCTTACCAGTCGGGTGCTATCTGTTAACACAACCACATGCAGGTGTCATCTATCCTACAACCAATTATTCATTTGTTTCCATTATTGTAACTAAATTTGACCACTGTTCTGATTAGTTGCTGTAGGTTCCTGGACCAAGCAAATGTTGCCCATACGACTAGAAAATGCCCTTTCAACATACAAGTTGTGACAATTCAACTGTCCATGCAATAAGCCTCATTGTAGTCTAAAGTAAAATTGCCTACCAATACAATACACTCTGAAATTGTAAGAACAGTATCTTTCTACATTAATTCCACTCTCAGAGGGATTTGGAACTGGCAAACCCTGAGCACTTATGGATCAAAGTCTGAACGAGGAACTCACCAATCAAAGTCACAATAAAATAAATTAACTAACAGATATGAAGGCACACACTTGTGTTGATAGTAGTAAATAATAGTAGAAAAATCTTGGGTTAGTATGTAAAACTCACCAGTTGTGAGAAGTGGTCCAGGTGCACCACCCTGAACCCTCAGCTTTGGGAGTGGATCACCGTGCAGTATAAAGAAAAAAAAGGCAGGCACTTGCAAAGACCAATCTTCCAGGCAGGCTTGTCAAATCATCAAGTAGTTTATTTCAGTGCTCAAGGATACAGCCTTACGTTTTTCATATCATCCAGATACTTAGGGGCAAATTTACTATTGTTCCCCAAAAATAATTTGTTTCAATTTGATATTCGATTAGCTTTCAATTTGCGAATCTTAATCGAATAGTTCTAGGCTACCTTTTATTTGATATTCGATCATTCGACGATCAAATACAAACCTATTCGATCAGTCGAATAAATCATTTGACTGAACGCAGAAATCATTCGATCGTAGGAATCGTAGGAATCCTATTTGATCAGGACTTAGTCTCAGAAGCTTATGGGAGTGCTCCCATAGGCTTCTATTGCAATTCGGTAGGTCCAATAGAAGAATCTTTTTTTAAAAATCCTTCGCTGATCGAATGATCAAATATTCGTTCATTCGAATCTATTCAAATGTATTCGATCATTCGACCATTCGCTATTCGATGATCAAATATTCCAAAATTCACATATTCAACCAAACGAAGAAATCCTACATTTGAAATTCGATCGAACTTCGAATCCTTCACCTGAATTTAGTACATCAGCCCCTTAATAGTAGCCTGCCCCTTTTCTTTAAAAGGTCTAAAACAGCCTTGAATCATCATAATCTAAGGAAAAATAGAAAACCTAAAAATGCTTCCATACAAACTATTTTAATTTGTTTTATTTTGTTTAGTTTATCTTATATATTTTTTTTATTAAAATGTTAGGGGCAAATTTACAAAAATTCCTTAAAAATCCCTCAAATCTATTCGAAATTCGATAAGCATTCGACTATCGAATGCTTATCAAATACTTTTAAGTTATCTTTTTTCTCGATGAAATCATACGATTGAATACCGATCATTCGATTTCACGAAAAAATCGTACTTTTTCCTTCGAGTCTCTGAAAAATTTCCACAATTTGAACGATCGAGGCATGTTTGCAAAAGAAGCCTATCGGGGGATTCCCATAGGCTTCTATTGGTCTTCGGTAGGTTCAATCTGGCGAAGTAGGCATTCGAATAAATTTTAAAGTTAAAATCCTTTGATCATCGAATGGTCGAATGATCGAATATCCGACCATTCGATCTATTCGATAATTTGAATTTTCGGTATTCGATGATCGAAGTGGCCAAATTTGCATATTCGATCCTCTGAAAAAATCATACGATCGGTATGCGATCGAATTCGATTAAACTATGATCTCTTCACGTGAATTAGTGTTCTATTTGTAATTGCTAGAATTATGTTATTGCCACCATAAACCTTTAAATAGGTCAGTGAACTATGATCAAGTATCGCTAGAACTACATAATTAAGGGCTTTATTTATTAAAGTCCAATTTTCTCTGGTCGGACCTAAAAATTTTCGTAGTTTATGAAACTTCAACGGTGTTGAAAGTCAGAATAAAAAAGTACTCCAACTCAGATCTGCCAAAATCATGTAGAAGTCAATGGCAGATATTCTGTTTGTATCCTGATCTGGACTAGGTTTTGTTCTATAAAATAAAAGATTTTGTGGTTTCAGGCATGAAATCCGGAAAAGTTGCAGTTTTTGTAGACAAATATGAAAAGTTTTTTTTTTTCCGTGTTTTATGTATTACTGCACTCACACACTTACATGCACACAGACACAAATTATGGTTCTAGTGCAGACAGCCTTGGACTGCACAGAAAAGAAATTGTAGGTATATCTATATTTGAATAGTAACCCCAAACCCTCTCTGCACACAAATTAAGAAATCAGCTAAAAATTGTACATGTGACCTGATAGAAATAAAAAGTGACTGCTGGCCCAGACCCAGATTTATGGGGTTACTAGGTTACTTGTGAATTCTTGTAAATTTAAATATACACAGGTAGGTGGTTAATAAATGTACTGTATATAATGAATATTTGTATTGTAGGTCAGGCAGCAAGGCTTCATCACATAAATAAGACAATAAACATGTCATACCATCAAGGCACATCTATTAATATCACAGTAATGAGAGATTTATTGCTTGGCTTTTCTTGCTCATTTAAATCATGAATGTACGCAGATGAAGAAAAGACTGCAATGTGCAAATGCAGAGGAATGTGCTGGGTTTGTTCTAATAACTAGTGATGCTACTGGTGCTACTGTATGCCTTTAACTCCCTTGTGACTGCATGCAGATCCTTTGCTATGGCAGTGGGTCCAGTATGAAATATCAGCTGGAATTCAAATGGGACTGTAGAGGAGTGTCATCAGCAAATGTAGTATATTAGCAGTTACCTCCTTTACAGTTCCATATAAGTACCAAATAAAAATAGCCAAAGGCCAATCATTTGATTAAGTAGCTCACAGGATCAGTCACTACTGTCTGAATCAATAGCAGTCGTATAAATTGTACATCAAGAATGAAATTGCACTTTCAGACAATTACCATTCAGAGTTAACGGGAATGTTGTATCTCCTGCCCATGGAGGTAATGTGACCCCCATTACCCTAAAGTTTCAAGTTTAAGCATGCTGTATTCTTCACATACAGTATACTACATGCAGAAAAACTAACTAGGTCCACTTTGATGTATACTGTAGACTGTACTAATCTCTGGATGGCTAAGCACTGCATGGCCAAGCTACTAATTAGCCCATTAAAAATTCACTTGCTGCTTACAAGAAAATAACAACAATGCATACTAAATGGGTGTTTAGTATGCATTAGTGGCTAGTGTGATTGCATGTTGTAATGCTTTGCGGCGAAGCCCTGTAAAAGGGCTAACACCAAGACTTTCAACCATGCCAAATGCAAACCTCACACAAAAAACTTATAGATGTTTTGGCCATCTCCACCCAATGGTTGAAGATATGAATTGTGGTTGTAACAACAAGTATGCTATAGCTCCAGTAACATCTCAAAAAGCAGATAAGTAGATGCCTCCAAATGTTAAAAGAACAATAACATCAAATTTTTTTACAAAAAATTAGTTAGAATACAATGAAATAAAAACACCAAGACAAATTAAAATTTCAAATGGAAAACCCTTTATTAAGAAATAACTTACAAAAACTCTACTTCCTGTCCTCTTCAGAAAAGGTGACATGGCGATCATCCATCCTGCTGGGCTCGATTTCTCCTCCCTGGCTATTCCCTGACAGCGCGTAGATCTCCTTCTCTTCATCCCCCTCACAGGATCAGCAGTGGAAGGCGATATTCGGCGGGGTAAGAAGCTCTATGCAACGTCTGTGCGTCGGCTGATTTGGATGAACAACTACTGCTTCTGAGTAGCACTGCTCTCCCTCTCCTCCTCCTGCTGCCGCTGCAACTGAACCATTAATTTATTCCTTCCTCTCCACCTCATATCGCACACACTTGTCCATGAAGCACAGGAGCCTGTACCCTATCGAACATCAGGGTTGAGCCAGTAGCAGGGCCGGAACTAGGGGTAGGCAGAGTAGGCAGCCGCCTAGGGCGCAGTGATGGGGGGGGGGCGCACTTTAGAAGGGAAATAATGTTTTTTTTTTCTTTAAGTTTTAACTTCACCCCTGTCTCCAGCAGCAGTGTTCTGCTCTATTTCAGTCCCCACCTCCCTCTTACTTGCCCTTTGCCTGGCACAGATCTAGGGCAATATTTTTGCTGCTGCTCTGGCACAGGCTGGTGGCACAGGTGCAGACTTGGGGGCAATGGCTGACGGCACAGGTACAGACTTGGGGGGCAATGCTGGTGGCACAAGTACAGACTTAGGGGGCAATGGTTGGTGGCAGAGGTACAGACTTGGGGGGTCATAGCTGGTGGCACAGATACAGACTTGGGGGCAATGGCTGGTGGCACAGGTACAGACTTGGGGGCAATGGCTGGTGGCACAGGTACAGACTTGGGGGGCAATGGCTGGTGGCACAGGTACAGACTTGGGGGGTCATGGCTGGTGGCACAGGTACAGACTTGGGGGGAAATGCTAGTGGCACAGGTACAGATTGGGAGCAATATTTTGGGTGCTGCTGGCTGGCACACGTACAGTTTGATTCATTAATGTGTTATAAGGTTTCTTTATTTAAGAAAAAGTAAATAGCTGGGAAATGGTCATACAGAACGGGGTGGGGCGCTGATTGAACCCCTTGCCTAGGGTGCCAAGCTACCTTGGCCCGTCTCTGGCCAGTAGCAGCGGGCTCCTCAGTAGCAGCACAAGTTCAATAAGGGGATGAGTTTGTCCCCTCACTGCTCTCTTCTGCGATGTTATACAGAAACACGTTATCCAGATAGTTCTAAATTACGGAAAGGATATCTCCCATAGACTCCATTTTATCCATAAATTAACATTTTTAAAAATGGCTTCCCATTTTCTCTGTAAAAAGAAAACAGTACATTGTACTTGATCCAAACTAAGATATATATAATCCTTATTGGAAGCAAAACCAGTCTGTTGGGTTTATTTAATGTACTGTATACATGATTCCAGTAGACTTAAGGTATAGATCCCAATTCTTGAAAGATGCATTTTTGAATAACTCAGGGTCCTGAGCATTCTTCATTCATCAGCCCCCATATCTGTATACTGTATCTAAAGACTTCTGGCTTATATTGTCTAAACTAAATATGATGATTATTTATGATTAAATATGGTGAAAATGATTAAAACAGAATTGTTTTTATTATGGAAGTATATTCTACCTCTCATCATATACACTCCCAATAATTCAGCTTTGTTGTCTTTTTTGTCAATGCTGGAATCTGTAGCAGAACCAGTGCACTCTGGAGTCTTCTTGTTTAGCATATTAATTAGCAGAATGTTGTAAAAACAAATATTTTTAGTTCTTCGTCTGAATGTCAGCTTGACACTTGTAGCTAATAAATTAACGAGTTTAATGTAGGAAGTCTTTCAAGTCCATTGTATTTAATTAAATAATACATTTTTAAATATGTAATTAAATTTACATGCACAAGTGTAATATTTAGATATTGTTCACTTCACCCTTTGGAGTAATGTTCAATCATCTTACATTGTGTGTAATTAAATACTACACATAGGGGGCTTTGTTTCACAGCTCAGAATCTGATCTTAACGCAAGTCTTTAGTGATCACATTCCAGTGAATAGCAAGAACCTTAGGTAAAAGACTTCTAATGATCATTGTATTCAAATGAACCCACGCAACCACTATGAATACAGAGTATGTAATTAAGTAAATTCAGAAGCCTGATGTTTTCAGAATATTGAAGATTTCTGTAAAACATTCCTCCAGAATGATTTTAAGCGAGTAATAAGTAGTTATGTATAGCTAAGTTCAGGCCTTCACTGATTTAGCTATTCCATCTGACACCTTTTATCTTCGATGATATGTAAATAAATAAAGCATCTTTAAAGGATATCTAGTAAAAGTAATTCTAAAACAACTGGACTGCTGAGTAATCATTGAAAACATTTCACTACTCCTCTGAGCAGCTTCTTCAGTTCAGCTTTTGCTTTATGTTTTAATTAAGAAATGTTAAGAACCTCAAAAGAGATTATAAAACTATTTACCAGTTCACTGAGAAGCCCCTAATGATGAGCTGCTAGAAGACTGCTGCTTAGAGAAGGGAGGGACTTGTTTGTTTAAAGATAGACAGGTATTATGGGTATATTTATCAAATAGTGAAGTTAAAGGTCACCATAGTCCTCTAGAGTGAGATTCCACCACTCTCCATTCATTTCTATGGGATTTTTAAAAGAGTATTTATCAATGGGTGAAAGTGAAAGTTCATGCTTTGATAAATACGCCTTTCAGAATACCATGATCTAGAACTTCACTCTTTGATAAATATACCCAAAAGTTTATGGTTTTCTTTATTTATATATATCAATTGTGTCTAGTGATGGGCGAATTTATTAGTGGCAAAGTCCCGCAATTCACGAAACACCGGTGAAATTTTGCCTGGCGAAAATTCACCAGCATCTAATTTTGGATGCGGGCGTCCGTTTTTTGGATGCTGCCAATGGGCGCCAGCATCCAAAAATGAATGCCGGCATCCAAACCGAGATGCGGCGAAACGCCGCCAATTCACCCATCACTAATTGTGTTTTATAAGAAGTGCAAGGTTATTTTCATGTTATGTTTGGTGTATCTGTTTGCTTGCTTGTAAACTGAAGACTAATCAAAGCAGAATTCTATTCATGGTGAAAACAACCTTTTCCTTTAGCTACAGCACTAAAGTCCGTCCTTCAAAGAACCAATACCATAAACAAGAGATTTCTGCCTGCACAAATTACTGCAGAGGTCTCCCAGGTTCAGAAACCTCCTCTATACAATGTAGAGTATTCAAAGCTATTGACTAGCAGGGAAACATTAAGGTTAGGCAATTATCCACTGAAGAATATTTAGAAAATGTGTTCATGCGATGCTGCAGTTTTATAAGTGTGTGCCTTCTATGGCAACCTTACAAGAATTTGCCTTAAAGCACAACTAGAAATTGGAAAGATCTGCTGTAAATGAATAGGTGCTTGTGCATGTGCTGTCATCAACAATTACAAAATACACTGAAATCAAATTAAACATTCACAGAGACATAAGCAAGACAAAAAACATCAACAAAGACTTATGTTGAACCTCTTGCTGCTTTGTGCACTTAGATCCCATTTTGCTCTATTGAGTGATAGTGGCCACCACTGCTTAGCACCTGGCTAAATCTTTGCTCTATGTTGCCTATGACATATAAGAAAATGTGGAAAATTGTTCCAGTATAGTTGCACACAGAAAATGAATTGTTCCAGTGAAGAAAATACATTGTTGAATCTGAAACCCTCCATAAAAAGTGGGGTTGACAAAAGAATATCACTGTATTTATGCAAAAATGTTTTTACAATACATGCCCTTTAAGAAAAACACTGAAATATGTGAGTAGTATTGTCACTATACTTGGCTTAGAGGTTTAGCACTTTTTATTACTGTACTCTGTTTTGGGACAGAAAAAAAGATAGTTTTTTCACTTTGAGTTATGGTCCTCCATCAATGAGTTGATTTAATTTCCTTGACTAGTATTGATAAAACTAATGACCATGTCCTCATTTCAGAAGGGGCAATGTAATATGATTAGCTAGTGCAAAAAAGTTCGCAAAGATGCCTTTGAATGTTATCAACCATGTTTGCTAATTTTTTGATCTCAGCAACTTCCTCTCAACGTTTGCAACCAAATTGCTTTTGCGAACGTTCGCAGTGTATGTAATTACTGTAAAAATCACAAACCAATTTTTGTGACTAGTGATGGGCGAATCTCCCGTGATTCGCTTCGCCTAAAGATTCGCAAATTTCTAGAGAAATTCGCGAATCGGCGAAAAATTCGCGAAACGAGTCGCGGGACGCTTTTGATGCGCGTCCCGTCAACTCTGCGCGTCGCGTCAAAAAACGACGCGCGACTCGTTTTTTTGGCGAAATTTCGCTGGTGATTCGCGAATTTATTCGCCAGCAGCGAATCGCGGGAATTCGCCTCGAATCTAAGGGGGGGGGATTTGGGCCCACCAAAGCTGCTACATGAGAGACCTCACAGTTATCTTGTTTTTGTGGTTAAACCTGGCAATAAATTTATTATTCAACCATTAGAGATGAGTGAATTTGGCCTGTGAAACTCCAAACTCAAATTGACAAAACTTCAAAAAAATTTACGAACTGGCAAAAAATCCCCAAAACCTAAACTTTTTTGTCTTAGTGACTTTTTTGTCTAAATGCATTAAAGTCAGTAGGCTTTTTTTCTTATGCTGACTTTTTTGTCTCAACAACAATTTTGTCTTTAATGCATGAAAGTCTTATGGGAACTTTTCCACAGCAAATTTTTGCAGCAGTTTCGCAAAAAATTTCACAGGTGGTGAAGTGTGGAATTTCGTGGGAATCCTTGCCTACTGAATAAGTTCACTCATCAATATCAACCAGTTCTTTATCCAAGTACAGATATTATATAGACATACTTGCAGAGCCAGGCCACACAAGTGCGCTCATATGCCGATGCGTATGCACAACATGATACCGCCACGGAAAAACCATTAACTATGTACCTGACTACAAAAAATATATAATTGTAAAATCATTGTAGTAATCATTTCAGCAAAAGCTGACACTTGATAAAAATGGAACAATAAACCACAAAATATGCAATAATATAATTCTGCAGCTCTTTGGGTTTCAAATTTGGGATGATTTGTCTTCTTTACTGTCATAACTTGGCTCCTAAAGAAGCTTACTAAACAGCCATAGTATAAGTCAATCATCCAGCTCATGATGATATGCATATATAATGCATCCAGACTTTCTGAATTTTCTTGAAAACCTTTCACCACTAAGTTCAACTGAAGAAGCAACTGGGATGAGTGGTGAAATGTTTTCAAGTCCAATTGCAACCATAGACAACCATAGTACAATACGATACAGTACATATGCTTCATTTTCAACAGAAATGTATTGCGTTAAGTCAGTGGTGCAAGAGCCCTTACTGAAATAGAAAAGATGGATAAACTACTAGTGATGGGCGAATTTGTCACATTTCGCCGTAAAAATCATGAATTTCCGGTGAAATTCCCAAAATGGCACAAATTCGTTGGTGAAGATGTGCCGAATTTTCACTGGTGATTCGCAAATTTATTTGCTGGTGGCGAAATGCGGGAATTTGCTGTGAATTCGCTCTTGGCGAATAAATTCACCCATCACTATAAACTACCATTAAATATTTCTGGCCAATATTATGAAAAAAGCTAATTTATCTATGTTATGTGTAATTATGCTTTCTACAAAAAAAATGTTAGCTGGTGCAAATTTTAGGCATAAAGAAATGTGACAATTTCTTTAATGGAAATAAAATGATTTTATAAGAAAATGTTCTAGTACCCATTTTTGTGTTGCTATTCTTTTCCACATTTATTAAAAAAGGCATACTTGAAAGTGTGTGGCATTTTGAAAGGTTTTTGTCATTTATAGAAAGGAATCAAAATGATGAGTGCATTTAAAAACAGCCTGTGGTAATTGATCTTCCAGGAGAAGATAGGGGTGTTGTGCTACTGTTTTATGAATTAATTATCAGGTGAGTCAAATGTTATTTTATCTACAATTGTTTCTTACATGGCAATATAAGAATCAACACAAGTAGGTGGCACTGTTTTAATATGTAAGTTGCTTCTTCAGAATATGCAGTACTTCATCTTATCTTGTATTTTTACATGCTGAATCATGCCAGCTTTATTAACGCATAAAAATAAATATTAGTCAAATTATAAATTTTTTCGACATCCCAAGTATATTTTAATCTCTTGTAAAGAAAAATTATCGAAGTTAAGAGGACATGCTGTATCTAATATTGTAAATAAGACATGTCAAATATGGATTTATTTATACCTGTTCCAGTATGTTGGGATAAAATCAGAATTTTATCAGTCCCGTTACCATAGATGTTTTCTTCTGAATTGTGCTTTGTAGATGGTTTATTAAGGTAAATGTTATGTAAGATCCCATGGCATATTAAGATATTAACGTGTTAAAGGCTTACAAGGTATGGATTTACCAGTGACCCAGTATGTAGCTAGTTACTGTGTACAAACACTATATCCCTGTATTTCACATTATATATATATATATATATATATATATATATTTAGTACATATAGTATACAGCTCCAGTCCAAATGGTGGTAGTGTGCAGTCTGCCCACATTATGGCCACAATTTATCTACGTAAACTCCAAGGAACAGGTTAGTAAAGATCTCACACTGACAGGAGTCCAATGCTAATGTATTGAAAATTGATTTGCTTAATTTAATTTGAGTGCGCAATTCAAGGTAGGAAGAAGAAAATAGAAGAGTATAATAAGAATATAAACATTTACAGATTGTCACTGTATATGATTGAAAAAATCCATAAATCACTCAGAAATAGACAGGACCAACAACAGATAACTCATGTCCACCATCAGGTTTTGAAACACCATCCATATTAGAAAAAGGTACATGTTTTCAGGGGTTAAGACAACAGTCTAAAAAGAAAAGAAAGTGTCCCAAATGGTCAATGCTAAACAAATTCATTAAAAAAAACAAATTACTTTTGTAAAATAAAAATAAAAATTTTGAAGGAAAGGAAGGAAATATTTCATGTGTATTCTTTTCTGGCAAAAAGTGAATTTTTTTGCTAGCGTAGTCATTTCACCCTTTAGTAAATCTGCCCCATTGACTTTTTTGCTGCAGTCTTAAAGCATTCGCTCATAAAAATTGAATACTGATGAGAATTAAGCAAGAATTCTATGACAATATCATGTGCTGGACTTTCATAATTCTCATATTACAATGGGAAATAATTTAAACTAATACTTTTTGGTGCACCTTTTCTGCATCCTTCTTGAAATCTAGTAAGGTTCCTGTTTTTAGCAGTAACTGTGCTAATGATGTATACTGTGATGTTTACGGCTTGTAAGGAAATTGCAGAGTGCTAAAACAAATAAGAGTAAAATCGTAGTTCATGTTCATTAGATGAAACTATGAAGCAATGATTTTTCTCCAGATAGAAAACACAGATATGAAGTAAAGTTTATTGAAATACAATTAATGACCCTGTCCAGAGTCAACCAAGAATTAAAAGCAAAAATTAATTATCTAGAACATTTATTGGATTTTTTGTCTCAACAGTAATGTAAATATGGAACATGAAAATATAAAGTACTGTATTCTGTTTAAAGGGAATGTGTTCATTATTGGCTATTGGAACAAAAATTATATACATTTTGTGCTGACTATGCTATTTTTAATTTCTTACTGAATTCGCATGCTGTGTTGCCTTAGCCTGTTTAAATGTTTATCACTTCCCTTTGGGGGAAATTCTCAATTCTGATATAATGCCCTTAATGCCTTATGTGAGAGTTAAAATCTAATTTTTGGTATGAAGGCAGTGCTACTGTATGTGTCTAGTAAAAGGCATGTGAATAACTTCTATTTTCAGTGGGCTTTACACATCATGTCTTGCATTGTGAAAGGGCTTTTTGGCTCCATTTTGGCAATTCACATAAAGTATAAAAAAGAAAGATCACCACGATTGATGGGTAACTGGGTATGATAGGAGGATGCAGTTAAGCAGAAACATCGAAAATCCAGAAAAAAATATGGTTAGAGGCATGACAGTAATGCTGACAGTACAATGAAGATTATTTTCTTAAAATGAAGCTGCAGTGGTTGTCAATAGTGATGGGCGAATTTATTCGCCTAGGTCGAATTTGCGGCGAATTCCCGCGATTCGCCGCTGGCGAATAAATTCGCGAATCACCAGTGAAATTTCGCTTGGCGAAAATTCGCTGAAAACGAGTCGCGCGTCAGTCGCGCGTCAGTCGCGCGTCGTTTTTGACGCAACGCGACGAAAAGTACGCGACGCGCGCCGAAAACGACGCGACGCGCACCGAAAACGACGTGTCAAAGTTGGCGCGACGCGCGACGGACGCGCGACAAAATTGCCGCGACGCGCGACAAAATGGTCCCGCGACGCGACGTGTCAACGTTGGCGCGACGTGCGACGGACGCGCAACAAAATTGACGCGATGCGCGACAAAATCGTCCCGCGACTCGTTTCGAGAATTTTTCGGCGGAGCGAATCGCGGGAGATTCGCCCATCACTAGTTGTCAAGTAATAATTATTGCTTCTGCATGAATTTACAACTAGGAGCGTGCTCTTATACTTACTGGCTTCCGCACAAGTGCTTACGCCCAGGTGCATACTACTTTCTTTAAAATAACCAAGTGTTATAGACACAGGAACTAGGTGACAAAGGTAAGCAGCAAAAGAGATAATTGCTTATTGAAGAGTTCACTTTTGGGAAGCGTATTTGCTTCTAATTTTCATTTGAAATGAAAAAAAATTCAATTGCTCTACTTGTGAGAATTTATTCTGTGCCAAATACTTAAGCAGATAAATAAACCTCTTCAATTATGATATTTTATAAGCTAATTATAAATAGCAGTAACATGGAGATGTGCTGTTTTCATTTCCTCAAAACACTGCTGCCTTTGTTTTCTGAGACAAACGAGGATGAATGCAAAGAACAGCGAGGTTGCATGTTATATTTTAATTAGGCTTTAATTATTCTGCCATGAAAAGATAGGTAAGTCAAATAAATTAATAAGTTAATAAAAAAACTAGTTATACCGACAAAATCTCTGCAGTTATAATTGCAAGATGGTTGCATGAGCATTTAAATAATAGGCCCTTAAATCACATATTGTTCTGCTGGAAGAAGAGTTACTACTACAAACAATGACAGGTAAAACATAACAGTCCAAAAATGACTAAAAATTTTAATTGTACATATGATTTGACAATAGCTTTATTTATATCCTGTGGATACAAAAATGTTTGAAGCCACAAAAAATTATTCATCTCAATTCCAACATAATAATAATATCCCTTTTTAAATAACCAACATCTTACATTAACCCATTTTACTAAACTGTAGGCAATAGTATCACAACTCACAAACTCACTCACAAACAAACAACTCTGGACACAACACCAAACCATAAAATTAACATACAAATCAAATATACAAGCACATCATAACTACTACCTACACAGAAAATCCTACCGCTAAGCAAGCAGGGGTGATCTGTGGGCTGCTGCCACCTGAGGCAGCAACCCCGATGCCGCCCCCCTTTCCCGCTCAGAGCTTAAAAGTTTAGCGGGTCAAAAGGAGCTGCATCGCTAGTGCAGTGAGCGCGTAATGTGCTTTCTGCACTAGCAGAGTCGAATTTCCGGCTTAAAAATGGAAATTCAGCTCTTAAAGTTACAGGAGGCGGCTTTTTGCTGCACCTGGTAACTGGCCGTTCACTGCCGCCTGAGGCAAGGTGCTCACCTTGCCTTATGGCAGGAATGGCCCTGCAAGCAAGGGTTCTGGATGAGCAAAGGGGCACGATCGTTTACCAAGGATATTGGACTGAAACACAGTTCAGAAGAAGGAACCAGAATAGCGTAATCGGGCAGACCAGGTTGGTACTGGCAGAGTTTAAGGTATAGTCAGACAGGCAAGGATCATGATTGGAGAGTGTAGAATAGTCAGGCAGGCAATGATC
Source organism: Xenopus borealis (assembly GCA_024363595.1). NCBI lineage: Eukaryota > Metazoa > Chordata > Amphibia > Anura > Pipidae > Xenopus > Xenopus borealis. Next base: position 119,415,507 of record CM044432.1, on the reverse strand, counting down.
ATATTGGAGAGGTTAGAGTAGTCAAGCAGGCAGGCAAGGGTCAGCACCCAGGAACTAAACAGATCAGACCTAATAACGGGCAATGAGTTTTGATTCAAAGCCCCTTTAAATACATTTGAATTTCGCACCACAACACAATGATGTCATCACTCTGGCACGTAAAACCAGGAAGAGCACACCATAGAGGAAACTGGCACAAGAGCAAACAGATGCATGCTGCGGCATCCTTGGAGGCATGGAGGCCGTCCTCGCCGGCCACTAGACCACCAGGGTAAGCGGTCCTTACACAAACATGCACAACATTCTTCAATATCATGCTCATATCATTAAATACATACCATCTAGCAAATTTCAAGTGATGAACCTACAAATCTTCCACCACTTAATTAAATCTTTACACTACTTAAAAGATTTCACATAGGCCCAGCCTCTCTAGACAGATGTTTGAAATGCGGTTGCGAATTGACGTCACACTGGCGAATTAGCGCTAGCGTTAGACACTTCGCGCTTTAGTGAATTTGCACCTTTGTCTTCCATCTTGACTGGATAGATACCTTGACTAACAAGGAAAAATACACTCAAAAATTCTTTGATACATGGCTCACTTCCATAACCTATTTACCCCAATTAACAAAGCACCTAACAATACTTGTTTTTCAACAAACTTCCTGGTAAATTACCAAAATATTCTAACACAATTCACTTGTCCATGAGGTGGAACAGGCACTTTTGTGTCCAAACCTCCCCAGACAACTTTCAGCATATATATATAGAATATACAAGAATATAGAAAAACATATTCATACTTATTGTAAACCATGGCTTTGTTGTCTTTCTGCACATGCTCATAATAAAATCATTTACTCAGATTGCATAATTATATGACTGTAGCAGCAATAATAATCTGTGACAGCTGTACTTACACTGATAGTCCATTAAAGGTTTGCTGTCTTTCAGACATGATCAGTCTGTTAGACAATTTGGCTCTCTAAATCTGTAAGGCAAACAAACACTAGAGCATGGCACGTTGAGTGACACAGCAGGATTAAAAAGATGATGAAAGCCTACAACAACAACAATGTAACAACCGATATAATTGTATCAAAAAACACTGTAATTTTTAACTATCACTGCTGCTCTCACACTGCATTATGGCAAAAGTTCCAACAAAACCAACTTGGAAAGCATTTGAAAAACATTCTGAGAGGTGCAATTTTGGTAGGTCAGTCTAACAATGGTGGAAAAACATGTTCAAAACCTCAACTGGCTTATACAGTAGGAAGATGGATTTAAAAATGTGTTTACTTATGTATTATAAATAAAAAAAATTCACCTTGTTTTACTGCAAAAATGATGCCCATAGACTTGTGAATGGCGTTGAGCTTAAAAAAAAAAGACGAGCGTCAAAAAAAAAAGATGCGTGTCAAAAGAAATGAGAATTAGGCCAACCTACAGACCAGTTGGAATAAAAGATGGATGATGCCATTACCGTCCTCGATGGACATGAATCAGATATCAATACACTCAAACAACAAATTGATGACTAACAGGAAAAACTAGAGGACCAGGAGAATCGATCAAGGAGAGAAAATATCAGACTAAGAGGCCTTCCAGAAACCTACAAAAACTTGGAAAAAGAAGTTGGTGCCCTATTGACAACTCTAGCCCCACACCTACCTCCAACCAAGCTAGAACTAGACAGAGTTCACAGATCACTGGGAAAACCACCACAGTTGTGGCAACCCAGAGACATAATTGGCAAATTCCACTATTATCAATCCAAAGAGGCAATAATGAAAGCAGCCAGAGAGACAGGCTGGTTGCAATTTTAGGGCCACCCAATCAAGATCTTCGCGGACCTCTCCTCAAACGATTCAGCGAAGATGCAGGTTCAAACCAGCTTTGGCTATACTTCAGTCCCACAACATCAAGTATCGATAGTCATTTCCTTTACATCTGAACTTTACACATAATGGCAGGCACTACGCACCCGCAACAGTGGGAGATACCATGGAGACTCTACAACGGCTCCACCTTGCAGATCCCACCCCTCAGGCTCCACAGATATTGCAAAGTCCACCTCGTTCAGCCACTTTATCACCGATCTGGGCCAAGGCACAAAGGACCCCCCTTAGGAAAAGAAAGATCTTCACAACAACCCCCTGATGAACGTTCAAGCATTTGAGTAGAGAACTCTTAAGTATTTAATAGGAAATATTAAACTTGCTTTAGGAAACAAAATATACTTTTAGCACCAGTGTGTTGGCATAGCTGCCCCCAAACAATTGGTACTTAATCTAATGTAAGGAATGCAAAATTTGTTACGCCAACCTAGGCCACAATGGCCAGGAAAGTTACTTACATTTCAGAAAGATACATTAAGGCATAGACAGACTTGTTGATAGTCCTAATGGTAATAGTGATTCTTCCAAACTCTGGGAATACAACTGAAAGAAGCCCAGGAACCAGCCAATCGTAACAACTTGAACTGCAGATCCCCCCTTTTATAAAAAATTTTTAGTACACTCTAAAATCAAGAAATAACTGGACACGGAAACAGTTTGGAGAAGCAATCTTTATCGATGTATCCATATACTAATGTATAGGACAATGATTTGTTAAATACTGTTATCCACAATCTGTCATCCTTATTAAACAATAAAAAGTTGAAAAAAAAAATAATAAAAAAAATTGAAACGCATCGAAATTTTTTTGATGCCCATAAACTTTAATTATCATCTGCGACATTTCACCTGTGTAGAATTATTGGCGAAGCAAAATGGGTCAGATTCGCCCATAGAGTAATGCATTCCCTGCTGTCATTTATAAGGATATTAGAAATCACTTCCAAGTTATGAATCCTTTATTACTTACACCACCTGGGATCTGTGTTTTTTAGCAGTACATGTATAGGATCCCTTATCTGGAAACAAATTGTCCAGAAAACTCTGAATTACAGAACGTAAACTAATTTTCTTATTCTTGTAATAATATAATAGTACCTTGTACTTGATCCTAAGGTAGCATAAATCTGTACCTGTGCCTTAAAGGAAAACTATACCCCGAAAATGAATTTTTGAGCAACAGATAGTTTATATCAAATCAAGTGACATATTAAAAAATCTTATCAATCTGGAATATATATTTAAGTAAATATTGCCCTTTTACATCTCTTGCCTTGAGTCACCATTTCATGATGGTTTGTGTGCTGCCTCAGAGATCACCTGACCAGAAATATTTCAACTCTAACTGTAACAGAAAGAAGTGTTGAAGCAAAAGACAGAACTCTGTCTGTTAATTGGCTCATGTGACCTAACTTTATAGTTTGTTTGGTATGTTTGTGTACACCGTTGGATCCTAGGATCCCAGGAGGCTGTCCTTATTTTTTAAAATGGTTATTTTCTATTTATGATTACCCAATGGCACATGCTACTAAAAATGTGTATTATTATGAAAATGGTTTATTTACATGAAGTAGGATTTTACATATGAGTTGTTTTATGCAATATCTTTTAATAGAGACCTACATTGTTCTGGGGGTATAGTTTTCCTTTAAAGGTTCAGTGTAAAAAATAAAATTGGGTAAATAGATAGGGTGTGCAAAATAAAAAAAATGTTTGTATTATAGTAAGTGATGTACAAAGGTCTTTCAGCTCTTTATCTCTTATAAAATCAGCATCTTGAAGGGAAGGGAGGGGCACATGAGACATAACTGTTCAGTTAGTTTGCTTTTGCTTAGCGTTCAGCTAAGATTCAAATCAAACAGTTATGACCCATGTGCACCCCCTTAAGTCATTGATTGGTTACTTTAACACATGCCTATAGTGTTTCTTCCAAATGTAAACGTTTCTGCCTCAATAAGTGTGAATTCGCCTGAAAAACGAGTCACGCGTTGTTTTTTGACGTGACGAAAACGACACGACACGCGTTGAAAACGACGCGGCGAAAATGACGCGACACGTCAAAGTTGACGCAACGCGCGGCGTTTTTGCCGCGACTTGTTTCGGCAATTTTTTTGCCAATTTGCAAATTTTTTGGCAATGCGAAACTGGGTAGATTCGCCCATCACTACTCAACAGCTCTCTTTAAAGACCCAGAGCGTCCCCCTTGGGTTGCAGATATCTCAGAGACTCCTAAAATTAGAAAGTTAATGTTAAATATAAAAAGGGCTCAATAAATAAGCACTAGTGATGGTCGAATTAGTCAATAGTCAATACATTTCATGTGTTTAGATCCCCTTTAAGAGTACATTGACCAGTCAACCAGCTAGGTTAGGTTTTCTTGAAGCAGTTTATTCTACCAACTACCTTGAATACATACTATGGCTGCCAAAGCCCCAAAGTGGCTTGCTTGCTTGCTTTCATTTATCAAACAGGAATTGCCCTAGGGATTATTCCTAATCGCTACCTGCATCTTTTATTTGTAAGATATTGACTATAGAACTCACTTAAGTATCAATATTAACATGTACAATGGCCATGAGACTAATGTCTTCCTCATTTCTGATTCTGGGAATCAAACTAAATAGCTATTTCTAGAACAATATGTAAATATGCCTTGTGTGGCACTTGATGGAACTTTGTTACTCTTCCATGCAGTTTACCGATATGCAATGCTTAATAATTTCAGAATTTCAGTCCTTTTCATTAAAAATCCAGTCTAGGTTGTCTGGAAGCAATTGGAAGACAAATTACTGAAAATGATAGCAGCTTTTTTTTTAATACAAAAACTTCTGAAATGTGAACATGATTTTTGTTAAATATGGTTAATTTTTCTGGTTCTATGATTATTGTTCATTCAGATGATCAACATCAAACAGGAAAACCCACATGGAATAAATTAGGTCACTCCTGTTTAAGTTTTTAGATCTCATAATGTGTGGCTTGTGGTTTGTCATGTGTTTTACATCCAAAGAGTTGGCTGTACATTTCCCAAAGTATTTCTTTGCCAATGATCTTTAATTCACCTCAAGCATTGCAGTGTCTGGAAGTCTGGAAGCGATCATATGTACTTTAAGTATGTATAAACCTCTTCATTTTATTAGCTTTGAAACATTTTGCGGCATGTCCAGAAATGCATTAATTATTTTTGTTCCCGAATGTAAATTTGAAATGAAGCAAGATGCAGAAGCACTGCTTAATGTAGTAGGGAAATTGCAAGTGTAGATGCCGTTATTCCTACTGTATATCTCTCACTGTTTGACATAATAGGAAATATTGCTTTAGACTATATAATAATATACAGAATTAAGAAGGTGATATATGTGGTCAATTCAGTTCATGTGATGCAAATGCAAGAGAATTATAAAACTTTAGATAGCTAGGAAGGGGTAGGGTTCTTTTTCCACAGCATTTTCAAGGGGCAGCTAGATTTTACACCATCATTTTAAACCAAAAATTAATACACAGGCAGATAAATATGGTATTTTTTACTCAGAAATAAGGATGAGACTGATTTAGTTGCCAGCTATGCAAGAGCTAACTACTAACTGGAAGTATAACACAGCTTCAGTAGAAATGAACAATTATAATATATTTAGGAATTATACTAATGTTTTCGAAGATGATTAAACATTGTCAGAGCAGAGCAGAGGGAAATTTGCTCAGTGATTGCTTAGTAATGTTTTTCTATGAAAACATTCAGATTGTACTGTATTTCATACTGAATAGGAGGCACAAACTTCTTTCTGCTGTCCCCTCATTAAAATATTTCCCAAAAGTGATTAAACTATTCCCATGTGGTGCTAACATTAGTGGTGATAATTCTAAGCATTATGATGAGACAAATATCATGAGCTTTATTATGAGGGAGAGCAGTAAGTACTTTTCACCTCATGTGTATTGTGCATTACCTCTACTCAACCATAATTTCTCTTCCTATAGTATGGCAGCATTTTGCATTCTACCATATATACTATATATATATTCAAAACCCGACCATCAAATTTTTTGGGGGGCCATTTTCAATCGAAAATCAACCTATTTCGATCGAATAGGTCCATTTTCGATTGAATATAAATTGTTTGAATGCAGCGTTCGATTTGAATGATTCGAATGATTTTTTAAAATAAACTTTGATTTTTCCAGGAAATTTTGGAATTTTTTAAATTCAAATTACTTTGAAATTGAATCTTAAAAATTTTAATTTCATACGAAAATTCACTTCAACCCTTGGTAAATTTTCCCCTTAAAGAATCATATGCAAATTGAGAGTAGGACTGGCCATCCTGGAGATGACTTTGATGTAGTTGTCCATATTAAATATATTGCAATATATGGACAAACACTCCCTGTTTTGTTTAAAGGGTAAGGCATTTTTAGTAGCTTAAGCCACAAAATGTTTCAATGTCCTTAATATACTGATAATGGGTTGAGTGCAGAGGACTTGTTGTAAATACACAAAAGTGATATCAATTGATAGCAAATCTAAATTAGTATCTATTGCCTCATATTTCTGCTGTTTATATTTATTTTGCTTTATGCACAGCCATGTGCCATGTCAGATTTCAAAATGATATAAAAAAGTCAGTCTGCTCTTTTGAAAAATGCAGATCAATTCTGCTACAACAGCACCATTAACTGTATCATTAACAGCAGGAGATCCAAATTACAAGAATATCCCTTATCCGGAAAACCCCATGTCCCAATCATTCCAAATAACAGGTCCGATACCTATATCTCAAAATACCATATGTGACAATAGAATAATGAACAGTTGAATAATAAATAGAATAATGAACGGAACATACTGAAAAATTGTTCAAATTTTTTAAATTATGAGGAATTCTGCGGGTTATTCTTCTCTTGAAACTAGAGGCATGCAACACAATGAACCATTCCATATAACAGTGAATGAGGCAGCAGAGTTCTGCCACATTTTTTCTAATTTTGTTGTTTGCCTTAGCTGAGTTGTAATTGTAACACCCTCATCTAGCATATTCAGTTTGGAAAAAGATGTCAAACATTTTTTTCTTTGAAGGAATTCACTTTTCATTCCTCGAGTCCTAGCATACTGTTTCAGTTATGCTATAATTTCTAGCCTCTGTAGGGATAATTTTGTTCTAACAGCCATGTGTGCTTTACATTTCCAAATTATTCTGCCATGTACACTTCATCTTAACATCCATGGCTCACTTTTAATTTAAGAACAGTTAAAAAACAAGTTTTTTTCTATTCATCGATATATTTTGTATAATGCATTTAAAAAGTATTGTTTTGATTCTTTGGTAATGTAAAAGGAAAACCTTAAGGGCAGATTTATCATTGGTCGCAGTTCGAATTGAAAATAATTTAAAATTCCACCATGTCAATAGTGAGGGAAGTAAAGTCCTTCGAATACGAATATCGAATGTCTTCTTCACTGTAGCTGTTCCAGTTATGACACCCATTGATCAATCTTATATATGTGGACTGCATTATAACTTATATTTTTGATTGTATAATATATGGAGTGTGATCCCAGTTTTCCACATAGGAATTGTTTTTATCTTTACCTGGTTTAGGACGTACATAAGTGGCTCTTGATGTTGTTGATATCGTTGGTCGGACAAGGCACCCTAAGCACTAGTTAGAGCGAATAGTGGCATATTGGACCATTTCCTTTACAGATATGTGGGCAGGGAGAAATGACAAACACACCCGTGGTTGTGCCCTCAAGCCTCGGTCAGCTGATTGGTCCTTCTGGGCCAGGCAGGCATGTATCCTAAATTTCGGTAATCCTCGCTGGAGAGGTACCACCGGATACTTATTGTGTCTGACCTGGTATTGAAGGCTTGAAGTGAATGGTACACCCTGTTTTTTACCAAAATGGTAAGAACAAATGTGTATTGTCTCGCTCCGATGCCCTCAAGGGGTTCACCCACCTCTACTGTAATTGGCACTGTGTTGCCTTGGTCGTCACATGCTATTAGTGCTGGCCTTTTTAAGGGTTAACAACATGGAGAGCCCGGTGTTATAACCAGTTTTTTTTTATTTTCACTGTGACTCATCACTGTGATGTCATCTAGGGGGGTGGGTCTTATCATCACTTAGCCTCACTTTGGGTATATATTGTGGTTTGTGTCTCTGCACTGTGTTGCCTTGATAAAGGTCCTTGTGTGGGACCGAAACGTTGGATTAATAAACTCTTCTTAATTTCATCACCATTTTTGATCTTTTTTGCAAATCCTGTGAGTGCCATCACCTTCTGCTTCATTTTGTATTTTATATGCATGAGCACCCAGATATCGTTTACTTTCAGGGTGTGCGGCCCATATCTGCTGTTTCTATATATATATATATGCAACATTGCAAACTGCTATACCCCTCCCCAAAATAAACAAGCAAATCAATTTATTATAAATAATGATGGGCGAATCTGTCCCGTTTTGCATAGCTGAAAAAATCGAGAAATACATCAAAGTCAATGGGCGTCAAAATAATGTTGATAAGCTGTCAGGGATGAGGTGGAGCGACAGAGCGGCGCAAGGGTTAAGGGTGCAGTCTGCAAGCCAGGAGTTAACAGCCGGTCAGTTCGGCAGCCTATCCGCAAGAGACAGAGGTGTGTTAAGGGCCTGAGGCACTCACGCGGCTGCCAGTTCAATGAAACCGAGCGTTGAAACCGAGCGTGTGTGCAGGCGCTCTGTGAAGTCTTGCGAAAGCAGGGAATCTGAGGCCGACCTTGTGTCAATGGTTAGCGCTTGAGTAGCGCAAGGGGTTACCGCTTCCCTGTCTGTACATTTATCTTACCCGTTCTGCTACAAATCAGTAATCCGTTGCTTGCTTCAGGGAAGGGGGAACACTGAGCTCAGGAGTCACGAGCTGGGGAAATTACAGCGCAGCTGCATAAAAACTAAGGCTGCCTGAGTTGTTACTTGATTCTTATTCCCAAGTTCACAGTGTTTCCACTTGTATCAATCTGCAATCTTCCCCTTTTAGCAACATTGTTGCCGGTCACAGCCACTGGGATCTATAACTAAGTAGCTCATAACATAAGCAAAAATTTTTATACACCCGACTATTTAGCCCAACCGCATTAAAGTCAATGGGTGTTTGAATAACTTTGATGCACATCAATTTTTATGTGCACCAATTTTGACATATGACAACTTTTGCATAAGTTTTGCAAAAACATTTGCGGGTGGCAAAACACGGAAATTCTTCACAAATCCATGCCTGACAAATTAATTTGCCCATCACTAATTATAAACCTAATAATTTTATATGCACAGTAACAAAATAAAATTCAAATACTTATCTGCACTCCCTATTTTAATCACAAATACTATTTTTTTTTTGTAAATTCTTTATTTATGCATTTTGTAGGGAAGGGGTACAGAAAGAGGGAGGGTGGGTAGTAGGGGTAAAAATAAAAACACAGTAGTACAAGTAAATCTTTCAGTAAAGCAAGCATATTAGCAATAAGTCATAACTCGATAGAAGGAGTCAATATTTTGATAGAACATTTCAAGAATCTTCAGTGCAAATTACAGATTGTACACAATGAGGGTATTACTAATTGGGAACAATTGCTAGTTACTAGAATCGCTTTGACATTACAAAACATTAAAATGGAGATCCAAAACAAATACTATTTTAATCAATGTTTTCTACCTACCCCATTCCCAATCATAGGAGACATATCAATTGGGAATTGATATGCTTTTGATCAGTTTTAACTTATGCTTTAATATAGATTTGTTTTAATAACATTAGATACTTTAAAGATAAGAGGTTTAAGTCATTTGTCCAGGTTGTGATCAAATTGCAGAACTAAAACATGATAATTTAGGAGGTTGGACGGTTTGCTTACAATTAGGCAAAGACATATCCGAACATAGTTGTGATATTGCACTCATGACTTGCTTAAATTACATTTAAAATTATGAAAAATTTATTAAAATTAAATAAAAGCATAAGATAACGGGCCAGCCAGTTCTTACATATGATTACATATTATCAACAATTACAAAGTACACATGATACACCAGTGATTCATCAATTCTTAATTACCATTTCATGTGTGAAGCTTTTAGGTGATGTAAATTGCAAGTGATCATTGCTGAAAATGAAAGGTCGTAATTCCCAGTGCCTTGAAGTGACTTGCCATCAGAATGGATAGTTCTGTTTAAATTTGTACATGTGATATTTGGGAACATCATTATAGGAAGTGCAGCATTATATTCTGAGACTGGATTGTAGAACCCACTACAATTAGTTATACTATACTGTGCTACTATACTGTGCCACTTCCCACAAGGTATATTGTCCATTGACCAGGTTTCTGGTGTACAGACTATACTATAACTGGAAAATGAGTAAGGAATCTCTATGACAAATGAAAAAGCACTCATACAGGGCAGTACTAACAGTACTAACTAAAGTAGATAGTAAGAAAGTGTGATGACAATATCGATCTTGTTTGCAGTTTGCTGTCCTCCCTCGAAGATCATCAACAGAGGTGCATGTGCTCTGGCAGATCACAATTTTGACATGCGTCTCTATATTTAAAACCATGAAGAGAACTAGGATATACTGTCGTTTATTCAAACATATACACATAAAATAAATATATTCCCCCAAAAAAATGCAAAACATGCAGCCATTGTTATTCATCCTTCAACATCATATAAGGCAGTACTTCCCAACCAATCACAGCCCTTATTGGGCACCCCCTAGAAACTGTTTTCATGCTTGCATTGCTGCCAAACTATTTTTTAAATAATAATAAAATATGTTGGTGACCCCAATCTAAGGTCTGAGCAGCAAAATTGTCTCCAGCTACTTATTAATGGGTATTGCTGATCCTCTACAGCTTTAACAGTATCTCTGGTCTCGATGAAAGCCATTTTGAAAGATAAAAATGTTTGAAAAAATCTATCTTTAAACTAATAGAATCCCTAAAACTCCTAGATCTCTTAAAGTGGACCCATCACCCCAAAAAAATATTCAAAATCATATTTTATAACATTAGTCAAGCAAAATGAACATTAATTACACTATATAAATTATTTTAATCTTGTTTTCTTCAGTCTGGGAATTCATAATTCTAGCAAGCATGCAGGAGCAATTTTGTGGACACTGTTATTAAGGCAAGCCTTGCATCATCTCAGAATCTTATTTGTGCACCAGAATGGGGGACCCGATGTCTATCTCCATGTCCTGGCTACAAAATTAAAAGGTTAAGAGAACAGGAGGAATGTGTGGAGAGCAGTGACATCTAGGAAGTGCTGAATGGAAAGTGAAAGTAATTATCTGCCCGCCTCTATGCCTAAGGCATAGAGGAGTGGCAGACAATATTTGATTGACAGCTGAGATTTTTAAATGAGCTTAAAACAGCTATGAATGCTTTAATAAAAATTTGAAATTGGATTTCGTGTTTAATTTGAAAAGGACTTTTATTATGCAGATTTTTGTGTCTGGGTGACAGGTCCACTTTAAAGAAAGGAGAAAAAAATATCCATCACATCTTAATGAAAGTATGTTTGTTTAACAGGTCATTTTTTCTATGGCAGACTTAAGTATTCCGAACCACAATCAGGAAAAGATATTATTTCTTTGTGCCATCTGTTTCTGTTTCTGCTTTAGAGCAAATACATCAGATTAAATATTTGGAATTGCTGAGATGCCAGAAGTAGCCTTTAAGTGCCAAAATCTGGAGATTTATATGTCTTGCAAATGGGAGAGATTTAGCCATAAACACGTCAGTAAAACAAATAGAGCAATGAATGCAAACAAATAAGTCAGATAGAGATATTATATTCATCTTAAAATGTTAATGTGTAAAGTAGTGGCAATAATTATACTGCCAAAAAATGTTTCACTTGCAAAGCAAGGAAGTTAAGAAACCTTGGGAAACTTTAAAGAGAGTTTATTTATTTTAGTACTTCATCACTTTTCAGCAGATGTGATTTCATTGTTGAGTATGTGTTAACTGTAATGTGAGATTTGTCTGAGTCAAGCAATTTCTTATTTTATTATTTAGTTTGTCAGTTTTAGTGAACGGATTTAACATTTCTTCATCACGTGACTCTTCTTAGGCTGCAAACGCAGACTTGGCTCCAGCCCTTCTGCTACGTACTATAGTATACAAATATACTTTAATTGGATCTGACAATTTTATTTTAAGCAGGTCATTTCCCCAGTTTAGTTGGGTGGGGAATTTTATTTAACAACTCCTTATTGAAAAGTATTCTGATTAAAAGCTTACCTCTTTAATCCAAGTGAATGCCAAATCTAAACAGAATTGCTGATTTGTTAATGAAAGTTAACATTAAATATTTTACTCTGTAAGGGGCCCATTTACTAAGGGTCGAAGTGTAAATTCGAATTAATTTCGAATTTCAAAATTTTTTGGCTACTTCGACTATTGAAAAACATACAGACAAATTTACAACGGATGAGATTTACCCACTCTGTGTGTGGATATAATAAAGTAAAAGAAAAAGTAAAAGAAAAAGTAAAGAAAACTGATTATCAGGCAGATATCAGTCATGGAAGCCCGTAGGAGTGCCCCATACATTGGCAGATACTCTTCCACACTTAAAGCTGACATTGCATTCTATGCTATACCTAACAAAAAAAACCCAGATAACATAGTTAAGTCATCAAGACTATAGGGCAAATTCACTAAAGAGTGCAACTTCACCATTGTTCGCTTTGCAGCCATCGCAACACTTTGCCAGGTGAAAATTTGCTGAGACTATGCTAATTCACTAAAGTTCGATGTGCGATGTTGCGCTAGCGTTACTTTGTCATGCAAAGTGAAGTTGCGCTAGCGTTGCTTAATTTGCATACGGAGGGAAGTTAAAGTTCAATGGACATTTATGATCTTTTTCAGACTATCACCCTGTAAATATGAAAAGACCCTAGCGTTTTTTTTGGAACTTAGAAAAATCTTCAACTATTTTTTGATGAACTCCCATCAACTCTATTGCACTTCGCCTGGTCTGAGGTGTCGAAGGCAAGTCTGGCGCAAGAGGTAACGTTCAGTCAAATCCACATCTTAGTGAGCTCGTGCAGTAAAGCTCTTTCGCCAGAGCGAAGCAACACTAGCATACTCTACTTCTCCAACGAAGGGGCGTCTGCACAAAGTATCGCAATCTGCAAAGTAACAAAATGACATCACACTGGTGAATTTTCACTAGTGTTAGTAACTTCGCCCTTCAGTGAATTTGCCCCTATGGATTCAATGGACTTACTAAGGGGATTGGATGCTAATGGAGCAAAATGTAATTGCGTGCCCAGTATGAAAACAAGCACTGCTGCAGGCAAGTAACTTTTATGAGGCTAATTCTAATTGCAATTTTTAAAAACCAGCTTTTGCTGCATATTTAAAATTTCAACCCATTTTAAAGAATTTCCTTCCATTTAGGGATTTGCATGGGGACTTTTTTCTAAAATAAATTTAAAATAAAAATGGCTCCCATAATAAGGGTTGTCACAGTATTATATATTATATTATTACATATTATACACATATTATAAAATTATGAAAGCTTTAATCACAAAGAAATGGAAACTAAAAAATAGTAACATTAAACACAACATTACCTACATAACTTTGGGGCCAGTTTTACATCCATTCCATTATTTCAAGTAAAAAATTGGTTTGACTTAATGAGGCTGCTAGCCAGTAATTAAAGGTAAACTTCCAGGCAGTCACCAGTTGAACCCAATGACTTAGCTAATAATTACAGGTCACAGGGACTCTTCTACAAATACCTTTGTAATCTTTTAAGCAGTATCAAAAGAATACATACAGCTCAATAGAGATCATCTTGTCCTTTTTCTAAAAATATATTTTTGCTCTAATCCTGGGATTAAGAAACACAGGAAAATATAGACATGGTTAACTGAAATAATGTAAGATTTTGTAAGCTAATTCCTGAAAATTCTATAATACAGAGAAAATTTTTTAATTGTTGCAGCTGTAAGACTAAGCCCCAGAAATAAAAGTTGTTTTGAGAAAAGCTTATGGGTGAAAGTAGTTATCCCTTCCATGTATGTACAAATATGCTAGAGGTTTACATGCTGGTAATTTTGCATACATTGGATGTCATTTACTTTTCTTTCTCTGAACATAACTAATAAAACACTAATGGGGAAATGTATGAAAAGGTACAATGATTGTTACTCTACTCACCTATAGCAACCAACCAGCATGTAGCAGTCACTGGTCACATCCTATTGTTGCTTTTTGTTACTATTCCTGGGCAAACATAGTGTCCTTTATTACATATTTGGTTAAGGAGATAAAATTGTGCTTATTCAGAATGGACCACAACATCACCACCCTCCTTGCTATCCTTATAACCCAGTGTTTACCATGTAAGCTTACTATGAAATGATTAGCTAGTTTGAAAAGGAGATTTTCTTTGAAATATAAAGGGAGGCAATAAGTCCAGGCATGAATGATAAACTGAAATATAGTAATGCCCCCAGTAAAGAAAAAAGGATTATGCCATGTCACAGAATGTTAATGATGGCCAGGCCTGCTGTGCTAATTGTTGATTTTATATTCATAAATATATAGGGTTGTTACCCCTTATTGAGTTTATGATAAGGGATGTGTGTTCTATACCAATCCAAGCTGTGGATCTATTTGACACTAATAAGAATCATTCTAACTGCAATTATATGACACAGACTTGACTTAACAAGACCTTAATTAGAGTCATTTATAAATCAGTTACCTAGAAAACATTATGTATATATATACCAAATGTCAAAATAGACATCCGTATACAATTTGTCATATACGTGCACCATGTGGTTTTGATTTGCCAAAAGACCTCAGAAACCAGAACTGACATCCTCACACAAAAGCTGTTTCAAATTAAGTGCAGCAAGTTTTTAAGCACATTAGCAACAAGAACAAGCTGTCCTTATGCTAACTGGCCTTGCTTTGTTCTTGATTGTGGAAAATAGTGCTTTAACTGCTCACTAATTTGATGCAGATAGCTACTGCACCAGCAGCTGCCTTGGCATCTGATTAAACAAGCAAGAAAACATTATTTTTCCATATAAAGTGCCAAAATCCACAAATATCACTTTTTGGAAAATTCTTTTCAATTCTGCCAGGCCAAAAGAGTAAAAGCATGTAAAGAATTACACCTTACTCTGCCTCAGCGCAAAGTCACTCTTTGAGCTGTTTTCTTTTTCATGTCCTTGATGAAAGAGCTCAGATGAAACTAACTTTGATTTCCATATGCACTTTCTGAAAGAGAGAAGAAAAAAATGGGCCCAAGGGAAAGACACTCATGTGGTGCAGAAGGCACCAAGGAAACATGATAGTGTTTGAATTTTAATACGATGAGAGGGTTATACATGGAAACAGCTTTCAGGCTAGATTTAAATGATTTAAATAAATCTTAGTTTTTCTTTGAAACTGAAAATATCAAATATGTATTTTTAATTAGAAAAAAGAGATGAGAAGCCATACTGACGTGCAAACTGGAAAATGCCTTCATTTAAATGTTTTTATTAATAACATGAGAAAAAATGTTTTACAACTGATTTTACCCACTGATTTTATTTAGCACAAAGTTCTCCAATGGCTACTGGAAATCAAAAATGTAGGGCAATTAGTTTCCAGTAAGGTAAGAATACCTGCCCCTCTGGACTTGCTCCTTATATATAAAACAATATCACAAAGCCCAAAAGGACTTTAAGCGGCCCTGTAACAATTGCCATGGGCATAAACAGTTGTAGAAACCCACAACAATATAGCAGAACTACAGGAGCATTTCTCTACAGATTATAACTGATTTGAATGAAAAGTCACAGGTAAGAACTACACTGTCTGACTGTCGGATGAAGACGCTGCTTACTGCGTCCACATCCAACAGTAGCGTCGGATCTAATGTCGTTCGAACCTGAGACTTCATTCAGTCGAATTAGAAATTTGATGCCTGCATCTCCATCCAATTTGTTGCCTTGTTAAACCATCCATAAAATTCTGTTTTGTGAAATCCCATCTTTGTCAGGGCTCCAATTGCACCTTCAGGATTGCTGTCCTCTCCAGCAGCTGTGGGTTTTGATGTCCCTGCTGTCTTCATTAGTTTTATTATAACAGAGCTGCGTTAGCAAAAGCTTACAAATATTTGTTGTTTAGCCTTTTCATTACCAACAATATATTTAGGTTGTCCAAACAAATATGTTGGTAAATGGCTCATCTGTAATAAAATTGGACAAAACATGCTGATTACCAAACTGCACCTATATGACAGACAGGTTTGATCACTGTGCGTTATTTTTATTTAAATTTACAATAGAATCTTGATCACTGCCTTTTTTTAATGTAGATTTGTAGAAAATTAGAAAAATTGTTCGAATGAGTATTCAATCCCTATGGGGCAGATTTACTATTGGTCGAATTCAAGGGTGAATTAATCCTCGATTCGACCAATCAAATTGTGGTTGAATTTTAACCCTTCAAATTAGAATTTGAAGGGTTTTAGTGCAATTCGATCGAACTATTAAATCATTTGATTTGTTCGATTCGAACGATTTGACCATTTGATCAAATTTTTTTTATTTGATCTAAAAAAATTAGAAAAACCCTATTGGAGCTTCCCATAGGGTTTAATAGCAATTCAGTAGGTTTAATCTGGCAAACTAGGCAGTCGAATTAAAATTTAAAGGGCAAGTAATTCGACTGTCAAATATTCGAATATTCAAATAGAATTTTATTGGAATTATTGAAATCATTCGATTCGAATTTTCAAAATTCAATGGTCGAAGTGGCCACAAAAAATATTTGAAAATTCGATTGAATTTCGAATCATTCAAGAGATTCTGACACCTGAAGTCAAACTCTTTTTTACCTCTATTATAATAACTGGCTTTGAAAGCTACTTCTAACTTTCCCATAAGGTATTTGCATGATGCTTTTACATTACCTGTCTGATCCCCCATGTTCCTGTATGAGGGGGCTGCCATATTTGTGCACCCGGCATCTGTTATCATTACAAACTGTAACTAACAGACTGAGATGGGACTGTTAGGTTGGCAAAGTAAGAGTGTCAGAGTGTCAGAGAGTCAGGCTTAGACATTTCAGCTAACAGTAATCTACAAAAACAAACCTCTCAGCAAAAAATGATCAACATGACCTATAGGTAACAATTAATGTACATTCATATGTTAAATTTCATTTTTTAGTGTCAGTATCACTTTAATGTAAATTTAGTAAATCTGCCCCTATGTATTAATATTTTTAGAGCAACCCTTTGCAACAATAACAGTTTCACATCTTTTCAGATAGGTATGCTTACTACGACAAGGGCTTTGCCTGGGTGATTTCAGGACATTCCCACTTTTGATCCAAAAAAAGCTAATCTCTAATAAAATTATACCAAATATGCTGATTACCAAACTGCACCTATATGACAGACAGGTTTGATCACTTTGCATTATTTTTATTTAAATTTACAATCTTGATCACTGTCATTTTTTTAATGTAGATTTGTTGAAAATTAGAAAATTGTTTGAATGAGTATTCAATCCCTATGGTGCAGATTTACTAAATTCACATGAAGGATTCAAAGTTCAATTGAATTTTCAAAAAAGATTCGAATTTTCTAATGTTTTTGAAGACCACTTTGACCAGTGAATCTTGAAAATTCGATCTAATCGAATGATAAAAATCTATTTGAATATTCGACTATTCACCTGTCGAATTACTTCCCCTTTTTTTCAACTGCCTAGTTCGCCAGATCAAAGCTACCGAATTGGCTTTCATTATTTTTGATCGAATAAAAATGCCAGAGAACCATAGAATTATGGATATGGTAACAAAATCCTATGTGTTAGCTTTACAGTATATTGTTCAAAATAGAAAGAACAGCCAATGGTCCAAAATACAAGGAACACTTGAGCATTTGTTTCTATTTGCTAAAAACTAGTTCATTTTCCAGCAGGACAATGATCCTAAGCTTGACACAGACCTTAATAGCACTGCAGTGGACAAAAATAGAACAGTATATTCAAGGTTATATAGATGGTTCATAATCATGCTGGTGTGATGACGATAGCTTGAAAAAAATTGCAAGAAGATGCCTATATGTCTCAGCACCTTAGTTGTCCTAATGAAAAAAATTATTTGTCTGACAAGGTGGCTTTAAAAAAGAACTACTTTGCTTTAAATTCATGAATATTAAGTCAGTGTACAGTATATAATTAGTGATGGGCGAATTTATTCGCCAGGGCCGAATTTGCGGCGAATTTCCGCGATTCGCCGCTGGCGAATAAATTCGCGAATCACCAGCGAAATTTCGCTAAGCGAAATTTCGCCTAAAAAACGAGTCGCGCGTCGTTTTTGACGCGACGCGGCGAAAACGACGCACGCCGAAAACGACGCGTAAACAAAGTGACGTGCGTCAAAAGCGTCCCGCGACTCGTTTCACGAATTTTTCGCCGATTCACGAATTTCTCTAGAAATTCGCGAATCTTTAGGCGAAGCGAATTGCGGGAGATTCGCCCATCACTATATATAATGCCTATGATTCATTCATAGGCAGTACGTTTAGGGCTACTTCTGCCACTTGATCCACAGTATGCCATAACTCTACATTTAAGTAGATCAGCAATCCCTAACCTGAGGCTTGTGAGCAACATTTTGAATTTTTAGAGGTTTTCAATGTATTCATGTTTTAGCACATGGTTTAGCTCTTTTTTGGCTTGTACTTTTTATATTCAGTAACATTGTAGGTTTAGAATTTGTGAGTTTAGTTGTTTCAAAAACCTCTAAAACTACAAAAATTTTACCTTTAATTAATAATACGCTATGATTTTTTCAACGATGTTAAAAAACTAACAACCAGAAGTTAAGCAAATGCTGATTTTAACAACAATTATTTTTACAAATAATTTTAAAAGCACTGAAAATGTTTAATAAATGTGTATTGGAAAGTTGTTTAGAATTATGGTTTCCTTTATTAGGCAAATTTTTATTTTAGGGTTCACGTGCCCTTTAATGGAGTAATTTTCCAGTTATTTTGTCACATCAGTTAAAAAATATTTTCTTCTACATGAAGTGTTCCAATGCTAATTGTAATATAAATATATAAAATGGATGGATCATAATATGACTAATATTTATAATTGTTCCCTTCAAGTAAATCTAAACCTATGTCCAGTTTCATTTATTTGTGTCTTCAGACTACATAATCTCTCTTCTGATCTATTTGACGTTTGTAAACCTTAATTATATTTTGTACAATATATTTCTCATTAAATTTAACTTATATGGAATGTTTAGAAGAAAATGCTGTAATAAATAGGTAACTTCACAAAATTCTTCTTAGCTGTTCTTTTTCTATGAGAGGTTTCTCAAATATTTTGAAAAATATATTGAAAAATATACGTTTCATTTCAAAATTATTCAGTTTTCAGTTCAGTTTAGTATGTTTGCAAATTGTTTAAAAACATATTCACTCAGCTTGGACTCTCTAATGAGAGTAATGGTGGCCATATGCAGGTCAATAGTTGTTAATTCAGTTCTTCCAGATAAGCAACCCCAACTTGGCCAGTTTTTCCTCATAGCTAAGATTTTCCATACCATTTACCAGCTTAGTTGCCCTTCTCTGTACCCTCTTTGTACCCTCTTTAATTGAATAATGTCCTGTTTGAGTGCTGGAGACCAAAATGCTACAGTATATTCTAGATGGGTCCTTACCAGTGCTCTGTAAAGTAGAAGAATAACCCCCGCCCATGATGTCACTGACTGGCATTGCTTGCTACAGCCATGTTTGTTATCTACAAAGATGCCAAGATGCTTTTTCATTATGAAATTGCATAGTACAGTCCCATTTAGGATATGTGGCCTGCATGTTTTTACATCCCAGGTGCATGACTTTATATGTATCAATGTTGAATCTCATTTGCCACTTAACTGCCCAGATTTCCAGTTTGTCAAAATTGTGTTGCAAGGATGCTGCACCCTAGATTGAATTAATTGGTCTGGATTGTACTGTACTGTATGTCACCTGAAAACACTGATACATTCCTACCCATGCGCAAAGACCTCATTAAGCCCAATAGACCTTAAGGTGGCCATACACGGAGAGATGAGGTGGGCGATATCGGGCTGATCCGATTTTGGCCCCTAGGGCCCAACGATCGGATCACAATGCAGGGGATCGCGGGACTGCATCAACGAACTCAGTCTGTTGGCAGCTTTTATCGGCCTGTGTATAGCCACCTTTAGTTTAGAAAGCAGTTGTTTGTAGGGCACTGTATCAAACACTTTGGCAAAATCCAAACAGTTCACTAAAATCACCTAACATCTACTGCTTCCCCACTGTCCAGCATCTTACTTATCTTATCATAGAAGGCAATCAAATTAGTCTGACATAACCTATCCTTCATAAAGCCATGCTAATTGCTGCTCATAATGCCATTCACTATGACAACATTTCTAATGTGATCCCTTAACAGGCATTCAAATAATTTGCCCACCACAGATGTCAAACTTACAGGCCTATAATTGCTAGGCTGAGATCCCTTTTTAAATATAGGTATGACATCCACTTGCCAATCCTCCAATCCATAGGTACCATACCAGAAGAAAGAGAATCTTAGAGAGGGACTGGTCTAAAACTGAACTAAGCTTTAAAGATGTGTATATATTCTATCTGGCCCTGGCCTTGGCTGCTCTTAGTATTAAAGGACAAGGAAAGTTAAACTAAAGAAGTAGGTTAAAAATATTGTACATGATGTTTTGTGCTTGTGTACCAGCCCAATGCAACCACAGTCCCTTAGCAGTAAAGATCTGTCTCTCCAAAGATGCCCCAGTAGCTCCCCATCTTCTTTTCTGCTGATTCACTGCACTTGCTCTGTGTTGCTTTCAGTTACTGAGCTTAGGGACCAACTCAAAATATACAGTCCACATGGAATATAACTCACAGTATAAGGCTGATTAGTAATTAATATGGATAACTACTACATGGCAGCACAGAAACCAATGCAATTAGCATCAGAATTTAATAATCAGCCCTGTAGCATCAGCTTGTGTGACAGGCCAACTTCATTTTCTGGTTGATAATTTGTGACAACCCCTAAGCTTAGCTTCTCAACAGCTCCTCAGAGCCCACTGAGCATGTGAGTGTTGCAGACACTTTCCAAGATGGCAACCCCATGACAAGTTTGAAGCTATGGATCATCTGCAATTGAGAAACTGAAACTTTAGGCTGGTGCAATAAGTTCAGTATATAAAACATGGCATTTTTAGTCCTATTCAGTTTTAGGGTTTCCTTGTCCTTTAATATTAGCTTAATGCCCTGCTGCACTGAGTTGTACTTAAGTTTGACAGAAGGTAAACTTTGAACTAACTTTGAACAAGCTCACATATGCAATGGTTCTAAATGTTCTACCTATAAAACGTATTTGCAAATGCATGTAGCAAGACAATATGATTTACAGACAGATTTACAGTTAATATTTGAACTAGCAGTAGATGTAGGCTTTTAGTCCAGAAAAAGCCTATAAGACTTCCCTAAAAAATATAGCAAGAGGGTACATAAACAGTAGCACTTATGCTTACACTGGCATATATAGAAAAGACATATTTCCCCCAGGGACTGATCTCCTATAATCTGAGTATACATTAACAATATTAAGGGCACATAACTGGTGAAGGAGATAGGATATGGGGGATGTTATCATTGCAAAATCCAAATTTACATCCATTTTATTATTATTAACATTATTAACATGTATTTCTATAGAACCAATTTATTTCATAGCGCTGTATTGTGTCAAAGGATGGGGATCCAAAACATTAGTCTCCCAAATACATGCACAATAAATTTCATATACGTACTGTGAGTGCAAATATTCTTTGCATATACTTTTACATATACTTATGGACTGCACCCTGGCTCTGTTTGTTCTTCTACATGAGTGCCATTATTAGCTTATAATAACAAAGGGCTGTATTTAAAAATATAATATATGAATATATATAATATAAATATACCATATTAAATATATATCTGCAATGAAAGGATTAGTTTCTTAATATTTTGTTTGTACATTAGACAGACTACACAAACTGTGAAATAACAGAAACAAATAAATAATTCAGGTGGTTAAAGTCATAAACAGAGACCTCAGCTACAATCCCAATACAGTTGGGGTCACGTTTGAAGCATTTCCATTTGTTAATGATACATTTACTTAATAATTTATGGGTGCTTATAAGTAACACAAATTAGCTAGCAATGAAAAGCTAGCTATTGACTTGTGACAAATGTGTGGCAGCAAAGTAACATTAAACAGTGGACGAATAGTTCTAATCAAAATAGAAACAAGGAGGAATAAGATAGCTTGCATTCTGTGCCTTTCTGAAACTGAATATATGGAGAGCAAATACTGTACTGTGCACTTCTCTAACCACTTTAAAAATAGATTTATATATAGTTATATTTTTTGCTCACTGTCTTTATAAAGTAAAAAAAGATTACATCCTAATGAAAGCTGCACACATGGCAATTTTAATCTAAAATTCTATATCGATACCTGAGCTAATTGTAATTGACAACATTAAGTCCACTATCTTGCTTATCAGATTCAGCCAACCTTAGTAATGAATTGCAGGGTTTCAAATTACCCTCTGTTTTTCTAAGCATTTTCTATCATGGATAAGCTCAATTACTCCACTTGGTTGAGTGAGCAGAGAGGATCCTGCTAGGGAGCAAGACTACTTCATATGATTGGCTAAAATTACATCCTAACTGCAATTACTGAACAAGTGGACAACTCAAAAGGTTTCCCAG
Organism: Xenopus borealis; assembly: GCA_024363595.1. Taxonomy (NCBI): domain Eukaryota; kingdom Metazoa; phylum Chordata; class Amphibia; order Anura; family Pipidae; genus Xenopus; species Xenopus borealis. The sequence goes on along the minus strand of CM044432.1, from coordinate 119,392,754 downwards.
CATTTGACCTTCCTTTCTGCAGAACACTTGACAGAGCCTGCCTAACACTGCTTTCTATTGTTGGCTCATTGCTAGATTCAAAATAAGAAATGCAAAGGTAACAATGAAATATGTATTACATGGAAAAATAAATGAGCATAAAAATCAATAAATGGTAAAGCATGTGAAATGCAGTAGTAAACAATATCTACATTAAATAGAATGGTACTTGCAGGTGAACCTGATGAAAAAGTGTTCTTTATTTGTGTATTGTGTATATGTGTGTATTTGTGTACCAACTATATATACCTGTATAGATATATATATTTATGTATACACTGCAGATTTTTTAACGGTGTGCCGGTTTGAAGATGTTTTGTATGTATTGTAAGATATGTGTGCAAAAAGGGCACAAAACAGTGTGTATTTAAACAGAATTAGCCTGGTGAAATGTAAACTCCAGGAAAAAGTGTGTTTCAGCAGCTAGTAAAGCTTTGTAAATTCTGTTCCGTAAAAAAGCTGGATAATGAGTCCGTGGAGTGAATGGAATAGAGCAGGGTGGGCTTCCATTCCTTGCTCCATGAAAGGTTTTGCAGCTGTCTAAATAGAGGTAGCTAAGTAATTAGCTACAGGTGAGCTGTAGTTAAAAAGAGGTGTGAGACTACACCTCAGGGCAGCTTCCCCCTAGAGACCTCCTAGAGTGGAGGAGGGTGAGTGGCAGGCCCGGACTGGCAATCTGTGCGTTCAGGCAAATGCCCGATGGGCTGCTTGCTTTAAAATGTAAATGGGATGCTCACCTAAAATGCAAATTAGGTTTGACTTTAATATGTAAATGAGCCAATCACTTTAGAAATGTAAATGAGCTGTCCATAACAGCTAGTCACAGCTAAGCCAATGCCTGCATTTGTTACTGCATATGTATATGGGTTGAACCAGGAATTCTGACCAACTTAGTAATATTAGAGTTGCTTGTTATCTACCCAGTCCCGTATGCTTATGATAGGTATATCAGCAACTGAAGGTTCTAGTTAACCTTGCGGTTCTAGTTAACCTTGCGGTTCTAGTTAACCTTTGGGTTGGAAATATAAATCATACTTTGTATGTGCAGGAATACATGGGCTGCTCTGATACTTTTGCCAGGGCTGCTTTTAACTTCCATTCCGGCCCTGGATATGAGGGTGCAACAAACCACATGAAGCTTCAGCCACAGCTTCCGGTTACTTTACAGTGAAGGCTTTAAGTGCTGTAAACGTGAGTTAAAGTGAACACTAGTGAGGGTGTGTATGTATATATA
>CM044432.1:119283820-119388536 GCA_024363595.1 Xenopus borealis | reverse complement strand
ATATATATATATATATATATATATATATATATATATATATATATATATAAAAAGTTTCCTGAATACTTGTCTAATGGAAATGAATGCCTTGTTAATTCGGTTTCAAGGATCTCCATCGTTTCTAAAGAAGCCTTTGTGATTGTGCTTCACATTTCATTTACATTGCACAGAGAGGTTAATTGTCTCATAATCTTTTTTCTTCTCCCAAAGTCTTTGTTGTGATAAACTTTTTAAAAGATACCATCTTGGAGAGTGTGAAGCAGAGGACAATATCAATGACAATAGGTAATTATACACAAAAAGAGGACACTGGCAGGAGAATTTTAAATGTGGACTAAGCCTATGCTGAGACAACATAAAACAACCCTTTATTGTACCACAACACCCTGACCACTGAAACCCCTTACTCAATAGGAATTCTAAATATTTTATTAGTAATAATAATAATAATATACCCTCTGTTGTAAATAAGCAGATATTGACTGAATTCCATGACCTGTATAATAAGTAGTTCAATAAGGAGAACAAAAGCAGAGGATCCTGTCGCACTATTTGAATAAATGAACCTATAAACTCCTTTGAAGATATTCTTCATGGACAATAAAACATGGTGTGCTCCACCCCTTGGCTATGTATGCCTCCATTTCTCTTGGTTATTTAGTCTGTCTGCTATTTCTTCAAGGGTATTTTATTTGTTCTACAGCCCCCCATCAATTTTACTGTCCTTGCTCTGTTAAAAGAACTTTGTCACTGTTTACACCTACACTATATAGCCTTATACAATATCTAACACAAACAATAACTAGTTCTTCATGTAAGCACAGCTTACATTTTACCACACGCAATCCCTCTCTCATTTTAATTGCAAGCAGTGCTTTGTCTTTAAATCCTGACTACATAACATACCTATTAGTTTTCTCTTTTTTAAAATTCCTATTTTCTACCGTTACTCACGTCTAACCCTATTCTTAATGTAATCAAAAAACAAGAAATCAACACATAGGACAGGAATCAGGAACCAGAATGTTACATTCAGAAATCAGACCACCCAACAAGCTCATTTGACCTACAACTGACAGTAAGTAAGCTCAGAGCTGGACATTTTATAAGGAGGCTGATTGTAAACTCTGAGCACCCATGACCTGAATAATAACACCTGAAGTGAACCATGCCTACTCAAACACTCAAGGATATCAAAGCAGTGAACCAAAAAATTTACCATCTGCTCATATAGAACAAAGATATAGCAGAGTGCATAGAACTGTGCAGGGTGCTGGTTTAAATTCAAGCAGAACTGCACAGTCACCTATAAGGAAGGCATCTACTTGAACTGATCTTCACCAAAAATATACACCTTTCTGAATTAATCAGTGATCCATTCCCTCCTCCTTTTTGCTTGTGCAGTGCACCTCTTGATACAGGGAAATTACTTGAGCTACTGCCACCTCGAGGGCCACTACTATACCGGAATTGTGTTTAAAATACTGCATTGTGGGTAAATCACATTATGACATGCCTAAATTTACAAACTATGGTTGTGGTTTTAAATAATATTGTTAACGTTCCTTGGTCTAAGATTTTAATGTATCACAGGGAAACAGAAAAAAAAATAAGCAGAAATAAATCTAGCAGTTATCTTGAGACAACATTGTGCAACTTTGTAATTTACTCTAAGTTGTACATTTGAACATAAGAAATGAATCATGTAACTACACATATTAATGTGGCTTTGCATATACTTATTATGGGGGGCATATTTATTATGCAGTGTAAAGAACAGCGGGATAATACACCACACATTGTCTGGCTTAGCCATATAAAAAATGGTGCAAAAAACATAGCACATTTTTTACATGGTTTTTCTTAGATTGACCTTCTGGAAGGAATGTAAAATAACGGCAGCAAGTCTGGTGTTCACATGGTTTAAAATAAAACACATCTTGATAAATTTGCCATTTACACAGCTTTTTACACCATTTTTTTGGGTGTTTACACAGCATAATGTATATGACCCTAAGTGTACTAATACTATGATTAGTGTCTCCTTTTTAAAAGATAGAATTTAGGATTCTTTGCAAATATATGTGTTAGAATTAAAATGTCCACATCTTCATAATTGCTAATGACCGTAATGCTTCTTATCATCATGGGGCTTGATCATACAATTACTGTAGTTTGCTACATCTAGCAGCAGCTGTAAGTGGTGCAGATATAACTACTTCCTGAGTCTGCATATGCATTAGACCTTTGTGATATATCTAATGAACGCAGTACACTATTCTTCCCCATTGAAAAAGGGGAGTGGTTGTGGGTGCCAGGTGCTTCAATTAAGCCTTCGCTTTCTGTACTTTACTTGTAAACTGTATTTGAACATCTACCGAGGCACTGAAACAGACAGTTACTTCATGCTCTTCCATAACGGAGCAACTTGTATAATGGAGATAATGATAACACAGGCGCCATAGCTTACTGTAACTCCATTACATTTGCATTTATAACCTTTCAGGCAGATGGAGGAGAGCCCAGATCTCTGATGTGTATTTTTCACAGTAATCTATGAACAGGTTACTGCTCTTTTAATCAGGAAAATAAGTTTCATGCATAATCTTCGTAGCAGAATCAATGCAAAGCACCATGTTTTTTAAACCTTGCTTGTAGTCTAGCTTCTTGCTCCCTGAGGTGAAACTCTTTGCTCTCTCCTATAATGGATTAGTGCAATACAGAGGAGGCGACATATATATATATATACATATACATCCACTAGAATGATGTCTTGTTTGCATGTCATTTGAAAAATGCAAGCTTAGGAAGTTTGAATGGAGCAAGGCACTGAGGAGTCCAGTACTAAAAACCTGGTGACCCAAGTTCTGCCAGATATAACCTGTATGTTCATTAGTTAATTAGCATTGGTATTAGAATTTGGGAGTTTTACCAGTATACAAGTATATACAGTATACAATGCTGCTGCTGAGTTATAACACTTCAGATAAATGATATTCGACTGCTCAAAGTAGTGGAACACATTTTAATGAACTGAAACAGGTATCTTCACTAATGAATGTGAAGTTATTAAAAAACTTTCCTAACTGTCAAGAAGCATCTTGTAAATGTGCTACAATACAATCTGCTGGGAGGATTCAAAGGTTATTAAACATTTTGGTAGTTATTCCAAATACTAAAAACGGGAAGTGTTTTTTACTATAAAATCTGAATCTTTAGTGCGAAAAAAATTGTATTTTTGTTGATTTATTATACCCGAGGATGCAAAAAGCCTGAGTCTGAAAATCCGGCATCTCAGACCTGCCAAGGTTGCATAGTGGGAGAGGTATCTATCGTATTTGGAAATGTCTGTGGTCTGTGCTTGAATTAGCCCAAAAATCCAACTATTTTGGACTTAAGGCAAAAATCCATAAAATTTTACTTTTTGGGAAAAGGCAAGAAGAAAATTTAGTGAGTCTAGAAAAACCTCTGAAAGAATTGTACGATTTGGGGTTGTTTTGCTCAATTTTATCGAGTTTCACCCTGATCCAATTAAATTGTGCTTTTTTGGATTCTAGTTTTGTCAGACTTTGATAAATTACCTCTTTACTGTATGATGGTCTAAAGGAATTTAATTGTATTTGATTTATATTATTTATGTGACTTTTTATGGAAAACTAAAATTGCCTGTTTGTGATACAGTGGTGTGAAAAACTATTTGCCCCATTCCTGGTTTCTTATTCTTTTGCATGTTTGTCACATAAAATGTTTCTGATCATCAAACACATTTAACTATTAGTCAAAGTCAACACAAGTAAACACAAGTAAATACAAAATGCAGTTTTTAAATGAGGGTTTTTATTATTTAGGGAGAAACAAAATCCAAACCTGTGTGAAAAAGTAATTGCCCCCTGAACCTAATAACTTGTTGGGCCACCCTTAGCAGCAATAACTGCAATCAAGCGTTTGCGATAACTTGCAATGAGTCTTTTACAGCCCTCTGGAGGAATTTTGGCCCACTCATCTTTGCAGAATTGTTGTAATTCAGCTTTATTTGAGGGTTTTCTAGCATGAACCGCCTTTTTAAGGTCATGCCACAACATCTCAATAGGATTCAGGTCAGGACTTTGACTAGGCCACTCCAAAGTCTTCATTTTGTTTTTCTTCAGCCATTCAGAGGTGGATTTGCTGGTGTGTTATGGGTCATTGTCCTACTGCAGCACCCAAGATCGCTTCAGCTTGAGTTGACGAACAGATGGCCGTACATTCTCCTTCAGGATTTTTTGGTAGACAGTAGAATTCATGGTTCCATCTATCACAGCAAGCCTTCCAGGTCCTGAAGCAGCAAAACAACCCCAGACCATCACACTACCACCACCATATTTTACTGTTGGTATGATGTTCTTTTTCTGAAATGCTGTGTTACTTTTACGCCAGATGTAACGGGACACGCACCTTCCAAAAAGTTCAACTTTTGTCTCGTCGGTCAACAAGGTATTTTCCCAAAAGTCTTGGCAATCATTGGGATGTTTTTTAGAAAAAGTGAGATGAGCCTTAATGTTCTTTTTGTTTAAAAGTGGTTTGCGCATTGGAAATCTGCCATGCAGGCTGTTTTTGCCCAGTCTCTTTCTTATGGTGGTCGTGAACACTGACCTTAATTGAGGCAAGTGAGACCTGCAGTTCTTTAGATGTTGTCCTGGGGTCTTTTGTGGCCTCTCGGATGAGTTGTCTCTGCGCTCTTGGGGTAATTTTGGTCGGCCGGCCACTCCTGGGAAGGTTCACCACTGTTCCATGTTTTTGCCATTTGTGGATAATGGCTCTCACTGTGGTTCACTGGAGTCCCAAAGCTTTAGAAATGGCTTTATAAGCTTTCCCAGACTGATAGATCTCAATTACTTTTGTTCTTAGTTATTTTTAACAAGGGGGCAATCACTTTTTCACACAGGCCCATGTAGATTTGGAGTTTTTTTTCTCCCTTAATAAAGTAAACCTTCATTTAAAAACTGCATTTTGTGTTCAATTATGTTATCTTTGACTAATAGTTAACGGTTTTTGATGAGCAGAAACATTTAAGTGTGACAAACATGCAAAAGAATAAGAAATCAGGAAGGGGGCAAATAGTTTTTCACACCACTGTATATCAGAATAAATGCCACCAAAACTAAAGGGTATTTTCCCTAATATCAGAATGAAATGATTTAAAAAATCCCATAACTTTTATGCTATTTTGGTCACTTAAAAATCTTCAATAGGTAGGAATAGATGAATGATTCTTCAGACTTTCTTTGGTAATACTATATTTTGTAATATCTGGTGGTAAGAACAAAATTTTTATTATTTTAATTATGGATTTGCTTAATGAAAAACTGTCAAATGAAAAAAAATGAAAAACTAGATCATATTCATCTCATCCAGACCTCCTAAATGTACTTACAATGCCATTACAAGCAGGAAGAAGTGAAGCAACAGTCAAGAAATGAAAACCAAAACAGTATTCAGGATTTTCACATAGAGACTATAATGAAGGCCCATGCCTTAGATGTGGCCTTCTAAGAGACATACAGTATGTAGAGATCAGCATGTGTGAGATTCAGTTCATGTACAACACTGGTGTAAATCTCATGTCAAGTGGCAACAAGGAATTTGTAAGGCAAGGATAAGTCACAGGAGATACAGTATAAGTTGGCAGCTGTATGTGTTGATTATGATGTGAAAACCACAAAGTTGAAGTGAACAATAAGAAATGCAGGCAATAGGGTTAACATTTATATAAATGGCTCAAATTACAAAAAATGGTTTGCAATTGGCTTGTCTGGAAAGGTGAACTTTGATGCAGGACTGATGTTGTAAGGTAATATTACACTTTGATAGAACTGTAAGATAATATATTCCAAGTAGTGTTCTGCTCTGATAAAATACTGTAAGCGTATATGGAAAAAAGATTAGGACATTCTGTTGTTCATAGTTGAGCAAAGTTGCTATTCTGGGTAAAGTTTCGTATGTAAAACAAATGTGTGAATACATGAGAGTTGGGAGATGACTGACATAACAATCTTTAATTTATGGCAGTTTTGGATACCTAACATAAATGTTCCCATAGTCTACGTGGAAAAGCCAATGGTCCATCAAGTTTTCATGTGGTGGAGAAATGCACAAACAAACCTGAGTAGCTTACAATTAACATAAATAGAATCCAACTGTCACTAGCAAATGCATGTGAATGTGTCCTCCAGATTTGGGTGCTTTTTCACCAGCTGAAAAAAAAACAATATACTGTATATATATATAATATATGTAATATATATAATATATATATGTATATATATACAGAATTCAATTCTCATTTTAAGATGGCCACATACACAATGGTAGGCTAAATTTTGTTATATATAAAAATATGAACTTCACTTGAATAAAAATATGAATTTATATATGTAAATATGTCTATTTATTTGACGAAATGTGAATAAATGCTGCATTTCTGGCTCCTGGTGTTTCAATTAAGTATGTAACAATGAGGTTCAGTGGGATGGCTAAAAGCAAAGTGCCAGTTGAGGAGTTAGGATAGGATATCATCATGACAAAGCAGCAAAAGTGAGTGTGTAAGCGCATCCCCAGTGCTCCCCATAAAGTGGCTGGGCACCATGCCGTCCCTAATAATTTGTCGCCCTAGGGACGGGCCTTTGTGTAAAAAAATTGTGGCAAAAAATGTAAAATGCCAATATTTACTGATATCTATATTCCAGTTTGATTCTTTAATTGACCGCTAATGTCATATAAACGATCTGTTGATCACCTTTAAATGAAAGCAGGGACCCATAGGGTCTGAATCTTTTTTTAGGGTCCACTCATCAGACACAAACAAACAAGGACCAAAGGGGAGATGGCGGGGGAGAAAAATCACAGAAAAACCCCATAGGATACGTTACAATGAGAACAAATTTGATTTTTATCACAAATTGGACCAACATGAGTCAACAAGAACACCCAAGAACAGGTCACAAATACGTAATCAAACACAGGCTAACCTGCACCTCAGACCATATTGTCTACATGGCCTGGTGCCCCTGTGGTTTATATCATGTTGGTAAACCCTCCACGATGCATCATGAGTGGATGAATAACCAGAGATGTGTTATTAGGACATACCTTGCCACTGGACAAGCAGATCAACTGGTATCTAAACACTGGTTGAAGTAGAAACACACATTGCCTCAATTCAGGCATATGATTATTGATCACATACCAGCTCCAAGGAGGGGAGGTAACAGAGGTGTTCTACTGCTAAAAAAGAATTGATATGGATTTTTAAATTGGAGACTCTCACCCCCAAGGGTCTCAATGAAACTCTTCCTATGTCCCCCTTTTTCTGAGGTACTCGGCAATCTGGGTGGCAGCTAGCTCACCATAGGCGTTAAATTGTGATGACTTCTATAAACCTGGTTATAATGGTGGTTCCATTCTTGGATACAATGTATGGACTCTCATCTGATGTAACAAATGGCTGAAAAAATATGAACATTTAAATCTTGTTTTTGATTATATTGTATCTTTTTCAGGAGAATGCTTTCCTTAACTGACATTGGGAATCGGCTTGGAAGGTGAAAGATGCACCTTGCAGGTAATGGGATTAATGTGCTGAATACCCTCAATATGTAACGTGGCAAATGTTTCTCTGGGTGAATGATCAAAGTAAAAGTGGTTACTTATAGATGGCGGTCAATTGACACTATGGATGTATCACTGACACCAGGTGCAGAGAAACACAACCACACAAAACTGAATTATATACTGCTCAAGGATGTGTAAAAGGAAGTTAAAAGATGCCATAGTAAAGACTAAATCACTGGGGAGCGTGCAAGTGTTCAGTAGAAACAGCCACAGAAGCGGAATTCTTATATATGGGTTTGCCAGCAATGTCATTAAAGGAAAACCATACCCCTGAACAATGTAGGTCTCTATAAAAAGATTTATATTTATTTTAGATTTATAAGATTTTCATAATAATATAATAATAGCATGTGCAATTGAGTAATCATAAATAGAAAATTGCCATTTTAAAAAATAAAGACAGCCTCCTGGGATTGTATGATTCAACGGTGCACACAAACATACCAAACAAACTATAAAGTTAGGTCACATGAGCCAATTAACAGACAGAATTCTGTCTTTTGCTTCCACACTTCTTCCTGTTACAGTTGAAATATTTCTGGTCAGGTGATCTCTGAGGCAGCACACAGACCATCCCGAAAAGATGGTTCAGGCCAAAAGATGTAAAAGGGCAATATTTACTTAAATATATATTCCAGTTTGATCCCTGTTGCTCAAGGATTCATTTTGGGGGGTGTAATTTTGCTTTAATCCATTCCTGGCCAGTGGGCCACAATATAGATATCTGATTTCCCAGATCGGTAAAGTTTATGGATATATTTTTTAATTCATGATTTCCTTCTAACCAAGATGGTGGGGGCTTCTACTGCACTGCACTGCACTAATAAGATATAGGTTTGATTATAGTAATATGTTCATCATACGCTAAGCAGGATATGCAAAGTCTGAATGATTGTATGATGTCACTGAGATAGGCACACCTAGTGATGGACGAATCTAACCCATTTCGATTCGCTGAAAAATTCTCAAAAACATGTTGCGACACGGTTTTGGCGCTCGTCGCGTCATTTTTGGCGCGCGTCGCATAATTTTTGTCTCGTTTTTTTATGCCAGCGAATTTTCGGCAGGCAAATTTTCACTGGCGTTTAGCGAATTTATTCACCGGCGGCGAATAAATTTGCCCATCACTAGTCACACCCACTAAGACATCACTACAAGATTTTTGGCTCCTTCTGCAGTTTAAATTGTTCGGTGGAGTTTACTAATTTTTACTTCCTGAAGACGGCTCAATTCTAGGGCCTAAACGTTGAATACATTTTTTTTTTGGTTTTTTGAGAAGACCTGTGAGTGCGGTTATTTTGCATATGGTGTATATTGGTTTGTGACCGGTGCCCAGGCATATCATTAGAATTTTTATATTCTATATATCTATATATATAGATACATATAGATAAACAAATGCAAGAGGTCCTCTGCACTCAACCCATTATCAATATATTTAAAGGGAAACTGTCATGGGAAAACATGTTTTTTTCAAAACACATCAGTTAATAGTGCTGCTCCAGTAGACTTCTGCACTGAGATCCATTTCTCAAAAGAGCAAACAGATTTTTTTTATTCAGTTTTGAAATCTGACATGGGGCTAGACATTTTGTCAATTTCCCAGCTGCCCCAAGTCATGTGACTTGTGCCAGCACTTTAGAAGGGAACTGCTTTCTGGCAGGCTGTTGTTTTTCCTTCTCAATGTAACTGAATAGTACACAGTGGGACATGGGTTTTACTATTGAGTGCTGTTCTTAGATCTACCAGGCAGCTGTTATCTTCTGTTAGTGAGTTGTTATCTGGTTACCTTCTCATTATTCTGTTGTTAGGCTGCTGGGGGGGGGGAGAGAGGGGGTAGTTGCAGTACAGCGGTAAAGAGTGATTGAAGTTTATCAGAGCACAAGTCACATGACTTGGGGCAGCTGGGAAATTGACAATGTGTCTAGCCCAATGTCAGATTTCAAAATGAAATATAAAAAAATCTGTTTGCTCTTTTGAGAAAAGGATTTCAATGCAGAATTCTGCTGGAGCAGCACTATTAACTGATGCATTTTTGACAGGATCCCTTTAAGACATTGAGACATTTTGTGCATACAGCTACTAAAAATGCCTTACCCTTTAAACAAAACAGGGATTGTTTGTCCATATATTGCAATATATTTAAGCTGGCCAACTACGTCAAAGTCATCCCATATCTCGCCAGACCTACTCTCAAATTGCATCTGATTCATTAAGAATTCTATTACTTCATTATACATTTTACAAAGGGACTAGGTTTTACCTGCAACTTTCTTGCTGCTTTCAAAGTAAAGCTCCCAAACTTGGTTGCCCTTTTATTAGACACCAGTGGGATCACCTGACCATAGCTGGGAAGTGGTGCAAGCTACAACAGGGTACTGGCCGCTGCTCCTATACGAACTATAACAAACAAGGGAAAGTTGTGCTCACCACTACAACTTAGGTAGTAGGACTGGCCAGATATGGGATGACTTTGGATTCTTCACTGTTTGTTGGGGTATTTTGTAAATGTGTAGTGGGACATACTGAAAATTATTAGGGTTTCAGATGTTGTGAAAGAAGTTGAACTGTAACCAAATATGCATGGTGTTTGATATATTTAAAATAAATACAAACACAAAAAAGGTATCTTTAAATATTATAAGGTAGTGTTATATACAATATGGTGGAGAGCTCTCTCCAACTCGCAAACAACTTGGCCCTGAGGATCCTATGTAATCATATGGAAAAAGCTATTACTATAATGCATAAAATCCACCGAATTTTATTACCTAGGTATGTTGACACTTGCTGCTGTAGCTCATTTTATATCTACAAAATGAAATAATTCAAGCAGCATAAATGTGAGGGCTTATTTTCTTTCCTGTGATTGATGTGTGCTGATTCCTGTATTAGCCTATCTGCAGCAGAAGAAGAGAAGCGATTTCTGTCAACATGATACTATAGGGCTGGGAGAAGTATCATCAAATTTCGATAGCAATATACCCCCTATCAATTGATGCAATTAGCATTTACATGTAATATAAACAAAAAATCAGCCACTGAAATAAAAAAACTTTTTATCTATACAAGCAAAATTACTATACAGAGCACAACGCAAGAAGAGCATGATTAGTTTTAAAGTATGAGTATACAAACCATGTCATTATTTTTTTTTATCTGCTTATCATAATCGTTGCATTAAGTAATGGGTAGATATCAACCTAACCTTTCACTGCAATAATCGGTGATTCTTTTCAATACAGAAAAATGTACTAAAAAAAGAAGAGTGAGAGAGAGATAGGAGATGATCTCATGCTGATCTAAATGACAGGTTACTTGTGAGAAAAGAAAGGAACTCTAGATTGAGCAGTTTTCATGGGGATTTTCCATCCTACCACTGCTGCTTGAGAGATACTGTCAAAATGTCTGCACGGATGACTGGCAGCCCTTCAATAGAACAGTTCTGTATAAATATGCAAAGTAAGGTTGGATTTACTTAATAAAAGAAGCGAATGTCACTGGCATGGAACTGATCGGCTGTTGTTTATACTGCAAACATTTTATTTAGGTGTAATGCTAATGACAAAGTTCAAAGATGGGTTTGAACGGCAGGGGGAGAAATAGTGACAACCCCATTACTGGTGCACATTTATAATTAGGTTGAGCTGCAAAAAAAGGATCTATGGTGTGAGGCGATTGTGTTAAGTTGTGACAATAAAATGGATGTAAGATTGTTAGTACTGTGACAGTTTCAGTATAATTATATGCTAGGGCCACACTCTGCCAAAGTAATAACCCTAAATATAATGTGCTGCTACACATCTGACGATGGAAAAAAAATACAGCCATCTCTTAGTTATGGAAGGAACAAAACAGCATTTATGCTCAAGTGATGAAAGTGAGGGAGCAAATAAAAGCTTTTGGTGTTCTGTAAGAAGCTGTAAAATAGGCGTGCTGGGTTAATTTACATGTTCCTGGTGAAGAAGGTTTTAATGATATGTTTGCACAGAAGGTAGGAAGTATCACTTCAATTTACTGACAATGGACAAGCATTCTAAATTGTGTGTATGTGAGGAGTGATGCTTCAGCTGGTCTCGTAGATCCTGAAAAACATTTGTCTAAGTAAATCTGCTTTTGAAAAAAAAAAAGATCCTAAGTGATTTAACACTTTTATCCTGCAGTGGTAATTCAATAGCTCCCCTTCCTGTCTTTAAAGTCTTCCCCCCCCCCCCTCATTAAAAGGGTGCAGCTCTCAGAACAGTTAACACAGTTATTAACTCCTGCAAATTTATTTTAAGCATAGCACTCATTGTGAATTCATTGGCTCAAAACAGAAGTTGCAAAGAGAGATTTGCATTGTGAACGAAGTAAGGTGTCTCCCCTCAGGCTTTTCTGAATAATGATGAAAACTAATCTGCTTGCAGTAGGTAAAGAGATCTCTGCTGTCTGTCCACTGTCTCCTGGCAAGGTAGAAGGCTGTAATCACTTGGGAATTTATAACACTTTATTTTCACAGTGGAAATAAAGGAAATCACTGAAATGCTCATTTGTTCAGAATGGGTGATGGGAAGATGTAAGTGATGATTATTATGTCGTCCCATTTGCCCAATAGAAAACAAAAGACAAGGTGTTAGGCCTTACATTAGGGATCAACTCAGTAGTGGCTGAACAGGCAATCAGTCTATATTATGAAAGCATGTGGTATATAAATGTAATGCTCCGGTGTTTTTTTCCTCATAGTCAAGCTAATTATTCTCCTAACTGAAAGACTTTTTGGATTACCCTTATACAACATGCATCATACCCTTTAAGAACTTGAATTTGAATATTCGCCACCTAAAACCTGCCGAATAGTGATGGGCGAAATTATCCGCCAGGGGCGAATTCCCGCGGTTTGCCGCTGGCGAATAAATTCGCGAAACGCCAGTGGAAATTCGCCTGGCGAGAATTCGTTTAAAAAATGAGTCGCGTGTCGTTTTTGACGCGACGCGTCAAAAATGACGTGGCGTGCGTCGAAAATGATGAGACGCGCGTCAAAAAATGTGCCGCGACTCGTTTCGCGCTTTTTTTTGCCAATTCGCAAATTTCGCTGGAAATTCCCCACTTTTTCGGCGAAGCGAAACTGGGTAGATTCGCCCATCACTACTGCCGAATAATAAACTCACATGAATTTGAAATTGCCTCCCACTGTAGTTGAGTTATTACTGTTCTACTCCAAATTAAATGTACCAAATGAAAAATAAAAGAAAGCAGGTGCCTTAGCAGGGTTTTATAGATGTTTTCCATATTCCAACACAAAACCATAAACTCGAATCTTTAGATGGAATGATTAACAATTCAATAGATGTCTGAGGACCCGCCAGCAATTCAGAAATAATAATGGTCTCATTATTCTTATGCACTGCTGTTTATTTCAAGTCGTTTTGTTTACAAAATTGTCCAAACCCAATGATCCCATGCATGTTTCCACAGGAGGTAAGTCATTGCTTGGCCCTGGCACAAAGAGAATTATTTAGGGGCATAAAAGATTATGGGTTCCATACACAGCAATGGAATATGTCACTAGCCATCAACAAAGAACAGATAATGATATATCAGTACAAATGTAATTCACAGGAGCCAGGAAATTAAAAGAAGCCCCTGATGAGAACACAATCCAGCTGGTTTAAGCAACCGCAGTTATGAAATATACGGGTCCGATTGATTATGTGGTGCAAAAAAGGCAGAATAATTCACCAGACATTGATGTGTAAAAAATTACTTAGAAATTGAGTAATTGTTTTACACACTTTCTCTGGCAATTTCTGCCGGAACTTACTTAAAACGGTCTGAAGCAATGTAAAATAACAGGTGTAACAAAATAAAACATACCTTGATAATTTTGCCATTTATCTTACACAGCTTTTTGCATAATTTTTTTTTGCCAAATTTAGTTTTACACAACATAATAAATAGGCCCCATAGTGTATATGTTAATATATAAGTCCCTATAACTAATGTCTAGCCATGAATTTACATGTACATGCCTTTTCCCAAACCTTGTATTGCCCTGTATAGTGTATAGCATTTCTACATTGGCAGAAAACCACCGGTGGAGAGAGCCTGTTACTAGGAATGCCCTTGATTCAAATTTGAGGTAAATATTTCATGACTCAGCGATATAATTTTGCTGTGTGTTTTGCTTTACCACCAAAAAAAAATTTTTTTCTATGTGGAAAAAAGTGACGACTCATTGACGAGAGTCAAACACCCATTTGTAACAATGCATTTGACACTAGAAAAAAATGGCTCCAATAATTTTGGCATGAGAAACAAATGTGACTAAAAACAGTCATTTACTCCAAGGTGTATGATGAAATGTTGACATTTCCAGAATTTCTGTGTGATTTAATAACATTTATGGTAAATTGAAATGGGGCTCATCACATGTTGATTTTGGTTATGTCTCTTTTTATTGGTCATGTTCGTGCATAGCTCCTTACAAAGTTCCTGTGATGCCTTCAATAGGAATTGTGTGGAAGTGCAGGTGTGACATCTTTAATGTAGTGTTCCCCAGCCAGAGGCTCATGTGCATTGGGTTGTCCCTCAACCCCCGGAGATGTTGTTCCCGGTGGCCTAAAATCAGGTGCATAATTTTGAATCCTTGCTTAGAGGCAAGTTGTGGTTGTATAAAACCAGGTGTACTGCCAAACGGAACCTCCTGTAGGCTGCTATTCCACATAGGAATTACCAAATGGATAATCACAGCCCTTATTTTTCACCACCCAAGAACTTTCTTCATGCTTCTGTTGCTCCCTGACTCGTTTTACATCTGAATGCTGCTCACAGGTAAAAAAAGTTTGGGGACCCTGGCTTTAAAGTGTTGGTGCATTTCATCTGTCATAGCTCCATGTGTTCTATAAGGCACTGGCTTAGTTCCAGGTTTCCCTAGCGGACACAAGGGCAGTTACATGCAGTTCTTTAGAAGCAGGTTAAAGAGAAAAGAACTTTGGCAGTTCCATATGGAGGAATGTAAAAGTCAGTAACAGAAAAATATTTGCAATGCGTAACGTTATGCATTTGTGCGATACTGTTTAGCAACCTCTTTCAACAATGCAAGAAGGTTTGTGAATGTTATAGTTTGTGCCAGTGTGCAGTGAATATAATAAAACTTCTTACTGAAAAAAATGTATGTTTGCTCCAAAAGATTACAACTAGTGATGGGCGAATTTATTCGCCAGGTGCGAATTCGCTGCAAATTCCTGCGATTAGCCGGCGGCGATTCGTGTAACGCCAGCGAAATTTCGCCTGCCAAAAATTCGCTGGGGTAAAAAGAAAACAAATTTTTTGGCGAAGCGAAACGGGATAGATTTGCCCATCACTAATTACAACATATAATGGAGACACTACTGGTGGAAACTTATTAGGTGGGTCCTCAGGAGCCTACAAGCCCCTAGAGAGAAAAACCTGGGTAGCAGTGAGACTGAAAATGAAAAATGCTCTTTTCATATTCCTATCATGAATTTAAATGTGTTTGGCAAGGAAGTAAATGTGTTTGGCAAGGAAGTAAGCATTTCTCAGTCAGGACTAAATTACCTTTGAAATAACTTACATATTCCTAATTGCAAAGTGAAGCATTATGCATGTTGTTTAAATGTCTCTTTAAAGTGACTGGTGTGGGAAAAAATTAATAGAACTTGCATGGCATTCTGAAGCAACAGTTAATGCAAAATCTCTTATACCCTGTGTTTGATTTATGTTTGTCTCTTTTCATTGCCATGTAGATGCACAACTCCTTACACATCCCACTAAACTGAATACATTCTGTTTGTCTTATTGATTTATTATTTATATGATATACAGGATGCAAATGATCTCTGAGGATATGTTACTTGCTTTTTAATGCATATGTTAGTTCTTAACAATCCACCTGAAAATAATTATTTGTGCTCCTGTAAACATAATCATACCCCTAGGATAAGTACAGTGTTTTTAAAAACAGTATATTACATTGTCATTTCTAATTGCGCATTCCATAACAGATGATGCATATTTTGTTTTGTTTTTTGTTTATAAAATAATTACTTTTTTGCTAAATGTTTTATGAGGTGCACCGCTAATTTGCAGAAAATAGAAAGTGTTACACCTTTGCAAAATGTCATTATATAATATGTTATAAAATATGCACACTGGAAAAAAAATATTGGTACAAAGTGTTTTTTTGTATTACATGTATTTTTTGTTAGAGGTTTCTTTTATCTTTTCCCATTAGTTCCCCACTAAAGTTATACTTTTTATTGGTTTTAGGAGCAGAAGTCAAGTGAATTAAGTGGACACATTTAGTTGTGTTTTCAAGATTTTGTCCTGCTGGTAACCTTATATTTTTCAATTGCATTTCAATTTCAATTTGAATGCCTTAAGTTTTCATCCTGTTATCCAGAATGCTCAGGATCTGGGGTTTTCTGGATCTCTCCATAATTTGGATCTTCATCCCTTATGTCTACCAGAAAATCATGTAAACACTAAATATGCTTTCAATAAGGATTCATTATATCTTTGGATCAAGTAGAAGCTACTGTTATTACAGAGAAAAAAGAAAATATTTTTTTTTAAATTTGGATCATTTGGATAAAATGGAATCTATGGGAGATGGCCTTTCTGTTATTCAGAGTTTTTTGGCTATCATGTTTCCGGATAATAGATCCTACACCTGTATTCACTCACTATTAAGGGACTGCTATGGGTAAGCATATAAATACTCATACGTTTTCTTATTGTGTTTTAAATTAAAATATATTTGTAAACTTAGTGATAGTGGAGGTACCTTCCTTATCTAACATTATAGTCATCCAGTTCTGTGTTTCATAAGGTTTATAATTTTGTAAATAATTTGAATCATGTAGTGCTGTAACTCTCTGTTTGCGTTAATGCTTCAGTGCTGCTACTCCTTTAGTTACTTTGAAACCACCAACTGCATATAATATAGGTGGACAGAGAGGAGCACTCAAATAGCAGTTAGACTGCAAATACTTCTTTAATCATGTAACATGTTTTGAACCATACAGAAATTCTTGCTAAAAACAGCAAAATATTGTGGTTTTTGGCAAGGGAAAAAACATAATAAAGTTGACAATTGACTCCAATATATTTGGTGCAACAGAAAATATGAAAAAAATGCCCACTGACTTAAATTGATTTGAAATCTTGACATTTGTGACTTTTTCAGTGGTTTTGCTGATATTGCTACAGCTGTATGTCTAGTAGTGATAAGCAAATTTTTACATCAGACATGGCTTGGTATGATAATTTTTGACAAAAAAGTCACTAAAACAGCACAAAAAGTCACCACAAAAAACCCCATTGATTGTAATTCATTTGGAGTTAAATAAAAATTGTTGCATGTGTAAAAACTTGTTGCATGTAACATCACTAGTGCTGGGTGAATCTACCCCGTTTCGCCGAAAAATTTGCGAATTTCCAGCGAAATTGGCGAATTGGCGAAAAAATTTGCGACTCATTTTTTTTGGTGAATATTCGCCAGCGGTGAATCGCGGGAATTCGCCTCTGGCGAATAAATTCGCCCATCACTACTCATCACTAATGTCCAGTGATAAAGGAATAATCTTACTGGTAAAATGTACTACTGATACTTGGGGATTTATATTCGTCTGTGTAAACGCTGCACCTAATAATAAGATGATTTCATCTCATTCCATCTAGATCACTATGGAAAATTAGTAAGTAAAAATTAGGCAACCTATATTTCCTTCTCTAAACACTGTGCACAGATTGTATGCTTTATCAGCCATTACAATTCTAAGCCTATGTTGATACCATTAATATAAGGTGGGCAATCTTATTCTACTGAATGTTTGAATAGAATGAGGCAGAAAGAATATTTGAATATTTTGTAGTCAACAATGTTCTCGTACTAATTTCTCACTTGCAGGTTCTTTAGTCAGCATGTTGTTATATACTATAATAGGAAGCAACTGGCAGTAGTTCAGTACAACCCAAATCCTTGGTGTGCCATAACCATTAGCTGAGCTAAAAGTAAAACTGCATAAATGAACTGGGTTTAGAGCTTTCACAGGGCCAACTAAAGTACCTAAACCCCATAATACTTTTATACAGCTTTTTAACTTTAACAAATTCTATGTGTTTCTCCTAATGAAGATCATTCTTGTTATATTCACACAATAACAGGAACTAGATTGCTCTAGTCTACACAAAACTTGGGGAATTAGTTCAAGCTAAACATTCTTAGGTCTAAAGTGATGGGAAAGAGGGCACAGTCTATGTTAACATTTACAAGCCTTTCCAGTGGTTCAGTCCATCACTCTTAACTCCATGAGCTTCAGTGAATAAGGCTTTTATGTCATCCTCCTCTATCCACCTGAACTCTCCATCCTGTTCTCAGTACAAGTTAGTGGACATCCTTGTTAGGGGGCAGAAAGAGGATGTGTATATGCTCTTCATAAATGTAGACAATGTCTTAATGACTTTTAACATTATGATAATGGTCACCCATTAGTTGGTGACCATGGTGACTGTGGTTGGTTCTTCTTCCCTTTAAGGGGAACACTGCTTTCCAGACAGTTTCAGTCTGCAAATACGAAGGTGGTGTTTAAAAATATTTGCCGGTATTCTTGAGGTCTCAGCACTAGAGAATGAGAGATTCACATTGTTCCAAGCACAAGCCACTAACTTTTTGTTTATTTATTATGTGCACTTTTAATAATAAAACCTCTTGTACTATTCAGTTCATTCTGAAACAGGAATGTAATGAATCTTTGTGAATCATTTCCAGATAGCTATAATTGCTGCATGTTAAGATTTCAAATGGTGTTTTGTAAATAACTGATATCCTTGGCAGAAAGCTACTGTTACGAAACAGAACAGCTTGTGGGGAAAAAATTGCATTTTGCACTCAAGTTAAAAACAAAAACAAGTCATGATATCTTAAAAAGCTAACTACCTTGTAATTATATATTAATATATAAAATACTATAAATACAATGAAAACCTAGAAGTTTGAGCAATTGCACATATGTTGTATTCAGCTTGAGAAATGGTCCCTGTGGCATATAGAGAGTCGGGTGAATATTCTTGTACATTACCAGTGTCGGACTGGCCTATTGGGATACCAGGAAAAC
Source organism: Xenopus borealis (assembly GCA_024363595.1). NCBI lineage: Eukaryota > Metazoa > Chordata > Amphibia > Anura > Pipidae > Xenopus > Xenopus borealis. The sequence continues at coordinate 119,369,769 of CM044432.1, read as the reverse complement.
TTTTGGTGGGACATCTTGCTTCTAAACATTTGGCCTAGTTAATAGACATTCCATATTTCTTTATGGTAAAAAAGCCTTATTAATGGAAATAGAAAGTATATTAAGTACTATAGATTTAAAAGACTAGGAGAATAAAGAAATTGATTGAGGAGAGGAGGAATAATAGTGTGCCCATGGTCTAAAGTTTTCCGGTGGGCCCACCATCTTAAGTTTTCTGGAGGGCCCCTGGCATCCCAGTCCAACACTGTTCATTACTGGCAGATTATAGACAATCTCTGTCGTGATTCATCTGTGGTTAGGTACTCACTTCTAGGTGAAACAGTGCAGGGGTATCTTCCTTCCTTCATATCTATAGCTTTCCTTCAAATAGCAGTCAGGACCATATACAGAGAACAGTTTTTTATTACATTTCATCAAGTCAGAATGTATCCTTGGCCTTCTGCAATTGATCCTTTGGACATCTAAAAAGTCCCTCCTTGTTATCTTCCCCTTATTGAGCCCTGACAAATTAGAATCTGAATTGCTCATGTGTTTGAGAATTTACACTATATGGCCAATAGTGTCTGGAAATGTTTTTAAGCAAAAGTGTCTGGACTATCCACGTAAAATAAAATATATTCAGTCATAACACTCAGTGCTCAATTCCAAACTGTCTCTGAAGCAATGACATTTATAGGCTATTGGTGGGAGCTCCTGTCTGGTGGCTTGCAGGGGAGTTTGGCCCATTGGTACATGCTGTCATAGAAAGTGACCAGGCAACAGAAAAATTTTCCGTTTTGCATTTATCATTGTACTGACCCCTGGTGCAGTAAGCAGTGGTTAAATGTCCGGATGCGTGCAAATCCCACAAGCAATGTGTCAGACTTTAGTACAGGGGGTGTCCAAAAGGTAGATTGGTATCTACCAGTAGACCTTTAGCTGGTGATCAGTAGATCTCAAGACACTGTCAACAGATTGTCTAAATCACCCTCCTATTTCATGATTTTCATTCAGATTATTTTAATGTTAAGGTTACATAATGAATAGATGTACAGATGCAGTCACTTGGATTTGTAAGATAAATGCGTCGTGAGTCAGGGGTAATTGAAGAAACTGTGTTATCTAAAGTTATCTTAACTCATTTAATGCATTTAACCTTTTCATTAGCATACCAAAGCCCCATTGTTTTCAATGGTGAACTCTTTAATTGGATGGGATGCTGTGACACAATATTCTGTGCTAAGTGGGATAAATGGGATAGATGAGTTAAGTCACGACGCATTTAACTTACAAATCCAAGTGACTGCATCTGTATATATACATTTTCTCGTATGTCAATATTTTAGTAATATATTCCATAGAACTAGGGATGTGCCAAATCCAGGATTCGGTTCAGAATTCTGCCAGGACACGGTCTTTTTTAAGTCTGATTTGGCCAAATCCTTGTGAATGGACGAACTGAATCTGAATCCAAATTTGCATATGTAAATTAGGTGTGGGAAGGGAAATTACATGACTTTTTGTCACAAAACAAGGAAGTAAAAAAACATTTTTCCCACCTTTTGGCTGAATCCCAAAAAGTGGATTTTGTGCATCCCTACATGGAACAGAATGCTAGGGATGTAGATGAACATCACTAAAAGTAGATCCCAACATTAGTAAAATATGGGCACTCCTACTTTAGTGTAAAGTTGGAAGAACCCTTGGTTTGGGAATCTGATGCTGGACAGGTAGATTTTGTGATAATGATTTTGCTTATTATCCATCTACAGTATTCCATAAATTAGCTCTTTCTTCATGAGGTACAAAGTAAGATTATTGATTGTGTGATAGCTAATAAACACAGTGCCCTACTATAAAAGTGTGAACAAAATTTTTTTTTAAAAAAATCACCTCCTCTCTATTTGAGTCAATATATGTTTATTCTTTTGTCACCAAGGATTCTTCCTTAAAAGTTTGTTCACCTTTGAGTTCCCTTTTGGTATGATGTAGAGGGTGATTTTCTAAGAAAATTTGGTTTTTCAGTTATTTAGCTTTTTTTCAGCAACTCTCCCATTTTCATTACATCCATCTGGTTGCTAGGGTCCAAATTACCATGCAACCATGCATCGATTTGAATTAGAGGATGGAATATGAATAGGAGATGCCAGAAGAGAAAGATAATTAATACAAATACACAAAATAACAATACAGTTGTTTGGCCTTACAGAGCATTTGTTTTTACATGGGTTCAGCAACCCCCATTTGGAAGAAGGCAAATATTTTAAAATCTCTAAAAAATAAATAATGAAAACCAATTAAAGAGTTATTTAGAATTATACCTCACCTCATACCCCATCTGAACTTTGAAAGAGTCCAAAGTTCAAATTAACAGCTATTGATAGGGTCTGGCTAGGTCATATATTAGACATAAATTAGCCTTGAAGCAAGATGAATGATGAGTTTCAAGATCTTGTTCCGATTAGTCAGCAGGCTAACAAGATGTTTTGCACAAGGTTTCTAATAACAGTTTCTTAGTTCAAGGTATAGCATTACCATGCTGATTTCAAACCAAGAGCCATGGGTCATGCTTTTATGGCTATTTTTGTTCATACCAACTATCAATATGCAATTAGTTACCTAGGTGAAAATGGGCTCTGTAATTATCAAAACAAGACACAGCAATATTATTTGTCAGCTTGAAAGGCAGTTTCCTCCACTCACAGAAGTACCACTAGTACTAGTACTAATATCATTTTATTTAGACAGCAGCAAAGGCCCAACTATCAGCTAGTCACTGTATGCGCACCCAGCATGTCAGCAAATGGATTCCATTCTATCAAATAACAATTCAGCACTTACTCACAGCCTAATCCCTGCTGTAGTCTGGCAGTGATCACTCCAGGAGGTTTTTGGTAGGACTTCAGGAAACTAAACAAACCATGAACAAACAATAAACAATTGATCTGTTTTTCACTCCATCCAGGATATTCCATCCATATATTTAAAAAAAAAAATTTTTTAAATCTTCTGCCATTGTTTCCAGGACATTATTGAATGCTGGATTCAAACAATGATCTTTGGAGAATTAATAAATTAATTTAAAGAAATACATTTTTGAAACTTGCGTAAACATTTGAAATATCTAATTTGTAAAATTTAGCCAAGCCACCCCTCAAAAAAGATTACCATTTATAACCCTATTCCCCTATAAAATAACCTTGTAAGGTAAATTTTGTTTGTAAAGCAGATTTAGTTGTCTCATTACCAAGTATATGGGCAGGTAAGCCTAAAAGACCCCCACAGAAATAGTACTTCAGGGACAGCTTTCAACAGTAATATTGATGCCGAAGAGAACAGGACACCAAATTGCTCAGCTGGAAGCAGGCAGCTCTGAGAAGGACTGGTATATTGGCAGAGGGCCCAAGAATCCAAAGGTCCAAGAACAGGTCACCAAGTGACATGAACACCCAAACAACCATTACCATGCACAGAATCTACATCATGTTAGAAGGAATATTAACTATAGATGTCACTATGTTTACTGTAACCAGTCTTTTTCTACAAAATGGTAAACAGTAACAATATGTAACATTTTATTTGGTGAAGCAATTTCCAGAGAAGTGAACAAACCTGATAGTTTTCAAAATATTTCACGCTTCTTATTGGCTCATGTGTAGGGTTGCCATCTGGCCGGTATTTTACCAGCCCGGCCGGTATTTTTGATGGTTGATCCCAATGTTATTAATAGGAAAATCAGATAAATATATAGGAAGGCCAGTAATTTTTCGAAGAAAGGGTGGCAACCCTATTCATGTGGTGTTTGGATATTAGTGATCAAAAGTGACTGGTAGCCCTTCGACAGACTAGAGCTCTAGATATTCTTGATCATCAAAATGGGATTGCCATCTTTGCTGGTCTAAGCAGCATCAGGACAAGAGTCTGATGCAAAAACAAAGTACAAGATTGTGGCTTAGGTTTTTGTTGCAAATGGGAGGAAAAGACAGTTGATTTATTGCATGCCATGAAATGATTATTTTCTACGTTTCTTTTACTGTTTCAGGCAATAGGATATGGCAGGAAGTAAAGTATGGGATCTGTTATCTGGAAACATGTTATCCAGAAAGCTCTGAATTACAGAAAGACTGTCTCCTATAGTTATTCCTTACTGGTAGCTAAACCAGTCTATTTGGTTTATTTAATATTTACATGACTTTCTAGTAGACTTTAGGTATGAAAATCCAAATTATGGAAAGATCTGTTATCCAGAAAATCCCTGGTCCCGAGCATTCTGGATAATAGGTTCCATACCTGTATAGTGCAGAAATATAAACCCATCAAAGACCATAGCTAAAATTCATAATCAAAAAAGAATGTGTTTACACTGTATACCTTGGTCTACAAATGCTCTGATTTTGCTCCCACAGATCCTGGCTCATGTTCTAGTAAAAAAGAATTCATAATTAAGGGGAAAAACATACTATAATTTATCACCACCGGCTGAAGAACCAAAATAACTGCATAAATATGCACACCATGAAACAAAATAATATATGCCGTTCTTTCAGATTTCTGCTAAAAAATAACTTTGCAAAGCTTTGCTCTCCTCTGTAGAGACACATGGTGGTGCCTGCTGTTTATCAGCCTTGATTTTGATGGGATGATTTTTAGTCAGCTGTCTCTATCAGTTTGGCACAGACAAAAAATCCTTTAAAAATGTTACACTTCATCAAAGTGTATCATGAGACTTCACGGTCATTATCTCAATGGCTGCTCTGATGTGCCACAATTGGCAAAGACACAGACAGTAGGGGGTGTATCAGAAGAAAGTCAGTGTTTCATGTGGAAAGCTGGCACGGCACTCCAAGCTTCTGTCAACAACTCAGCAGTCTGATCCGATACACTGAGTGCTGATTATACTCTTGTTTCTGTAGGAAGTAAACAAGAAAATGAATTCCGCAGCACAACATAGCCTCTTTGTATCATCAAAATGGTGTGACTGGAATTCATCCAACCACCTTGAAAGGTTGGTCATTTATGTCACTGCAGCCTTGATACCGACAGAGATTTGATTACTGTGTGGATTCGGCAACGAGATATCTCAGAAGAACCAATCGGCAAATAAAAGTATTGATTAGTTGTCCGGTCCATTTAGGAATAAGGATGCAGGGCAGGCTTCATATGAAAAGACTAATGTATATACAAGCATTTTCCCTGCAGGCCTAATTCTCAAGAATACTCTTGAAGGCTTTGTATTTGGCTGATACTTTCTCGCCTAAAGTTGTTGTCAATAATGCAGCTCAGAGGATTGTTCATAAAGAGCCAGATGTTGAAGTAGCAATTTCTGTGAACAATAGAAGAAGAATGCTTTAAAGGGGGTATTTTATCATAATCTGTAAAGATAGGGGGAAATTAGCATAAAATACAATTTCCTTCACTGAATATTCCTGTATAAACTGCTGTTTATAAAAACCCTCTATTTCTCTCAATGGTGTAGCTGCAATTAACTGGTGTAACAAAAAGCTGTGTGAATTGTGAAAATTGGTACAAACACCTGCGTGAAACTTTATACAACCTCTACTAATGTAGGAAGGAAGGAACAGTAACACCAAAAAATTAAATAGTTTTAAAGTAATTAAAATATAATGTACTGTTTCCCTGCAATGGTACAACTTGTGTGTCTGCTTCATAAACACTACTATAGTAAGCTGCTGTGTAGCCATGGGGGTAGCCTTTTAAAGAACAGGTAAAATAGCAGATGATAGATGCACTCTGTACTCTGTACTATATATATATATATATATATATATATATATATAGTATATTGCAACTATATCAAAGTCATCCCATATCTGGCCAGTCCTATGCTCAATTTTCATCTGATTCATTAAGAATTCTATTACTTCATTATACATTTTACAAAGGGACTAAGTTTTACCTGCAACTTACTTGCTGCTTTTTTATTAGACACCAGTGGGATCACCTGACTATAATTGGGAAGGGTGGGGGCCACAACAAGGAGCTGGTCACTGCTCCAGTATAACTACAACAAACAAGGAAAAGTTGTGCTCACCACTAATTTTTAAAACCATTAGGCAGGGGTGCAATGAGGCTGTGACCATAAAGAGGTCCTCTGCACTCAATCCATTATCAATATATTTAAGACATTGAGACATTTTGTGTATACAGCTACTAAAAAATGCCTTACCCTTTGAACAATATACTATTGCAGAGCTTATCGGATATCTGCTAAATAGCCTGCGCTTTTTCTCCTTTTTTACCTTGTATGACTGCCCCATTGCTACACAGTGATTATGGGCAGTAATGATGGGCGAATAATTTGCTAGACACAAATCCGCTACAAATTTCCGCGTTTCGCTGCTGGTGAATAAATTCGAATTTACAGGATTTACAGGATGTAGATTTAACAGAATCTACAGCATTATTATAAAGTGAAAAGAGTTTTCATGGAATGTTGCTCTGAAATCAGTCATAGAGCATGTTCGGCACTGATTCTTTGGTGAGTCTATTTAGCCATAAGGATGAAAGACAGCATTTCTTTGAAGTGACTAATTTATACACAACCAGTTCAATTGCAGGCCTTGCTTTCAAGGGTACTCTTCAATAGTTAGGCAGACTCTTTCACCACTAAAGTTGTTCTCAATAATGCAGCTCAAAGGATAATATGCAGAGAGCTTTAAAATGTAGTACAGGCAGATGTTGAAAAATCAATTATTGCAAATAATAGTTTGAGGGAAAAGCCATTATATGTGCAAAAATCATAACGATACTAGATACAAGTAATTATACATGACAATAAAAACATGTCACACTCCATTATGATATTATTATTATATTACTCCATTATGATATTATATTTTTAAAGAAATATGTTCCCTTTGTTTTGTTTTATTGTCCTACTTAATACAAATTCCACATTATTGTTTAGTAACAGTGCTAAAGTCATACTAAATTATAAAAGAAATATAGCAGAAAATCTTTTAAAATATTAAAAGCTAAAGGGTTAATATAATAAAAGGCACCAGATCTATTGACCTAGTGCATCCAATCACATGTTTAGCTTTCACACAAAAAACTAGTAAATGGGGTAGTAGAACTAGGACAAATGTTGCTGATTTTAACCCGTGTTCCATGGCAAATGGAACTTTTAATCATACTATTAAGCCTATTGTTTTTTAACTTTCCTATGTATATTGGTTCCCATGAAACCAATATTGAAATAACCATCTGATTTATTTTCTACATACAACAGATGCAGAGGGATAACACTCTGAAAATGTAATAAGATAATCAGAAGGTGAGGTGGGGGGGAGTGACAGTGAGAGGGGGAGCGGGGAGAGAGAGCAGCAGGGGAGCAAACCACCTGGAATAATATTTTTTTACTTTTTGTGACCCTTGTGGAATCCTTAGATACCAATATTGTTGTTTCATTTATAAAGTTTGCATACACGTAGTCAGAGTTTTCAAACTCCTATTCTAGCTATGTCTAGCATAAGTGGCAACATTCAGTAAAATGGTCATCTTAGTGAATTTGCGTAATTACGGTCCTTAGTCAGTGCGCAACTTCGCCTGGCGTAAGGGTGCGAAGTTGCACTAGTCTATCTACTTCGCTAGCGAAAATACTCCAGAGTCGTTGTTAGTGAATTTGTGAAGTTACGATTTGATGTCACACTGGCAAATTATCGCTAGCGTTATATGCTTTGCACTTTAGTGTATTTCCCCCTTAGGGTGGTGACACGCTAGGATTTCAAGGAAATTAGTTTCCCAGTGACAAATTGTCTCTTCTTCAGGTGGCAAATCTCTCCAGAAAGCCTTCCCATCAGCTAGAATGTAAATCTCTGGTGGGATGGCACTCGAATTGATTTATTTTCCAAAGTCACCCGAAGTTGCATCATGAGGAAACTTTGGGAAAATGAAGCCATCCCACCTACGATTTCCATTCTAGCCAGTGGGAAGGCTTTTCCGGTAGATTAGTCACCCGAAGAAGAGGCGAATTGTCGTAGGGCAACTAATCTACCAGAAATCTTAGCATGTGTCACTACCTTTAAGGGGCAATGTAATTAAAATTTGCAGGTGATGTTTGAAATGGCATTTTTGTGACTGTTTAGCACTACTTGCAATGCTGTATAATATTACATCACTAAGGTTGGAATTTACACCTGCTCTGGAGTATTTAGTCACAAAACATGCTTATGATTGCAAAAGTTTACATACACTGTGAACATTTGCAAAAAGCTGGAAAAATGCGAAATTCAAACAGCAAAATGGTTGCATACTTTACGAAGTAGTATGATGTCCGTAATTGGTCAAAAAGGACACAAACATGGTCTCTAACATTTGCAATAGTTTTAGTACAAAGTTTTTTGCACTCATAAAACATTACATTTCCCCTTTTATGACTTAATGATGCGTTCTGTCTTTCATCTCTAAACACATTAAAATTAGCCTTATACAGTTTATAGTGTAATATTTAACATTTTAAAAAGTTCTCTAATTTACAAGACAGTGTTTCTGTATGAAAAACAGAAAAGATGCACAGAGGGCGCTTTGCATGTGAAACTCTTACACTTTGCCAGATGAGTTATTTTTCTGTCATTCTTTTTGTAGTAACACGCCATAAACCTTAATGCCGTTTACCTAAAACTTTCTAAGGTTTTCATGCTTCTGAGGTTGAAGCAGATTCCAGTGGTATGTGGTCTTTAAGCAGTCATATCTGTCATTTCCTGTCCCACCAATATTTTGTGTACAGCACTGTTAAATATTTGTTGAGGGAAAACAAATGTTTAGTGAAAGAGCATTAATTTAAAATGGTGTCTGCTGAGCAAATGGAACATTATACAGCAAACAAAATGAAAGGGTTTATTTATTAACATGTCAAGGCCAATGCATGACAAAATAAATGCAGAACTCTATCACCTGGGGGAGCAGTCTGAGAACTAACCATCCATGTACCATCCATTTAATAAACAAATGTGTTTCTTAGTTATTATTTGTAGAATTATTGTAATACTTTTACCATTATTTTTTAATTTACTCATGTCTCCATCAGTGCCAGAACCTCCAGCTGCACAGCATTTGAAGACATACTATCTCACTGTCCTTTCATAACCTTTTATTTTAAAAGTATGTGCATAAAAGTGTGTTTCTTTAAAAATATACGCACACATTTCCCATATCAGTGCTGTAACCACTATATATCAAGATTGTGACACCACATTTCAGACTGCATATATATTAGTCACATCCCTTGTGGTTTTTTTCACTGACTTGAGTCACAGCCATGCTGGTAAACTGTTCTTATTATTGCTATGGCAGAGGGATAAGTAGTTCAATAGTTATTACACCAGACTGAAGCAATTCAACTACAAGACGAGAAACCATCAGCAAACAAACACTGCTTTCATATTCCATTTTAGGTACATATTTCTCCACTAGTTTATTTCAACCAGCAGAGAAAAACCTAGTGATAGATATCAGTAAGGCAGCCTGTAGGGAGGCTGCATACAAGGGCCAATAAGCTGCAACTGTATGGACCAAGGCTGTGTATGGCCAGCTTTATGTGGGTTGTCCAGCATGATATAAAAGATTAAAGCACTTAGCTTTAAGTAATTAAGAGTGTTTATTTAAGAAACAGCTACAGAAAAAATTGTGAAAAACTATTGAAATAAAAAGATGATGGGGCGAAGACTGAGGTCAAAGAAGAAATACAGGTTTTACACAGAATGGAGGTAACGTGATAGGCAGGAAGACATAGGGAAAGACAGAATGGAATAAAGGAAGATGCTCTGTTACAACATGTTACTTATACATGCTGTTTAAAGAAACACAATCATTCAGCAATGATTCATTGTGAATCATCTAAAACCAGCATACCCAGAAACAAAGCTTTAATATACATAATGGAATAGTGCCCAATACTGAACTGGTTTACTGTCGTATTGTCTTTTATTTATAGCTACTTAAAGAAAAGCTAACCACCCAACCTCTATTTTTAACCAATACTACCACCATAATAGGGTGATGTCACCCCAATATCACCCCACAGTTGTATCTGTACATAAAAGTTCAGGGGCAGCTCGCCATTTTTCAGAAAACCAAACACTGGAAGTGGAGATTGCTTCCTCTAACCCTACAGTGCAATGCAACAATCTGGTATGATGGTCCCCTGGACTTATGCATAGATATCAATGCAGTTGGGTTTGGGGCAGGGGGCTCTCTGCTAAGAACAAAGGGTGGGGGATTTTGTTTTCCCCTTATATCGGTAGAACATGATGTTACTGTTTAACCAGTACATGATTAACATTTAAATGCAGTAAACAGACTTTAAATGGTTATGAAAAACATCTTCTATGCTTGTGTATGTTTATTAGCTAGGTGATATTGTCATTACTAACCATTAGCAATGTGCTATCTTTACTTATCTTTGTAATTTCTTATCTAACAGCTTTGTTCGCATAATGATTCATGTTAATATCACAATTTATTTTCCTGGAAGACTGAGGCTTACTCTGAACACTGAATCAGTCAGGATAAAAAGTACACAGTGTCTCTGTGTCTTGTCGGAATCAATAAACCTGCATACATAATAATCATTTTGTTTAGAAACAAATGTGAATTGCTATGAATTTGGATGGCTTTTCTCACTGCAGTAGCTACAGATGGGACTGTACATTATTCCAGCTGACCAATTTTTCTATGCCAAGCTATGGTTATTAATAATTGACAAAAACTGTTCCTTGGTGTGAGACGAATATTGTCTCCGTCCCACCAGCATTGATGTAAATTGTCAGCAGGAAAACATATGCATTGCATGGGAAGCATAAGCATTGCATATGCTTTCCCACGGTTATCAATATTAATTCTGGTGGTATGGGGACTTAAGACATTTTTTCATCCATGCTGGAGGAAACACAACTGGCCCATAAGTGTGTGCCCTTATCTCTAAACTGAGATTATTAATTTGGCACATAAAAATCACTTTAATGACCTAAAAGGGGATTAGGATTTACTCTTTAAGGCAGTGTTCCTTCCTCACATTAACCAACCAAATGCTATTTGAGGATCGTGAGAGTTATGCATCACATCAGGTGGAGGAAAGTAGCTAGGCCATATTTGATTTAAATCATGGTGCACTTGGAATATATTGTTACACCCATGGCTGTTAAAGAAAATCACACAGTAGTAATTTCAATTAATCTTGGCAACCAACCATTTAAATATGTAGGCTCAATAGCCTTCTTTACCCAGCTGGCAAAATTTCGCAAAATGCTTTTCCAGGCTTGAATAGAGATTATTTTTAAATAGTCAATGTCTTTTCCAGCTGCCAGAGAATCCATTTAGAAACAGACAAGTTGAGCAGCGGTCGTAGCAATACAGATTTCACGGGGATGAAGGTCTCTGTTTCACTAGAAGAATGACAAACATAAAGGGATATCCCTGCTAAGTCAGTCTACTAAAACAGCAGTTGATTTGATCATTATCACACATCAAAATGCTCTTTCCTTCCACACAGGATATTTTATAACTATAACGTAACACAAAGCTGCAGACTTTCTGCAGTACTAGCTAGATACCAGAGCAAGAGTTTGAAGATTGCTCGCAATGATAAATATAAGAGCTGTCTTTCATTAACTACAACTTTTTTACTTTGCATAGCTGCCCTCACACATTTTAAATCTAAAACTGGCTTCTAAAAGGGTAGTAAAAAAAATCAAAAGTAATTCTGAAACCATTAATAACAATTTTATGTTTCCATAATGTTATTTTTTTTCCATTTCTTTTTTATTATCTGTTGCTCATCTAATAATTTAGAACCACTCAGGCTTTGTTTATAGGACTTCAACTGTCAATTCATTGCTCTAATTTTGTGCCTTAATGCTATTAAAAGATATTGTGAGGCAGTGGTATGGGTGTAAACAATAGAAACTCTGTGTCATTCATATAAAAATAAATTAATTTATTCTTAAAAATAAATCTTCTTAGACATACACTATTGCAAAGAGAGGAAAGGCCAGATGCAAACAACATTTCAGTAAGCAAATGGTGATCTGTTTTTGATCACTCCGTCTTGTGTGCGTTGTATGGCATTGGCACATAAGAACACAAAAAGGTTGCATTTCAGTGCAAAAATGCATAGTTTATAATTACTGAAACAAAATCTGCTCAATGTGTGTGCTGATATTTTGTTGTACTCACACAAGATGGGCGGATAGGCCTTTTCTCTATTACATTTCTCTATTACATTCGTAGCGCTATCACAGCGCTAAGAAATTTCAGAGTGGATTATTATGAGTGCCTCCAAGAAAAATAATAAAGAAATAAGTAAAAAATTAGAAAAATGTATTTAAGACATGACAGACAAACCTAGGGTGAAAACCTATGAAAACCTTGGTTTGTCTGTCATGTCTTAAATACATTTTTCAAAATTTTTACTTATTGCTTTATTATTTTTCTTGGAAGCACTCATAATAATCCACTCTGAAATTTGATTCTGTTTTGCGCCTTGGGACTGGGGCAAACTGTGAGTATGCCTCTTATGTTTTTCACTTTAATTATTTTTGATTTTTCCAACTTTAACTTTTGGTAGTACCACTTACAAACTTTTTCCAAAAGAATTCTGTGGCACCGAACTAATTGTCTTATATTGCTATAGAAATACATGTTAATAATAATGAATGCATTTTTGTGAAATCTTGACAATAATTTATTGTGACATTTTTGCCCTAAAAAAACTGATGAAATTCCAATTGACCCTGATATATTTTGTGAAAAAAGCCATAGGCTCCAATGTGTGGAAATTACATGGAAAAGTCACAAAAAATGCATGATGTGAATCTTGGCCTAGATATTTCAGTAATAAATTTATTATGAAACCGTTTGACCTAAACTTTCGAAATGAAACAGTGAAAGACCAAGGTTCCATTAAGGCAGACTGCCAGACAAAGATCAGAGCAGCAGAAGGGAAAGTCCATAAACAAGCCAAAGGTCAGGACAAGCTACAGTCATGAAAGTCTATATCCAGGCCATGGGTTAGAGCAGGTGAAAATCCATACTGACACAGTGCCATGACAACTGGGCACCCTAGACGACCTGCTGTGAACTGCGCTCCACACTCTGTGCGTGTGCCCCCCCAACTGCAACTGTAGGTGTGCAGTCCAGGCTGCAAATTGTGTGCACACATGCGTGTAGGCAGGGGAGAGAGATAGAGGACAGAGTGATGGAGGGCAGGGGAGAGTGAAGTCAGGGAGAGCAGCAAACACAGGGAGAGCAGCAAACACAGGAGAGCATGCTCTTTAGAAATACTATGGCAAAGGCATAAGTAAGATCCAGGCTTAAATAGAAGACATGCAAAACTTGTCTGTGCATGAGAGTGCCAGCAGGCATTGGGACATTGTGGTACGCAGGCAATTATTTCTGTCGTAGAGTCTGTTCAATTCATATCCCAAACAATTTATAATCAAATATTAACCAGGAATCATTTGCTTGCCATTTGTTTATAACAGGCCATACAGACATTCATAGCAGCACCCATTTATTGGAGGGCAAATACTAAATTCAAAAAGGCTTGCTTAGTCCAGAGGCCTGAAACTACTGCTGCTGGGTTTGGGTTGGCTTCCATCAAACACAACAATGTCTTTGATGTGGTACTCATTCCCAGTCACGATATGGATGATTAATCTAATATTATCATGGCAGCTGTATATATTTATAGCGTATTATTATATAACAGCATAATGCAACATTTGGTTTAGCATCTCTTTCCCTTATTACACGGTTAAACAGGTGCAAAGAACAAGCCTCTGACATGGAGTATAAATGAGGAGATGGTGCATATGCATGGACTACATATGACTACTTCAGAGCAGATGAACAACTAGAGATGTACTCGCTTGGGCCGAGGCCAGAACATTTTCTCTCCTAAAAGTAGCAATGAATGGAGTAATCTGTCTGAGTAATGCCTCCTGCCCACTGTACTTTTTTGTGTTTTTGAGTAGTGATGAGTGTAATTATTTTGCAGAGTTTGGCAGCAAAAATTACACATGTAGACTCCAATGGGTGAAAACAATAATCTTTTCCCAAAGCGAAACGGGCCAGATTCGCCCATCAATATTTTTGAACAATTAACCTCCCTCCCATTGAAAATACTCACCCCAGTGGCAATTTCTGCTCATCATCTCTTCCCCTTAGACAGATCCCAGGCATTATTATCCTTTATTAGAGTTCAGAAATACTATGGTGTTAATGTAAAAATGTTATATTTTATCATTATTTCTCCTAAATTAAGGCAATTGTTTTTATCAAACGTGTTTTGATGCCAATTACACCATTTAGATAGTTATCATGACTGAATTCAACTTCCACTTAATTAGTTCCTTTTTAACATGATGAAGTAAAGATTTGACAAGTGTGAAACTGTTTAATGATTTGCCGAGTTTATTTATTATTATTTAATCAGCGCAGAGTACCATGTTGAATCGGATATTTGTGATTAAATAGTGGGAGATAATTAACAATGGGAACTCAATTATTATAATGCTCTTTTCACATTATTCAGTAAATTCATCTATATTTTTATAACTTCTTTAGACTGATTACAAGATGGCTCTCCACTAGCAGACAACAACTCTTATATATTTGAAGTGGCAGAGAAAGTGCTCACTAAGTGCTAACATTAGTTCACACTTTGCACTAGAGATTACAAGACAGGAAACAAAATTGTGAAAGCAATTATTTCCGTTATGCGTTTCAATGATTTTGTCAAGTTTTTTCTTCATTTTTTTTTACTCTGATGTGCCTGGTAGCTATCGTGCTGGCACAGAGCTCACTTCTTTTCATTATTAATTCAGCTCATGAAGCTTAATTGGACAAGGCAAGAGTGAATTTGACAAACATCACAGCAGCAGGAAAAGCAATCACTCTTTCAAGATGAAAATTTGTTTGATGTCTTACTGTGTAATTCATTTACTCTCCTTGGGAGTCATGTGACCTGAATGTTAATCAGCCATTGATTGGCTTCTCTTGTTGGACAATCACATGACCAGAATAATAATGGCCTGCCACTTGGCAGAAACACTGTTAGGCAACCTTGCGATTGGATTCTAGGTTAATATAGGCAGATAAGTGGGTGTTTGATGAGCACTTGACAGAACTTCACAGAAAATTAAGGCCCTAAAATAGCATGAGAAAGTCTTGTCAAATCAACCATGATTATCATTGAATGCTTAAGGAATTCATCATCTGCATGAAATTAATACACTTCAGCTCCAGCAGACCTCAAAGTCAGCGGGGAATCATCAGATTTTTATTTATAAGTGTTCACCAAATCACATTAATTCTGCGAGCTAAAACATGAAGGTTATTTTCTGTTCAATCTAATTTATACAAGCAGTAAGCATCGCTAATAATGTGCCAAATTCGATTGGAATAATTTTTGGTGTGCATGCTGCTGCAGGAATTAGAATGGAATCACCTACCAGCAATTAAATAACAGTGAAAATATAAAGGCATTAAGGCAAGTGTACACTATGTGAGAAAGGGTTATAACGTACCATGTGAAATTTGACTGGAAAAAGAATCTCTGTCACAAATATAATCAATTAACTACAGAAATAATTTTATAATCAGAGTCTGAAAATTACAAGAGTACAAGAGCAGCAATTCCATGACTAAACTGATGACACTTTACATCAGACATCTCCAATCTTTATGTTACATGATGAGAATGCCATATGCATGTGCCAATTAATATGGGAAGGTTAACTATGTCTCAATATACTTTGCATTTTATAAATCCTTTTATATAGACCATTATTCTGCTTGCTTGGAAAACCTATAGTTATTTCATGTCATAACTGCCATTGGATATGTTAATAAATCATAAATTTAAAATGTTACGTTTTAAATCTGTTTACACATATACTAAAGAAATATGTCACATTTCCCATGATTCCATTAAAACCAGATAGGTACATGTAGGTGTGGCATTGAACTCAAATGCTGAATGGTTTCTTCGGAAGAGGGCATGCCAAAGAAAGAGAAAAGCAGGGATGATGTTTTCCCTTGCAATGGAAATAATCTAGTTTTCTCTTAAAGCTATATAATGGATTACTGGGATAGCATGTATAGTATATGTTTTTATACAGGTGTGGCACCTGAAAATCCATTATCCAAAAAGTTTATAATACAGGAGTGCTATTTCCTATCATGTCCTAACAATAAGCTTTTTACTTGATGGTAACTAGGCTAGCATACTGTTTTTGTGTTAAAACAATCCTTTTTCTTTTTAAATATTTAGAAAAGACTTTTGAAAAGACTTAGTACTCTGCCCCACATTGGTGAAAGCGACTATAGCAAGAAAAACACGAGGTCCCAAGCATTATGGATTATCATATCATTATCAAATTAGTTAAGGTGTCCAGCTATTGGGAGAGCATGGGTTAAACTGCGACACTACACATCAGGGCAGAGCCTTCACTAAGTGGAAGCTATCCCTTTAAGAGGTAGTTTTACTACAATACCCAGGCAGACTGTAAAATAAAGATGAATGGGCGCCAGGAGGTTCTTAAACAAAAGTGAACATTTATTATGCACAAGGCAAATATCCTCAGGTTTAGATATACTCACACAGGAGCTTGGATCATAGCAGATGTTACACAGGTGATCAGAGATGTAAGCAGATATTTATACATACATCACAGTAAGAATGTCCTCAAAGGTAGGGTAGTCAAGGCTCATCAATTCTCATACAAAGGTCCTGTGGCTGTGACTTAATGGAATACCAGATGAGGCCGGGTAGCTGCTGCTAAGTGCCCTAATCCTCATTACAATGTTATCCCTGCACTAAAAGCATCACAGGGGAGCTTTGTAAGGAAGATCGCTTCCTGCTAACTCTCCTCGTTGGAACATAGAACTGTTCATACTAAATAACACTGACTATCTTTCTCTCTCTAGAGAGACTATTACAAAAGCTAACCTGTATCTTGCTAGTCCTCATTCACGGGATGGCCTGGTTCCCGACTCAGGTCACTAACAGTTGGAGGTCCTGTAGGCATGTGGCTTACTGGGGCCTTGTTGATCCCAGGCTCAATGGAAACAACCAGCCTGTTCAGTACCAGCAACCAAAGAGGCAGAGGCCCCTCCCTGCACACATTATAAAGCTTTAGTGGCAGGGAGTGGTTATTGCACCCTTTGTCCAATAATAGCTGGTATTGAATAGAAATGTTACAGGTAGTTACACCCAATAACAGAAAACATACTAAAGGTAGGGGATTAACTCCATAGGTGCCGTATAGAAACCTATGGGTCCCTACATTTGTATACAATATATTAACAGTCTATTATAAAGAGTACAGAAATAAGTTCACAACTTTGCAACTTCACGGGTAAGGTCAGTGGCTTAACTAGTGTGCACTGGCCTTCCTGCAAAAAAATCCTAGAAGGGCCCCGCGCAATCCCTATCCACCCAAGTCTGCTGGTAAATTTGTATTACCCAACAAATCCCTTCCTTCACTGACCCTATTGTTGATAGATTACTATTATGCCTATGATCTGGTCCTTCATCTCACCAACCCTAGTAGTTTTCTCTGCCAGCCCCCTCCCCCCTTTCTACAACCCCAGGTGATGTCACCAACTGCCCCCCAACCCAAATATCAGTGTTCTTTCAGAAAAAAGGTGGCAAGATTGGCCCCTTGTAACAACACTTATGCTTGAATGGCAGGAATAGCACTGGGTAATAAAATTGTGACTTTAAAATGCACTTTTGTTCATAACTGACTGGCAAGAGTTGCCCTATTTTATACAAGAAAAAGATTTAAAGGGGTGGTTCACCTTTACAGTAACTTTTATTATGTTATAGAATGGCCAATTCAAAGCAACTTTTCAATTGGTTTTTATTATTTATTTGTTATAGTTTTATAGTTATTTGTCTTTTCGTCTGATTCTTTGCAACTTTCAAATGGGCGTCGCCGTCCCCTTCTAAAAAAACAAATGCTCTGTAAGGCTACAAATGTATTGTTATTGCTACGTTTTATTGCTGATCCTTCTATTCAGACTCTCTCCTATTCACATTCCAGTCTCTTATTCAAATCAATGCAAGGTTGCTAGGGTAATTTGGGCCCTAGTTACAAGACTGCTTAAAATGCAAATTGAAGAGCTGCTGAATAAAAAGCAAAATAACTCAAAAACCGTTAATAATAAAAAATTAAAACCAATTGCAAATTATCTCAGAATTTCGGTCTCTACATCATACTAAAAGTTATCTCAAAGGTGAACAACCCCTTTAATGCTATATTTCTTTAGCAAGCAGGAATACAGAGCTGTCAAAACCCCCTCCCTGTTGATTTTTTTGAGTTACCAGAATTTGCAATCTGTCCCCTGGTCTCCTGTAACTCCAATTCCTTTCCCAGATTTCTGATGATTTTCCGATAAAAATGGTGTGTGGTTTCTGTAGCTTCAGGAGCAGTTGTATGCATGCGCATAACATCAGTTCAGCTGATGTCACATCCCCTGACATCAAATACCCTGTACATTTGTCAGTGTTCACTTATTTCTTTTATATATATATATATATATATATATATATATATATATATATATATATATATAATAAGTGTATGAAATGTAAAAAGATGTACTGATAGATTAATAACATAGATATTATAATTCTATATACTTGATTGAGTTCAATTCATCTCATAAAATCAAGAATATGGACTTGAATTACGAGACAAGGAAAAATGGAAAAATTAAGAAGGGTAGAGAAGTCCCGTTAATTCTATCTGATGTTTTTCTGACTTCGGGACCCCACAAAGCTGGAGAAGTGGTCTCAATAGTTAACTGGATCAAACTGATTAAGAGCTATCTATCCTAAAAAAACACAAATCCTAATGAGCATTAGAGGGAAAACAGCTTGGAGAAGAGAGATCATAATCGCTAGAGCCAGGTAAGAGATAAATTTTAAAACTTGGAAAAAAAAAGAGTTATAAAAAGTCCCCCCTGATTCAGATTAAAATTGGTATGAACCATCTTTAAAAAAATTGCTTGCCGACGCGCGTTTCGCTTAATGATTTTTCAATGGCAAATTTGCTATGTTAACGTGTGCCCTGTTGTCCTACTTTAACTTTAATGGATACACAGACGGCAGCTTTATATTTAAATGCACTTTAACTCCTCTTATTTTTTTTTAGTGCTACAGGTCCTTCAAGTTGTTATTGTGCCGTTAAATGACATAGCAGTGTTGATGCAAAAGTGCTACTAGCAGTTTGTTGAGGAGGATTTAAAAATTTCATCTGGTAGCAATTTAAAATTTTCCACGGTAAAGACTAGCATTGTATTGTATTTTTTCCCCATCAGAGAGCATTATAAGTATAATATAGCTGTGTCTCTAAGCTAGACTGATGTAATTGGTTGACTGTAACTTGTCCTTTGGCCTGTCTTTCTGCATTAGCAGAGCAGCACAGTCAAGCTTTTCATACTGCACTTTCTTCTTCTATGCTGCTTAGTAATTCTTTTACCACTTTTTGAAATTTAATAGATTGCCACCACTACTGATTCATTTGTGTGTAATGAAAACAATGACAGCATATTTTATAAGTTGTATGTGGAACCCCATTATCTAGAAAGCTCTGGATTACAGAAAGGCCATCTCCCACAGACTCCATTTTAATAACATGATTCTAATTTCTATATATGATTGCTTTTTTGCGGAAACAATAAAACAGTTCCCCGTAGTCCCACTAATATTTATAATTAATCATTATCGGTGGCAAAACAATCCTATTGGGTGTAATTAATATTTAAATGATTAAACTTACAAAAAGACCCCTTTTGTGGAAAAACCTAGGTCCCAAGCATTTTGGATAATACCACACATCTATCATTGATCAGATACTCTAAATCAAACTATTATTTGAAGCAAGTTGAACAAAAAGACAATTGCCCAATGCACAACAATAATCTTTAATTAGAATTCTTAATTCTAGCAAGAGAGTATTGATAAATTATGTAAAATAAATACTAGTGATGGATTATAAAAACACTATCATATTGAATCTTGTATATCTTGTTTATCTTATTTATGATCCTGCTTAAGCTTATTTTGCATGCCTGAAGTTTGCAATTGAGCAGTTCAATGTACAGCCCACCGAACACCTTACACACAGCACTGTTAGCTTCAGCTAAGGGTTGCCTCCCATTGTAGTTCTGAAACAGAAGGAGCACCTTAATTTGTGTACCTTTGCTTTATTTTATCCTCTCTTATTCTATTTAGGAAGCTGCTGAGGAATTTGATCCACTTATTTCTTTAGTGTTTACATTGTGTTTCCATCAATCCCTCATACTCTTTTTCTATTTTTCTGTCTCAGCCCTCTTTATTGATTAAATGAATCTGCTCGAAAGACTGGTTCCCAGGCTCCTTGATCTAATCCGATCTGATCTTATCCGATCGCTTCAGCAGGACATTGGGGAATTAACAATAAGCAGCTTTAGCACAAGTGTTTAATAACTCAACACAATCTCCTTATGGCTCCGAGCTGCTCATGTTCTCATCCAGTCAACAGCTCGTGGTGTAACAGATTGGACAACCCTCTGAACCTGAGGAATTTTTATGCACTATGAAACTAATCGCTTCAAGTTCCTTCATAAATCACATAAAGCAGATTTCAGCATCTTAGCAAATTGAAAAAAGGGAGAATTCATCCACCAAGCTAAATACTAGGGATGGGGGGGGGGGGTGAAAAAAGTATAATCTAAATTCTGGCATCTTATTTAATGTGCTTCTCATCTGCTTAACTTTCACAAGCATGAAATAATTCAAACAGGCTCGGGCTCAGTAAAACCTCCAAGCTCTTGCTGACCTTGTTTTTTTTACTCCTGCTTCAGAGTAACCAACAACAGTTGTCTTGTTCTTGTAGTACTGGGCTCAGGGTAGTATGATAATAATAAATGTGTGTAAGTGTATAAGGGGGATTATTACTTTTATTTTTCAATATGTTGAAGGTAGATGATGTGTGAAGCACAGTGCATATATTTTTCTTTAATGACAACAGAGAATAACAAACATCCATTCATAATACAGGACACTAAATTTATCTTTTTAAACATATACTTTACCTATTCTTATTAAACTACTTTGAAGTTAAATACTCCTGTAGATAAAAAGGTACAGAGTTATTACCATTATAAAGAACAAGGATTTTTAAAACACCATTCCAAAAAAAAAAGAGATTATTGTTCTCATTATTCCTACTTAAAAACAACAAAACCTAATGTATTTTTTATTCATGTATGAGTTCTAGAAACAGATGGGACACTTTTTTTTTTTAAAGCAGATATCTAGCTGCATCTTGGGAAAAGCATGGTTTACAGATTCTTATCTGCACTGTGTTTTTTTTCTTTTTTGTGTCTGGGGTGGATTTGATTTCAATGATCATTTCCTCTTGTCAATACATTTTTATATGATGACATGTTTATTTTTTTCTCTACTTAGATCAGACTTCTAATATAACAACTGTGCTAGGCCCCATCAGAAACTGGGATACTCATTTCAGTATATTAATGTTTAAGGCAGCAATTGTAAGGGAGAGTTAGGGGATGGGGGTAGATGTGGGAAGGGTGACTCTTTCAGGCAAGTACTGTGCAAGGCAGGAATAGGGTGATGAGGACAAAGAGTCAGAGTCTGGATAAATAATGATGGAGCAGATGAAGATCAGGACAGGACGGAGCGGGTGAAAACTCAAACAGAAAGAGAACAGGACAGGATGAAACACGCTAACACTGAGACAGGATCAGATTAGGATGGTGCGGGGATGAAGAGAGTCAAACAGGAATAGGAACAGGACCAAGCAAGACTGGAACAGGAGCAGGACTGGAACAGGAGCAAGGTCAGGCAAGGCAATCTCAGTTCAGGACAAGGCAAGAAACCAGCGCTAGAGAAGCCAAGCCAGGTACAATGCCAAAGTGCTCAGGTTAGACCAATGCTCAGGCACTGGTTGTGAGGAAGGCTGGCCTTATAACCCAAAGATAAGGATGCTGGGTTGAGATGGTTAATCCTGGGACTCAGCCCAAGTATAAATAAAATCTTGCTGGCTGCTCTCCAGGACTGGTGGTTAGGGTGAGTGTCAGTAACCAGGAGGTTGCAGGATCAAACTTCAGCAAAGTATTCAGGAGTAGGCTAATAGCATGTTTGAGGCAAGACAGGAGGCAACGCTCAAAGTCAGGAATGGTGATGATGTTCATTAACCTAAAGTGAAAAATATATTTATTTATTTAGAATCATTGTAGATGCCCTTGAGTCTAGAGGGCCACCCCTATGTAGCTGGGCAACTTTTTACTTAATAGAAATAATTTAATTATATACAAGAGCCATGAATAGCCAGTCAATTATATCCTAATAAATGGTGGTTAGTGATGTCTTCATTTATAATCAGTACTTAGTGATGTCATTTGTGTCACATGATTCACAAGAAGCTGTGTATTATAAAAATAATATACCCCTATTGTTAAATATTAGGATATTTAAAGAATCTGTTACTAGATATGGACAAATGTAAGACTTTTTATTTCATTACCCCATTGATTATAATGGTCCAAATTTACAACTTTCCATTTATGGGTAAGGTTGCACATTTTTCCACTAAATTTGAAAGGTAAAACTCATATGGTTTCAGTCAAACTAGACAGACTTATTAATGGGGAACTCCACTCCATTTGTTTTGCATAATGAAACGAGATATCGTGGCACACAGTATAATATTATTATAAAAGGGGGATTTTGAAATAACTGTAGCCTTTCAAATAAAGGGCTGCTTTTGAGGTTGTGTTCTGAGCCTTGCACCAGATTTTTAATCCAACGTCAACCACAGAGTCGCACTATAATGTGTATGAGCCTGTGGGTCCATGATGTTTGTCCCTCAAAATTTCAGCACTTGCATGTAGGCCTTAAGATGTGCTCAAATATCTCCAAAGTGATGGAATTAATTTACATTGTCAGTAGCCCAGACACAAAGATACTTCTACTAAAGAAGAAGGACAAACAGACCTACAAAGATTTGCTTCATCACATATTTTTCTACATCTACATCTTATTGTTTTCTTTATTGCTATTTGTATTATTTAATGGGAGAGGCTGAAAAGAGGATTTAGTGCATCTGGAGGGACCTGCAAACTAATTAACTACAGATTTGAGGCATGCTATGGACTTTGACCTGAGGACATTGATGATCAGGAACTTTGATTCTGTTAAGTAGGGGCTGAGGGTGTCAGAAGTTAGGGGGAGGCTTCGATTGTTTTAGGGCACCTAATCCAAGAAAAATAATGGGGTGGATGCCATGAGAAAAGGCTGAAGGCATAGATAAGGATAAGGCAATATTTTTTTCTGATGTAGAGTTCCGTTCTTCTGAAGCTGACACTAGTGCATATTTGCAGCCTTTTCCGTTATATCAAATAAAGTTACCTTTGGTTACTTATTTGTGAAAAAACAAGTAAACTAGGTTGAGCACAATAACATGACAATAATAGAAGAACAGTGCTCAAGATAGAATGGAAGTACAGTACGACACTAATGGTAAAGAAAAACAGTTCAAAGCACATTCTTAACATTTTACTTTCATCCCATTGCTGAAGGATATCTTTGCTGAATGGATTAGACAAATGGTGTGTACTATTTAGATTTTATCAAATCCGCTATTAGATCTTTGCTCCTCCAATGTACTGAAATAAATCATTACATGGAAGAGTAGAAAGTAGGTGCAGAGGAATTAAAAATAACAGAGCTGCTACAGAAACACTTACGACAATGGGGCTAATGAGGCATATGAGTTATATCATTGTAATCCAACTAGACATGAAAAAGCAGGAAGTCACTGGTGGTTATATAGTGGTTCTTCCTAGCAAACAACAGTTCAAACAGCTGTACAGCTGTACAGAAATTAACTCCAAGGGCACAGTGGAATGTGAAAAGAAACAAAAAATTTAATAAACTTTTTCTAAAAATGGGCAGCAGTTATGTAGAAAAAGTAAAATGTAGATTGTTAATAGTGGCTGTGGTTCAAAGTACTTGGAGTTTGTACGCTCTTCTTATGTGTCAGCTTTCTCCAACTAAGGGGCAGATTTACTAAGATGAGAAGAAGCTAACGCTAGCAACAATTCTCTATTGTTGCCCCCCGCAGGAACATCGCAGATTAACTAACAGACGCTGGTGTCAATTCTCTAGCAAAAGAGATTGCCGCTAGCAGTGATTCGCACTCTATGAGCCGGCAACTTTTTGTCGAACAGTTGTTACGTCACAAATTCACTTAAATGCAGATTTTACTGAACATTACCTCTTTCGCTGGAGTTGGCTTCGCCACCTCAGACCAGGCGAAGTGCAATAAAGTAGCTAGATCTTCTTCAATCTTCTGTCACTGATGCATTTTCTGCTCACAGGATATGATGTAAAAGTCCAAAAAACATTGGCAACGTTTCCTTTTTTCAGCATGATTGCCAGCAAAACTCCTAACTCAAACTTTTTTTGGGTAACTGGTTTTCCCCATACATTTTCAAACATATGGAGCATTCATTTTACAGTGGGCACGTGTATATTATAATAACTCTATTGTCTTTATTGTCACATGGACAGTATTTGCACCAACATTTAACATAAAGACCTCCATACACCTTTAAATTTCCCGCCCTATGGAAATTGACCTGAATGCAAGATCACCAGCAAATTTTCTTTAGGCAGAAATGCTTGTATTGCCGAAGTAACGCTAGTGAAAAGTCGCCAGTGTTCAACCAGGATGAAACTCCGCATTTTAGCGAATTGCTCTAGTCTGAGCACATTTGTGCCTGACAAAGTGTTGCAATGGGTGTGAAGCAGACACTGACAAAAATTTGACGGTTAGTAAACCTGCACCAATGTGTATCAATTTGTGAGCCTATGATACACAAACTGAAAAGGCATATATGAATGAACACTTTCTTTAAAGCCCTGCATAACATTTTGGCCCTTTGCAAATAAATCTTGGCATGGTCAAACCAATTTAATTACATTTCATTCAAATTCAGTGCTACTTAATCTTGAGTTGTCACTTTTAGGCTGGGGACAGACAGGGAGATTCTGTCGCCTGCGATTAAACGCCAGGCAACAGAATCTCCCCGAATCTCCCTGTCTGTCCCCAGCCAAAGTCTGACTACAATTTGTATCCTCCTCCTCTAAGATATATGACCCAAAAGCTGTTTAGTGTTTTCCTGAATTCATCATTATTTTATAAGCTCTACAATGTGCTCCTCTGATTTTACAAATCAGGCACACTGATACTGTTCAATGTATTGTAGAAGGCACACCAACCTTTATGTCACTTCTGATGGTTTATTTACCTAGCACAGAGAAATGCAGAGCACTTCAAATCCATCCAAATCATGTCAGTGTTTACTCAGAACTTTTCAGTTCGGCAGCAAATGAGCAAAGTTTATTTACAAAGTGTGTTCTCTCCTATCTCCTGTCATTATATCTTCAACTGGGGCTATCATCTATTTTATTTCTACTAGTCTGTGTTATTACAGGCACACACTGTTCATTAACTTCGCTGAACAGCAACATAGGATCGGCAAGACCTGATGATGATCGGCGATGAAGACATCCCATGTAAAAATTAAAGAGCTGAACAAAGTTCCTACCGCAAAGTTAGTACCAGGGTAAGGCAACCCAAAGCAATCATCTAGTCTGGTTTTAAACAGTTGGTCAGTAAATTGTTCTTGCTATAGGCTATTAGACCTGGTACAAATTTTGCCTATTATGAATAATTCCCAAATATGTGGTTGAAAAAAAAATGTTGATGATCTGTCAAAAATATTTTGAAAGACCAACATTAAGGGGTGTTATTTTTTCGCAGTGTCCATTTTGAAGCGAAAAAAAAACAAAAAAGATGCTGTAAAAAATTTTTTTTTTGCAATTCCGAATCTGAAAATACTCTGAATCTAAAACTTGCCAAATTCATATAAAAGTAAATGTCCCTTTAACCATTTGAAGGTGTTTTAACCATCATGAAATGTTGTGAGCTTTCGGTGTTTGACGCTGGTTTTTCTTCAGAAATCAAAATTTTCATGGCTTTCAGGTCAAACTTGAAATATTTGTGTTTTTCTCATGATAATCAAAAAAGGCTTGTTTATTCTCTATCTGATTTTTTTCCAAAGTTTTTTTTATTGGTAAATAAGGGCAAATTGTGGATTCTAATTTGGTCAGACATTGTTTATTTAAAAAATCTGAAAAAATTTGGATTTTGATAAATAAGGCCCAAGAGTAAGCCCCAAGAGTATACTGTTAATCACAGTGAACCAGATTTTAAAAAAATATGTATTTTTCTTGACACTTTTTGCCTGGGTCAAAATGATTTATAGCCATAACTGCACCTTAATGGGCACTAAAAAACATTCCCTGATTGCAGACTGTCTAGGTAGTTTATTTAATCCCCTGATGTCTCAAATCCTGCCCAGTCTAGATCCCTGAACCATGAGATTGGTTGCTGATACTGTTTTATGTTGAGCCACTGAAGGCTCCTTGTATGTCCCTTACAAACTACTTTGAAAAAGTTCTAAGTCAACCTCTGTCTTCTGCCTCGTGTTTCTGGTTCCTGCTTCAGTCTTGCTTACCTGTTCCTAATTCCCAGTACATGATTTTGATCCTGGTATGGCTTCTGTTTTCTGTGTTGGACTTTCTACCTTTGATCTCTGTCCTGTTCTCTAGAACGAACCTTACCTGCCAATAACCTTACAAAAGGCTTGTTATTCAGACTTACCTGACCTGTTGTCTGTTATGTGGACTTGCCCCTCAAGCAGAATCTAAATAGTTTACTCCTCCACACGCATTTCACACATCTAGAAAATTGCTGTTATAAAAAATTATGTATGTTGCTGTTATTAATGTTGGTAATAGCTATTTAATAAAATTAGGAGAGTTTCATTTGAGATTATTCTAAAATATGAAAATATGTAAAAATGGAATTTGTCCATGATAAAGAAATATATAACATAAATGTGACATCATACTGTATATGAAGGTTCTCATTCATCCAGGTAATTATTTATGGTATCTAGTAAACTGACTTTCTGAGTTTTCTTGAAAACAAAGTTGAACTGAAGAAGCCACTTGGATTAGTGGAGAAACATTTTGAAGAACCTGTGGAAGGATATGAGAATTGCTTTGACTCAGGATAAAACTGTGCAATCGGTCTGGAAATTCATGCTCAGCCCTCAAAGGGATTTCTATAGCCCCAGCATAGAGACCCATAAACTATTCTGCATGACATCATAATTTTCTTTTTATTCTGGCCTGTTAATGTGTTATATGTTGGATAATCGCCAAGCTACATGGCAATTTAGGACAGCACTGCTTGAAAATAGAAAAAGTTTTAGCAGTGGATCATTTTACCTGTGCGGAGGTTGAATTCAGTCTTATGCCTTATAACTGCATGCTCTTTTAATATAATGAGCATTTACCTCAATGTATCGCTAATTTATACATTACTTAAATATAAAAATAACATATGAAATCATTAAACAGTGAACATGGTTCAATTATTTTTCAATCATATTGTTTTTATATGGATCTATTTTTCCACATGAAATTGCTGTTGGTCAGGTTTCTGTACTTAGCGTGATTTCGTAATTATCAGTGCCAAACCGTGAGTGGTTAAGCAGACAGAAGTGTTTATTTAAAGAAGAAGAATGAAAGTTTATCATGGTTTTGTAGATTTTTTTATAATCTAGCCAAGCTAAACCTTTAAACACAGATTTTGTTTCACATCGTCTGCTATCCATTTAGCAACTAACCCACCATACCTATCATACAGCGCCAACCAAAATAAATTAAGATTAAAATGTCTCAACTTCCAAACCAAATGTCACATGCTCCTGCATTTCATCATTAAAGTCACTTATACGTTTACAAAAATACAAAGAAACATTCTGCATGATTTAATTGCAAAATCATTTGTTTAGTGGATTTAGTATGGAAAAGAAAACATACAGAATGACTGCATACATTGAGAAACAGGGTGCTAATCCTATGAAAGGCAGTGGTTATATATAAAGATCCCTAACAAATACTGGCATGTATTATTCTGCCTGCAGAGCACATTTGTATTATGTTTCTGGGGGCAAATACAAAATGGAGGTAGGCAATGTTTGGAAAGTGGTCTGGGACTCCGGATGCATTTTTTTAGCCACTACTTAAGCTACAGAATTCTGTGGGAATATGTGCTTTTTAATTTAAAGTAAAACTATACCCCCAAAATGAATAGTTTATATCATATTAAGTGGCAAATTAAATAAGCTTACTAAACTAGTATATATATATATATATATATATATATATATATATAAGCTCTTTTATATCTCCTGCCTTGAACCACCATTTTGTGATGATCTCTGTGCTGCCTCAGAGATCAGCTGACCAGAAATACTACAAATCTAACTGTAACAGGAAGAAGTGTGGAAGCAAAAGACACAACTCTGCCTGTTAGGGCTGTGACAGACTAGCAGATTCTGGGATATTTAGTCGCTTGGCGATTAATTGCCTCTTCTGCGATGCGACAATCTCCCCGAACTGCCAGCTCCCTTCTTGCCGTCTGTTTAAACGAAAAAACGCCAGCGCCAATGCACTGGTGGTGCTTCGATTACCAGAATCGCATCGATTCCGGAAAACGAAACTCCGCAAGTGCATTGCTGGATGCCCCAACCCTTAATTGTCTCATGGGGCATAGCATGTATGGTTTGTTTGGTTTGTTTATGTACACTGTGAATCACAGGATCCCAGGAGGTGGCCCTTATTTTTCAAAATGGCAATTTTCTATTTATAATGGCACATGCTACAAAAAAGTATATTATAATGAAAATGGTTTATGTAAATGAAGCAGGGTTAAGCACATGAGCTGTTTTAAGCAAAATCTTTTTATAGAGACTTACATTGTTGGGGGGTATAGTTTCCTTTAAGTATATTGCTGTATTATAGCCTTTCTAGAGGCTGCAAGAATGTCATTGTTGTTGAGGACACTATGGTAACCAAAAAACTACTACTAGCATGGGGTGGCAAAGTTTAAAAATAAAAATCAGTGTTGTGCTTTATGTCCGCTATTCACTTTTCTACCCCTGAGTTGTAACTTATTGCACCTTACTTGTACATGGCACCACCTGCATCAGAGCAGACAGGAGACAGCAAGCGTCCAGGTACTAGGGGGTGACAAAAAGCTTTCAGAGCCGAATTTCCGTGTTTTAACCTGGAAATTTGGCACCACAAGTGCAGAGAGCGCAATTGCGCTCAATCCACTAGTGATGTTGCCCCTGTTTGACCTGCTCCAACCCAGAGGCAGCAGCCCCAGAACTGCACCTGAGTGCAGGATACTGGCGACACAAGACATGGGCAGGATGCTGGCATCCCCCACCATAACACTAAATAGCACATCATTAAAGAAAGGCTTCCTTTTACCTGTTTATCAACAGGGCACAGTAGCACTAACCATGGG
The DNA here is from genome assembly GCA_024363595.1 of Xenopus borealis. Classification (NCBI taxonomy): domain Eukaryota; kingdom Metazoa; phylum Chordata; class Amphibia; order Anura; family Pipidae; genus Xenopus; species Xenopus borealis. The sequence continues at coordinate 119,340,295 of CM044432.1, read as the reverse complement.
CAGAGTTATGGGCTGAATAAAATTTTGTGGTCCTGCAATTTCACCCCTGGCCATAGTAAACGAGACCTGGTTTCCAGTTCAAAGTAAAATGTTATAATTAGTTTTTATATGAGTGGAGACAACCATGATTTTTCTCATGATTTTGTTTACTTTACTAAAGATCAATTTTGAATAACACTTCTGTCAGACTAGGGAGCTGGCATTAGCACAGGTTTACTCAGGAAGGAAACTCCTACAAAAATTATATTATTTGGAAAGCTATGATTGGCCAGTATAATGTTGAATTTATAGGACCAGTAACACCATAAAGTAAAAAAATATATATATTATCTATATCTACAGTTAGGCCCATAAATATTTGGACATAGACAATTTTTTTCTAATTTTGGTTCTGTACATTACCACAATGAATTTTAAATGAAACAACACAGACGCAGTTGAACTGCAGACTTTCAGCTTTATTTCCGTGGGTTGAACAAAAAGATTGCATACCAAAGTGAGGAATTAAAGCCTTTTTTTTTTTTTTTTAACAAAATCACTTAATTTCAGGGGCTCAAAAGTAATTGGACAATTGACTCAAAGGTTATTTCATGGGCAGTTGGTTGCAGTTCCTTCATTATATCATTATCAATTAAGCAGATAAAAGCCCTGGAGTTGATTTGAGGCGGGGGTGATTGTCTGTGGAAGATTTTGCTGAGAACAGACAACATGCAGTCAAAGGATCTCTCCATGCAGGTGAAACAATCTTAAGTTGCAAAAACAGAAAAAACCCATGCAAGAAATTGCTAAAATATTAGAAGTGGAAACATTTTGGTACATCCTGAGAAAGAAAGCAAGCATTGGTGAACCCAGCTAAGCAAAAAGCCCTTGAAGTCATGGAAGACATGGAAAACAACAGTGATGGATGATCACAGAATCATTTCTATGGTGAAGATAAACCCCTTCACAAAAGCCAAACAAGTGAACAACACTCTCCAGGAGGTAGGCGTATCGATATCCAAGTCTACCATAAAGAGAAGACTGCATGAACGTAAATACAGAGGGTGCACTGCAAGGTGCAAGCCACTCATAAGCCTCAAGAATAGAAAGGCTAAATTGGACTTTGCTAAAGACATGGAGACATCTAAAGGCATGGAACAGCTCATAAGCCAAAGCATACCACATCATCTGTAAAACATGGTGAGGCAGTGTGATGGCTTGGGCATGCATTGCTGCCAGTGGCACTGGGACTCTAGTGTTTATCCATGATGTGACACAGGACAGACACTGCCGAATTAATTCTGAGGTGTTCAGAGACATACTGTCTGCTCAAATCAAGCTAAATGCAGTCAAATTGTTTGGGAGGAATTTTATAATACAAATGGACAATGACCCAAAACATACAACCAAAGCAACCCTGGAGTTTATTAAAGAAAAGAAGTAGAATATTCTTGAATGGGAAATTCAGTCACCTGAACTGAACACAATTGAGCATGCATTTCACTTGTTGAAGACTAAACGTCAGACAGAAAGGCCCACAAACAAACAGCAACTGAAAGCTGTAAATGCCTGGCAGAGCATTAAACAGGATGAAACCCAAAATCTGGTGATGTCTATGAGTTCAAGACTTCAGGCTGTCATTGCCAGCAGCAAAGGGTTTTCAACCAAGTATTAGAACATTTTATATTCAGTTTTTTAATTTGTCCAATTACTTTTGAGCCCCTGAAATGAAGTCATTGTGTTAAAAAAAGGCTTTAGTTCTTCACATTTGTATGCAAGCTTTTTGTTCAACTTCTTGACATGACAACAAATGGAAGACAGCCTTTCAGTGTTTCTGTAATTCTGAGCTTTTCTGGATAATTAATTTCCAGATAATGGTTCCCATACTTGCATATTGAAAATAGCATATTTAAAAGTACACATGCACCATATAGCCCAATTTCAACTTGAACAACTGAGTCCATGTACTATACACCAGTGCAGGGTATCAATATGTTATATTTAAAAGCATACAAAACCCTTATTTTGGTGTTACTTATCCTTTAATGAGCTCACTGTATAAGTATTTAAGACGGTCTTTCCGCTTTAAATGCTTATGCATCCTAATTCTGAATGTGATGAGGAAGTGGCTCATGGTTTAAAGTCTCTGTCTGAGCTGTAGACATTTGGCCACACTTGACGACCCATGTGAAGGAAGCTCTTAAGGAGTCTGATGTAAGATAATGCCATAAACCCTCTCTCATGTTATGATATATATTGTGAGTGGATCACTTTGAATATGTTGCGTTTCAGGTAATTCAATATTCAGCATATAATTACAGGAACTACTAGTCTGACCTATATAGAAGGATTTTAAGTGCTCCATTGGTTGAACGTTTGCTTAATTCACCCATGGTTGACATACACTCCGATTCACTGAGATACTGGCCCTCGTTTTAAGACCAGTATCCCAGTAATAAAAGTTGTAAATGGAAGAACCATTGTATAAATAAGAACAAATAGGAAAATAAATTTGGATTTTAGAATGTAATATTGTTATATATATATAATATTGTACAGCAACAGACGTTGTAAATTTTCATTGCTTATAGAACATGTTTAAGGCTTGCTTAAAGATGTATAGTTTTGTGGTGCAAATATAACAAGGTTTTATTTACATACACTGTGCCCTGGTGGAAACTATAAAAGTTACCAACATTTGTCCATTTTTGGGTTTGCAAAAGCTACAATTCGCACAAATGTAAAATTGTTCACACAATAATTTATTGCATTGCTTATATATTATGCTTTATCACATTCTCCCATTTATATCTTAGTAATAAAAAATGTTCAATATTAAAACAATAATGCAATTGCCCAAAAAACTATTTCTTAAAACAATTACAGGCTGGCTACCATTTTCTACAAATGACACAAACAAATACATTTTGATAAATAACCACTGCCTCATTTGCTACCTATTAGGGCTTATTTAAAAACCCAAGCACAAAATGATATTTACTTGCACCTACACATGCTCTTTGCCACTTACACATAGTCAATCTGCAGCTTAAACTTGCTGAGTACATGGATGCAAGTTAGCACTGGAATTAAAATTGTACTGAACCCTAAAAATGAATATGGCTAAAAATGTCATTTTATATACTGAACATATTGCAACAGCCTAAAGTTTCAGCTTCTCAATAGCAGCAATGATCCAGGACTTCACAGGGGGTCACCATCTTGGAAAGTGTCTGTGACACTCACATGCTCAGTGGGCTCTGAGCAACTGTTGAGAAGCTAAGCTTAGGGGTCATCACAAATTATCAAGCAGAAAATGAGATTGGTCTGTAATATACAGTAAGCTGATGCTACAGGGCTCATTAATTTCTGATGCAAATTGCACTGGTGTCTGTGCTTTCATGTAGTAATTATCTGTACAAATTACTAATAGTGATGGACAAATTTATTCGCCTGGGGAAAATTTGTGGCGAACTCCTGTGATTCGCCACAGGCAAATAGATTCACGACACAGAAGCCCAAAACATAATGTACATTTCTAGCCTACTTTTTTAGCTTAGCTTTAGTTCTCCTTTAATACAATCAGTGCTGTATCTACCAGGGAAATTACTTGGGGTTTTGTATGGGTGGGGTGGGAGTGGCTGTTGCAGGTGATAGGAGCCTGGCAATGTTTTTCTGCAGGTGGGGCAGGCCCCCAAAATTGTGCCCCTTAACACATAGTTGAGTAGATCTTACTTCCAGAGTTATTGTACATTGGGTACACCTAATCAATTACTTGAAAATGTTGCTTTTAATGCAGCTTACATTGAGTCTGTAAATAATGACATTCGCACATATGGTGCACAGCTAATTAAACACAAGTTACAGCTCATGAGGGCATCCACAATAAATAGCATTCCCACCTCGCCAGTATTTGACTGGCTTAGCATTAAACTCATGAGCAATGTACTTGCCGGTAAACTTTAAATGCCCTATAAATCCTTCCCTTTCCTTTACCAAACAGCCCTTCCCTTTTCCCCACCTATTCCACCTAATTTTCTCTCACATTTTCCTACCCCATTTACTCTTCTTCCACCTAACCTGCTTGTTTTCCTGTCCCCATATATCATAGCCCCTCCCCATGTGAAGTCACCGAACTATTAAAGAAAAATTATGTGGAAAATGTTGCATTGTGGAAAAAAAAACTTAAAACTGAATGTTTATGTACATTATTGACTGTATATTTATTTTACAGGTATGGGATCTGTTATACAGAATGCTTAGCACCTGGCATGGCCAGTAATGATGGGCGAATAAAGTAATGATGGGCAGGCATAAATTTACGGCGAATTTCCGCATTTCAACGCCTGCGAATAAATTTTGGGAAACTGCAGCACAAATTCACTGGTGAAAAAAAAAACACATTGTTGCCTATCAAAATTATTCAGACACCCAATGACTTTAATGCATTTAGACAAAATAGTTGCACACATAAAAATTTTTGCTAGCTTCAAAATTGTTGTGCGCCAAAATTATTTCGATGCCCATTGTCTTCAATGCATTTCCCAAATCTTTCACCATTTTGCAAATTTTTTGAAAAACTTAGTCTCAATGCTGCTATGGTCTATATTGGTTGATACTGGCACCCAATCATGGTGGCATTGTCCATCTGTGTTCGAAGTATAGGGATGGTAGTAGTGATGGGTGAATTTGAGACGCTGGCAACAATTTTGACACTGGCGACAATTTGACATGCATCCATTTTGACCTATTGCATTGAAGTCAATGGGCACGCAGCAAATTTGCAGCAAATTTTGGCTGGAGAATAAATTCGCCCATTACTAAGACTGAAATCTGTAATATCATTAATTCATTGTATTATGGTCCTGTTTTGGCTTTGTCCCAGTATTTATGCCCACACTATTTATATCTAGCTGTATACTGTATTTATACTAAGATCCTTAAATTCACTAGCGTTGGCTTTGCTAGCGCTCGCCGCACTTCGCCAGGCGAATTTTCGCCAGTGCTTCACAAATTCACTAAAGTGCAAAGTTACGCTCAGGTCGGCGAACGGTAACGTAGTTGCACTAGTGTTACTTCGCCAGGCAAAGCGAAGTTACGCTAGCGATGCCTAATTTGCATACGGCGGGAACTAAAGCGTATAATAGAAGTATATGTTACAGCCACTACATTCCACTACACAAGCCCAGGAAACCTTTAATCAAAAAAAATAAAGTTGTCCTATTGCCCTTCATGTGCCCCCTATATAGTTGTGTTGCCATATGTTAGGAAATGTAGGGGGGAAGGAGGGTAACCCCCCCAAAAAAAAAAAATCTTTTACAGACTATCACCCTACAATGGTAAAACACGCCATCATTTTTTTGGGACTTAGAAAAATGTTACCATTTTTTTTTCAAACTCCTATCTATTGTATTGAACTTTACCTGGTCTGACCAGGCGAAGTAAAGTCTAGCGTAAGTGGAAACGTTCAGGAAAATTTTGATCTTAGTTAATTTGCGTAATTACGATCCCTCGTCAGTGCACAACTTTGCCAGAGTCGGTGTTAGTGAATTTCTGAAGTTGCGAAATGACATCACACAGGCGAATTAGCGCTATCGTCAGACGATTCACGCTTTAGTGAATTTGGACCCATGTACTGTATATTAGTGTAAATGTGGTTTTATATATATTTATACGTAACTGCAAAATTCACATTTTAAAGATATGATTGACAAAAAAATTGGATGCAACAGTCAGACATTAACATGTGCAAGGAAAAATATCATTTATTCTGAAAAAACACAGAATTTTACCATTTGTGCTGAGATTCAGAACAAAGCATTTTCTACATGCAATTATTTTTTTTCTTCAAAATTTTCTTGTTCCAAACTAAATGATGCTCTGCATTATAATGGTCTCAGGCTCCTAATTAATATCACTTTGCTTCTGTTAACTGTTTCCATTAGCTTTAGGGACAATAATTACTTTTCAAAAAATTTTACGCAGACAGTTATGTTGTGATCTTGCCAAACGTTTGACTTCATTGTTTGAGGTCAATTATTGACAAATTCTAGTTTTGATCAAATGTTTTGTGGTTGGTAATAAAAAATATAAACAGACATAGCCTTGGGTTGACTTCTTTGCTTTAATGGTTTCCACATGTTGCTCTACCACGTTCTTTCTACAAAAAAATAAAAAAGCACAAAATCAAATCAAATCTGCATGCTCAGTAATGTCACCAGTTTTTCCATGTACCTAAATTATACAGTTTCACCGATAGAAGCCAATAAAAATAGGTTAATGAGTAAACTGACTTACATCTAATTTATAAAATCTAATTTCTTAAAGTAATAGATATGACCTACTTGTTTATGGGTTGATGAAAAGGTTGCACAGCCGGTCAGAAAGCAATTGTTAACAGTAAGCCTATGTTTAAGATAATCCTCTTTGAAAGGCTGTTCAAGCAATACTAATCAACTTTGGCATGTCAGTTCTGGTTTGCATTATCTCACGTGGCATATAGAGCTATCATACACAAAGGGATGTCATATATGATATAAACTCTCTGAAGGTTTCTTTTGCAGAGAGGTCCTTGCTATGATTATCGGGTTATTGCCATAGCTAGCTATTGTCTCCTTTCTTTCTTATTTGTCATTTCCATTTTTATTTACCCTTATCATATTTCCCTGTTGTCCATCCCGTTTTCTTTGTTTGTCACTCATTACCCCAGATGCTGCTTTGTTGACCCCTATTTAATTCCTCCATTGAGACTGAGAGGCAGCATCAAATCAAGGCTTTCCACTTGTTTTAGTTTAGTCATTATATCATATAGTATTATTATCATTCTATTACTATGTTGTTACACATAAGATGTAATTACCCATTATTATGGAGGAAATTGAGACCTAGATATGAGGAATATGTTAAGCACACCTTATACATAATCTAAGATATTTTGCTTCCATTGTTTTTCCCTATAGTTTATATGAAATATTGCAGCACCTATAGAGACTATATATGGTGGATTATTTGCTGGGTGGTGTTTAGGTACATAAATAGGAAATTAGGCTTTATTTATAAAAAATGTGTCAAGGTGCAATGTGCAAAAAATCCGCTAATGGTTAAGCATAGGTCTCCCTTGTGCCTAATGCTCTCTGTGTCCAGGTGCAGTGTCATAAGGACTATACACCATCTCTTTGTGTTTGGTGTTGGTTCTAAGGGCTGTGATTTTGCTGCCCTTGTGCATCACCCGGTATAAATTAATTATTTTATGTTATGTTATAATTTGCTAAAATTTTTTCGTTGAGGCAGCAGTTTGTGCAAAACTGATGCAAACCACCGTGTTTTTGCTTTGCTCCTTGCCAATTTCAGTCTATGGCAGGCATAAAGTGCAGGGTTTCCTTGTATCTGCTACTGCACTCTACACTTTGCAGCAAATTATAAATCTTTACCGGGGGGGGGGGGGGGGAGAAAGCAGACCAATGCTATGGCCAGAAGAGCTTCTCCAATGGGCTCTAAGCTGAGCTATAATTCAGCTCTTGATGTCATAGCATTGACAAACAAGCTTATGGTATTTTTCTTCATGTACTATTTAAAATAAAAGAACTTTGAACTTTACACTTGCTCCAGAAAGGTAAGCAAATTTGCACTAAAAAGATGGCTGCACTGACTGTTTTCATACTGTTTATTTAGGAAGTCATTCCAATGATAAGGTAAAACTGTTACAATTAACAGAAGAATATATTTGTGCTAGGCAACTGTTATTCTCTGCTATAGAGACAAGGCCCCACTTCCATCATTCGGCTTATGCCACCTTGTTGGCAAAGCCAAATATTAGACAAGTTACATTAGTGCACCTTTTCTGTCAATATCTGCTTTCATTGGTCCCATGCAGATCTTCATCTTTAAATAAGCCTCAGTGTGTTATACAGTAAGTAGGGGAGAAATGTCAGCACCTTTTAATAAAACAGCTAATTTTTCTATAATAGTTCATAACTTTTTTAATTAAATTGTAAACAAAAATGTACTGTGCAATGTACTGTAGAAGCCAAACTATAGAAACCAGAAACCACTTTCAGTCCTTCCCATGGCAGACTTCAAAGGAATCTGTTGCTGGGAACTTCACTATCTTACTATTTAAAAAATACAGATTATGTATCTTGCAACTAAACCAGAAGCCATTTGCAATGTTACATTCAATGAGCCCCTGTTAATTATGGGAGCAGCACCAACTCTTTATCTATAAAAAAAAAAACAGCTCTCAATGTCAAATTACCAAATGAATGTACTTTTCATTCACAAATGTTGACGTGTCTTTGTAACTTTGTTTTTAGGAGGGAAAAAAACATTCTGAGCCAATCAAAGTTCTAACAAATATACTTGTTAAGTAAATAAAAATTTGTGTACATATTGTTCATAGAATGTTTGGTTTACTATTCCTAGCGAGATGTGTAAACACTAGCTTATTCTGTGATCCATTGAGGATTGGCCAGATTCCCATTGTTCTACTCTACAGTCACTGCTACAGAAAAACACTTTCCAAAGGATATTTAATGACTGACATCTAATTTCTACACTTACAAGAGCAACCTTTGTTTAACCAACTTTTTAAAATTTATCTTGCATGAAGGACTCCAAGTCCTGTCAGCAATATGACAATTTTCTGGTATTGGAATCTATACTATTAAAGGGATTCTGTCATATTTTTTCTTACACTGTTTACACTGCAAATAAGTCAATCTACAATATAAAATGTCATTCCTGAACATGCAAGTGTATTTTTTTTAGTTGTAATATTGGTGTTTAGGCAGCCATCTCAGGTCATTTGGCCTGGTCATTGTCAGGATCGCGCCGCCCGGAGGCTTACCTTTACCTCCGGGCGGCGCGTCCTCTCCTCTCAGCCTTTCTGGATTCCGGCTCCGCCGGTAATTTCATGGACCTTGCTTTCGCTAAAGTAAATGGGATTCCTCTATTTCCTATGCCCTCAACCCTACGGGCATTTGCCATAGATGACAAGCCTCTCGCTACAGCCTTGATTTCCCAAACCATGGGTGAGTTACCCCTGCAGATCGGGACTTCACATTCTGAGAAATTGCCTTTCCAGATCATCTCCAGTCCCTCATCTCCTGTCATCCTGGGGTTACCGTGGTTACGTTTGCATAATCCTGCCATAGATTGGTCCTCTGGTCAAGTCTCCCGTTGGAGTTCATATTGTCAATGTCATCATGATACTCCTAAGTACCAGAACTCTGCTTCCCAGATGGAAGAATATCCTTGTTCACTGTCCACCGGTGTGGAGCATCTCCCTTCCAGAGTCATTGCCTCGGTGTCGCTCCACTCCTCTGTGTTGCCTGATTCCCAGCTGGTTTCTACCCCCGAACCAGCCAACCCTCTGCATCTAGGTCTCCAGCGGACTTTATTGCCTATTGTTCCTGAAGGGCTTCCCCAGCAGTCGCTGCCTACAGCTCCAGAAGGACTTCCCCAGCAGCTGCCGCTGCCTATTGCTCCTGAAGGGCTTCCCCAGCAGCCGCCGCTGCCTATTGCTCCTGAAGCGCTTCCCCAGCAGCCTCCGCTGCCTACCGCTCCTGAAGGACTTCCCCTGCAGTCTCCGCTACCTACTGTTCCAGAGGGATTTCCCCTGCAGCCTTTGCAGCCAACTACTCCAGTGTACTTTCCCCGACAGCATCCGCTGTTTATAGTCTCTAAGGAGTCTCCTTTCCTGCATGTGCTGCCTATACCCATTCCTATTTATGTTCCTGCCTATGTTATTGTGTTTGGTTCTTATTTTGTTGTTATGCATTGTTCTCTGTTTTTTCCACAGTTCCTGTTCCTGTGGTCCTGGGGCCCCCTGTGAGGAGGGGGGTACTGTCAGGATCACGCCGCCCGGAGGCTTACCTTTAGCTCCGGGCGGCGCGTCCTCTCCTCTCGGCGGCATATCCACAATGGCGGCACCCATAGCCGCCACGTGGATATGCGGCGCCAGGTAGTGACGTCATCGCGTCGCGCCTGACGCAATGACGTCACGGCGCCATTATGGCGCCCAATTATAGGACCATACTGCATTGTTCCTGGGTATTGTTATATTGATCTTTTTCCTTGTATTTTGCCTTGCCTGGACCTTGTTCTATTTTGTTCCTGCCAATACACTATTTCTTGGACTTTGACCTTGTTTTCCTGCCTGATCCTTGCCTGTGCTGCGTTATTGGACCTTTGAACCCCTAAGCTTCCTCCTTGGTCCACTACTTCCCCATGGCGCCTAACTTAAGGTGGCCATACACGGGCAGATAAAAGCTGCCGACAGACTGTGTCGGCAGCTTATCTGCCCGTGTGGGGGGCCCTCCGACGGGCTTTCCCGATCGATATCTGGCCGAAAGTCGGGCAGATGTCGATCGGGCAGGATTAAAAATCCCGTCGGATCGCGGCCGCATCTGTTCGTTGATGCGGTCCCGCGATCCGACCGCCCGTACTGATCCAAACGTTGGGCCCTAGGGCCCACGATCGGATCAGCCCGATATCGCCCACCTCAAGGTGGGCATATCGGGGAGAGATCCGCTCGTTTGGCAACATCGCCAAACGAGCGGATCTCTTCGTGTATGGCCACCTTAAGGCTCACCCGTGACAGTCATGTGCTTTCAGAAAGAGCCAACACTTTAGGATGGAACTGCTTTCTAGCAGGCTGTTCTTTCTCCTACTCAATGTGACTGAATGTGTTGCAGTGGGACCTGGCTTTTTCTATTGAGTGTAGTTCTATCTACCAGGCAGCTGTTATCTTGTGTTAGGGAACTGCCTACCTTCCCATTGTTCTGTTGTTAGGCTGCTGGGGGGAAAGGGAGGGGGTGATATCACTCCAACTTGCAGTATAGCAATAACGAGTTACCAAAGTTTATCATAGCACAAGTCACATGACTGGAGGCAGTTGGGAAACAGACAATATGTCTTGCCGCATGTCATATTTAAAAATTAAATATAAAAAAAAGCTATTTGCTCTTTTGAGAAATGAATTTTAGTGCAGAATTCTGCTGGAGCAGCACTATTAACTGATGCATTTTGAAAAATAATTTTCCTATGACAGTATCCCTTTAAGGAGGGCTGAGTATTTGAAGGCCATAGGCCAGAAGTGTCCCAAAACGTAATTTGGTGAAATGCCAGTTTTCTCTAAGGCACAGTTACCTTAATTTTATATTAAACATGTTTACTTTATATGGAATGTCACTTAAACTGTAAGCCCTACAGGGCAGGGACATCCTTCCTACTTTATACCATATGGCATTCAATCACTGTGCATTTATATTTAATCACTGTGTATTTATATTTTTACAATTTTTTGTATTTATTAAAATGATTTCCTCCCTGTGTGCACTTTGTACATTGTAAGATTGTACAGAACTGCCTATCCTTGTAGGACATGAATAAAGTTATACGTGCATACAGACATATTTGGTTCAACAGTTGTAAAGGTAGCCAAAGACACAAAGATATAGTCATATGAATTGAACTTTCAGATGAGTTTTGGACCACGTGTAGATTGTCCCGATATTTTTTGTACCTTGGGGATTGTTCGTTTAGTCGATTTGACAAGTTAAAAGATTTATTGGGTAACAATATGTATGTATTGCCTTTCTAATAATATCAATTGTTGAATGTCACCAGTATTTGTAGGACACAATTTTCATATGATTGCTGTCATTGCTAGAACATTGTCTGATTTGCTCTTTCACTAATCTGAATGGTTATTGGCAGATTGGAAGACTGGGACGTCCAATCATTTGCCAGGAATGTTACTGTGGTGAGCCCTAATCCCACACTTTCATAAATCTGCACCTTAGTGTGCCATTAGCCTAAATAGTCAAAACTGCAAGTAAAGATGGACATACACAGGTAGATAAAAGCTTGGTCCCATCACTGGCAGCTTATTTGCCCATGTATGGTTCCCACGGATGACCATATAGCGATAAGGCAGGTTTGAAAATCCAGTAAGACAAGGACTGCATCAGTGTATTGGTGTGGTCCTTATCCTACAGGTCTCTGTTGATTGTTGGACCCTTGGGACAGGGAGTGGTTATGCACCTTTTCCACATAAACCCAAGTCAAGAGAGAAAAGGTCAATCCACCACATATTATGTAAACACTGACAAGCACAACATCAGCCTATCAGTAACTACACAAAGCGAATTTCAATGCAAACCAGCATAGTTTAACAATATTAATAATGGGACACAAAACAGGGCTAATGAGAGCTGGTTGTCATAGATACACCAGTGGAGAAAATGCTGTGTATGCCATTGGCCTTAGGTTAATACAGGAATACAAAACACAGAAGGTTGTGTGATCAGAAGCATGCTGTCTTTGAATTCACACTAACAAATGGAAGCATAGCATTTGTAGCACCCGGTGGTGTAGGTAATGATGCTGAGTACAGGCAGTGTAGCAAAAGAGGGACAGTGACTTCTCGGCCTGTGTTTCTCAGTAGGTCGAGATCCATGTAATGTGGCACTAGCTTCAATGTCTTGTTGGTAGTAAGGTTTCTAATGGGTGCAGCCTGGAGGTTGATTATGATACAATGTGAGGCCTAATGTAAAATAACATGAAGAATCAATACTCAGATTAAACAGCACTGAGTGCTATCTGATGAGATGCTCCAGTGAGTCTAGTCAAAGCAGATAATGAATAAAGTTGAAAGTGTTCAACCGTTCCACATTTGTTTCTTTGCCAAAACAGAAAAGAGCTGCAAAAGCAATTAAGCATTTTCAGTAAACACTGCAGGCAATTATTACCCACATTAAATAAATGCTGCTGTTGGAAATATCTAAAATACTCTTTTTGGGGGGAAACTTGTAGTGGAGGAGAAATTCATATCAGACATTCATATCAAAGTCTTCATCTCAGATATGGGCCCTATATCATATCAAGTACTTAGGGGATATTCTGGAACAAGATAAACTATGTATCTTTTACAGAACTACAAGAAAAGTTTAATCTCCCTCATACCATGTTTTTCAGATATTTACAACTAAAACATGCCGTGCAAGCTCAGTTTGGTGATGTAATGATTAACATAACACCTAACCCAAAAGAACAAATGATCTACAGGTCTAACCCACATAAACAACTCTCACTCTTTTACAAGGCACTACTTAAAAGTGAGCCTAACCCCTTACCAAAACTGAGAGATAAATAGATACTAGATGTCACAACAATAGATGCCGAAAAACTGACTGGACATACTTGAATCAGCATATGTCCCACTAATTAGTATTCAAGACAAAATGATACAATTCAGGTATGTACATCGAACATACCGCACCCCACATAGATAAGTGCTGTGATTGGCTATTGATAGCCCCTATGTGGATTGTCAACCCACATTGAGGTTCTGTTTGGCAGTGCACCTGATCTTTATACAACCAAAACTTGCCTCCAAGCCTGGAATTTAAAAATAAGCAGCTGCTTTGAGGCCACTGGGAGCAACATCCAAGGGGTTGGAGAGCAACATGTTGCTTACGAGCTACTGGTTGGGGATCACTGGTCTATGATATGCTGTGTCATCTTAATCTATCTACCCTCATTTGTGACTTGCTATATCATCCTCATATGTGAGTAACCTGGGGTTATTTGTCTTGTACAAATAAATTGTTCCTTTTGGTTTCATCATAAGAATCTCCTGGCGTCCATCTTTTACTACTTTTATAGCAACATAGCCTGTGAGTTGTGGTTACACTACCTCATCTGATTGGAATCTTCCACTTAGCGAAGGCCCTGATCCTGAAGTGTGAGTCCAATGTAACCCATGTTCATCCACTAGCTGGACACTCTAACTATTTTGTGCTGTATAGCCCAAAAAAGCGTTACACTTATACCACTGATATTGTCTGTCTCTTGACTTCTGCCAAATTCTGATGTATTTCTATGGCCTTGTCTGCAGTTTCTGATTTCTTTGTGTTTTGTGAGTCATGCCCGGACTAGCAATAATATATGCCCTTTCTGACAAATGTTTGATAGGCTGTTCTATTTATTGTAAAGCGGGTCAGGGAAGGCACCAAAGGAAGCCGCAATAGAGAGACGAAACAAAGTGGGTAAAAGGAGCCAAAGCAGCTGAAAAGAGCCAAAGCTGGTGAAAGGACAAATTCACTAAAGAGTGAAAATTCGTCAGCGATGGCTTCACAGCACTTTGCCAGGTGTAAATTCACTGGGACAATGCTAATTCACTAAAGTGTGAAGTTGATAGCGTTACTTCGGCAGAGCAAACAAATCAAAGTGAAGATGTGCTAGTGGTGGGAATACGGTGGGAAATTTAAAGAGCAATGGAGCAATTTATGTTACATGGTGCATCAAATACATTATATTAACACTGATAACTAGACATGTCAAGGAACCTTAATAAAGTCAATAGAGTTGTTTTAATGTCCTACACATAAGCCCACTGTTAAATAATGTGTCATCTGGAAAAAAATGTATGGGGGTAACCGATACCCGAAAAAAAAATTGTATGCCTTTTGCAGCTTTACAACCTGAAAAAATGAAAAGACAACGTTTTTTGGACTTACTGTAGAACATATTCCACTCAAAAATTAATATGTAAGTTACTGAAGATTGAGGGTGTTCTATGAACTCCAATGCAGGTCAGAGCTGGCGAGGGCAAGTCGGGCAAAAGAGGTAACGTTCAGTAAAATCTTAGTGAATTTGGAGTTACATCAATTCACAAGAGCAACGCTAGCATCTATCTCCATTGCTAGCAAAGGGACGGTTGTGTCTGTTAGTAAATTGGCAAAGTCCCTGTGGGCGGTAACACTAGCCAATTGCCGCTAGCTTTAGCCTCTTTGCCCTTTAGTGAATCTACCCCAAAAAGTTGAAGCAAAGCTGCAGGGGAGAACAAAGCTGCTGTCAGCAAGGAAGAAGAAGATCTTTTGCCACATTTTAAAGGTACACCAATGTTTTTTTGTTTTAGAACAGGGGTTGGGCCTGGATGCCAATGTTGCACGTTTAGGGCAATGGCACACCAGGAGATATGCCGCCAGAGATATATTTCCATTTCTGCAGGCGACTAATCTCCTGTAAAAGCTTCCCCATAATGTGAATCGCTGCTGGTAAAACCACCACTGCTTCAGTCTTCCAAAATCTCTTGAGGCAACTACAAGAAACTTTGGGAGACTGAAACATGGGTTTTACCACCTGCGATTCATATTATTGCTGGTGGGAAAACTTTTACAGGAGATTAGTTGCCTGCACAAGCAGAAATTTATCTCTAGTGATTAATCTCTTGGTGTTCCATTACCCTTATATGCAAGATTCTTTTACTACCAGTCTGGCCCTGATTAGAGTCATTGAGAGCTGGGATGGAGGATATTCCCCACTGTTCTATACTATGCTATGTCATTCTTCTCACAGATGTCAAGTGTGAGCCGCTGTGTATCTGATGTGTGTAGATCAAAACAATTTAGTGGTATTACAATGCAGTGTACAAAGTACAAAAAGATTAAAAAGCTGCAATCTGTCTTTTTTTGCTCATTGTGTCCTGCATTGTGCAATTACGGCAGGCCACTGTGCTCCTCCTTTTGTGCCATTGCCCTTAGTGCTGTAGCACTTGTGTCCCCAGTTTCAGTTAATGACCCCTAATGATCTCCGCCAATGACCCCTGTTATTATCCTAATCTCTACAGGGTTATTTATTAAAGGGATCCTGTCATGGGAAAAAAAAATTTTTCAAAATGCATCAGTTTATAGTGCTGCTCCAGCAGACTTCTGCACTGAAATCCATTTCTCAAAAGAGCAAACAGATTTTTTTTATATTTCATTTTGACATATTGTCAATTTCTCAGCTGCCCCCAGTCATGTGACTTGTGCTCTGATAAACTTCAATCACTCTTTACTGCTGTACTGCAAGTTGGAGCGATATCACCCCCCCAGCAGCCTAAAGCTGGCCATAGACGTAACAATTACGATCTTTCTTGGAAAAGATCTTTCCAAGAAAGATCGTTCGTTTCAACACAGACGTGTAGAGCTGAATCGTCAAATTTACAGGTAGAAACAATAGAATTCTACCTGTATCTGATGATTCAGCACTAACAATTGGCGATGTTAAGGGTGCTTTCAAAGGCATCTGATCAAAATTTTCCATTCAGCCCGATCAACCAGCCGACCGATATCTTAATCTTCTGTCGATATCGGTCTGTGCTTCTATGGCCATCTTTACAACAGAACAATGGGAAGGTAATCAGATAACAGCTCCCTAACACAAGATAACAGCTGCCTGGTAGATGGTAAGAACAGCACTTGGTAGTAAAAACCCATGTCCCACTTCGTACTATTCAGTTACATTGAGAAGGAAAAACAACAGCCTGCCAGAAAGCAGTTCCCTCCTAAAGTGCACAAGTCACATGACCAGGGGCAGCTGGGAAATTGACAAAATGTCTAGCCCTATGTCAGATTTCAAAATCAAATATAAAAAAATCTGTTTGCTCTTTTCAGAAATGGATTTCAGTGCAGGTCTACTGGAGCAGTACTATTAACTGATGCGTTTAAAAAAAAAACATGTTTTCCCATGACAGGATCCCTTTAAGGGCAGACGCTTAAGTGCTTGCATATTAAGGGCTGCACAAAATTGATTAACTTAGGCCAGGGCTAGGACTTTGGTACACAGAACAGGAGTTTGCTAGCGGTCAGGGACTGAAATTGGCCTGCAGATTTCAGCAAGCAGATTTTGGCCCATCTGTGGGTTTTTTTTGCATCTCCAGTATATCCTTGCCAATTTACATAACAATTAACTTTCGCCAACTTTCACCACAAGAAAATTCTCCAGGTTCAGGCTGGCAAGCCACCATTATAAAGATAGTGCAGCCTCTTTAACATTTCCTTAACTACGTTGGGCCATGCTAGTTTCTCTCAAACATTATTGTTTTATGACAAAAATAGTTCTCGACTTTGTTAGTGAATATCTGTTTATTCACTGCTAAACTCATGAGATAATCTGAAGGCTTCCTTGTGCACATCACATTCTAGGGAATAACTTGTGACTAATGTTAAAACCAGGACGTTTGTTTGTTTCAGATTCCTCTTTGAATCAATGATTGACATCTCGTTGTTAAATACATATGGCATTCATGTCAAGCAAATAACAAGCATATACTTATTATATGAGTTTAGACTAAGGTACACAAATGAAAAGTGAACACAACAAACAAAATTGGTTGCCAGAATGTTCTAAGGATTAAATTTAGTTCAACGTATGTTCCACTTCCTGCCAAAAATGAAGCATTTAAGTATAGCAAGGAATAAAGGAAACATTGTCCAGAAAAAAAACACATTATGTAAATAACATGTATACTTTGTTTCATGTAAAAATAATTAGTGCCTTAAATTAACAACAGATCTTATTAATAACGTGAAACAACATTCTTTTTAACTTAAGTAGAGGTAAAATGTTTACAACATACATAAGATGCCGAGCTAAAAGCTTGGTTTATTTATATTGGCAAGAATGTCTTACCCACACACAAACATGTTTAATTCAACTTCCTGTAGTCATTGAAGGGTTTTATTTTCTAAACATGAAGCACAATATCTTTAAGTGATACTATGCTGAATTCATGTGTATGCCACATGAGCTGCTCTATTCTGTTTCATCCAAGTTTTCGCCATTGGGAATAAACAGCATTTTTTGTCCAAAGTCTCTTTTTTAGGTGCTTTACAAAAAAGCCACAAACTTACAAGCACTACATTTTGTGCAAAGTATGTATTTTATGTTGATTTTTTTTTTTGCAAGACTAATTTGGCTTGTTCATAGTTAGAAAAAACTAAGGTCACACTAATACATGAATGTCAATTATAAAGAGACTAATAAGCCTGTTTATATAGGTAAGATGGAACATGATAACAAGGGTCATTTCAATCCACAAACACAGCAGGCAACTTGTTTTTTTTCCCCCACAGTGAGTTGAGCTTTTCACACATCAGTTACATTGCATTTGGCGTCACTGCTGCCTACCTTTCCAAATTGGGCACTAATGTGCCTGTTGATGCAGGGAAACCTTGGAGATTCCGCCACCTCCTAACCAGGTGGTAGATCCAGGGTTCCCTCCATGCCCTGTAGCAATAGACAAAGCATGCTTACTTATTCTCACAACGTACACCAGAAATTAAGACAGACAGACTTTGAAAATACTTGGTGACAGATTTACAAGGAAGCATGCATGTGGTTGCATCTGTTTTGGCAATTAGGACCTAATTCCACTAGACACACTGTAGTCAAAATTCAACTTTGCAATCAGGGCAAACCAGCAGGTGGAGGGACTAACCTTGGGAGCAGTAACAGAAAACTTATCACTATATGCTGATGACATGCTAATTTACCTGGCAAACCCCAAACAAGCTCTAAAAGCTCTCTTACAAACGGTATCCACCTTTGGGGAATTCTCGGGACTCAAGATTAATGAAACTAAATCCGTTATATTCCAGATAGACCCATTTCCAGATAACTGCCCCAAGAGAGTTGGTAATCTGTAGTGGGATTGAGATACATAAAGATACACAGCAGTATACTGCTCTAAATTTAAATCCTATAGTAAAAAGCTCTTGTTGCCAAACTAAATACCTGGCAAGAACTCCCACTCTTACTGCCTGGTAGGGTGAATATATTCAAAATGGTTAGCCTACCAAAATTTCTGTATGCCTTCCAAAACTGCCCCAAGAGAGTTGGTAATCTGCAAGTGGGCAATACCTTTAAGTACCTTCGGATTGAAATACATAAAGACATACAGCAGTATACTGCTCTAAATTTAGACCCTATAGCAGGGATCCCCAACCTTTTGAACCTGTGAGCAACATTCAGAAGTAAAAGAAGTTGGGGAGCAACACTAGCACAAAAAATCTTCTTGGGGTGCCAAATAAGTCCTGTGATTGGCCATTTGGTAGCCCCTATGTGGATTGTCAACCTACATTGAGGCTCTGTTTGGCAGTGCATCTGGTTTTTATACAACCAAAACTTTCCTCCAAACCTTGAATTAAAAAATAAGCACCTGCTTTGAGGCCATTGGGAGCAACATCCAAAGGTTTCGAGAGCAACGTGTTGCTCATGAGCTACTGGTTGGGGATCACTGCCCTATAGTAAAAGCTCTTGTTGCCAAACTAGATACCTGGCAAGAACTCCCACTCTTACTGCCTGGTAGGGAGAATATATTCAAAATGGTTAGCCTACAAAAATTTCTGTATGCCTTCCAAAACTCTCCCATAACTCTGCAAACTGGTTGGTTTAAACGTGTGGAACAGTGGTTGGGAGTCAGCTAAAAAATTCCAATCTTGTTTGTTAGGTGCACGTACCATTAGTGGTCCATCTTCCACCAAGATAAATCAAGCTTGAAAAAAGGCCATGGAGAGGCCTGAAACGTTGCTGACCGGGTGCTGCCATGAATTTTGAATAAAGGCATATTTTATCTACTTGGTGCTGTACTTCAAACTCTTTTGGCTGGTTTAAACGTGTGGAAAAAATTACTTAGGAACTTCCTGTGGGCGGGGGGGGGGGGGGGGGGGGTCATGCGCGCATAGCATTTAAAATGCTAATACCCCATAACAGGAGGGAGCCTAGCTTTGCCTGACCTCAAACTGTACTTCCTGGCCAGCCAAATTGTCTTCACACACTGGTGGATAAACTGAAATTAGATAATCGAGCGGTGGTGTTGGAGGCAACAGTAGTTGGTTCTTTTGAAGGCCTAGCCAGAAAAGCTCAGAAATTTGTAAGGACTGACCCTCTAAATTGGTCCACATGGGCTCCATTGTGGGGCAATAGTAATCTACCCCAATTGCAACTGGTCCCATATGTTAGCTGTTGGGCCAACCATGGCATCAAGGTTCTGGGGGATGCTGTGGAGAAAGGAAAACTTAAACAGTTCCCAGTTCTAAGAAAGGAATACAATCTCCCCTCTAATCTGATTTTACACTATCTTCAACTTGCATTCCTATCACAATTTCCCAATAGACCGCTGCGAACTGCAGAATTGTGGAATCCACTTGTGCTACACAATTTTGTTGAAAACGGGCACTAATCCTTTGGATGTTGATCAAACAAAAATGGGAAAGAGATGTTCCTGAATTAGATGGGGAAATGCATTAAAGCAGGTACCTGATATAACGATCTCAATGAGAGACTGGTTTATTTAAATAAAGTTTTTGAACAGAGTTTACTACACCCCATATAGGCTGGCTAAGTTGTTCCCAACTACCTAATATGTCTGTCCAAAGTGTAGAAATGCAACAGGAATGTATTTTCATGTATTTTGGTAAAGCCCAGAAATCCAGAAGTTCTGGGGTGCAGTAACACCGTATATGGCAACCGAACTGGAATTACCTGGCATCTGCTCTCCGCTTACCTGTCTCCTGGGAATAATAATAGATTACACAATAGACAAATATCAAAGACTGTGCTATTTGCAACTACTTTACTATGCTAATAAAGCAATCTTACTGCAATGGAAGTCAATGTTATTAATAGGGGAAAAAAGATAAATATAAAGGAAGGCCGGTATTTTTTTTTTCCAGAAAAGGTGGCAACCCTAGCGGTGGCTCAAACACAATAGCGCAATGTCAATGTATGGTATGTGGACAAACATTGTATGTAATAATACCCTCTCCAAGTGACCCTTGAGACCTCTCTTCTTATTATCTCTTCTTCTTCTCTATCCCTAACTATATTCTTAATTGATAAAATTACAAAATAAATAAAAGCTTTAAAAAAAACTTTTGCATATTTTGCATGTCGTTTTTAAAAATGAACCCCCCAAAAACACAATTACTACCCTACTGCAATCACTGCAATCACTGTGCATTTTTATAATGTTATTGGCGTTTCCTGATTCTAGTAATCCATTTTCTTGCTGCCTGACCTTTTGTCTTTTTACCATTCTGAACACTGACCTAACCCAGATCCATCTGACCTCAAGCTTGTCTTCTTCCTGGTAACAGTATAACTAGCCTCTATCCACCTGTCTCTGACATTGAGAGTGTCCTGTTATAGTGTGAGGTGCTGGTGTGTCTCTATCAAATACATTACTAGATGAAAATAATAAATACATTATTCCAATTAATTGCCCATAATTAATATGTAATGCATTGATACATTTGTCATAATACTAACTAATTCATTTGCCTTAAGTATTTCTTATTAGAGCGTGTTAAAAGTTTTTAACATATTCTGAATTAACAGGACTTGTTATTGTGTAATAGCCCTCATAAAATTCTCATTCACTCATTATATACCACCACTGGGATGGGCTCAG
The DNA here is from genome assembly GCA_024363595.1 of Xenopus borealis. Taxonomy (NCBI): domain Eukaryota; kingdom Metazoa; phylum Chordata; class Amphibia; order Anura; family Pipidae; genus Xenopus; species Xenopus borealis. The sequence goes on along the minus strand of CM044432.1, from coordinate 119,319,075 downwards.
GGTGTATTTTAGTGCTATAGAGTACTGCAGTTCATGGCCCAGATTAGAGGAAAAAAGTGCCACTACTTAAGTGAGATAAAACTCCATCATACAGGAATGGACAACCTTTGGCACTGAAGAAGTAGAGCTCCCAGATTGCCTTTGCATTCATCCACTGAGGTGGTGGAGGGGTGACATTGAGAACTATTTGCTGAAACATGGGCCAACAGTTGTTGCTCTCTTTGAAGTAGGTATTCTGGAATCTATTCTTACAAAATAATCATATTGTTTTCAAGCACAAATGGTCCATTTTTATTTTAATGAAGGTGTCTGTTTAACATAAAGGACATTGTTTCATTATAGTCGTAGACATGTTACTCAGGCTACAAACAGGTCCGTGCAACTATTTATGCACAGGGTCTTTTTTGTAGACACCAGTTGAAACCAAAGACAAGACATCTGAGGAAGATTATTGTATTATTGTTACAGAAGATGCCAATTATCACTGGTGCAAACACATCTATAGGGAATCTTCATTGTTGTTATTAGTGGGTTTGGCACTCTTGCATTTCCTGTGGGTGCAGTAATAAACTGATATTTATCCTTCAAAGGAAAGGAATACTACACATCACTTGAACCAGCCAGTGTTCCCACAGAAATTCTAATTGTATGTAATATAATTATATAATTATTCCCACATCAATTTTGGTTTGCATACATTATACAATATTTACATCTGGCAGAATGATCTCAATCATATGCAGGCACTTCTAAATTTTGATTATTATTATTATTTTTATGCTTTAATAGCATAAACAGCATTTTATTGGGTCATTCAAGGAAAAATTATTCATAAAAAAATTGTTCACATAAAGATTTCTTAACATTTGTTATATGTGCATTTTTACATGTTACAAATAGTGATGGACGAAATGTATTCGCCTGGCGGTGAATTCCCGTTATTCGCCACCAGGGAATTTTTGTGAAACGCCTGGATATATTCGCCTGGCGAAAATTCTCGTTTGGGACGCGGGCGTCTGTTTTTGGATGCAGGCGTCCATTTTTTTGACACCAGCGAATATGCACCGGCATCCAAAAATGGACACCCATGTCCAAAACGAGACGCTGATGGCGTTTCACAAAATTTTTCGCTGTTTCGCGAATTTCCTGAGACGCGGAACGCCACAGATTCGCCCATCACTAGTTACAAATAGCAGTTAAATGTTCCTGTGTCTATCTGTCTGCATACATAAGCATTAGTTAAATATGTGCTGACACATTTTGGGATGCCAAAATTAATCGAACGGCCATGAAGAAGTATAACTACTAGAATTTAAATCAGAAGTCACTGCATCCATATCCAAATATATGGGTGTAGTAATAGACATAGTAAATATAATTGTTTTGCAGTATATCTCAATGAATAGGGTTTGAGTCAACCATAATTATAACAACAGCCAAAACGTAAGAAATATGTATGGTTGTTATTTATTGCACTGAACAGGGCACGGCTGTAACTGAAACCTCTTTCACCTGAATCTGAGTCTACCAATGCAGCACATGTCTTGCAAGTAATGGGATTTTTGGCTCCTTTTAGCCCATCTCACCCTAACCAGGTTTTGTTCTCTACCAAGAAACTGTTTAATGAGGAAAACGTCATAAAACTAATTACTAATCCAAATACCCCCCCCCCCAAACAAAATGTACTCCTTCGCATCTGTACACTGGTAATTTGAATATCTTCTTAACAAGGACCAAACATGGAGTAGCTTTAGTTTCCCTGTTTGCCCTGATTAGCTAAAAAAATCCAATAACCATAAGCTTTGCATGATTAAAATAAGAGCCGAAAAATTTGTGAAACGACATGCGTCTCATCGTTTTTGACGTGCGTCGCATCTTGTTCGGCGCACGTTGCGTCATATTCGACGCGTTGTGTCATTTTTCGGCGCGTGTCGCGTAATTTTTGGTGCGTGTCTAATTTTTTTTATTTTTGCCAGGCGAATTTTTGCGGGTGTTTTGCCCATCCCTACTGGTGAGTTCAAAGCAGGGGCGATCCTGCTAGCATTGCCGCCTGAGGTGGCCTTGATTTTGCCGCCCCCCCCTTCCCCACGGCGCTCAAAAGTGAGCGCCGGACAGGGGTGGGGGGGTCCACGGCGCGAATTGCACGTTCTGCACTAGAAGAGACGAATTTCAGGGTTGAAACCCGGAAAAAAATGGAGTCTATGTCAAATTGCTTTCCCATAATTCTGAGCTTTTTGGATGTCTTTCTACGTTAATGGATCCCATGCCTGTATCAGAATCTGGATTTACTCATCTGGCAGCTTTCCTGCTGTTGGATTGGTTGACAGAGATTGGTGAAGATAAAACATTGCACAATTATAGTTTTTACCATTTCATGTTAGCATAATGTGACAGTGTTTCACAGATAATCCATTTTTAGCTCATCAATATCAACATGATTATGCAAACAATAATTAACCTGTGCTTCTTATTATATCTTGCCAAAAGAACTGCAGGGTGAATATTAGCATGAAATTACAGGCCAGAAATGAATGTGCTATTTATAATTTCATGTATCACAAAGTTTAACTATCTGTCCATTAAGAAATATAATCTTTAATCCATGTGCATTTCCTCCAGCTTTCAGCTGGTTATTGAGTAATCTTCTCCTACACAAACAAATTTAATTTACCATTTTATACCTGATACAGCATTTCAAAATATACATCTGTACTTAGCCGAATCTTGGTCATATTTAGAAATGCATTTCTTATAAATACACTCTTTTCTGCATTTCCAAAAAGCTGCCACTGGTTGAGAAAAGGGTTATAGCAATGACAATGTTTATTCTAGGTCACTGGCAACTAAGGCCTTTTTTTTGTCCACCAGTGTCCTCAGGTAGAAGAAAGTGGTACACACAGACAAGCATGCACAAGATCTCTTTTAAGTTGTATGGGATTTCTTGGACATATCTATGAATCAGTGAAAGGGAGTAGTGAGAGTTCACCCTTTGATAAATATTCTTTTTTCCCTGGTATGGATACTATGTAAACAAACAGCTTATCTTTTGAGAAATGGTGATAGAGGAGAGAAAAAATAGGAAGGTCATATGTGAATGGAAGCAGGGGCATATCTAAAAATACACAGATTTTGGGTGTCAGGGATATATGCACTTATTCAAACTTGATTGTTAAAAAAAAAACAAAAAAACAATTCTTGACTATTTAATTTCCCATGGGTATGTACTACAAACAGAAAAGTGGAATGGTCCCATCTTTGTTGTTATTCCTTGGTAAGCATGCCTGTGCACCTGATGGATGCCTCACCTGGATTTACTGGGTTCTATCTGTGAACTATAATGCAAATAATTTATAAGGGGATCCCACAGACTAATGACTGGCTAAGGGGTAGAGCTTGAGAATCTGGGTGACCCTACTCACCATTATATATTTGAGAACAGTCTCAACACTTTGAACATGGTTAAATGATCATTATTTAAGGGGGACATTTATTAAAACTTTACAAAATAAACATTTAACCTAACTCCCAAGCACAATTTTGGCGTTAATATAATAAACAGTGCAAACCAAATTTGCTAAAACTAGCATCAAACAGCCCCAAATCTTCGAAAAATCTTGAAGGCAAAAACCATCTTCCAGTTGTAAAAGGGAAATCTGCCATTGACTTTTAGGTGACTTCGATAGGTTTACGCTGGAGTATTTTTGGATTCAGAGTTTCAGCAGATTTGGAGCATAATAAACCTCAAAAAAAGTTTAGATGTGTGCTTTTTACATGGGTTTACCAAATGCAAAGTCAAAGTATTTTTGCATTTCTCTGTACAAGCTATGAGAAGCCCAGTCAGAAACCACCCTCATTCCCTAAGCCACAAGACATATGGCAGTTGGATATATATACTCTATGTATACATACCATAATCCATAGCCTTCCATTCCCTCGACTTGTGTGCACTCGACTTGTGTGCACTGACAGGCACAAACGTTTCAGGGGAATATATCATGCCCAATACACAGTCATTTAGATACCTTCATTTATCTTTACTGGAACCTTTCTGTGAACATTCTTTTTCCACCATGTCGTCATCAAGGTATTAACTACCAGAACTGCCACCCAAATTATAGGTTTCAAGAAGCCACTGTCACTGGGAGGGACATCACTTAGTTACAGGTAATTATATATTTTCACAAGAAATGGAATAAGAGCGGTGCTAATTAGAGAATACAGCTTAAAATGATGCTATGATGTTCTATGCACCCTTCATCTTTTAAAAGATGTAAGTTAAAAATAAAGCCAATAAAACTGAACTTAATATTAATCTCTATCAAGGCATTTTTTTTTATTTGGTCTTTAAGTAATGGCTCCTTTTAACATTTCCTCATAGGGCAGAGACATGTGGAGATTTGGGGAGATTTAGTCGCCCAGAGACAAATCGTCTCTTCTTTGGGCAACTAATCTCCCTGAACTGCCTCCCTGGTTAAAATCAAAATCACCGGGCAGATGGCACTCAGAGCGATTCGTTTTCGGAAGTTGCCCAAAGTTTCCTCATGCGGTAGTTCAGGGAGATTAGTCGCCCGAAGAAGAACCGATTTGTCACCGGGCGACTAATCTCCCCGAATCTTCTTGTCTGTTTCTGCCCTTAATGCTGTTTTAGTGTTCTAGTTGTATTTTTGTAGCATTCCCAATAGAAAAGAAGCATTTGTGTGAATTGCTGTATGGCTGTACTGTATGACCCAACTAACTGCTGCTGAGGAAGTGTTTAAAGAATTGGCACAGGACACTTTTTGCCAATATTACTGTTTACTTTACCTATCTATGTGTGATTTACTATATTAGAAAGTGATATCAACAGAAGCATCATTATTATCTACAAAGTAGCAGGATATAAACAGTTTTGCTTATCTGTCTGCAACTACAGAAAATCTTGCAGCACAGACTTTAAAGCAAACAACAGGAGACATTCAGCCTTTGGTGTTGGGAGAAGATATCACAATGTTCCTTAAGGGTAGGGGCAGACAGGGAGATTCGGGGAGATTTTGTCGCCTGGCGTTTTTTTGCAGGCGACAAACTCCCCGAATTACCTTCTCCCTGTCTGCCGATCGTAAAAGCACAAAGCGCCAGCGCCTGTGCAGAAGCGGCGCGGCGATTTCCGGAATCGCCTGAAGTTTCCTCACGAGGTATCTTCGGGCGATTCCGGAAATCGCCGCGCCGCGTCTGCACAGGCGCTGGCGCTTTGTGCTTTTACGATCAGCAGACAGGGAGAAGGTAATTCGGGGAGATTGTCGCCTGCAAAAAACGCCAGGCGACAAAATCTCCCCGAATCTCCCTGTCTGCCCCTACCCTAAGGATCCTTTATGCATGTTAAACCATTAATAGTATGTTGGACATAATCTAAGTAGGTGTAAAAACATTTTGTTTTTGTAGTTAAGGAATTCACTACGGCTCAAACAGGCCTGAGTTTGATTAGTAGCAAGTATTTTAGCTCCTAGTGACACTAGGCTCGTCACTTAATATTCCCTTGCTTCTAGCACAAAAAAAATTAGATTTTATTGTAAATTAGGCATATAGAGGATCTAAATTATCAAATCACCTAAGGGGTCATTTACCATGTACTTTCAGTTGAAAAGAAATCTGGATGTAGGCATCCCCCCACCCTCCCCCTAACTTACACATCATTGAGATGCACAATTTAGGGAGTAGCAGGAGGCTCTGCACACTGTGTTTTATTGTTACAGGTCTCAGTACATAAGTCTGCTCTCGGCTGCCATTAGAAATCTCTGGGCCCTGTACAACAAAATTTTTGGGAAGCCCCACCTCTGATCCCACCCACTCAACATCACAGTTAAAAGACCACACACACATCAGTGCTGTCCCTTCAGCCCTGGGACACTTGTCCCCCGAGATGGCGGCCCTGTCTGCGCTGTATTAGTCAGTGGTATGAGTGGGGTGTCACACTTACACTCTAGGACTTACTAGTACCCATCCACTTGGTTAAAGTAAAGGACTCCAGAATCTTATTAGATTTGTACACAATAATACACATTTTATTAGTGGAATGTATTTGGCAGATGTTAGTGATTTTCTTCCCCTAGTCATCAATTGGTACAGCTCTCCTTTTATATCAGGAAAATATGATTATTTTATTCCCTTATTATTTTCTCTTACAAAACACCAGTGTCCGTTTTCTGACCCTGACTTTGCAAACAAGACTGACAAGATCCATAATGGCCTAGTTGCTAATCTCTACATAATCATACTGTTATGTTCTCCACAAATGAAATTAATCAGCCCGTATTTTAATAATATCCACCTTTAATTTAATGACATTATGATAACATAACTATAAATAAAATCTGAGTCAACCAAACTCTGTTGGGGCTCTTACACATGAGTGAATGTGGCAAATACCAAATGCAGTTGTAACTTTTTTTTTGCACTTTTCTGCAAACAGCTGAATGTAAGAGCCCTGTGTCTAACCCATCTGTGGTTGCTTTAACATCTTAGGCATGTGGCAAGCTGGTGTTTGTCCTTGGCATAGATGACTCATAGAAAAATACATTGATCAAAACACCTACCTGCTGACACCTGCTTCCTTGATTGGGAAACCTGATGTGTATTAGTTGTAGAGGAAAACAAATCTGGATGAATGTTAATTTCTGCCCATTATCATTTTGGCAGCACCATGTTAAACTAACAAGCTATAGAATCACCATGTGCTATGCACAATGGGGTACAAGTGAGAGCATAATCATGGCACAGATGCTATGACTTCATATGCAGGTACCTCAAAAACCAACTTGTCTCCTTAAATCAGACAACAATGTGATTTTAATGTTTTTACAGGATTGCCTCACAAGGCAAAGAATAGAAGCACTAAAGTCTACTTTTTAAGCTCATATTACTGCATTTGAGCCTGTTATTGGTAATACTTGCTACATTCCACACCTTAGGGCTCATTGCATGTAAAACCACTTTTATTAAAGATATTTGTGTCAAAATTTGCACTTCTGTACAGCTCCATACTTCTCAGTCCTTCCTGCCTTCCATTCTCAATCAGGCACTGCTAAATCTATTGGTGCAGGCGAACCCTGGACTACTGCCACCTCATGATCAGGCATCGGCTCCAGGGGTTCACAGTGACCTGGGTCATTGCCGCAGTCCAGTTGCTAGGGTTGCCACCTGTCCAGTTTTGAACTGCACATTCAGGTTTTTAAACCTGTCCCCCACAGCCTGAGCAATTTGTTCAATCACAGGACGTCATGTCATTCCCCGCCACTTCTCATCCCTAGCCAACCCCTTTATGACACCACCTTGCCCCTTTGCATCAAATCCCCGCCCCTTTGAGTCCCCTTCACCCAGTAGCTGAACACCTTAAATGACACAAGTTGGACTTTGAAACTATTGGGTGCATCTGCTGCAAAGTGCACATACAGTTACACTAATTTTGCCATATCTGAAAATTTTATCATTTGCACCCTCAGTGAAGCTGAAATTCTGGGAGAAAACACTGCATTGTAGGATAAAAATTATGGCAATTGTGCACAAATTGCACTTTGTTCACTGTACTTGCGGATATAAATGAGCTTTCTTGCATATTTATTAACAGGCAATGGCTGCCAGCACGCACAATGTGGATTTAGGCATGGAAATTTAAAAGTATGCTTTTTTCCAGAAATCCACTGGCTGTAGCCCCTCACAGTGCCTCTACCATGTGTACACTTACCCTTAGGGCTCTATTCCTTGTAGGTGGGCAGTGAACATTCTTATCCATAAAACCCTAGGTCCAATACAGTGTTGGACTGGCCCATAGGGATACCAGGAAAACTCCCGGTGGGCCCAGGTGTCAGTGGGCCCTCTTGCTTCTAACAATTTGGCCTATTTCATGTTCATTCCCTATTTCTTTATGTGGAAAAAGAGGCTTTATACTGGAAGAATAGAGTTTAGTAAGTAGATCTAAAAGAATAGGAGAATAAAGAGGTTAAGTGAAGAGAGAGGGAATAATAATGTAGGGACCCATAAGTAGCATGGCCCTTATGGCTTCCTCCCTTGCCCTTACATTAGCTGCCTTCTATTGGACTAAAGTCCAGGTGGCTAGATTGTTTCATATTATTGGCTACAGGTTGTGACCCACCCCTGCAGTGCAGTAATAAAGGTGCTTGCAGGGAGTGGCACTTTCTCTTTGGCCTGCAGCAGAGGAGGAGGGCAGTGCTCCATTGAGCCTGGGTGCCAACCGGGCTCCAGAGGCGCTATACCCTAAAGGGACAGCACACCTTTAGAGGTACTACAAGGATTAAGTCGGGGAACAGGGCCCCGTGAACGAGGAATAGTCAGAGTTAGGATGTTCCTGTAATAGCACTCTCTAGGAGAGGTGAGATAGAGAGGAAAGAGAGAAAGGGCAGCTCAAAGCCCCATCAAGGAGGATAGTAGGGAGTAGCTCTCCCCCAGGCTCTACCTTGCCTGAAGTGAAGGGACCTCAGACATAGGGACTGCAGGAAGAGTCTTTAACCCCTGAGTCACCTGAACCTGCTGGTGGGATCCGGACCACATGGGCATTGATAACCTGGTTGGTGCAACTACAACTCCCATCCTTATATCCTACCTGAGGGCATAAGCTACGCTGTACCTGTGCTAAGCATTGCTGCTTTAATACCACTGTCTGTGAGTATATGATACCCTGTGCTGCTATTGTAAATAAACTGTTCTATTTGTTTGCACAAAGAACCCCTGGCGTCCAACAACCTTTATTACACACTATATGCAGTATCGAGTTGTAGTTCAACTACCTCACACGTGATTTTCCACTTAGCGAAAGCCCTACCTGAGAGTGAAAGAGTCGCGTGTAACCAATGCTCTACCTATGCTAGTTGGTTTGGTTAATATTAGCCAAGAAAGGGTTACAATAGTTTGGAAAGTTGGTGGTTTTCTGGTGGGCCCCTGGTCTAAGGTTTTCTGGTGGGCCCCTGGCATCCCAGTCCGACACTGGTCCAATAGCATATTCGGCTGCCATGGGCCCAGGACTGTGAGTGCCTCCCTGCATGATGTCAGTGAATGTGATGTCATGGCACCACTTGCATATGTTTGATGTTACTTCTGCCATGCACTGATAGAGGGACCCCCAAACACCCCTTCCTCCTCTGCTGCAAGATTTGAGGTAGAGGGGGTGTTTGGGGGTCCCAAAGAAAGTATCTGGCAGGACAGCAAGTGGGGTTTTTTTCTTCCATTTCTTTAACCATATAGGCATCCAAGGGCTGCCCCCTTAAAGTTGCCATCCAAGGGCTTCCCTTAAAGCTGCCATCAAAGGCACAGGCCTTTGAGTGCCAATATGGCAAATTCACCTCTGCCTAGGTCCCAAGTTTTCCAGATAAAATATTCCACACTTTAGTATATCTCGAGAATCACTGCTCTGGAGTATGCAAGAGTAAGTACATATGAATATAAGAATGCAAATCAATAGTATTTTATAAAAAAAAAAAAACAGATCTTGTGTTACAAAAACAGTAGTTTAAAATAAAATATGTAAATATGGACTTCTGAAAAAGGGAGAGAGAAATAGTATCAATATCTTCATTTGGTAAGACTACTTTCACAGTGAACCAAGGCTACGGTTGCCTGGCAGGCTGTTTACATTAATCAACATTACTGCTTGTCAAAGTTTCAAGTCTCTTTTCACAAATTCTTCTGAAAAAAGATATATATATATATATATATATATATATATATATATATATATATAGGGCAGGAGCAGAACAGACATATATCCCCCTGGACCTTTTCTGTCATTGTGATGCAAAGGAAATTCTTCAAGTGCGCACTTTGCACAGACACTATTAATCTGAAGAATGGTGGGAAACAGAGGTCATATAACTTACGGCTGATTTGCTACATTTGTGCTTCATGAGCTATGGGTTTTATGGGAAACCTTTTCAAAACAGATGTTGCTTAAATCTTAAATGTGACTTAAAAAAAAAAAAGATTATATTGGACAAATATTTATGAAGCTCAATCATTCTGACATCTTTTTATCAACATTTAAGTATATAGTATTTTCTATAAATAAAAATAAGTATAAATAAAATAGAAAACCAATACAAAACTATGCCAGGAATAAAAGTCAGTGGGAGCTGGGTTGATCCTATCAGGCCATTTTTAATCAATTCAGACTTTTAGAGGATTTTGGATTTTTGTTGCTAATAATTATCTGAAAAACTAAAATTTTACGAGGTTTTCTTATATTTTAGTGCATCTTTTAGGCCTTTTTTCGATCATGCTTTATATATTCTGATCTTTTTTCATGGCATTAATGATTTTAGAGAAAAAGGGGAGTTATGTGTTAAAAAGCACTAAGTTTGACTAGGGGTAGTACCCATTTCAACTTAGCAGGTAGCATTTACTGGTCACCTGTTTAAAAGCAATGATCTTGTTGTTTGCTATGGGTTACTACTACTGTGCAAATTTAGGACCTTTTTTATTACATTTGAGGGATAGAGTTTAAGGGGCAAAAAAAATGTGTTAGCGTTGCTTTTGCTAACGTTCGCTGCACTTCACCAGGCGAATTCACTAAAGTGCGACGTTAGGCTCTGGTCGGCAAACTGTACCGTAGTTGCGCTAGTGTTACTTCGCCAGGCAAAGCGCATTTACGCTAGCGATGCCTAATTTGCATAAGCTCGAATTTCAAAGTATAATAGAAATATATATTACAGCCACTACATTCCACTACACAAGCCCTGGAAACCTTTAATAAATTAAATAAAGTTGTCCTATTGCCCTACATGTGCCCCCTGTATAGTTGTGTTGCGATATGTTAGGAAATGTAGGGGAAGGAGGGTAACCACCCCAAAAAAAATCGCTCTTTTTCAGACTATCACCCTAAAAAGGTAAAACACGCCAGCGGTTTTTTTGGGACTTAGAAAAAATTTCCATTTTTTTTTTCAAACTCCTATCTATTGTATTGAACTTCTCCAGGTCTGACCTGGTGAAGTAACATCTAGTGTAAGTGGTAACGTTCAGTAAAATGGTCATCTTAGTGAATTTGCGTAATTACGATCCTTAGTTAGTGCGCAACTTCGCCTGGCGTAAGGGTGTGAAGTTGCGCTAGTCTATCTACTTCAATAGCAAAAATTCGCCAGAATCAGTTTTAGTGAATTTGCGAAGATACGAAATGACATAACGCTGGCGAATTAGCGCTAGTGTTAGACGCTTCACGCTTTAGTGAATTTGCCCCTAAATGTGGTTTCAAAAATTTCAATCTTAGGCCTTTTGCTGCTTTGCATGATATTCAGATTGTAATGTTCTTTCAATTCCTGTACTTCCATGTTTACTTTTACATCAGTCCCACTGTGTCAGGCAGGTTAGTTGATTTTAGGGGTCATTTGCTTGAATTTTTCCATCATCTCTGTTGTTGCCAGCAGTAGTAGACAAAATTGTAGCTGATGGATCAAATTTGACACAGATTTGATTCACACATTGAAACAAATAGATCTGAACATGTTCTTACTCCAGTCTGGTTCATATCTGGAGTTTGGAGTGAAAATGCTGTGTGTGCCTGATTCAATAGGTGCAGAAGCTATGAGCCCCATGTGCCACCCTAATGCTGTTTGTGATTTTTTTTTTCCTCTTTTAGTTTGTAGTATTACATGTTACAGTTAGCTCTTGATCAAAACCATGGCTGATATCACAATATGGACAGCATATGCTTGTTTAATGTTAAATTAGTCTCATATTTGCTAATGTGAGGTGCAGCTCCTCAGCTGCCTATAGACTCTTTCAGATTAAACATGCATTTATTTTTGTAATTATTGAAAGCTGTAACTCCTTCACTGCTTAAATGTATTGTTATGTGCACTGATCACTCCCAGATCTACAGGGGTTAAGAAATGTGACCCTTTTGTCTGAAAGCCCAATAAGTCATAGTTAATCAGTACCTTTGTGTGACAGCCATCCCAAAAAGACAGTGAGGAAAAAAGAAATGCCTTCAAAAGGATTGTTTCACTTTAGATAATGGAGCATTGTTCCCAGAGTAAGGCTGATTTCATTGATAGTTATTTAAAGGAAGGGAAAACTACAACATGAATTCACAAACTCAACTATGGGTCATGGGGCTACAACCTTTAACCTAAGGCCCAAATACAATAAATAATTCTGTTCCTTCCCCATCGCACAAAATGAAAGTCTTGTTTAAAAGAGTGATGCATGAAGCATTCTTTGCAAATAAACAACCAAAATTGCTGAGATGTAAATTACAAGGAAAAATAAGTCTGCTTTCATTTTACATTTGTTTTCTCTTTATAAAGACCTGGAAATATCACGAAATGTGTTTTTGTGCGTGTGTGTCAACACAGCATTCTTTCTCTGTATAACTACACACTGGACGTGAATCTCCATGGACAACAACAGCATCACCATCAGTTATTTAATAACCACAGGGTGCCATTTTATTCATGTTGTCCATGCGGAATGGTCAAGATTAAACTAGTTCAGAAAACAATACTGAGTTTCTAATCTCTGGTATGTGTCCTCTCTATTACTATAATGTGCATAAAAATTACCATAAGAATTACCTTTGGAACTAGGTGGTAATCTTACATCCATTTGTTTAAAAACAAAGACTGCATAATTGTTCATTTACAATTGAACTTGCAAGGGCACATGGTCTAAACTGGACACAATGGGCAGTGTATATTGATGCAATTCATTAAGGATCTTGCATCCAGACACACTCCTGAACCACATGGTTGTCAATGTGTCTATCCTGCCTCTTCTGATGAACAGTGCACAACTGTGTCTATCAATGCCAGGGAACTCTAAAGTGACCACCAACCTGGGTGGTGTCAATAGGGACACTAGACTTGCATCCAATGAGTTGGCTGCAATGTTATTTGAATGTGATACATCCTGTACTCTAAAAATGCAACTTGCAAGAGCAACAGTGTCTGTTTTTATGCATTAGTTGCTATTGTGGTAGACACAACTCAGAAGTTGACTTGAATTATTTGGGGCAATGCTGCGTAATAGTTATAAAACATGGCAATTTTGTATTTGAGATGTGCACTTCTGCACTTGGACACCCTTAGCTTCTATTATTCAATTGTATGTTTAAGGCACATTGATGAAATGAATGTATAGTCATAAAAGGATTCTAGTTTTATTTAATGGAAAAAAAATATTTTGTAAAAGATGCTTATGCAATTCCATTAAATATAATGTACATGCATGTATTTCTGCCCCAATAACATACATTTTATCCTGTTTATAAATTACCAGTTCTGTTTAGCTATAAGACATAAAAAAGCAATGACCAAACATTTCTGCAACAATTTTCACAAATCTATGTAAAATTTCACCATGCGGTCGAGTATTTACAATATTCAAGGGGCTATTTCTTGACACATACATATTGGCAGACATTGATAGAAAACCTGATGAGCCCCGCCAACACAGCCGCTGCCTGCCCAAGACTGGAGGTTTTGATGCAGTACAAGTACTTTAATGTATGGAGATCCAAATTATGGAAAGACAACTTATCTGGATAACCCCTTGGTCCTGAGCATTATATACAGTATATGTTGACTTTATACAATACAATGGGTAATGAATGTCAAGTAAAGCAAAACAGGACCACTCATATGGGTGAGCAAACATATTTACTTCAGGTCAACAATATATATATGTATATTTTTTATTTTTTTTCCATATAAAGCAAGGCTTTAAAATATGGTGAAAAGAAGTAAAGCATTCAGCTCTGGGTGCATGTTCCTAAAATGGACTTTCCCAATTTACTCAATAGTTTATTTAAGAGCTTTATTTGCACAGGTTTGGGACCAGTTATCCAGAAGACTCGGGACCTGGGGGTTTCCAGATAAGGGATCTTTGTGTACTTTGAGTCTCCATACCTTGAGTCTACTAAAAAAAATTAAACATGAAATAAACCCAATATGATAATTTTATCTTCAATAAGGAGTATTTATACAGTATTTTATTTGATTTATTTGTTTGAAATGCAGTCTATGGGAGATGGCCTTTAAGTAATTCAGAGCTTTCTGGATAATGGCTTTCCAGATAACAGATCCCATACCTGTATATAATATGTATTTTTACCATGTTAGGCATTTTAGACATGTTATTTTAAATGTATCCAATTCTTTATAAGTCACAGTAATTGGGGCAATGCTTTGACATTAGAGAAAACGTTTTGTTTTTATCTTAACCTTTAGGACATTAAAAGGATATTCTTTCTTTTTATACTATTCCAGTAGACTTCTGGTCTGTCTCTGTGTTACATCTGCTGTCTTTTAACCACACCACTGAGGACATGATTTAATGAACTAAATTATGCCTTCAGGTACATCATTCATCTCACTCATCCACAGACTTAGACATGATGAACAGATGACTCATTGACCTTAGTGCCTTTACCTGCAGGAGCTGCTACTGTCCATAGAATTCAGAAAACAGTTTGAAATTGGAATGTGGTTTAAGCACCCATAACCGTATTTTATAGACCAGCAACATATTTATTCATTAACATAAAATGTAAAAACTATTTAGGGATCATTTATTATTACAAGGTAGTATGAAAGTATAAAAAAATTAGGCCCAATGCACTCCATTTTCAATTTGCACACTTCCTTGAATAAAGAATTGCTCTAGGTCTATGCATTCCATTTTGAATCACAAAGACGTGTGGCTATATCCATGAATGCAAAGCTGCCATACTTGGCTGTATACATAAGGTGCTGGAAAGGTTGGGCACATAGATGTTCCTCCTCCCCTCCCCTACTCATTCGCTGACTTGCACATTATTCATACACAAAAATCAGGGAGCAGTAGAGGATACAGGCTGCAACAGGATCCTATCCTCCTTGTGGTCCTGGTCACAAAATACAGCACACAAAAGGACCCTAGGTCCCACCAGAGTAACGCATATCATTAGGTCACTAAGAAGTTCTAAATAGTATTGGTATTGTCGTGAAAATACAAAAGGGTTAAAAGACAATGAAGAGGCTGGGTCCCTGTAGAGCAGTGGTCCCAAACCTGTTGCTCACGAGCAACATGTTGTTCAACAATTCCTTGGATATTGCACCCAGTGCCTTCAAAGCAGGTATGTATTTTTGAATTCCAGGCTTGGAGGCAAGTTTTGGTTAATTAAAAACCAGATGTACTGCCAAATAGAGCCTCCTGAAGGCTGCCAGTCCACTTAAGAGCTGTCACTTATTTGCCGTCCCCATGCATGTGTTGCTCCCCAACTCTTCTTACATTTGAATGTAGCTCATGGGTTAAAAAATAGCTTGGGGACCTCTGCGGTGTAGAGTCTCTGCCAACTGGGCATCTGTTAATTCTTTGGCTGACTTCTCATTATTGTTAGTGAAAAGTAATGCTGATAACACAAAGCTCACTAACATTGCCTAAAAAGTGGACCACACTGAAATATTTTTACAGAAACAGAAAAGGAAGATCAAAAAATACATATATCCCGTGGCACAAGATCAGAGGAAATTAAACACAAATAATATTGAGCTTGTGTGTGTCAAATGTCACAGCGGAGATATATATATATATATATATATATATATATACACTGAAGCAGTTGCCAAGTATAGGTTAGCTACAAATTGACAATTAATGAAAAGAGATACAATGCATATCTTAGTGATACAGTTTTTTAGGGTTTGCTAAGTGTACATTTAAAATGATGTTTGAAAATGATTCCTAGTAATTAGGCTTATGATGCGGTACTTCATATTGTTTGCTTGTGCACCACAGCTACTTGTAATGAATGTGCATATTGAGGCTGCATGTGTCTATATTTGGGTAATTAGCTTAAATGGATGCCTAATTACCTATGCTAAGTTATCTGGGGATTTTCACAAAGACCAACATTGTATTACTTTTTTTCTGGCAATTTCCTGCTGTGGCCCATCCTGTTTTAGATTCTGTTGCTTGCTATCAGTCCCAGGTTCTGTCTGATGTCCCTTTTACAACAACTTGGCTTACTACCTGCCTCAGACATCCAAATTACCCTCTAAGGGCCCTTACACACGGGCGTTTTTACCTGCGCTCCCCTGCATTCCGTTTTGCTGCGTTTAGCCGCAGGGGAGCGCAGGTATAGACGCACTCAATTATTTTCAATGGGGCTGTACTCACGCGAACGCGTGTAGGCGCCAAACGCAGGAAAAATGCAGCATGTTGTGTCTGAATCTGCGTTCGGCGCTTACACGCGTCTCGTGGGTACAACCTCATTGAACAAAATGAGGTGCGTCTAGACCTGCGCTCCCCTGCGGCTGAACGCAGCCAAACGCAACGCAGGGGAGCGCAGGTCCAAAACGCCCGTGTGTACCGGCCCTAACACCTCATCCTGGTTCGATGCACAAGCCTTTCCCACCTTCCTCCCTATTATATGCTCTGATAACATTTGCATAAGACACCAGTAAGCAATTACTTAATCTTGAGTTTGCTTATATTATAAAATAAAACAACAGAAGAGAAGCACAGAAGTAAAGAAGCAGCAAACAGAAAAGTAGAGAAAAAGAAAAAAACAAAGCTTTAGGCCCTCAGTAATCAATATGGATTAGAAGTTTAGGTTTTATTTAGTACAGGTATGAGACCCGTTATCCAGAATGCTCTGGACCTGGGGTTTTCCAGGAAAAGGGATCATTGTGTAATTTGGATCACCTTACCATTAGTCTACTGCAAAAATCATTGGCACGTTAAATAAATCCAACTATATTGTTGTGCCTCTAATAAGGATTCATTTTATCTTAGCACAGCTTCATTATTCCAGGGAAAAGGAAATCATTTTTGAAAATGTGAATAATTTGATTAAAATTGAGTCTATTGGAGATGGCTTTCCTGTAATTTGGAGCTTTATGGATAGTGTGTTTTCACCACTGTTATCTAATGTCACCTTGTACAGAAATCAGTGTCTTTTTGGAGTCCCTAAGAAGCAGTAAAAACATAATGTAGTAATAGGTGGTCTTTATTATGCAGGTCAACAACACTGTCAAAGTGACTTTTGAAAGGTGACACTCCACCTAGAAGGTTATCAGGATGGAGCCATGAAGTCTAAAACAAACTGTGAATAACAAAGTAAATGGACTAAATCTCTGACACCCCTTTTCATCAATTTAAAGTTTGTAAACTTAAACAGTTCAGTTCCCTGGTTGATCTCACTCCAAACCTCATAGCTAATAATAGTAATGAAATACTTAATTTCATTGCTATGCATAATAGGATAGAAATGTTTGATGTCAGACTAGGAAAATGTTTTGTAGCTGCAACTTTTCAACTAATGATTTTTCAGTGCTTGCTCTAGAAAGCATGCAGTCAGGTGTAAATAAGCCCAGATTTTAGTTACAAACATGAATAGATAAAAACAAATAGCCTTTAACCAGGTTTCAGTTAAATAATCAGGGATGGATCTGCTATTTTGAAATTAAACCTGTTCTAGAGAAGTCTTATTATGCTTATCTGATTGACTAAAGGCAGTTTCATAATTACATGATGAATACACAACATAAGAAAAAAAATCATCCTTTGCTTTGATAACTGACATACAGTGTGATCAACAACATATCATACTGAAATATTATAAACCTCTTTATCATGGTGCAATAGAGGTTTTATTGATTTAAATTAAAAAATAAGCACTGGCAGCAAAGATCATTTATGAGGTTGCGTATCCCTGGTCTGTGTGTGTATCTGTTTGAATATGTGTATGTCTGTGTCTATGTAAGTACGTGTGTGGTCTAATTCCTTTGCACTTCAGTAATTTGGGATAGTTGCTATAACCCCTGTAGGCAAAGGCAGATTAGGAACAAGGGGCTGCTTTTTTCCCAGGCTTAGCAGGGAAAAAGACTTATCAAATGCCGCTAGATTTTACATTTCTTTGGCCACTGAATAAAATGTTGTGAGTATGGAGAGCTTCCAGAATTCCTAGTTAGCGACTCATTGCAAATATTTCTTTGCATTAGTTAATGATCCAGCTACACTTGTAAGCAAACAGTACCAGCATATTTAATCAATGCAAAAAAACTAACACATTGCTTATTAAACATCTGGATGTCATTTTCTGGTTAGATTGAAGTGAAAACACATGCAAATTCTTTTGATGTTAGTCCCAACAAAGATATAGATATAAAGAGGCTTACTGTGTCACTTCCATGCAGTCAAGCCATTTCTTTTCAGATTTTCCCAAGTTCATTTAGTTGGTTTCCTGCAAACTCATTTTGCCATTCTGTGAGAAACCACAAAGTATGTTCTTGGGCTGATTTTATTTGAGGGATTTAATGCTAAACAATCTGCTACTGATTCTCCCCCTCCCCCCCAGGTTTTCTTGTCTTTTCAGAGGCATACAAATTGTTTGAGCTGGAGTGAAAATGTTGTATTTTTATTATCCTTTACAAATTCCTATTATAAAGAAACAGCAGAGCTTTCTGACACAGAAAACTGAGCTACTGTATGAATCAGGGATATAAGTTAAGAAGTCTGTTGTCTGCTTTATATGTTCATGTAGGTCCGGTGACCTCAAAATTCTCATGAAAACTTGTATTGGTCATAACTCCAGTTAAATCTCAGAAATGTAGAGATGGGCCAAGCCAAGCGGGTTGTCCACCTCGGCCACCTCGCCCACCTGCAGTGCCGTCATGGCAGGGGAGCATGCATTGGGCGAGAGAGCCCAGTCTAGGGATAGGCAGAAGACTCTTTAGAATGTACCAGCCCAGTGCTCTAGGCATGTGCCCCTTCTGTCCTTGCAGAATTATAATACTTCCGTGCTTGACCTTAAATTTTAAAAGACTACTTATCCAGTGATTCCCAACTAGTAGCTCGCGAGCAACATACTGCTCTCTGACCCCTTGGATGGTGCTCCCAGTGGCCTCAAAGCAGGTGCTTATTTTACATTTTTGGCTTAAAGGTAAGATTTGTTGCATAAAAACATTTGCACTGCCAAGCAGACCCTCCTCTATGCTATCAGTCCACATAGAGGCTACCAATAGGCAATCACAAACCATGTTTGCTGGTCTCATATCCATATACATTTTAGTTGAAGTAATATTATACCTAAATACAACTACTTAATTGTTGCAACAGTAACCTGGCCTGCTGCAGTTGTTTCATTATTCTTTATCATAAATCAATGATGTCACAACTTAAACCTATTATTATACTGCTGAATAAAAATATGTATTTATGTATTACATAAAGAAAGTTAGTCATATGTATATAAAGCTTTAAGCATAATACTGTGTGAAATAGTGTCGTGTATATTGGAATTCCTTGATCCATCTGTTTTCATCCTTAAAATAAATCCTTCACTGCACTGAAGGTTTCTCTAAACAATCATAAGTGTACAGCACTACACAAACTCTTCATTTATCACTTGTGAAATGTTTATAGAAATGTCCTCTGAGTGTTCAAGTTTATAGCTTTCATGCAGAGGAAATCTCAATGATTTGCTTATTGCAGTCCATTTGCCACAGAAATAGAAACACATATACAGTCTTATTTTTTATTTCCCTGACAGCTTTGAAAAGCATGTGGGTGAGGAAATGACAATTGCATTGCTATAACCTGCTATTATCCAATTACAGCCGGGTAACCAAAGACAGGGAGCTGAGCTTTATTTAAGTATTTTGGCTGGTTTTAACCACATATGATCACACAGCACAGGCCTGATGTGGTATAAGAAGGAATCTGACATATATTCATTTAAATATTCCAGAGAAAAAGGTTGTCCAAAACATTGATATAAAGGAAATGGCAAAGATACCACATTTAACATTTATGGCTGTACAAGAGGCTGGTGGGATACATTATAATACAGTACATTTTTGTAATAGAATGCCTTTGCAATTAGCCAATTGATGGGTGGGGGTTAAACCTCATACAGCCTGCTCTTGAAAAACATTGAGCTGAAAATAAGCACAGGCATAGTAGCCAACCGCAAAGCACGAGGTACAAAATAGTTTCACATTTCTCAACTTGAAGGCAAAAAAAAAGGGTATTGTGCTTTAGAGTAGTATATATAGAAGAGCATGAGTGCAGGAGGCATTTCTATTTTATTTTTTTGTTGCATTAGAAGCAGAAGGTACTTTGGTTAGTTCTTTGAAAGTTTATATATTTGTATTTTTAATGGCTTTTATGCCTTGCCCTTTTGGTAAAAGGAACATCTTCCTATCTATACAAATATAGGATTATTGGATATAATAATAAGTATAATTTATACTTCACAGTCGAAAACCTCTGTCCAGTCTTAAGTGAAGGAGAAGGATCCATCAGTAAGGTTCATGAACAAGAGTTGCTGCATTCATGTGTAACAGAGGGCAACAGTCAACCCATTTTGTTGTAGCTACTCCATCACATGGGCAACTTCAATGTTGATGTGACACTGATTGTTGTCTAAACTACCTACTGCCAGTCTAAACTTGTATTTACCACCTACTTAGCCAGAGAAAGGAAATGACAGATGTTAGAACACAAAAGAAAATAGTGTGGCAATGCAGGGAAGGTGCAAATCATTGACTGCTAAGTGGTCAGTTCTAGCATGCCAAATTAAGTCTGTATAGTTTACTATAAAGTTACTTTGTTTGATTGGAAGATAAAACAGGTTGAGTTCATGACTAAGCATTTCTATTTCTGTTAACCCCCACATGAAGAAAAGCATGAGATAACTTTAGAAATAGGTGGTATTAATTTTTTTCTTAGGCAACTCAAGCAAGAAACTCTGGTTGCTCTTAGTTCTGATTAGGTGATATAAGGAATCCGTACTTTTGTACGTTTCAAATTAATCAAAATGTGTAAAGAAATGAAAACAACACACCAAGCTAACAAGATAACAGACAGCAGCTACACTATACCATAAACATTGAAATCACATTGTTGCATAGTTAAATCAGGTTAAAAAAAGACAAAGTCCATCAAGTTCAACCCCTCCAAATGAAAACGCAGCATACACACACACCCCTCCATACCTTCACATAAATAATATATACACTTATCTATACTAACTATACAGTTTAGTATCACAATAGCCTTTGATATTATGTCTGTCCAACAAATCATCCAAGCCCCTCTTAAAGTTATTAACAAAATCAGCATCACCCGGCAGTGCATTCCACAACCTCACTGTACTCACCTACTTTGCTTCACATCAAAGTCCTTTTCTTTTACTTATAGGTAACATTAAGGCATGACGATCCATATTATGAAAAAGATCCATTATTTGGAAAGCCCCAGGTCCAGAGCATTATGGGTAACAGGTCCCATATCTGTACTATAATTTTTTAAAAGAAGATATCTTACTTATTGTGCATGTCCTGATACAGGAATAAGGGCAATGACAGACAAGGAGCTTTGTAGCCTGTCGCTGTGGGCAACAAATCTGCTGAACGTTCCTGCCCCTAACTAACATGTAGCTCGCCACATATAAAACACTTTTAGCAGTCCAGCGTTACTGCGGAAGGCATCACTCTTGTGATAATGTAAAGTGTATTACTTGATATGATCCCAAAGGTGTTTTCAACTGTTTTGTTGTCAGGAGGGTTGCCGGTTGCCCTTATTCTGCTCTATAAAATAAAATTGGATTTATGCACAACAGCATGAATGAAGTCATAAACTTGTCATTAAAAATATATATAATATATCAACAAATCAACAGTTTATAAAATGAATGGAACTATTAATAGTATCAGTTAATATATGTTACTCACTTTCCCTGCCCTTTAATAAATGGGCAGTAGTGATGAGTGAATCTGCTCTAGATGGGAAAACAAGGGTCCTGGCAAACTCTCTGCATCCTACACTGGGAGGGTGTTCCCACCGTGAGTAGCCATGTTGGGGCACATGCTCACTCATTATGTGCATGTGTTTGATGCAGGATCCAAAAACTACCTAAATGGGGCAAGGACTATGTCATGTGAAGAATGTATATATTGCTTTAAGGTACATACGGTTTAATTGGTACTGTTTATTCTATTTGTCCAAATGCTTTCCTACTATATGGGGAATATGTGGTGTATATACAAATGGCCTGCAGGTGTCACTGTGCACAGGACTTTACTGTGCATACATGGGACTTTCTGTACAGTTTGAAAGTGAAAGTAGGAAGTGCTACAGTTGTGTAATGGCTGCATGAACCTGTTAATAAAGCACTGTTATACCCTGCTCATCCTCGGCTACCAAAACATAACATGTTTCTAATAAGGTCTAAAAATTGGCTAGGCATCTACGCCTTTGCAGCTTTCTCCAGATCATTTGCCTGTCATTATTTATGCAGCCGTTTAACTGTTGCTGAGCTAAAACAAACACTCAGGGGCAGATTTAGTAAGTGTCGAATTCGAGGGTTAAAAAACCCTTGAATTCGACCATTGAGTTTTTATCAAATTTAAACCCTTGGAATTCGATATTCGATTAATCGAATGATCAATTAAAAAAAATTCAATCAATCGAATTCGACAGAAATTTTTTTTGATCAAATTTTTTTTATTCGATCAAAAAAACTTGCCAAAATCCTATGGGAGCTTCCCATAGGGAAATATAGGAATATGGTTTAATCTGGCAAAGTAGGCAATCGAATAAAAATTAAAGGGCAAGTACTTCAACGATCGAATGGTCAAATGATCGCATAGATTTTTATTCGATCTATTCGAATCATTTGATTCGATTGAATTTTTAAAATTTGATGGTCGAAGTAGCCAAAAAAACCATATGAAAATTCGTATTCAAAAATTTTTTTTAATTTGATTGAATTTCGAATCATTCACACAAATTTTGTAAATCTGCCCCTCAGTGTTCCTAAACAGCTATCGGCAAATGTCTAGGGTTTTAGGCCCTTCTGCTCCCTTAAAAATGATCTTCCTGCAAAAATGCATTCAGTGGTGCTGGACTTTTGTAGTTTAACAATTCAAAAATCACAGGTAACAAGTCTGTGCCCCAGGCAACTGCCTAACCAGCTAATCTTCAGCTCTAGCATCATTTCAAAACTGTTTTGTCATGTTAATTGCTGTATTTTTATTTTTTACATAGTCAGGATCACAAGACTCCTAAATGGCAGGTAAGCATTATGCTTTTAAAGAGCTCTAATATTACATTCTGCTCAGGTACTGGTAAGAAGCTACATACACAAACCTGTTTGACTTCAGGCTATTAATGTAATAAATAGTCTATAACACCGCAATTTACAAAAGGCTCAAAGCAACTCTAGTGATGAATAAACCTGTATATTCATACAATTCTGCCAATGTGCTACGTGTTATTTATCTGTACTTTTTTTTTTTTCAACATATGTCCCATTTATCAGTTTCACATACAGTACAATATATAAAGCTGTGATGCATTTTATTTCCGTAAGCTCACACTGTGTGGCAAAGACAGATAGTGTTCTCAAAATTAAAAAATGTGAAAGTGAGGCCAGCAATATCATTAACATGCTGTGCAAGATCAAAGAGGACAATTGCAGTCACTGAGATTTAAAATCCAGACTTCTTGAAGCAGATTGAAAAGATAATCAGTGAATCCTCAGTAGATTACTGTTTGATTCATTTACAAAGTGAAAACTAATTGACAGTCAGACTAAATAAATATATACAGGGGTGTGTTGTTGTCCCAAACTGTGTGTCTTGCTGTTAAGGAACATAGCAAGATAAATGTTCTTACCTTTTGCCCTATGTTGAAGCCAGCCATTGCAAGGAATGAATTGTCTTGTTTGGTTAAAGGGAAAGTACACAAACTAAAACAGTATCAATTAAAACATTTTCTCCACCGGTGTATTTCTGCTGGCAGGAATACTGCCAATACTACTAATGGGCAGGGGTAAAAAAAAAATGTTGTACGGAGACCCGTGATTTTTAATGGCGGCCCTGGTCATACAGGTCATAGAACTCTGAGTTGATGTCTAATATCCTCACAACTATAATACCTAAGTTCTAGTGAGCTGAGACACAAAACATATTACTTTGCAATATTTTTTGTGTGTGAACATAATCAACATGCCAACGATTGGGCTTTGCTTGATGTCACAATGGTTTATGCTTAATGATTTACAACAAAAAATGTTGCCACAACAAAGATACCTCCAAGACAAAAAAAGTTGCAGAGAAAAAAAAAGTCGGCACAAGAAAAATGGCCATTGACTTTAATGCATTTGGAGTGAGAAAAAATTGTTGCGCGCAAACAAATGTGACTTGTGATGTAAATTGGATTTGTGTGCACACATATGTGTGTGTCTGTGATAGTGACATAAGATCCATTGTGGTTGAGACTCAGGTAATTGACTAAGTATTCTTCCTAAAGTTGTTTGATTAAGTCAGCAATGGATAGATAAAGTATGCAGCAATATGTTTCCACATTATTGTAATATTTTCATACAAATGACTTTTTCAGACAGCATAAGAGCAATGGACACCTTATCCCTGGATTGTATATGAAATTAAACTCCGTTTTCAAAACAACTGGAAGTAAAGTTTAAGCTAATGAGACTAAGGGGCAAATTCACTAACCTGCAGAGTTGCGCCAGCGATGGCTTTGCTGCACTTCGCAAATTCACTAAAAGCCAAATTTGTGCTCAGAGAGGTGAATGCTAGCGGAGTTGCGCTAGTGGTTATTCATCAGGCTAAGCGAAGTTAGGCTAGCAATTCCTAATTTGCAGGTAGAAATCCAATGGACATATGTTACCACTATACATGTTCCCACTGTATAGTTTGATTGCCATATGTTAGGAAATGTAGGGGGGGTGAGGAGGGTACCCCAAAAAAATTTGAAAATCTTTTTCTGGCTTTCATCCTTTAAAAATGAAAAGATGACAGCTTTTTTGGGACTTAGAAAAAATGTCAACTTTTGTTTTAGAAACTCCTATCTATTGCACTTCGCCTGGTCTGAGGTGGCAAAGGCAAGTGTGGCGCAAGAGGTAACGTTCAGTAAATCCGCAAGTTAGTGAATTAGCATAGCTACGCCCCTCAGCCTGAGCAGAACTTCAGGGAGCGTTAGTAAATTGGTGAAGTTATGAAAATGGTGAATTAGTGCTAGTGTTTGCCGCTTTGTGCTTCAGTGAATTTCCCCCAAGAATGTGTGTACATGAGAGTGAGTGATATAGGAAAAAAACTATACTCACACTTTAGGTCAAAAGGCTGTATTTTTTGTTGTTCAAAAAGTAGCAGGAAATACAAATTCTAGAAAAAGTCTCTCTTTCTGAACTGCAGCAAAGCACCATAATGGCACACTAAGCATATGCCATGCTTTTCCCTGCCTGCATTTTAGAGGCAGGTGGGGAGAAGCAGATGTTATACTTTATGTTTCTGTGTTTAGCTGCACTAACAGGCATGGCATCAGCCTGAGTGCAGCTACACAGAACAGAGCGAAATACGGACCATCAAATCATGAGAACCTATTGGGGTTTCTGATACAAATTGTCATTTGATTTTTACAGGCTATGTCAATAAAAGACATTCTGTGGTTAGGACATAAATAGAGGGACTTTGCTGTTGACACATTTTCTGCATCCTTCAACTAATTTGGATCTTTCTACTACCTAAAGCTGGCCATAGATGTAAGAATTTTTAAAAGATCTGTTTGTTATGGTAAGACCAAGCTTTTCTTGGAACAATCGTTTAAATGTACAATTTGTCCATCAACTAAAAAGACCATTTCAAGAGATATTGTCTAGTTGAAGCCAGGAAAACTGTGAGGAGCTGACTGCTTGGTCCTGCAAACAATTGGACAATAGATAGAATTCAATGAATATTTACTAACCTGGCTGATCAATTTTCTGACCATCAGACGAAAAATCGTGAGATGCTCGATCGTTCGATTCCCACTAATGTCATGATAATTTGATGGATTGGTTGGATTGCACTGAAAATGGTCGTTCATTGGAGCACAAACAGACCGGCTGGATATTTTGTCTGGTTTTCAGTAGGGATGGCATGCTTCACTTTCAGGTCAGCCAGTCCACCTACACTTATCAACAGGAGGACCCAGCATAAAACTGTCAATAACAATGGAAAAGCTTAAGATGAGACTGTGGCTAATGCCACATGGGGGCTGATCTTGGCCTGTGGAAAAATGCAGGCTGAGAATAATCCCCTACGCTTCCATGTGCTTCTTTCCTTACCTGCACCAGGAACCATTTTATCAGCCTGGGTATAGGCACATACAATGGATTTCAGAAACAAAATGTGTTTGAACCAAAGGTGCGCATGAACCAGGATCACTACACTTAGGGGCAGAACTTTGGCTGATCTGCTATTTTACTAATTTAAAGGTTAGTGGCAGGTCGGGAGATTGGAAACTTCCGATATTTGTGTCTATGGCCAGCTTTATTAGCCTTAAGGTACATTACTTGCTTCTGCAATATGTGTACATATGAACAGAAGTAGCTAAAAATGCTATGCTGACTCCCTTTGGCTTCCACGACTATAGGTGTAATCAGGAACAACTGTGAGTAAATAATGAAAGAATTGTTTTCTCAAAGATACATTGACATTGCTGGGAAAACGCTAATCTTTATCTTTAGGTTTCCAATCAAGCATGCGAGGTTCCAAAAGAGGACATTAAAGTGGACCTGTCACCCAGACACAAAAATCTGTATAATAAAAGTCCTTTTCAAATTAAACATGAAATGTAATTTCAATTTTTTATTAAAGCATTCATAGCTGTTTTAAGCTCATTTAAAAATCTCAGCTGTCAATCAAATATTGTCTGCCACTCCTCTATGCCTTAGGCATAGAGGCGGGGCAGATAATTACTTTCACTTTCCATTCAGCACTTCCTAGATGTCACTGCTCTCTACACATTCCCCCAGTTCTCTTAACCATTTAATTGTGTAGCCAGGACCTGGGGATGGACATCAGGTCCCCCCATTCTGGTGCACAAACAAGATTCGGAGATGATACAAGGCTTGTCTTAATAACAGTGTCCACAAAATGGCTCCTGCCAGCTTGCTATAATTTTGAATTCCCAGACTGAAGGAAACAAGAATAAAATAATTTATATAGTGTAATTAATGCTCATTTTGCTTGATGCTTAATGTGATAAAATAGGATTTTGAATATTTTTTTGGGGTGACTGGTCCACTTTAAAATTGAGATTATAAATCCACTGTCCTTGCCTCTCAATTATTTTTCACCAAAGCAAGTCACTTCAGGTACGTCCTTTTTGGGCAATTAGTTGTCCCAGTTGATAGCAAGACTTGGCCGGTGCTGGGAAATATAGAGAATTTTACTTACCTACTTGACGTAAATTCCTTTTCTTCTAGTCCCGACATGACAGTACGCATGGGTATTGCCCCTCCCAGACCCGGAGGTAGGACCTATAACATAGCCAATCAAAATTAACCATGGCCTATAAGACCTCATGACTTCCTCCTCACCCCAGTTATACCTTTGTCATAGCAGTACAGTACCTAAATAACTTGGGATGGGAAACCCCGTACTGACATGTCGGGACTAGAAGAAAAGGAATTTACGTCAAGTAGGTAAGTAAAATTCTCTATTTCTTCCACGTCCCTCCATGTCAGTACGCATGGGATCTACCAAGCCGTGCCCCCAAAAACAAGGGGTGGGAAAAAACCAACACAAGGCAAAGCCAAACTGATGCTAAGGAGGCCCTGAGAATAAGGCCAGCATCACATTCTTCCAAAAAGGGAAGCTGATAAAATATATGACCCCTCAAAAGGAAGTGTAACCCTTTCCAGGCAGGAATATCCAGGGCCATACTGTGGCGCTAACAGAAAAGAACCCAAGCCTCCACAAGAGGGGGATTTGCGGGAATGTAGGGAAGTGTTATATGCCCTTTCCCTAATGTAGAAAAAAAAAGACACAAGGATATGAACAACATGTTCCAGATCATACCAGAATGATGGCAACGGCCATCTCAAAATGAAAACATCCTAGAAACCACCAGGAAACCTATAAATTATAACGACACAACTGGGATGCATCTATCACCAGAGTTGGAGAATACAAAACCTCAGTACTAGTGAGTGGACCACATTAGCCTAGTCCTGCAGCTTAATTGACTCTGATCACACCAGTGAGCCAGTACTGAAAGTACCTTGTGTAATAAGAGCCAATACTGCATTTGGAACAGAGGACTCCAGCTCACAACATAAAACTTCAGATAATACTAGAAGTCAGAGGAACCCAGGTACCTTATCAGATAGCTCATGCTTGTCAGCAGCAATGTCTAATCAGGTGGGACTCTGTTAAGAGCAGACTCATAAGAAAGGAAGGAGCTGCCATATTGCTTGAGCAGTGCAGGCTTCTAGTCTCCTGAAAGTGCCTTGAAACATGAACCAATGTAACCTCTGTGTCTGCACAGGAGACGCAACTTAAAATATTAAACAGCAATAGCAATGTTACCCAAAAGGCACACTTGCACCATACCAGATAGTGACTAATTAGCTGGATGGAAACTCCAGGCAAAGCCCTGATAGCTCTCAGCTGAGGGGCATAATTAGCTAATTAACATGCAGACTTCTCAGGACACTGAGCATTTTAAAACATACACAGTGGATACTGAAGAATCATACTCACCAGGTGATACTGGAGAACCATAGTCACCAGATTCAGGCTGTTACAACTAGCCCATATCCATACCCATGGCCTTTTGGCAGAAGTTCTGTGAAGCCTCATGTAATTTCAAAAAAGGAATAAAAGGGAGCCAACAGGCTCACAGGCAACAATGTGGGAAGCCCACACCCGTGTCTCTTCCCAAACAGCAGTAGATTAATCTTGTGCCTTGCTGGACATATAGCAGGGAGGCTATTTAAGCACAGGGCTAGGACCATGGGTATGCCCACACCTACATTTCATCCCAATAAGCGATAATTTACAGATTATGCGTCTTGAGGCATCAGGTAAATTCTTCTCCATTACCTGGGAATCATCCCTCTGTGTCCACACAGAGTTAAAAAATAAATAAATAAATAAACGAAAATACAAAAGAAAAAACTATGTTTGATCTCTCTCAAAATTCACCAAAAAAAAAGAGTGAGGAGGGAGATCCTACCTCCTGTCCGGTAGGACAAAATAACTGGGGTGAGGAGGAAGTCATGAGGTCTTATAGGCCATGGTTAATTTTGATTGGCTATGTTATAGGTCCTACCTCCGGGTCTGGGAGGGGCAATACCCATGCGTACTGACATGGAGGGACGTGGAAGAAAAGAAGATACAGACAATTCAATCTAACCTATTTGACATTAGATCAGTAAGTAGAAAGTCAACCAAAAATTTCACATTATAATACAACAGGCAATCAATCAGAGCTTAAGGAATATCAGAAGTAGTGTCCTAAGTTTCATAGCATACCAATTTGCCATACCGTAAGCTTTATGCCAAAATCTCCCCTGGAAGTTATTTATGAAATTCCAGCTCAGATGACTCTGTATATTTATGAACCAGAAGAAATATATAGAGGGAGCACCTTCCATCTAAATAAGGCAAGGCATATATGAGTGGTGTGCAGAGTCAAATTGGTGCAAATGTATAAACTCAAAAGAAAAAGTGTGACTCATTAGCTTGCACCCCCCCCACCCAGTGTGTCCGAAAGTATATATATAGGTATAGTAATTAAAACATAACTTTTATTCCGTTAATAAAATCAATGTTGCGTGCTAATAAAACTGCGGGTTAGGACAGAGAGTCGGGCTGGTAAAGCAATTGAACTGGCTAGCGGTAGCTGTGTGGGGTAGATCGGTGCAATTATTCCACAAACTATGGTATATCGTATCGTATCGTATCGCCGGTTGTATTCTTGGTCGCAGATATGTAAGTAACTATATAAGATAGGCAGATAGGCAGTTGCACCTTCTAAGCCCCTCAACTGTGAATTAAACACAGACCATCAGCCCTCTATCTTCAAATTTCTTTGAACAGCAAGGTGAATCTCAACTAGTCCCCCCAACACACACCGTTTTACTCTCCTTTAGTTACGATGCAGCTCAGGGAATAACAGGATTCTTTATTTATTATTTAAAAAAAAAACTATAATAACATTAGTATATAAATATATTTACACAGTTCATTGACTGTTTATACGCTTATGTAAAATAATACTCTTTCTAGATTGCCTAAATTGAAACAGATGTTTGAAATGATACATATTGTCAAGGCCCATGCCACATTCATAATGTAGTGCAGTATTTATTTATCTTTATAACATTGACCATGTTGTCTTATTCACTTTGCACCTGGAAATGTTTTAGTCTGTATTTATATATACTG
This sequence comes from Xenopus borealis, assembly GCA_024363595.1. Lineage (NCBI taxonomy): Eukaryota > Metazoa > Chordata > Amphibia > Anura > Pipidae > Xenopus > Xenopus borealis. The sequence continues at coordinate 119,288,872 of CM044432.1, read as the reverse complement.
GAGATTCCCCTAAAGGGATAATAAAAGCACAATGAGGAAATGTGCTGTTTGGTAAAAGGCTGGTGTTCATGGTTAAAAATTCCTCTAAGATAAATATAATGCAAATCTTTAACTTATTGAGGGTAGGGGCAGACAAGCAGATTCGGGGAGATTTAATTGCCTCTTCCGCCCGGTGACAATATCCCTGAAGTGCCTTTTTCCTGCCTTCCGTGTGCTTCAATGAGGAATTGCCTGCGCTAATTGACTCGCGGGGCTTTGATTTCCGAAGTCGCCCGAAGTTTTCTCGTGAGGCAACTTCAGGCAACTTTGGAAATAGAAGTGCCGCAAGTGAATTAGCACAGGCGATTCCTAATTGAAGTGCACGGAAGGCAGGAAGAAGGCAGTTTGGGGGAGACTGTCGCCGGGCAGAAGAGGAAATTTGTTGCCTGGTGACTAAATCTCCCGAATCTGCTTGTCTGCCCCTACCCTTAAAACAACTTTAGGGTGGAAAGATTCTTTGAAGTGTGTTATTTCCATGGTCTTTTAGCGTAACCCAGAACCATGGAAATGTCACATGCTGTTGTGATGATAGGAAAGCAGATTAGGAGTAAACCTATTAGTACACAGAAAGAGCTGGCTTTATACACAACAAATAATGGTGATAACAGAGGAGCCCTATTTAGTTTTCTTGCTTTATAGCTCTGGTGCGTCAGTTCATGTGTGTAGTTATTAATATAAGTGCTGAAGCCATGAAGCAGAACAGCAGGCTTTTAAGTCAGCAAGGGCATTAATAATGATATTATCCCAAATTGTGTGTGTGTTTGGGGGTGTTATATTGTTATACGTTAAATGTATTTCAGTTAGCCATTTATGTTTTTAGTGTCATGTTTTTTACTCAACTTGAATTGCTGCAGCAATTAATAAGCTTGATTTCAAGCAAGCAACAAGCATTCCGTTTCAATGTACTGAATATTTAGGCCTGTAATTGATGATTACAAAGTCACTGCTGTGCTTCAGACTTACATAATGCAACTAGCTAATCGCATGTCAGTTATCATAAATAAGAGCCCTTTGTTGAAATATCATCCTGGTGGGTAATTTAAAATCTTAAGAGATCTGTGTCACACGACACCATTCACAAGAGCTTTTTGTAGGAATAACAATACATTATAGGTTTCATTCTAAGCACTACATCACCATCTGACCCGGTGTACACAGAAAAAAGTGGGTGGGGTCTAGCATGCTGTGGCCTGACCCGAGAAAGGGCAAATAAATCCTCAGGTTTTCCATTTTGAAAACACAAAAGGTGTTCAAGAGCAGGATTATATTAAAATACAAAGGATACTCTAGAGCCATGAAGACTGTGCAAAGTTAATTGTCGACTGGTTGCTACTGGGGACTGCACCTATGTTAGCAAATAATCTCTCGAGTCTGCTGCACTGTCACAGAATTGGGAAAGGTTTACCATGGATTTAAACTCTCTATGCCTTGTGTCATAATGAAATTTTCCATCCTTGTGACATGGAGTAAAGATCATTCATATACCTCAGGTAGTACAATGTATTTATGTATTTGATTGCGACTGACTAGTGATGGGTGAATTTATTCGCATGGCTCGAATTTGTGGCGAATTTCCCGTGATTCTCTGGCGGTGAATAAATTCGCAAAGCACCCAGCGAAAAAAAAAAACGGATGCCCGTGTCCAAAAAGAGATGCCGCCGGCGTTTTGCAAATTTCTCAGAAAATCGCAAAAAAATCGGCGAAGCAAAACACCCCAGATTCGCCCATCACTACAACTGACCTAATGGTACATTGCCCTTATATAGGACAGCTGGGCAGCTTATGAGTTGACAGCTTGATGGACCAAGTATGGGTCTTCAATTATATTTGCTCTACAAATTGACTGTCACATTTTAGGATTTAGGAAAATCCTGTTGTGTAAAAGTGCATCTAGCTGCAAATATGGTCCACAAATGAGACATCTGCATGGCCCACCCATTTGATCTATCATTAGCCTGAGAAATGACAAACAAGATCAGTCTGATAAGCAAACCATGACCAAATGGTGCAAATATCTGCTTGACTAGAGGCCTAACCAATCAAGCAGAGCTAAAATAAGTCAGCTTTGGTCACACATAATTAGAACAGATCTGATTTCAAGTATCTGAGATCTGTCTAAAGCTGGCTATAGACGTAAAGATTTCACCCTTGTATCGGACGGCCCAACGTTCTGACCTGCCACGAACCATTCTGATTAAATTAAGTAGTAAAAGAACAAATCAGATGACGTTCTGCCCGTGACATTGTACGAAACTTAGGACCAACAAATTCTAGCTACAGTCACCCTTTGATATCATCAGATAGACAATACATGCAGAGAAATGATCATCTGCCGATAAAAATTTTTTAACCCGTCCGATCAACTAAACGCCTAACCGCCGTGGTATGAAAAATATTAGGACGATCCACATATGGTTTGAAAATCGTACAAAAAGAATACATGTATGTTTGCGTCTATGGCCAGCTTTAGCTGGATTTATGGTTTAAAGGACCAGTAAAAAAAAAATTCATTAGTATACTATGAAAAAAGAAAAACACCAACACATATTAAACTTTAAAATTGCAGTCTTTTTTAAGAAATAACTTACTGAAACTCCGCTTGTGCTTGTGCTAGGAGATGGACTGAATAGAAGGATAAGTAATAAAAAGTGGCAATAACAATATATTTGTAGCCTTACAGAGCATTTGTTTTTAGATGGTGTCAGTGACCCCCATTTGAAAGCTGCAAAGAAACAGAAGAAAACTGCAAACCATTAAAAAACTATGAAAAATAAATAATGAAGACCAATTGAAAAGTTTCTTAGAATTGGCCCTTCTACAATATACTAAAAGTTAACTTGAAGGTGAACCACCCCTTTAAAGGGTATTCAACCCGTCCCGCACTACAGGGGGTTGAATTATCCTTTAAACTCACTGGCTGAACCACACGGCCGATTTTGACTCAAATCTGCAGGATCCGACGCTGGGCGACAAAACGCCCGCGTCAAGTCAGATGTGGCAAGAAACAAGGTAAGTAATACAAAAGTCAGAAGCTGTTGCAGCGTTCATCTGTTGGATACAAACTCTGCCAGCTGCGTCTGCATCCAACGGTTGTGCTGGATGAATGCTGCGACAGGTTCTGCCTTTTGTATTATTTACCCTGTTTCCTTTTATCCGACTTGACACGGGCGTTTTCTCATAGGATGCACCGAATCCACTATTTTGGATTCGGCCGAACCCCCGAATCCATTGCGAGAGATTCGGCAGAGTACCGAACCGAATCTGAACTTCGTGCATGGCAAAAGATTTTTTTACTTCCCTGTTTTGTGACAAAAAGTCGCATGATTTTTTGGTTTCGGATTCGGTTCGTCCAGGCACAAGGATTCGGCTGAATCCGAATCCTGCTGAAAATGGCCGAATCCTGAAATCGGTGCATCCCAAGTTTTCTCGCCCATTGTCAGATCCGGCAGAATCGCATCAAAATCGGCTGTGTAGTCCAGCCCACTGGGTCTCATTTACTTCCAGCAGATACATTTGCCCAGGTGCAATAATCCATGGCAACATTTTTTGCTTTCATTAGTCTTCCAGCAGCTGGCTGAACACAGTTAATGACTGGTTGCTATAGGTTGCTGACCAGGTGCAAATGTGTCCAGTGTTAGCAAATGACCCTCAGGGGAACTATAGTCCACAGGAAGAAAAAAACTATGCTAAATACAATATAAGCCATAAAGCTAGGTTCCTGGGCGCAGAATTAGGCAACAGTAGGTACTCAGAGCAGTACAGAAGGATAACTAGAGATGTCCAGAGCAGGTAATATATATATGATCCCAATGCTTGATGTGCTGTTTGCCACCGCTGTGGCCACTTCCCAATCCCAAGACTAGTACATATTTAATCGCTTTCGTGAGGCACGCAGAACATTACGAAAGCAGCTCGCAGCCATCTCCCATGCCATCTAAATGGAAGTATGTAGCACGCCTTTACCACAAAAGTCCTCCCATAGATTTTTAACATTATAAACACACTCGCTGCATGACGCGCTCCAACCCACGTTACTTTGATTGACAGCTCAACAACTACTTCTCCATCCGGTCGCCCCGCCCACTTATGCTGCCATTCAAGTCCCTCCCTCCATTCATGTGATTGGTCCACCGCGGCGTCCCGAAGCTCGGGTGGAGGGTTTCCGCAAGAACAACAAGGGGAAAATGTCTATTGGCTCAGAAGCTAAAGCAACGTCAGGACACCACGTTGGACTTCGCAGAGGCGATTGGCTTCGGCGAGGAGAGCCTTTCTCAATATGTGGGCGTGGCCGAGCGCTGGTTTGTTGGAGGAGTGTGAAACCGCGTGTTAATGTTACCAGTTGTGGAGAGGCGAGGCCGGCCTGAGACATTGTGTCCCGTGAGCTGACATCGAACTAGCTAGCTGCAAGTTGCCTCTCGGCGCGGCCTCCAGGATAAAGCCCGATAGTGCCCGGGCGTTGCATATCCGCACAGAGGGGCACTTTTCTCCATCCCGTGCACTTGCAGTGCGGATCACTTTGAGGATAATTTGTACCTTGCTGTGTGGGGGTTCATCACTTGTGTGTGGAGACAGGCGGAGCTGGGGCCGCTCACCAGCGCACGAAGCTAAGGGGCTGTTATTGTAGGTGTCTCCTGAAGGATTTCCCCATCTGGATATTTATTGGTTCCTGTCGGTGTTTCCCGGGGCCACATCCTGCCCCCCCCCCAACCAACACTGAGAGCTGAGGCTTTTGTTCTCATCACCTTCCTGCCATGATGCCCTCAGGCTGCTGAGCCCTGCGGGAGGCGCCTTTGCGCTGCGGGGGATTTATACCTTCTGGTCACTGGCTGCTGCTTTTATTCTGCTCACTGTGTGATCTGTGCAGAAGGGGGGTGGGGAACCCTCTGTGTTGCCCTAAGTTGACTGGGAAAGTTTACTAGTTGGAAGCCGGCTGGAGAAGGGAGCGCAGAGTGGGCTCACCGGGGTGTTGGGAAGGAGCTGCACACAAAGGACGGGAGAATAAAGGAGGCGGCA
>CM044432.1:119243774-119281974 GCA_024363595.1 Xenopus borealis | reverse complement strand
ATATATATATATATATATATATATATATATATATAATGTGTTCGGATAGCCTCTGAGTAGGCCATGTCCCCCACGTGGGGGAGATCACCGCCCCATGTCAGTCTGCTAACCCCCCCCTCCAGTGTGGTGGGACAGGGTACCAGATTCCCCTGTATTGGAGCGAAGAAACCATGAGCAGATCACTTAAATGGGTTGTTCGCCTTTGAGAACTTTTAGTATGAAGTAGAGAGTGATGTTCTTTGACCATTTGCAATTGGTTTTCATTTTTTGTTACTGAAGATTTTATAGTTATTTAGGTTTTTATTCAGCGGCTCTACAGTTTGTATCTTAAGACAATCTGGTATCTAGGATACACATTACCCCAGCAACCACGCATTGATTTGTGTAAGAGACTGGAATAGGAGAGGGTCGTGAATAGCAGGATCAACGATTAAAAGTAACAATACAATCGTAGCCTTACGCAGCATCTGTTTTTAGAAGGGAGTCTGTAACGCCCATTTGAAAGCTGCAGAGTCAGAAGAAAAAGGCTAATGACTATAAAGCGCTGAATAATGAAATCCATTTGGAAAGTTGCATAGAATTGACTGTTCTATAACAGAATAAAAGTTACCTTAAAGGTAAACCACCCCTTTAAGAATGCTCATCTAAATCCCACATCTTTGTTTATAAAGGCTAGTGCCATTAATTGTGTAAACACTGGTTCCTTCCAGTAACGCTTGTATTGCTTCTAGGGTTGCCACCTGGGCGGTATTTTTGACGGTTGTTCCCAATGTTATTAGTATGAAAAACAGATAAATATACAGGAAGGACGGTATTTTTTCAAGAAAAGATGGCGACCCTAATTGCAGCCTTTGTTGTAATGTCCAATTTGCCTACTTAAACGACTTGTGTTGTTACTGTGGTACAACTATTCTTAAATACTTTTTGTAATGCAATGCCACATGGCTATTTTGTTTTTTGAATCTAAACAGTGAACAGGCCAAATGCATTTATATTGTTCCAATCTAGTCCATCTTGTGATGGTTTCCAATGGTGTGATTGGCTGAGAAGATCAACGTACACCAAGCTGACTGCTCCAAAGGTGTATTACTGATCTATAATTAGAGCAAGGACTTTTGCTTGCTGTATGTCCCTGTGTACAGTCTCCTGCTTGATTTCCCACATTGTTCAGCTTTCAGTAGTATGTTGGAGCATTATCCCCTAAGCATGATTTGATTTGCCTCCTTTGCAGAGAACCCAGCAGAGGTGCAATGCTTTCCCTTGTCCTGGTTTGGTTAGCCCCTCTTTTCCATTAGAGTGGTGAGTTGTAACTGGCAGTCCTCCTTGTACAACCTTAGCTTTGGCAGACTAGTTTTCCAATCTTAAAGCTGAATTATATTTTAAGCATCATTGTACACAATTGCATTTTGTTGCTTAGAGAACATTCCACCTTCAGACTTGCCTAGTAGCCTTAAGGCCTCATTTTTAAGATGACTAGGCCACTGGATTTGTCGCTTTATATTATTTGTCAGTTACAAGTCACAGGTTTACTTTTAGCTTTCTTTGCAGATATCAGATGTATTTCATTGTAGGGATATGTTTTATCTATTCTGATTCTCACCATGGTTTTAAGGGGTGTATTTGTCTATTTATACTCTTACAAATGAGCTTTGCTTTATATGAGGGAGCTTTCGTTGTTTGTGTTGGATAGCCTTAATACTCAGACTTTATCAATATTGGTACAGTGCGGTTAAAACAATACCCGTCACACCTCTTCCTCGTTTGTCCCGGTTAAGAACAATCCTGACTGTATAAGTTGTTAGTTTATTCACACTGGCATTTGGTGAGTTAATCACCATTCTTGCTTTGCTTGGCAAGTCAAATGGAAACAGTTATTGGTGGCTTCTATGAACCAGTTGTGGAGGGGGGTTTGTGTATTATGTATGCTTCTCCTCTAGTATCAGTGAAGTGGAAGCTGTATTGAAGTTTTTGTTTTAATATTTAATTTCATTCCTGTCTTTTGGTCCTCCAGACACCGCATCAGGCTGCAGGCCAGCCATTTAAATTCACTATCCCCGAGTCCTTGGACCGAATCAAAGAAGAATTCCAGTTTCTTCAAGCTCAGTATCACAGGTGCGTGCTTAGAAAGGAAACTTATTTTTTCTTAACCATCTTAGAAGGATATATTAGTTATACATTTAGGGTTGAGATTTCAGACCCTAGTTTGTTTGGAAGTTCATGTTTTAAATGTCAAAGGGAAAGTTCAGCAGTTCTGAAAATATCGAATATCTTTACAGAACATCATAAATTACCATTACCATGCTTTGTTAGGAAGTTTTCGCGTTCCAACAAGTGGAACCTACATTTTCTACTTTCATACACCACTTTCAAATCCAAATAAACCCCATATGAATTTGTGTAAATTAACAAATGGGCAGAAATGTAGCCTGCTTATTATGTTTTAAATGAGGCCTAAGTGTGTGGTAAAGTAAAAAGATACGTTATGGTTTTTTTTTCCTGCATATCCTTTAAAGGGGTGTTCAGAGCAAGTATTGGCAATTCTTTGTGTGACAAAATCGCCTGTTTCTAAATTGCTCTGTTGGGGAAAATGGCCCATTCTATAGATCTTCACATAAAGCAAAACAGTTGGCCCACTAGATGATGCTCTTTCCAGTCAAAGATAACACTGTTTACCCTCTTTCTCCAAGCTGTTGTTTTTTTTCCATTTTTTTGTCTCTTACTTCTGTATGTGTTCAACCTGCCTGAGAACGGTCAATATTTGCTATTCATCTTGTAACAAAATCTTGAATTGAATACACCAGATGAGTTAAAGCTGTTTGCCCACAGCAGCCTGCTTTACAGTAATAAGGTATTGTTTAAATAGTAAATTAGATTCTGTTTGTGATAGTGTCTGACACAGATGTGAAGTAAAATGAAAGCTCTTCTGTTTAATTTCCTGAAAATATTCTCTAGATGTTAAAAAAAAATTTCCATTTAAAAGGCACAACACCCTAATTAAAACACAGAAGCCCTAACTCAAGGCTGTCGATGGATTATGGGAGTTGTAGTCCACCATCCTTAATGGCAATATGGTAGATATTTTACTCAGGCTTGTATTCAGTTTAAGATTCATTTACTGTAATGTAGGTAATGATATGACAAGACAATATATGACTGGTAGTAGTTTTTATATTTATTTGTGTTTAAGTTTTTTTTTTTTTAATCTGCAACACTTTCGGAATTAAATGGTTGCTATGCTTTTTTAATTTGTATCCAGATATTTGTTTTTAAATTGAGATTGGCTGTTAGGTTGCGGAGATCCTAAATAAAATGAAACTACAGAATAAAATCTAACCAGCTCTAATCTTATAGCCAGTTTGTCTTTTCAATTGAACCAGTTAGCTTTGTAGATTGCAGCATGGAAAGAGGTAGAATAGAGAAAATAAAGTTCAACTGTAAAGCTGGTGAGAACAGAACTAAACCTCTTTAAACTGCAAAAACAAACTCCTACCACTGCTTAAAATTGCCATATATATTGGTGTGTTGGATTCTGCATTTGTCTTTCACCCTTGTGGATGGGATTATGGTGAGAGTTGTGTGGTGTTCTAGTTTCCATTCATGTATAATGCACAGACTGCAGTGCAGGATATGAACTGTGCCTTTAACCATATCGCTAGTTCTCCACCTTCTAACAAGAGCCCTCCCCTTCTGTCTACACCACATGTCAACACTGAGATTGTGTGCTTATGCTGTCTTTCTGGTTTGGTCTCTTGTGTACCTTATCAGTGGTAATGGACATAAGAGACCTCATTTAAGAGCCCTTGTTTGCTTCGTCTACAAAGTAGCCCTGGATAGCAGTTTTGACATTAAGCCACATTCAGCTGAAGCTTTCTTTTCCTTCTCAGTTGTGTATTTAAGCATTATAGCCCAAACAATCAGATGTGCAAATCATAAGGCAATTTTGTAATTTTTTTTTTTTCAGCCTTAAATTGGAATGTGAAAAATTGGCAGGCGAAAAGACAGAGATGCAGAGGCACTATGTCATGGTATGTAACAATTGACTGAAAAGTACTTAAAAAAAAATATATATATATATATATATATTTTTTTTTTCTGTAGCATTGGTAACATATGATCTAATCTTGTTTTATTAACCATGTATACATTTTCTTGTCTTACAGTATTATGAGATGTCCTATGGACTTAACATTGAAATGCACAAACAGGTGAGTTAAGTGATCATTCATTTGAATGATGGGCGAAATATAGTTTGGCTTTCTTTCCCACCAGTGGTATTGCTTAATGTATTTTCCAGTGACTGCTCTGGTTGCTGAAGTTAGTGAGTCTGATTACTTGGTAAATGTTGTTGAAGTGCACAATAAAAAGTGTACACAGATTAGATCTGCTAAATAAAGCAAGCATTTAATGTTTGTTCTGATTCTGATGAATGTGGGAAAACACATCTGTGGAACAACTTGACGGTTAATTTAGCATATACCTGGTTCACTTATGATTGTAGACAATCAATTTTGTGTTGTCTGACACCATGTCATTTCTTTCAAAGTGCTCTTATAGCATATTATTAAAACATCAAACACAGATCTTTACTGCAATGCCTAAAAAATTATTCAGTGTAGTTCAGCACCAATAGTATTTTTTTAATGAAGTCCTCTCGTATAATTTTGTTTGTGTATGCGCATGATTTATGCCACGTGGGATTGTATACTACCCAAAAAAGCGTATATACGTGTATTTAGATTAAGCTAATGTTGCTTAATGTTGAAATAAATGGAATCTGTCATGTATTTTATTAAAGGAAAACTATACCCCCAAATGAATACTTGAGCAACATATAGTTTATATCAAATTAAGTGACATATTAAAGAATCTTACCAAACTGGAATATATATTTCAGTAAATATTGCCCTTTTACGTCTCTTGCCTTGAACCACCATTTCATGATGGTCTGTGTGCTGCCTCAGAGATCACCTGACCAGATATATTTCAACTCTAACTGTAACAGGAAGAAGTGTGGAAGCAAAAGACACAACTCTGTCTATTAATTGGCTAATGTGACCTAACTTTATAGCTTGTTTGGTATGTTTGTGTGCACCGTTGGATCCTAGGATCCCAGGAGGCTGTCCTTACTTTTTAAAATGGCTATTTTCTATTTATGATTACCCAATGGCACATGCTACTAAAAAAGTATATTATTATGAAAATGGTTTATTAACATGAAGCAGGGTTTTACATATAAGTTGTTTTAGGCAATATCTTTCTATAGAGACCTACATTGTTTGGGGGTTTAGTTTTCCTTTAATTCTTTTTGATTTTGGCCAGTAGTTGCACCTGTGCGATTTTGGCCAGTAGTTTCGTAGTCACTATGCTTTCTATTATCTGTATCATTTAAAACAATATTGGGCATTTTGACCCTGTACATAAAAAAATTATAGGCAAAGTACTGTGTATCTCGTTAGGATTTTTGGACAGAGTTTGGACTCCAAATTAATTATCTTCCTGCCAATTTTCGTCATTTAGCTAAACAGTTGGAACAGGTTTGTTTGTTAAAATGCATTTCAATGCTTATGGGCCCACACAAAGATGCAAATGCTTAAAGGGGTTGTTCACCTTCCAAACTCTTTTCTTCTGTTCTGTGGTTTTCAGATTGTTCCCCAGAAATATACTTTCTTCAGTTACTTTCCATTATTTATTTTTTACTGTTTAAGTTTAAAGTTGAATGTTGGTGTTTCTGGTGTTTGAGCCTGGCAGCTCAGTAATTCAGGTGCAGACTCTAAACTGTTAGACTTTTGCAACATTTAATTAATACATTTCACAGCAACATCTCTGGAGTATTAGCAACTATTGTATCAATTCTAATAGCTGCCTGTAATGAAACCCAGAGATTCTGCTCAGCAGGGACAAAGATAAGAAATGTATCCATTAAATGTATCAGTTTAGAACAGTTGGGTGGGCCTGCCACCCCCCCTCCCAGATTTGCTTTAGAAGGTGAAAAATGACACTTTATACTTCAATATTAGAAAAAAGGTTACAAATAGAAAATACAGTAATTGGAAAAAATTCTCAAAAATGTGATGTATAAAGGCTGGAGTGACTAAGTATAACAGAACACTACTTCTTGCTTTTCAGCTCTCTTTTGTTACACTGACTGGTTACCTGGCAGTAACCAATCAGTGAATTGAGAGAGGGCCACTTGGTCAAAACTTTTGCTTTTGAATCTGAGCTTAATGCTGAGGATCAATTGCAAACTCACTTTGTCCCATGTGGCCCTCCTTCAAGTCGCTGACTAACTCAGATTTAGAGAGCTGAAAAGCAGGAAGTTGTGTTGTATTCTCTTATTTTAGACATCCAGTCACTCCAGCCTTTCTACATTACATTTTTGCCTAACTAACTATATTAGAAACATTTTTTTTTGCACAACCTATCTATTTACCCTGTTTTTATTTTTACCCTGAACTGTTCCTTTAAGGGTACGACCAGGCAAAGTAAAATGTAATCCGTTGGCTCATGCGTTAAGGTGCATTCAATCCTGTATCTCAAAATTCCCCTTAATTGTGGTTATGCGATTATTTTTTATCTTTTTATTTCAACTATACAGGTAATTTTTTTTTTTTATGTAACTTGTTCCCTCCTGTTGTTCTAGCTTCTCTGTATACCTGGTTATTTTAATACAGTAAGGCATTTTCTTGCAGCGTATGTGTAAGCTTGTAAAATGTGTCCACTTGTGAAGTACAAATAGGTCACTTGCTTGGAAAACTTGAGGTATGAGCCTTGGTTTGCATGCTTCCATAAAATTCTCACTTATGGCTACTATAATGGGAAATAAAAAGAGTATTGAACTGGAACAAGGCACTAAGGGCCTCATAAGGGAAGAGCAGCTAAACGATTGCTCAACCCAGAGGACCCTCAATTGAGCATGCTTTGTCTGCCAAAGAAAGCCTTAATGGCAGGGTGTAAGTATTCAGCAGATTTGCTGACGCTCACTTTTTCATCAAGATGATGGTACAATAAGTCTTTAAGAAATCGATTGCCTCTTAAAAAAGATTATCATTAGATGAAGTAGCACAGTTGGACACAATTCAAAGTGCAACAATACACTTCTTGCTTGATGTATATGTTCTATTCCGTCTAAAATTCTTGTTTCATTAAATTAAAGAGCATGGCTGACCGACCAGGGCACAGCTAAGAAATTGATTAGTTCAGGCTTGAGGCCTTGAGAATATGAAAAACCCTTTTAGCAAGCAATTGTTCTAATGCAAGGTTTCTTTGTTGGTATGTTTTACTTATGTGTCCTCTATGCAGCCACCCGGAAGTTGCTGAACTACTAAAAGCGGACGATAATGGTCATTTCAGATTGTGATGTCGTCGTCCAGCTTTTTTTTCTTTTCTTTCGGGAAGGTCTTTACAGCTTTACAAAACCTGATTAGTTATATTACTGTTGCTAAGAAACTTACATCTGTCAATCACAGAATTATCTGCTCAAGGCGATAGCACATATTTAAAAGAGTGGGCGTGTACACATTTTTAACAGTATAGTGAATTTTACAGACTTGTTAGAACACAATAGTTTTTTTTTTTTTTTGCTGACTACCATTAATGTGCTGTTTGTACATGTATGGAGAGACCAGTTGTGCCCCTTCCCCAGCATAACGTATATGCTTCCCTCCTAGGTCGAAGGTGTTTTATATATTAAAATGATAGTGTTGAATGCATGTGTGCAACTAGGTATGTGTATGTCTATATAATATTATAATATAATATATGCTTTTTTTCCCCCTTTAGATTAGCTTAAATATGACATCTGTTTGCCGAATAGACGTTTTGATTTGGTTGCCTTAATAAAAAAAAAAAAAAAAAAAAAAAGGAATGTTTTCTTGGGCTAAAGCCATTAATAATTCTAAAGAGGCATTTGGTAGCTAGTAATCATAATTCTTATTAAAAACTGGTGACGTCTAGACCCCAGTGTGCAGGCAGCCTCAAATTGATGCTTTTTGCTGACTGATCACCAGCCTGGCCTAAGTGCTCATTATGTTGTAGAGAAGGCCTTTGGAGCTCTCATTAAGTTTGACAGGAATTCTCTCTAGGGGGAAACTGGGCATTAGCTAGACTCCTGACAGGCTGAAATTATTCCTGTTTTATGGCTTATAACCAAATGGTAGCAAGGCATCATCTGGGGACACACAAATGTCATTTCTGACAACATCTTTGTTACTTGGAGATAGGGAGAGGGGGTGGGGAAATTCCATAGAGGCAGCTCTAATGTTCTTTGGGCCTGTCTGATAATGTGAAAGCTACACTAGCATTCTATGAAACCATTTGCAGGCTTGTCTAACCTATGATTTAGTCATCTAATTCAAGGCTCAAATTATATCCTGTGGATTGTTATAACCTACTGTTTTAAAAGGTGCTTGGGGATTTTTTTTATTCTTTTCATTGCACTTGGAAAAAAATCATATAGAAAATTCCACTACAGACTAGAACATAAAATTATGGTTCTGCTTACAATCAGCTGCATGGGTTAGGTTTCTGATAAATGTTGTACTGACAATTTTCAACATACTCTTATTATTTGTATTGGATGTAAAAATTATGTGGCTGGTTTCTGTTTGAAAATGGTTGGTTAGAAAGGGGAAGTTGTGTTATTACAAAGAGAGCTTGATATTCGTACTAAACCAAGGCTCGGAAATGTCGTGATCTTTGTTTGTAGTTAATGTATTAAAACAGAAAAAAAAAAGGTTCATTTGACACGATTGTGCTTACAGGGTTAGTTTCCTTCAGCCAGAGGGGAACCAAAAATGTTTATGCCTAATTAGGATCTCGGAAGGTATGGCCTTTGTAATTAACGGACCTGACCACAGCTGTCTCATCACAACTGTATTGCAGTCAGATCTTAATTGGTTTGGTATCTGGCCAAATCATGTATTTGGTATATCTTATTATATGGTATTATTCAAAAATTATATTCTATATGTAGTTCTATATTTTCATCTAAAGCACAGGGTGGTTTAGAGAATACCTAAAGATCAAATTTAGAATAATTTATTAGTTAAATTTGCACAAAAAAGTATTCATGTCGGTTTCAGTGCTTTTACATGTGTAACATATATTTCAGCTTTATGTCATTTATCAGAACATTTTGCCTGCATTTAAAGGGATACTGTCATGGGAAAACATGTTTTTTTTTTTCCAAAACGCAACAGTTAATAGTCTTACTCCAGCAGACTTCTGCACTGAAATCCATTTTTCAAAAGAGCAAACAGATTTTTTTCATATTGAAATCTGACATGGAGGTAAGACATTTTGTCAATCTCCCCACTGCCCATGTCATGTGACTTGTGCCAGCACTTTAGGTATTTACTATTGAGTGCTTTTCTTAGATCGACCAGGCAGCTGGTATCTTGTGTTAGAGAGCTGTTATCTGGTTACCTTGCCATTGTTCTGTTAGGCTGCTGGGGAAAAAGGGAGGGGGTGATATCACTCCAACTTGCAATACAGCAGTAAAGAGTGATTGAAGTTTATCAGAGCACAAGTCACATGGCTTGGGGCAGCTGGGAAATTGACAATATGTCAGACCATTCTGTCAAATTATCGTGCAGTTAGTGGGATTCGAACGATCGTACATCGACATCGGTTTGAAAATTTGATCTGCCAGGTTAGAAATTCTTTATCGGTTCCCATGCAATCTACCTTTGTTTGCAGGGCCAAGCAGGCAGAGACCCTTCAATTTTGCTGGCAATATCGCCTGAAATGGTCTTTTTAGTTGATGGACGTATTGGACATTTAAACGATCGTTTTGAAACATTCGTGGTCTCACGATACCCATTGGATCTTTCAAAAATCTTTACCTCTATGGCCAGCTGAAGTCATGGGTAAAGTTAAATAATTGTCAAAGGATCTGTGGGAAAATGTAGTTGAGCTCTATAAAACAGGAAAGGGATATAAGAAAATATCAAAGGAATTAAGAATGCCAATCAGCAGTGTTCAAACTCTAATTAAGAAGTGGAAAATTAGAGGTTATGTTGCAACGAAACCAAATAAAACTAAAATTTCAGCCACAACTGGCATTGTTTGGGATGCAAGGAAAAACACACAAACTTTGGGTAGTGTGTGTAGTCATTATGATTTAAAAAGAGTAAACAGTTGTTGGACAATAAATGGCTTCAGCCAACCACTAACTGAGTGAAAGAAAAGTTTTTGTGGTGTTATTCAAATTCTCAGAAAAATGGTTAAGAAATCATAAATTCTCACAGGGTACAAGGTTACACTGGTTATGCTGGGATCTGGCTATATTAAGGTCTTGAGTTCGCAAGGCCAATGAAAACATATGATTTTGAGATGTAGAACTGAAAGCATTGGTGCTACCAGTGCAATTGTTCCCACTAGTGATGGGCGAACTTATTCGACAGGCGCGAATTCCCACGATTTGCACCCGGCGAATAAATGCACGATACGCCAGCGAAAATTCACCTAACGAAAAATCCGCTGGCGTAAAAAAAAAACTGACGCGTCGAAAACGTGATGTGACTCGTTTTACAGATTATTAGCCAATTCCATTTTTCGGTGAAACAGGATAGATTTGCCCATCACTAGTTCCCACTCATTCAGATAAAAGCTAAAAGAGTATGTGTATGCAGAGGCATGGGTCATTTATGACTATTCTCTTTCTCGACAGGTTTCTTAACATGCACAATTTTTGTGTCCAAAATGTACTGTACTGCAAACTTTAAAAAAAAAATCAGGTTTTTTATCATGGAACAGTAATTTAAAGCTTAAAGGGATCCTGTCATGGGGAAAATTTTTTTTTCAAATTGCATCATTTAATAGTGCTGTTCCAGAAGAATTCTGCATTTAAATCCATTTCTCAAAAGAGCAAACCAATTTATATTTCATTTTGAAATCTGACATGGGGTTAGACATATTGTCAATTTCCCAGCTGCCCCAAGTTATGACTTGCTGTACTGCAAGTTGGAGTGATATCACCCCCTCCCTTTTCCCCACCCAGCAGCCTAACAAAAGAACAACGATAAGGTAACCAGATAACGGCACCCTAACTCAAGATAAGAGCTGCCTGTTAGATCTAAGAACAGCACTCAATAGTAAAACCCATGTCCCACTGTGTACTATTCAATTACTTTGAGAAGGAAAAACAGCCAGAAAGCAGTTTCCTCCTAAAGTGCTGGCACAAGTCACATGACCAGGGCAGCTGGGAAATTGACAAAATGGCTAGCCCCATGTCAGATTTCAAAAATGAAATATAAAAATATCTGTTTGCTCTTTTGAGAAATGGATTTCAGTGCAGAAGTCTACTGGAGCAGCACTTTTAATTGATGCATTTAAAAAAATGTTTTGCCATGATGTTTCCCTTTAACATGAAATCTTGGTAATCTTGCAATCTAGAGCTGCAGCAAGTTTTTATGTTATGACCTCGAGAATGAATAGATCTTGACTGCACTATATTAAAACGATTCATAGTTCATTGTGCATAAAAGGTAAGAAACAAATGTATGTAGAGAGGGCTCAATTTGAGATAACAGTACTTAATCCCAAATGCTTTTTGAAAGACAGCCTCTGCAGTTTGTCATATCCCAGTTAATATGCCAGTAAAGAGGAGATGAATGTGACTGCTTTCCTATGCCTTTTACTCAGGAGGCCTGTAAATTTGATTGGCTGCTGCAATTGTAGAAGAATCATTTGATTTTAGAGCAATAGATAGATAAGATATCCAATTGCTCAAATGATTTGCTGGCTTAGCCAGAGTTGTCATGGAGACACGGTTTGGAACAAATTAAATTTTGAGCAATAAAATAATTTTAAAGCTCGTCTGGGAACAAAGAAATTTGGCAGTGGCATAAACTTGAATTGATTTTTCGGCTGACATGCTGTTTGACATTGATATAATGTAGGGGCTCTTGTTTAATGCATCACCTTTAATTGTTAAAGTATTGATCTGTTTAAACATTATTTCATAAGGTGGAGGAGTTTCACTTTGCTTTGTATTACTTGATTTATGTAGTAATTCCCAAATTAATTTCCAATACACAAATTTTTGTGTACTGTTATATAATTGCTTATTAGGTTGCTGTAAAGTACCAATAAATGTAAATAGTAAAATGACTATATTTATAAAATTAGACCAGCTTTACATTTTATGTGTTAATCAGCAAATGGTTCCTATTTTATATAATGAGAACCAAATTTAAAATCATTAGCATAAATCTAAAAATAAATTGTATTTTGCACAGATTGTTGTTCCTTTCCTTATGACTGCTGTTAAACAGATGGAGATGAAAATTGCTCTGAGGTCAATAAGCCATTTGCAGCATTCTCTCTAGCTTCGATTTTTCTCTCATCTGCCACACTTATTATCTCAAATGATTCAGTAATGGCAAAAAGTGCAACATTGACCTTTATTCCTTTGTGGTTTTCAGTGTTAACGTTGGGGGGGAAATGGCAGGAAGTCAATTGTATCCTTCTTTTATTGAAAATCATTGAGCTGTTTTTTTAACTCAATTGGGTTGGTGGGGTGGTATTGGCAGTGCTTTTTATCTATTTAGCACAATTGTTTTTAGTTTGGGGAAATACATGTTTTTGTACAGTTATAAATTATGTAATTGTGAAATTAAGTTATTTAGGGCATCGCCCCTGCCATTTTCCAGACTCTTCTTACCCCAATATAATCTCAGGCACTTGGGTTCTTAAGGGCAACAAAAGTCTAAAATAGAATGCTAAAAATGCTGCATTTTAAATATAAACATGCACTTACTGCACCAGAAGCCTAAGACGACAAATGATTTATGCTTATAAAGTTGGAGCAGGGGGCTGTCATCTTTAACTTTGTTAAACATCTTTGCAATACCAGGACTACACACATGCTCAGTGTGGTCTGGACTTAGGTTCAGGGAGGTTAGAGATGCTAACCCCTGAAATTAAACTCTTTTTTTTTTTTTTACAGCTATTATAATATTGGCTTTGAAAGCTACTTCTAACTTTGCCATAAAGTATTTGCATGATGCTTTTACATTACCTTTCTGATCCCCATGTTCCTGTATGAGGAGGCGGCCATATTTGTGCAGCATGAGTTTGTTCGCATTATAAACTGTAACAGACTGAGATGGGACAGTCAGGTTGGCAGAGTCAAAGAGTCAGTGTGAAGAGAGTCAGGCTTAGGAACTTCAACTAACCATTTTATACAAAAACAAACCTCTCAGTAAAAAATGATCAACATGACCTATAGGTAACATTTAGGGGCAGATTTACTAAGGGTCGAATTTCGAATGCCAAAAAAATTCTAAATTCGACCAGGGAATATTGGGGGAATAGTGGGGAATTAAAAAAAATTGTATTTGAATTTTTTTGGCGCAATTTGATCAAATAGGGAAATTAATTCGAATCGAATTTTCAAACGATCGATCAGATTTTTCTTATTTGATCTTAGGGGGTGATTCCCATTTCGGTAGGTTTAATCTGGCAAAGTAGGTGATCGAATTTAAATGGGAAGTATTGGACAATTTGAATTTTTGAATAAAATTAAATTCGAATATTCGAATCATTCGAATTTGAATATTCGATGGTCAAATTTGCCTAATTTGCATATTCGAATTTGAATGTTTTTGAAAATTCGATCGAATATTCGAATCCTTCATGTGAATTAATGTGAATTTAGTAAATCTGCCCCTTAATGTACATTCATATGTTAAAATTAATTTTTTAGTGTCAGTATCACTTTAAGTTTAGGGATAGTCCTAACTGATCTAAATAGTTAAATAATATCTGCCAAAGAAGCTGATACAGCAAGACTGATTAATAATCAGAATATACAGACTGCACTGGGTCTGTGGATACAAATCTCTACACAGTCGCCGGCTGCTTTACAGGGTAAAAAACAAAGCTGCTTGAGGGAAGTACGGTGGGGGAGCTCCCCCCTGCCATTTGAAAGTATGATAGTTTCCCTGCAGAGCTGTTAGGGATGTCTGAAGTTTTCCATTTGCAGCTGTCAGAGCAAGTAAAACGAAGAGGGAATTTCACTGCATATAAAAACGGTACACATTTTTTAATTAAAGTATATTGGAGATAGATTTACTTTTCATTAAAGAAAGTAAAAATTGGATTTTTTTTGCCTTTACGTCCTTTCAGGGGGGGGGGGGCAGGTGTGTGGTTAGAACTGAAAGATAAGATGCTTGAGCCTTTGTAAAAGTTGAACAAATAAAGCACAAGGTGGCAATGTCATAAAAGGGACCAATGTCAGCTGTTTACTAGAGCTGGGCGAGAAGCTGAAATATAAAAGTGATCTACTGATGAGTGGTTATACTACTAAACCTATTTTAAGCACCTTTGTACCTTTTATTATGTAACCCCAACACCTTATTGTATAGTCTGCAAACTACACTTGAGCACTGTACAGAGTGGACTGTGTCCTAATAATGGTGAACTAGGTGGCAAATCTATTGAAATTCTTGCATTTTTAAAATGTTGTGGTTTGAAGAAAAATAAAATCATGACTGTTTGTGTTTGTACCTCATTTGCCCAGGGTTCCCATACCATGAAAGCTGCCACATACATTGTCAACACATTTAAAAATACTGTCTTTCTACTTTTGGCCAGATCAGGGTATTTTGTCTTATTTTGCCATGAGCATGTGTACACTTGAGTAGCTGCATTCACTCATACATGTTTAATGCATCCCTTATCAGCCAAATAATTCATCACTGAAGCTAAACACCACTGTACCTGAAAACTCTGCTTGAAATAAATGTCAAATGGAAACATGCAGTCGCAATCCAAGCAACAGGTCAATCACTTGAGCCATTGTTTGCCAAGAAGAGCAGCCAAAAATACTGAGCAGACTCTCTTCCTGTTCTGTCATTCTGGTTCATTTTAAAAGATGCATCTGAATTCTTCCCTTTTAAATATAATGATGCTTCAGATATAGAAGGGCAGCTCTTGAGAAGAGGGTGTTGTTAAGGCTTGTCATTTGCAAATAAGCCAAGACCATCATTCATCTAGAATAACCAATGTCTGAACTTTCATTGCTACTCTTTGATAGGCTGTACACTTGCGCCTGCTATTAAAAAAGAACACACTCGAGAGACTCTGCATTACGAACATAAACAATTAAGGGCTCTTGAGATGCTTAAGAGCTGCCATACAGATACAAGAGCCTTTTCCTGATGATGAAGGCTGTAGTTTGTGATGCCAAAGAGCTTGAACAGTTGTGACTTATTTTTTCTGCTAGAGCAGTTTATTCACGAATAATACTTTCCTTTATCTTTTCTGTTTTTTTTTTTTTTTTTATAAAATTTTGATGAACATAGTTTACATTTTTGTCAACTATCATTTTTTATTTGATACATATTGCTTATTTATCCTTTTTATCAAAATAACTCAACCTCCGAAATCTCTGTGAATGGTCAACTGTTATTAAATGACATCATTTTTCTTTTTAATATTTTCATTTAATTTGTACTTGGCGTGGTAAGTTTGTCCAGTCAACCCAGTGTTGAATGGAATTAGTACTGTAACTGTCCATTGCATGTTTCATGTGCACTCGTGAGGTTTGTAACAAGTGTAATCTTGGGAAAAGCATTATTTTTGTGCTGCGTGATTTGAAGTTCTTTGCTGCAGTCTAATATATGTAGGGTGTTTGTGTTGGGGTTGCAATGCAGAAGTTTGTAACCCTGTAAAAGTGTAAATGTAGCAACTCTAGATATGATTTTACTGGCATAGGTAAGATATAAAGTAATGAACGCAAACTACTTGTTGGGTTGCAGTGCATGGCAATACTTGAGCAGACTCTTGAAATATTTTTATGGACGTTCTGTCCCCATTATAGACAACTATAGGTTTTTATGCAAATTGTATTCTTACATGTAGTCTGCTATATATAATTAAAGGTTTAATTTCCATGTGTTTCTTAGGTGGGTTCAAGGGTATGTTTGCATTAATACTTATCCATGGAAGCTGCCATATTGCTTGTCCTGACAAATTGATGTAGCAGCTCAAAAAAAGAACCTGGTGCTGACCAGAAATGAATGGAATTCTAGTCTGTGGAGACTCTTTTCTTGAACAGACAAACATGGCAACTGCCACTTAGTGTGAAAATGCTTGTGGAAAGGAATATTTATGGACAGGTTAATTTAAGAATAATTGAAACACATTTTATAAGTTTTACCATTAACACAACAAATAAGTAGTGTTGGGTTTTTTAGCAAGTTGTATCCTAACCTCATGTTTTCTTTCCTTCTACAGACAGAAATAGCGAAACGATTAAACACCATTTGTGCACAAGTTGTCCCATTTCTATCTCAGGAAGTAAGTATTTAAAGAGGAAAAAAAAACTGGTAGCTAATGTGCTATTATGCTACTTCTCTGTTGCAAATTAGTTAGCTTCACAATGTTAATTTTATTGCAAGGCAAAAGTATAAAGAACATCTGTTCTGGTTATGGTGTGTAGAACCCCCTGCTATTCCATGTAACAGATTGTGGGCCAAGCTGCAGAAGTATACTGACTCACATATTTGGCTGAATGTCTGAAGTGCAATACTCTGTGAGAGGATGGAGGGTGGCAGGCAAAGAAGATTGTATACAGTATACATAGTGTTCTTTCTGTTTCTTTATTTCTTAATTCAAGCAAAGATTCTTACTGGCAATTGTTGGTGCTCTATATAGAAATGGCTGTGCTTGCTAAGCTCAAGTGGAAGTAAACCTGATGAATTACCTGCTTATTAATGGTCTTGAGAGAGGCTCCAGAGAAAATTCAAAAATGGAGGGCACACTTCTGTACACAATTTACCATATATTGAAAGCAAAACGGGTACATAAATAAGCCCATAAACCCGACCCCATACAGGTCACAACTCTACATCAATATCTACAGAAAAAGGGCCTGCACACCAATAATATCCATGACCCAAAGGGTATTACTTAAAAAGACTTTAATGGATTACATACAATCATAGAAAGTTTTACACTAATATACATATAAGTTTAAATAGGTAAGTACTAGTACATTACCTATATCAAGGAACAGAATGCGGATACACTTGCCCTGAATTACCCCGACGTTTCGACTGAACGCCTGTCTTTTTAAGTAATACCATTTGGGTTATGGATATTATTGGTGTGCAGGCCCTTTTTCTGTAGATATTGATGCTTGAGAGAGGCTCCACTCTGCCCAAATTAACCTAGTGGCTAGTTGCATTCATCACACACACACAAGGAGACACAGAATTATTGTAGATTCTACTGGCCCTTTAAAACTAAATGTGTATTTTGCAATCTTTTACTTAAATGACCTAACTATGTTGTAAATTTGATTTGTGCATTAAGTGGTGATGACTTGGTAATATTTTTTATCTTTTTACCTGCAGCACCAACAACAGGTGGCTCAAGCTGTAGAGCGTGCCAAACAAGTGACAATGGCAGAACTAAATGCCATCATCGGGGTACGTGGCCTTCCAGGTCTACCTCTTACAGTGTGTATAACCAGCTTTCTTTACATTTTACTTGTCCTTTGATTTTGTAAAAAGTGCATGGTATGCTTTACTAAACTTGTTTTAATTCTGCTTTAACAAATATTTCTGAACTAGATAACACAGATGATGCCCACTTTACTAATGTTTGACCTGTTTTCTTAAGTTATGGAAGATTTTGTTCTATAAAGCTACTGAATTTGTGATTCCTTTTTATCTTCCACCTTGGCTTTCCACAAGTCATTTAATTAACCCCTTTTATGCGAACGCATACATATGCAAAAGAATGTTATTATGCGGGTTCCAGTGCCTACACCAGAGGAAGCAACTGCTTCTCAAACTCCGTTTCTGTATAGAGGAGATGTGAGCCTAAAGTGTAAAATGACCGCCCACAATCTGCTTCTTCATTAAAAAAAGCATGACATGGGTATTACATTTGAGCATTGGGTATTAAAGGGTTGGTTCACCTTCAAGTTAACTTTTATTATATTGTAAAAGGGCCAATTCTAAGAAACTTTGCAATTGGTCTTCATTGTTTATTTTTAATAGTTTTTTAATGATTTGCAATTTTCTTCTGTTTCTTTGCAGCTTTCAAATGGGGGTCACTGACACCATCTAAAAACAAATGCTCTGTAAGGCTACAAATGTATTGTTATTGCCACTTTTTATTACTTATCATTCTATTCAGTCCATCTCCTATTCATATTCCAGTCTCTTATTCAAATCAATGCAGGGTTGCTAGGGTAATTTGTACCCTAGAAAACAAATTGCTGACACTGCAAACTAGAGAGCTGCTGAATAAAAAGCTAAATAACTATAAAACCACAAACAATAAAACATTTAAACCAATTGCAAATTGTCTCAGAATATCACTCTCTACATTATACTAAAAGTTAACTCAAAGGTGAACAACCCCTTTAAATTTAAAATACCAAGTAATTACATTTAGGTAAGAGATGAGGTAATGTGAATCTGTGTGTGGTTGAGGCTAGGGAGTCTGTCATCTTAATTTTAAATGCCTTATTCTCCATCACCTCATAATACATGCATTTTAATTTAGATATTTCAGTCCAGGATGTATTTATATGAACCATTGAACTGTGACCAAGGAACCAAAAGTTTATTGCAAGTATGAGCAGGTTGTGTGTTTCAGACCCCCCCCCCCATAGAAGTGGACAATTGATTTGATTTTTTCCATTTGCACCTACCTTTTATGTGTGGTTTCTGCATGCCCTCCAAATAACACAGGCCTTGTATAAACATTCAATGTGATTCCTTTGGCAATAGCAAAGTTTTAGTAGATTAGAGGAAGGCACCAAAATCATCTGAAATTGAGCCTAAAGCGCACCATAGACACAAAGATTTGATCGTATGAATCTCCTGTAAAATGTTGGCCCATGTGTGGAGCGTCCCCACATTATTCATGCAATGGTGATTGGTCGTTCAGTTGATCGGACAAGAGAATTTCTGTTTGCTGCCGATAATATCTCAAATATCCGATCTGCCAATATCAGTGGGAGACTATCACCAGCTTTTGTTGGACATAACTTTAGTGCAATTGATGAAAGGGCAGAACTTCGGCTGATCTGTTCTTTTACACTATTTGACCTGAATGGTTAGTGGCCGGTCAGGAGATTGTACCATGCGATTGTTCGTCCGACAACAAAGGGATATCTACACATCTATGGCCAGCTTAATAGTCTGCTGTGAGTGTCTGTGTGCATTTTACTGTATTTTTATTTCATAGTTGCCTCATGGAGATGCATTCGTGACCCCCAAAGATTTCATTTTTGTCTATTGTTGTAGTTACATCATCTTAAGATCCTGTTGATTCTCTGTAGTTGAAATTGAAATCTTATTGTATATAACATTTAATCAGTCATGCCCACCCTCCTTTTATTAACCCAGAATACCCCAACGCCCCCCCCCTCCCACACACACACATACATTTAAGCAGCAGGAGATAGACATTGATGAATTAGCACCCTTTTAATTGGTCAGCCATTCCCCTCCATCATACTGCTTTGAATTCACATTCACAAACATAATTTGGGCGTTGCTCTGGACAGTGTGTTATTCAATTAATACAATGTGGGGCGGGGGGGCACGCAGCACAGGTTCTTGGAATTTTCACTTTGTGGCACCTATCTTGAAATATGTTGATTGGTTAATACTTGCCCTGTCAATCACAAGTCATTTGTTACGCATTAATGAATCCAGTGAACCATGCATTCCTCCCTCTGTGTGAATTCAATTATTCTTGCCACATCAAGTTTCCAATATTTCTGCAGTTTTTCTGTCCGTCCAGTTCAAGCAAAAGAAGTAGACGAAACAAGGAGCTGTCTTTTTTTCTTGATTTTATTCATGTGGATGACTTGAGCTGATTCAAATTACTCATTTATCAATTTATGGTAATTGCTTGTGAGAAGATGCCCTGCTGGTCTTTATGGTTCCCTTAGACACTTTGTAATGATAATTAGACATGCTGCTCTATGGATTAACAATGCCATAGTCCAATGACGTCTACAGACAATGGGACCAGTTAATCCATCTGTGCTTAAAATTACATCCCAACTGGAGATGGAAGGAGAAAAAAAAAGCATAAGAGCGCAGGAGGATTAGAAACGATAAAAGAATGAGTCTCAGCTTGAAAACTCTCCTTTCATCAGTTTCTCAATTGCAGATCTACAGTTGGTTTGCCCGTGGTAAGCCATTGGCAGTCAATTAGGTGAAATAAACTGGGAGAGTGACCTTCATTTCCTTTTAATAGCTTTTTCCTACTGAAATGGGGAGCTTCAGTGGATTTTCAGCTTACATTTTATTCAAGCTGCTTTATTACATTTGACAGCTTAGCCTTGCATAAACATCCCCTCCCATAACCTTCCTTGCACCCCCCCTCAAGCTCTCCATGATTTCCTCCCCAACATGCAGTCTTGTTTTTTGCATTTGAACAGCTGTTGAGCCGCATCTGAAATATGTTTGTGTTGGTTTCATGGTGTCTATAAGATGACCCTTATTGTGTTTGGTGTTCTTTTTGAACTTTCTGACCACTAGGTGTTAACCAAAACCAAATTTGCCACCTATTGACTGAGGATGCTGGGAACTACAGTGAATCATTATTCCTTTGAGATGTGTCTCTTTAATAATCCATGCTTTTACCTATATCCCAGTTTGTCCTTTTTTATTTGTGAAGTGGCTGTAAAATACAATTGTGTCTCAAATCATAAAATCAAGCTTTTCCAAGCTGCTCTTCAGCTGCCCTTTGGAGCTCATGCTGCATGTAGACTAAGCAATCTGCTCTTTGCATATTTGGGAAGATCCGTAATTTGACTTTGTCTTGCAAAAAGTTTCACGTTTTGACGTGAGCTTGATTTTTCTTGAAAAGAGACTTTTAAGGATCCCAGAAAATCAAAGTACCAGAAAATTGGGATGACCATTCAGTAGCCCTTTGCTCTCCTTCATTGAACATGCAGTGTGTCAACCTGTCTCCCCAGAGGGGAGGAGGCATCAGGAGGCTGTCTGTTACTACAAGCAGCAGCTGCACTGAAAGTAAACGCTGCCCAGTTGGATAGCAGCTGTCAGCATTGTTCAGTAGTCCGACTTAGTATGCAGAACAATAGAGGGGAGCCTAGCTCTGAAGGAGCAGCGTCTTTCACACTATGAAAAGAAATAGTAATTTAACGGTTTAGACAGCTATTATGAGTGTGAAAGATCATGAGTTTTATAATGCAAATAAGCCAGACGTAATTCTCCCTGCAGTGTGTGGTTTGGTTTCCCAGCAGCTCCAAATCTGTGGTTGTGGCCTAAATAGTTCTGCAACATTAAATGAAAGCCAGCCAACGAAGCAAATATTGTATGTCTTGTAATACTGTGCATGGCCAGTGGAACCGAGATCTAGATTTAATCGTGTGTTCCTCCTATGAAGTGTCACAAAGTACAACATTCAGATAGTCCTAACACATTTGAAGCTGCAGTGAAAAAAAATCCCTAATGAACATGCATAGAATTTACTAACATACATTTAGGGTTCATTTATGCTGTCTGTTGTAGCTTTAGAGAAGATGCTTTAAATTAGGGATGCACCTAATCTATGTGGGATTTGGCCAAATCCTTCATGAAAGATTTGGCTGAAATACCAATCCGAGCTCTATTGGTGACAGGAAGGTGAAAAGTGGAAACTATTTTTACTTCCTTGTTTTGTGACAAAGTTACATGATTTCTCTTCCCGCCCCTATTTGCATATGCAAATTAGGAATCTGTTCGGCCAGGCACAAGGATTCTGCCAAATCCTGGATTCGGTGCATCCCCAATTTAAATTAAAAATTTTCTGCAAACTTTTTGCTCATGTATGCCACATTACAGGCACACTAGTGCAATATGCGATAATCTACCAACTGCAAACATAGCTGTCTGATTCTGTTATCCATGCCTGTAAAATAGTGGTATTGGTGAACTGCTCTTACTGATTGGACTTCTATGAATAGTTCATGATTTGTGTCTAAGTTGTGATATGTTCTGATGTTTTATGTTTACTAAGTATTCTGATAAGGGTCTGCCTGCTTTCTCTGGGCCAACACCAAAGGATAGAGTTGTGTGCTTCCTAACAAGCCGGCTTTGCGTTATGTGATTTGTTGAAGGATTACCAAGATGTTGGTTTTCAACTTGACTTTGGATCTCCACTATATCTAAGATTGTAGTGTGTGAAGCTTAAGAGGATGAGGTTAACCTCTTGAGTGTATATATGTGTGAGTATCTAGTTAATCCTTGGAAAGCCTATAAATAACTTGACTGCATAGTTTGTCATACATGGCAGTGCTCAAAACAGGCAGCTCACATATTTCTTTACAATGCACAATATATTTAAGAAATGTGTAAGCTCAATGTGCATGCTTTTGAGGGTCCGTTAAAGGTTTTGATTTACATCCTCACAGGATTTTTAATCAGGAGACTAGAATGTTTATTATGTTAGGTTGGTGCTTTGTCATACATAGCTGTAGGTGCAACTGTTTTTCAACTAAGGCTTCTTGCAAGAGACTGCATCAGTATAGTTATATGGCTGATGTGCAAACTCTTGGCTTCTCTATAGCCCAAGGATTTTTGGAGCCCTTATGGGAATCCATCACTGACCTGATTGATCAGGGACTTCTATCTCTGTAAAATGTTCTGCAGGGGTAGTAAAAATAAAGTGGGATTTACAAGTCTGAAGCTGGTCTCCTTGCAAAGTGATAAAGAAGAAATATTTTTCTGCGTAGTACATTTATAGAACATTTCTTTCTACAGAACTACATACAACACATGTATTGTATCTTGGTGCCTCTGCATACAAAACCAGCCTGGAAATTTCTAATTTGCAGTAAACTAGTCCTTCTCAGTAACCTAAAATTACAGCATTTTTTCAATGTCGAGTTAAAAAGACAGAACGGAAGTTTTTAAGAATGTGGATATATGGGTTATATTCTCTTTAAGGGCAATGGCGTACAGGCCTTCCATAATTGCGGTTTTTTTCAGAGACGAATCCGTTCAAAACACCTGGTCTCTGCTCATGATTTTTAATGATTACTTTGTCTCTTATGGTACACGGGAATGGTTATGGCTCTAAAAGTAGAGCTTCTACTTTTTCCAGTGAAAATTGCTCCCATGTGCCATTAGCCTTGTGCTTACCAGAAATCTAACTCCTTCAGTTGTGTGTCTGTGCTTGAAATATATATTTGCCAACTGTTTGTGTTTTACATCTAATTTTGACTAAATGTGTTTTCCTTTTCTCTATCATTTCTCTTATATGGTCTGTTTGAAATATATGATTACAACAACAGCAGCAGCAGTTACAGGCCCAGCATCTATCCCACAGTCACGGACCACCAGTGCCTCTGACACCACATCCATCAGGTCTTCAGCCCCCAGGAATTCCACCTCTGGGAAGTAGCGCCGGTCTTCTTGCCCTTTCTAGTGCTCTCAGTGGCCAGTCTCATCTAGCCATGAAAGATGACAAGAAGCACCATGATTCAGACCACCATAGAGGTGAGAGGCAGGGCAAGCCCTATTAGCAACATGTTTTTTTTTTTTTAGTTTGGACATTTTATCTTCAGTTCTTGTCATCTTCTATAAAGCAGTACTCATGGCTAACCACGTATTGCTTAAAAGAATGTAAAACATTTAGTCACTCACAGGCATTCAGTGTGTTTGACTTTTAAAGCTTAGTGTTTATTATACAGTACCAAATTTTGAATTGCTTGTCAAATGCAGCTTGATTGTGCAAAGACATCTCTACTTCGAGAACCATATAATGTGATGATTTGTGGTAATGTTTCAGGAATAAAGTATTTTTCTTCTGTTGTCTAATGGAGTTTTAGGACATGAAATGCTGCTTTGTAGATCTGTACTGCAGCACATATTCTCAAATCTTTAATTTTGTCGACACCAATGTCAGAATAATTCTATGTTTTGTGCACTTTTGCTTTATTTTTTTGGTGATGTCATACTATAGCCGCCCAGCAACTCCCATTGTCTTGAGATGAGTTATAGAACAAATAGAAGGCTAATGTAGCCAGTTCTCCCTAGACAATATTCTGAAGATGAGAATATGTTGATACAGTTTCAGATTTAATAACATTTCATGTTTAAAGGGAAACCATACCCCCAAAATTAATACTTGAGCAGCAGTTAGTTTATATCAAATTAAGTGGCATATTAAAAAATCTTCTCAAACTGGAATATATATTTAAGTAAATATTGCCCTTTTACATCTCTTGCCTTGAACCACCTTTGCGTGATGGTCTGTGTGCTGCCTCTGAGATCATTTGACCACAAATACTACAACTCTAACTGTAACAGGAAGAAGTGTTGATGCAAAAGACAGAACTCTGTCTGTTAATTGACTCGTGACCCAACAAGTATAGTTTGTTTGGTATGTTTGTGTGCATCGCGAATCATACACTCCCAGAGGGTGGCCCTTCTTTTGTAAATTGACCATTTTCTATTTATAATTACCCAGTGGCACATACTATTTAAAAAATAAGTATATTATTATGAAAATGGTGTATTTACATAAAGCAGGGTTTTGTATATGAACTGTTTCATGCAGCATCATTATATAGACACCTACATTGTTTGAGGGGTATAGTTTTCCTTTAACTCTTTAGAACGTCAAGAGCCATTTTCTTTTGCACTTATCAGTTCCTTTACATCAGTAGTCAGACTTACAAATTAAACTTGTTAGATGGATACATTATTTGTAAAACTGGCATTTTCTGTCAAGATATGTTTTGCCCAGCTGATTTATACCTTATGCAATTAGAAACTGACACATTTGCACTTTTATTTGTTCTGTTTTCCAAACGGGGTTTGTTGCGTATTGTAAATGATTTTTATACTTTTGTGTAACTTGAGAAATATTGCTGTATGAGAAATGTGAATGCTTTAAAAATAAAATCCATTTTAAAACATTCTGGGACTAGTGTTCTAATTATTCCTCCTTTTTTTCTGTTCTTGCCCATATGTCTGAATGGACATTTCCATGCATTTCTGGGTTTCTCCGAGAGCAGACAGAGAGCCAGGAACAGTAAGTAACCTCATTCATTGAAAACGTTACCCTTTTTCTTCTAAACCTCTGATTCGTCACTCCAAAGACTACAGAGGCTTATTTATGAATCATACCAGTGCATTTACCATAGTCTTGTTTTCTAACTTGAGCTAGACTGATCACAATTAACAGTTGATTGGTAAC
Organism: Xenopus borealis; assembly: GCA_024363595.1. Taxonomy (NCBI): domain Eukaryota; kingdom Metazoa; phylum Chordata; class Amphibia; order Anura; family Pipidae; genus Xenopus; species Xenopus borealis. The sequence goes on along the minus strand of CM044432.1, from coordinate 119,256,786 downwards.
TATTGGTAACTGCAATGGTGTAATTTAGCAATTGCTAGCAAATTAATTTTTTTGTATTTCTCTGCAGTTATGTGATCTATTCTCTGTAATGAGGTTTTGAGCAATATTACCATGCCTAAGGCTAAGGCCAGACGGGGAGATTCGGGGGCGATCCGTCGCCTGGCGACTTCTCGCCGCGACGGATCGCCCCCGAATAGCTAGGCACCGCTGCGCACCGGCGAGGCTTAAAAACGCCTGCGCTTATTCACAAGGAGCGGCGCGAGGCAATTTTGAGTGATTTTAAAAATCGCGCAGGCATTTTTAAGCCTCGCCGGTGCGCATCAGTGCCTAGCTATTCGGGGGCGATCCATTGCGAGAAGTCTCCAGGCGACGGATCGCCCCCGAATCTCCCCGTCTGGCCTAAGCCTTAAGGCGAACAACATGTAAACAGGACTTATCACATTTTATTGCAATACATTCTGTGAATGATTTAATCAAGTGTATGATTAGCAATTTACTTTGGTTGCAGAGCTCATCTGGCACAAATACCACAAACCTTTTCATCTGCAAGGTTTTTTGTGTGTTTTGTTTCTGCAGGGTATTATTACAACATCTGTCAGACATATTCCTGCTATCATTTATCATTTCCTCCCCTTCCCCTTCCTCTCTCCTGACTTGACATCATAGTTAGGCCATATAGAAATGCAAATGCATTAGTCCTTTATTGCCCTCCAAGCAATTTGAGATCAATACCTTGTTGTTACCCCAGTGATTTGAATCATTCAGTCCTTCTGTTTACAGTGCAGTGTGTACAATAATGCGTCGCTTATCTGAAGAATGGTTCTCTGTTTAAGATTAACATTTTTCATAATTCACAAAAGGTGCCCTAGTAATTCTTAAACCACACACACAAATCAATAACAATAAGTGTGGCATTATTTATAATCTTGCCAATCCCACATTCTTTAAGCAGTGAATACCTATGCAGCAGTTGCAACAAATGCAGTGAACTATCTCAACCTTACTTGATGATCAAATCTCTTTTAAAAAAAAAAAAGAGGTTGTATGGGATAGGTACATAATTTAGCATGCAATCAAGAAATATGAGGGATATCTATATTTACATATTATTTATGAAGATTTGACTATCTATTTTTTTTAAGACTACACATAAGGAGTCCAACCACAACCTAAAATACCAAATATACAAGTATATAGAGTCTAGAGGGCTGTTCTGTCTATGTGATGCTACAATAGCCCTATGCAGAGCCATCATTTAATAGACCACATTTTTAAATGTGCCATCTTTCCCATCACACAAAAGATGGCTACTTCCCTGGAAGCAAATTATTTTTTTAGTTACTCTGTTACTGTACCTCTAACTCCAACCTCCGCTGAAATTTCCAGGAGGATTGTCCAGTGCAGAAGCATTGGCAATTGACAAATTTACATTTTAGAAAAATATTTGTACTGATGCTTTAATAGGGAACTAATTTATGTTGAGTAGATCTTTGTATAAATCCCTACATAATGTAAGGCCTAGTTTATAGTGCTGATCAAGCCCTAAAACTACGAGAGCATTCCTTGCCCTCTATTTGATGAAATCTCCAAACATGCCAAACTGACAAGGGCTTTTTCAAGTATTCTCAGAATAAGAAACAAGAACAATGACCCAGGCAACACATGGCAACAGCAGATGATCTTCATCCTAAAGGGACCTCACCAAGTAATAGTTGGTTCAGATTAGCAGCAATAATAAACCTAATAATAACGTATGAAAAGCTATCATTAATATATACCACATTTAGTTCTATATTGCCCGCCAGGTGGGAGCTGGATGCATGGGTGATGTTTTAGACTTAAAATTTTAGTTTCATTTATAACACAACTTTGTTTCGTTGATAGAATACTTTTATTGTAAAAATGTTTGCCTATTCAACAGGATATGCAAATATTTTAAATACTAAAATCTGTGTTTGTATGAATCTTTGGAAAGCAAAACCCAGTTTTCTATTTTAAAACTCCTTGTTTAGAAAAATGCACTTACCTTAAAATGTAGGTCGTAAACATGCAGTTCTTGCTCACATTAAATATAGAGAAATAAACAGTGGTTCTAAACAGCGCAATGTACTCTTTGTTTGCTCTAAACTTGAACTATCTCTTGCTCTATTAAAAAAAAAAAAACAGAAATGAGGGTCAAGACATGGCAGTCCACAATTCCAGGCAGCAGTCACAGGCAATAGGCAAGGTGCAGTACTATGGTTCTACCTCCTCAGCATGAGCAAATGAAATACCACCAGATTCCCCCATATGACTGTTGTAAATCTTGGCAAAATCTACTGAATCTGCAGATGCTCTTTCTTGATGAATACTTTTGAAGCATAACCGTGTGATTCACAATACACTTCAGGAGCCTTTAGGTGAAATAGGTGCTCTGGTATATCCTAATTTAAACAGTGTAGTATTAATTTTCTTCTGAACTAAATATAACTATTGTAGGATAGTGTTCTTTTGGTTCAGATGCTAGTGTTGCTCTGAAGAGGGATCTAAAGTCTGATGAATTGCAACAACTTTGATCAGTTTAGCTTCTCATTCTTGTAATGCCTGTTACATTACATTTTTTGGAACTGTTTGACAAGAGTGTTTGAACCCTGATACTAATTTGTTTTGCCTTTTCAGAGCAATTCCCACTTGGTTTCTGAAAGCCTGCGAGGCACTGATAAAAGAAGAAATGGTCCTGACTATTCGAATGACCTCAAAAAAAGGAAGATGGAGGACAAGGATTCCAGTCACTATGTAAGTGAATAGCAATTTTAACATAAAACTATAGCAGAGGACAGAGATATTAGCCAGAATAAAAAAAAATACCTTTTATTTATTTGCTGTCATAACTGTTACAGCTTCCAAGCAAGGACCAAAACTACTACTACTAACTCAAACATTTTTTTTTTTTTTTTTTTAATAGGTAATAAAATGACAGGCCGGTGTTAAGACCTTTTGCAAAACTTTCCAGCATCATATTTACACTTTAAATAGTTTATTGTAAGCTAGCATATTGCTTGTCTTGGCATAGGCATCTGCTGTGCTCCAGGAAAATAGTGCTTCCTGCTTTGGCCACTAGGTGGTTGGTCTTTAAATAGACCCACTGCAGAATGACGGCTAATCTGTATTTTAGCACCCACAGACAAATATAAAAAATAAACATCCTTTGTGCATTGTTAGCTAGAGCCTTATAATGTTTTGGCAAGGTAAATTAAGTTTGAATGTTTTGGCATCAATGGTCCTTGCATGCATTGCAGTGGTTAAAACGCTTCTTCCCCATCTGAAGACACTTCCCCATGTATCTGAATAGGGGAAATGCACTGCCAGTCCAGCACCTGCAAATTGTTTGCAACTAATTTCTTGGCATCTAATGTCTTATTTTGAAAGAGAGGTACAGTCATCCTATAAAGGCACAGGAAGATAAACCCTGTTTTTCTTCCTGTGGAAGAACAAAACCCATTGTATTCTACACAGTGGATGTATCTGCTATTTAAACCTTTGCCATGTTGTTCTATTTCTGTTAAGTGTCTGTCCCAATTACTATAAAGCAACCGATTTATTTAAGCTATAGTAAGTTTGTGACGCAAACTAAAGTTAATATAATGTGTAGGGTAACGGCACATTATATTTAAAGCCACATATAAAAACAATAGATACCAAATTCATAAAATAAGGGAGCCTAGTCCGATGTCATTCCTTGGTGTGTGCTGGACTTCATATTATTAGGACATTAGGATGTCCTTGACCATCTATCCTCAAATCTCTACAGGACTAATTTTTTTAAGCCAATTCACTACCACACAGGCACGGGATCATCCTGTCCGCGCACACACTGAGTAGATTATAGAGCAGAAACACCACTGTATGCATTATCCACAATGTCCTGATTGACAGCTGATCCTGTGCCTGTCCGTACACTGATATGGTTAACCAGAGGGCTACCAATACAAGGTGTGAATAAAGCTCCCCATAAACGCAAATATCTTTCTCTGCGAACGACCAATCTTTGCGAATCCGACCACTCTGTCAAATTATCGTGTGGTTTGAGATTCGAACGATCATACATTTTACTATTTTTCGTCCGACATTGGTCTGAAAATTGATCGGCCAGGTTAGAAAATCTTTATCGGTCCCCATGCAATCTATCTGTTTGCAGGGCCAAGCAGGCAGCGACCCTTCAGTTTTGCTGGCAATTTAGCCTGAAATGGTCTTTTTAGTTGATGGACACATTGGACATTTAAACAATCGTTTTGAGACAATCGTGGTCTCACGATAACCATTGATCTTTTAAAAATCTTTAAGTCTATGGCCAGCTTAAGTGTCACATAAAATAATCCGTGGAAGACATGTTGGTAGATGGCTATGGTTATATTGGGCATACAGCCTTGCTGAGTGCACTGAAATTTTAGCTTCTTGCAGTTTTTATGGCAAGTAGCAAAAACAACAATTATTTTAAAACTAAGTAAAGTTAACATTTAGATTATTGTAAACTGACACTATTTAAACGATGAAATAAATATTAAATACCCTCAATTGAAAGAAGCTATATTGAAGCTCCAAGTAAAAAAGTTTAAAAGCAAGCAATGAATGGGTGCTCACATTTTGAATATATTTTGAGCATTTAGTCTAAACGTTTTTTTTTTTTTACAAATTTTTATCTTTCAGGACAGTGATGGAGACAAAAGTGATGATAACTTGGTTGTGGATGTATCCAATGAGGTAGAGTCCCTGTTTTAACTACTAATTTCTTCAGAATTTCAATAGCTTGGCAAGTGTGCCTTTGAGTGAACTGAAAATCTGCTGTGGCATCTTTTGTTAAAATAATCTATAGTTGACTTTGTTAAAAAATGTCATTCTTTTTTTCCAAGAAAAATACGCCAAGAAATAAATACATAATTGTTTCCCAAGAGCGACAAAACTCTTCAGTATAGATATCACCCCTATACTATCCACATTACAATAGGAGGTTTTTAAACCATGCCAGATCAGAAATAATACCATTTACACTTGTTTCCTGAACTGTTCAGGGTCATAGTGAACTATTATTAGGAAATATATACAGGTACGCGCTTTGTGAATCTGCAGAACGTTTATGCAATAGATTTTCCATTGGTAGATGAATTGCAATTTTTTTTTTTGTTTTCAACAGTATTCAGTTAATCTCATTAAACTCCCTATTGGCAAAACATGATTCAATTAGGTCCTCTGAATAAAATAAGCAGTTCGGTAATATTAATATTAACTTGTCTTGTTTATTTTGCCTTGGTCCACACATCACCAGAGTAGGAATTGCTTTGCAATTCTTGGTCTTCCTCACACAAGCTGTGTATACACACAGTGAGTATATTGTCCCATATTTACAAAGCACCAGCAAGTTATGCTGCAGTTGACATTAATTTACTGCAAGCTGGATTCTTACAATTATTTTACAAAGTTACCAAGCAGCCTTTTTTTTTCTCCTGAAACTGTATCTGCAGCATAACCAGAAAATAAACATAAATGTGCAGAACTGAATTACACTGATATTTAATATTGCACCATTTGTATATAGTATGGGCCCTAACCATTATCTATTTGTTATTCTTCACAGTTTGCACTGTTGCAATCTAGAACTGAAACAGTTTTCCTATTCAGCTACTTGCATTCAGGTTACACACACATGCTGGGTGGAAAGTCAGCATAAGGTTTTAAGGGTTACTTGTAGACTTGACAATGCAGGCACATTACTTAGGACCGCTCTACAGTATGTGTAACATATTTCTTTTATTTTGATGGTCTGCAGGATCCTACATCTCCTAGAGTGAGTCCTGCTCACTCACCTAGAGAGAACGGTATTGACAAAAGTCGGTTACTTAAAAAAGATGCTTCTAGCAGCCCAGCATCCACTGCTTCTTCGGGAAGTTCAGTATCTTTAAAATCTAAAGAAATGAGCTTGGTAAGTAATTACCTATGAGAAAGTAGAACTACACGGTTTTCTAATTATTGTTCTCCTGCAAATCGACACATTCAGTTGTATTGTAAAATTTTATTGTATAATCTGACCTACATTAGAGGGACAAACTCATCCCTTGCCATATAAAAAGCTTTCTGTAGCCAAGTTTATGGCATGTTTTTTGCTATGTTTTTCTGTTTGCTCCCTAATGAACAAAACTGCAGAGGGCTTCTTGTTTTAATAATTATCACCATTTAGAAAAAAGGTTAACAAATATTGGCATACATGTTAAGGATCGCAAAACAGCTGCCATTATATGTCACTGTGTAAGTTTTTATAATTACCTTCTGGATTGATGATGGCAGGATGCCGAACAATTTGTGGCTTTGATTTTTATTCTGAGTGGCTGTTGTGAAATAGGCAGCTATCACTTGAAAATCTAAATGCATGGCAATGGAAAAACAAACCACGCTAGACCTGAAGCGCTGCTTTGGCATGTATCCCTAAATTAAGAGATGGCAGAGTCAGCAGCCCTGAATTTCACTTAGCTTGATAGGCTAGTTCTAAATGTACTGGATGAAAAATGGTTGTTTTGTGCCAGCTTTTCTTTGACAAGCTCTGCAAGTAAGTCTACACAGAGGAAATTAGCAAAAATTTGTTAAGAAAAAAAATGCTGTCTATTACAAAGAGAAACTTGCAGCTCCTTTTCTCCCTACTTGCGTTTTCATTTTGGCAAAAGAATTAAAGGTCAGCATTTATTCTCATAAGTTAATGCTGTCAACATTGTATCGATTTATGTAACTGGCTGCAGGGAGGGTTGGTGATGCCTGGTATCCCAGCTGCTGTTGTCATAAATTGTGTAATGTGTCCTGGATTAAAATTAATGCTCGTTTAATTTAATAGCATGAAAAAGCCAGCACGCCTGTTCTGAAATCAAGCACACCAACTCCACGAACTGATGTACCAACACCGGGCACAAGTGCAACATCAGGGTTGCGCCCAGGTCTTGGCAAACCACCATCTATGGATCCCCTGGTTAACCAAGCAGGTAAGGTCTTCCATAGTAGCAGTTAGTATTGCACATTTTATGTAACGAATAGTTCTTTTTGTAACTGCATTATTATTTCCTGCACAATTGACTTTATGCATAAAAGATGATTACAGTTTTTTGTAGATGCCTCACATTCTGCAAGAATGTTTACACTTTACTTTATTGTTAAACCAAATACACCTATTTTCAAAAGAGAAAGTATACCCATCTACTTATTGAAGAAATGCTTTTTCTGAATGAACAAAACCCACTTCCACTTGTTTAATAGTCACTTTATGCATACAGCCAATGAATGCTATGCAATGTTTACTTTCACAGGCAAGAACTTTCATGTAAATCCTTGAAGAAATGTATTTTATCTTCATGAACCAACTATTGGTATTCAAAAGTCTGAACTAATTTCAGATTTCCTAACTTTCATCTTTGTTTTTTGGCAAAGCTGGGTAAACTGTGAACAAAGAACAGACCATGTAACATAAGCGAAAACGGGGGCTGAGGTAGAATTCAGCTGCTAAATAAATTCTGTTTACTGTAAATGATGACCACTTCTCCTTAGGCTTGAGCAAGGCTAGTTCATATATATTTGTTGGTCTTTAAATTTTTATTGATAAAAAGCAAAAGCAGTTTTGTGTTATTATTTTTACAAAACCAGCATAAAGATTTTATTTAAATGATGTAGACCCCATGGAATCCCGAAAGGAAGCAAACTCCGTTATAATTAAATGGATTTTACTCTTTATTAATCCATCTGACAAAATCAGTATTAAGTTGGTTTTTAGACCACATCTTTCCAAGTAATCAAAATAATTTCTAAAGAAAAGTTCTCATTCTCTCTAGGATTTAAATAGAAGTGTATATAGAAACAGCTAGATGCTACTGCAAAACTAAGTACAAAGATCTTTTGAAACACTTACACAAACAAACTCAGAATGGACCAAAGAAAAGCAAATAATGCTAAACAGTGGGAAGACTAGGCATATAATGAAATAGGCCAAAACCAGGCAGAAAAGAAAATATTGCAGCTGGCAACAAAGCAAATATGTCTGGGGTTTACTGTTTTGCCAGATTACTCTAGAGACACTAGTGCATAAATCTGACTCCATGACACCAATTTCTTTGTACAATCAGTACTATACTTATCAAAATAGGGAGTTTGGCTCGAAAGCCATAACTTATAAGCTAGATCTTCTTTATCTTAAAGGGATACTGTCATGGGAAAACATGTTTTTTTAAAATGCATCAGTTAATAGTGCTGCTCCAGTAGACTTCTGCACTGAAATTCATTTCTCAAAAGAGCAATTGTATATTCAGTTTTGAAATCTAACATGGGGCTAGCCATTTTGTCAATTTCCCAGCTGCCCCAGTCATGTGACTTGTGCCAGAACTTTAGGAGGGAACTGCTTTCTGGCAGGCTGTTGTTTTTCCTTCTCAATGTAACTGAATAGTATGCAGTGGGACATGGGTTTTACTACTGAGTGCTGTTCTTAGATCTACCAGTCAGCTGTTATCTTGTGTTACGGAGCCGTTATCTGGTTACCTTCTCATTGTTCTTTTCTTAGGCTGCTGGGTGGGGGAAAGGGAGGGGGTCATATCACTCCAACTTGCAGTAAAGAGTGATTGAAGTTTATCAGAGCACACGTCGCAGGACTTGGGGCAGCTGGGAAATTGAAAATATGTCTAGCCCCATGTCAGATTTCAAAATGAAATATAAAAAAATCTGTTTGCTCTTTTGAGAAATGGATTTCAATGCAGAATTCTTCTGGAACAGCACTATTAACTGATGCATTTTGAAGAAAAAATTTTTGCATTTTAATTAATTGCATTTACACTAGAACTATGAATAATGTGTTTAATGGTCTAAAATAGAAATGTACGAATATTCTGTCCACTTGTCAAATTGACAAGTTTATTTGTGCTGTCCCTGAATTCGTGTAACTATGGATTATGCTTGTGACTTCTGTTTTTTTTTTTTAATATCATGTCCATTTTCCGTTAATCACTTTTAAGCAACTGTTTGCCTTCCCTTTCAATCAGTAAATTTGGATGGCCTCTGCTGAACATTCATGCATTGTGTTAGGTGTTAGTGATTAAACTATTCTAAAGTATTCTGTAAGCAACAACATTTTCTTTTCTCACTTTTAGCCTAATGTTTGTACAATTTTTTTCGGTGTAGGAAATTCTATATATATTTTTCATTTATTTAACAGCTGCTGCTGGCTTGCGAACTCCATTGGCAGTTCCTAGCCCCTATGCCAGTCCATTTGGAATGGTTCCGCATGCAGGCATGAATGGAGAACTTACAAGTCCAGGAGCTGCCTACGCTAGCTTGCACAATATGTCCCCCCACATGAGTGCAGCTGCAGCAGCAGCTGTTGTAGCTTATGGACGATCGCCAATGGTAAGAGAATATAAACTGCTGTATTGCTAAATGCCATGAGATTTGTGTGGTTTTGTGCCCCTATGTATGTATGCATGTATGTATTATCAATGTGTGTATAGAAAGAAAGTGACCAATTCAAAACCTCTCTGTCCTATAAGTGGAAATGGTAGATGAAAGCTTTTTCCAAACCTCTCGAAGATCTATTGTGGGTGAAGCATTCAGACCAAAAGAATGTTGGGAAAACGAGCTTAAAAATCATATTTAGCTTCTAGGTGCATAGCACATTCGGTATGCAAGTACACAGGTAAAAGTGAGTGCCCATCTTAAAGGGTTTAATTTGGAAAAATAATGCAAATTGTTAGAGTAGGTTAGAGATGGGCATCAAAGAAATTATCCATGTCGGGATGGGAGGCAGCAATGGGCTTCAACTAACTTTATTTGTAAAGCGCTGTTAAGGAGCCACAGCGCAGTACAGTGCATAAAAGTACAATATATAAAAGTATACACGGGGGAGACAAATCGCATAGTAAATATATACAGAATCATAGGACAAAGAGCTTAAGTGCTATTTTAGTTTTGGATGTTCTGGAATTTTTTTGTTTTCTCATTTATATATACTTTTGCAAGAAACCTATTTGTTTTCCTTATTTTGAATCTTCAGACTGGGTTTGACCCACCACCACACATGAGAGTGCCAGGAATGCCTCCGAACTTAGCTGGAATCCCTGGTGGCAAACCGTAAGTCTTGATGGAAATGCTATACAAATGAATGGGGAAGGCATGGGTTTATGTGTACTATAAACTAGAGTATAATCTTTTGGAGAGTTCTATCTTTGTTTACACTTCATCTGCAGGACCTCTGTGGAAATAAATATGGGTCAATAATTTAGAGTATATATGCAAGACCATTCTCATCTTCTTGTACACATTAATTTTCAAGTATAAGGTGAAATTATGCCTCCTCCATCTTCTTGGCCCCTGTCCTTCTGTGGTTAATGTATATTCTTGTTTGGGATTAGATAAATTGTCACTTATGTAACATTCCATCTCGGTATAGTTACAATTCTGAATATTCACTGGAGCTGATAGCTTGTTTATAGTCCTGTATTTCCGAACTAATCTCTTCAGAAATTATCACTATTTGCATATTGAGCAAAATTGTTTGAATACTGCATTGTTGGTGGTGCTTTCAGTTTATTACACTTATTGGGCTGTTGTGAATAGAAAATCAATCTTTTAAATCCATTCATTAAGAACTTTTTTGACCAGTGCTTTGAATAATCCTACTCCAGATGAATTTATTATAACAACAATTTTTGCTTATTATTCCAATGAAGATTGTCTTGGCTGAGGCAAGCTGAACTATAAGCTTTGCCATCAAGTTGTACTGATTACATGTAAGGCAAGAAACGGGTGCTTCATAAATTAATGCTCCCATTCCTTAAAAGTGTCAACAAAAGCAGACTGTATGCAAATAATGGTAAATAAGAAAATTGTGCAAATAATCTGTTTTGTGCCAAATTATGGAAGAATTAAACATGCAGGCAAGAGATGTTGGCTTTGATAATAATGATGCATGTGCACTAAATAACATTAAAGTAAAATTGAGTTTTCCTTATGGCTAATTTTTTTTTCTTCAGTAAAAAAAACATAGCTAAGTAATTTTGTAAGAAATGTAAGTGGTATTTTTACAAAAGGTTACTGTAATATAGAGTTGTTGTCCTCAATGCGGAGTTTAATTCCGGTTAATCTCTTTATGCTGTTGGAAAAGTGGTACTCGTGCTTCTGTGCATAAAACAGGCATGATCTTGTAAAGGAAGAGAAAACCTAATGTTTGTAGAAATAAAGTAACTTAATCAAGGAAAACCTTAATGCTTTGCTTAATGCATATCAATGACCTTATAGACAAAATATTTAAAAGCCTATAAATGAACAAAGATGTCAACTTAAAGCTTTTATATTTAAAAATGAGAGGATATTCAAAATGAGGAAAATACTATTTCTTGCATTCATAGCAAAATTTACAGGACCAGAAATATGATGAAAAAAAATATTTGCAGCCATAGTCCTGTTATATAAATATTCTTAATACTTTCCAGCAACAGTTGATGTGCAGTTTTTAAAGGAAAACTACACATACCTTCGAAACATTACCACTGACCTAGTAACCAAGCCACAATTTGTGTCCTAGGTTTTAATTCTGAACTAAGCTTCAGTTTTTTTCCCCCTTTTGGTTACTGTATTCATTTTACCAATAATTACCCTGGAGATAGGTCAGCTTGCATTGCCAACACTTTAGCTTAGCAAACGGAAGTAGCTAAAGGCTGAGTACTTGCAGTCTTGGAGGTACTGATTTTTTTTCTGTCCCAATAGTTGGAACCCATTATGGTAAAGATATGGTGCATTAAAGAATATATTATTTTTGGCGGTTCCACAATGCCATTCTCCATTCTTTTAGCCGAATCTTTAACATTCTCTTCTTATGAAGTTCATAGAATGTGTATTCTGAGCCACACTTGAAAAAATTAAAACCAGAACAGCTTTTTTTGAATGAATGGCATGTAAATGCATGCACTTTTAGTTAATGTACTGGTATTGTTTTGTTTTTCCTCTAGGGCCTATTCATTTCATGTTACAGCAGATGGTCAAATGCAGCCAGTCCCTTTCCCTCCTGATGCACTTATAGGACCAGGCATTCCGAGACACGCGAGACAGATAAACACACTAAATCACGGGGAGGTGGTGTGTGCAGTTACCATCAGTAACCCCACGAGACACGTATACACTGGTGGGAAGGGATGTGTCAAAGTCTGGGATATCAGCCAACCTGGCAACAAAAGCCCAGTTTCTCAGCTGGATTGCCTGGTAAGTGAACAAAAACTTATGCACAGGGTAAGTTTGCATTTGAGAATCTGCACGGAAATATATTCAAAGGTTTCATCCTTTTAAAACCAAGGAAATCGCATATGAAGCATCCATTTCTTTGTTAGTGAATGTTGTGCCGATAACTGAAATGGGAGAAATGTATCAATATATTTAGGGCGAGCTTTGCTCAAAGGAAGTAAGAGGTGTATTCAATGTGTTTTCTGGTGAATAAAAATGCTAACCAGAGCATATTTGCTTATCCAATCCAGTTTTATTTGTTAGATTATATTCTGGCCACCATAAATTGCAAATTATTTGCATATGTATACTTGGTCCTATTGACTGCACTCATGGTCATTTCCAGTGTCTGTTTGCACTGCTTGTTTGCCAAGTAGGTGGTTAAAAAAATTTTCGTTTACGGTTATGAAAAATAGTCTTGGCGTTGCGTTGCTATGATTAATGTGTACACAGGCTGCTGCTGCAGATATACAAGTACAGGCTGCTTTTGTTAAAGGGAAACTGTCATGGGAAAACACGTTTTTATTTATATTTTTTTAACTCATCAGTTAATAGTGCTGCTCCAGCAGACTTCTGCACTGAAATCCATTTCTCAAAAGAGCAAACATATTTTTTTATATTCAGTTTTGAAATCTGACATGGAGCTAGCCATGTTGTCAATTTCCCAGCTGCACATGGTCATGTGACTTTAGGAGCGAACTGCTTTCTGGCAGGCTGTTGTTTTTCCTTCTCAATGTAACTGAAT
>CM044432.1:119200583-119229376 GCA_024363595.1 Xenopus borealis | reverse complement strand
TGTCGCGCAAGTATGTGAAGATACGTTGCGACAATGCCACGGCTGTGGCTTACATACACACGCAAGGGGGAACCCGAAGTCTTGGTCTGCTGAAAGAATTGGAACCAATCATGTCATGGGCAGAGGACAACTTGGAGGGTCTAGTTGCGTTCCATGTTCCAGGTGTCGAAAATTTGCAAGCAGATTTTCTGAGCCGCAATATTCTAGACCCAGGAGAGTGGAGTCTCGATCCTGCCATCTTTCAGCAAATTACTCAGCGGTTCGGAAGACCGGAGGTCGACTTAATGGCAACGCATCTGAATCTGAAGTGTCAAAAGTTCTCCTGCTATGGCGGTGGATGCTCTGCTGCAGGATTGGAGCAGGATGTTCTCCTATGTCTTTCCTCCATTTCCCATGATTTGGAGGGTCTTGAGGAAAATAGATCAGGAGGCCGCTCTGGTGATTTCGGTGATTCCATATTGGCCCAGGAGGCCTTGGTTCCCATTACTCCGTCGACTAGCGGTAGAAGAGCCTTGGAGGCTTCCAGTCAGCCAGAGTCTGTTGTCACAAGGGCCCATATTCTGCAATGCGGCAACCCACCTAGCTTTGACAGCATGGAATCGAGGGTGACCTCGTAACCCTTTTGCTGAAATCCAGGAAGTCTTCTACTTCGACACAGTATTATCGAGTCTGGGATCGGTTTGTACAGTTGGCGCAAACGGAGAGCTTTTGAACCTGTGGATCCTGAATCATGTCATATTGTACAGTTTCTTTTTTCTGGATATAAGAAAGGACTTAGTAACAGTACCTTGAGAGGTCAGATCTCAGCTTTATCCGCTTTAACCGGGAAGGCCTGGGCGGAAGAATACCTTGTCAAAAGGTTTTTTGATGCATTGAAGAGGATACGTCCATACGTTAAACCGCGTGTCCCCCCTTGGGACCTACCGTTGGTGTTAAAAGCTCTGATGGTTTCGCCATTTGAACCTCTGGAAAAGGCCTCTGATTGGCATGCAACTTTAAAAGTGTTATTCCTGGTGGCTGTCACCTCTGCTTGCAGGGTGAAAGAAATACATGCCCTCTCTGCGACTGAACCTGATACTGTGATTTTCCGAGACAAAGTAGTGATGAGACCCTCGTTTGGCTTCCTTCCGAAAGTTGTTTCTCAATTTCACATGGATCTGGAAATTGTCTTGCCTTCATTTTGTCCTGAGCCGAAATCTAAACGTGAAGAGCAGTGGCACTCTCTGGATTTGGTGCGAGCAGTTTCCCATTACCTGGAGCGAACGAAAGTTTGGCGCAAGTCGGATAGACTCTTTCTGATTTCCAGAGGCCCAAGGAAGGGTCTGGCACCCTCGAAGTCTTCTATTGGGCTGTGGATTGTCATGTGCATCGTGATGGCTTACCAGTTAACTGGCAGGGAGGTTCCTAGAGACCTTAAAGCTCACTCAACCAGAGCTATTTCTACTTCCTGGGCAGCGGAAGCCAGGGCCCCGCCAGAAACGATCTGCAAAGCAGCCAGATGGACTTCTGCCACGACTTTCGTTCCGCATTATAAGTTGGATGTCCTGTACTCTCAAGAAGCTAGATTTGGGAGGAAAGTCTTGCAATCTGTCATTCATTAAAATACAATTATTATCAGCAGTACCTGTGTCCCTCCCTTCTTTTGCTTGGTAAATCCCATGTTGGTGAAGTGCTGCCATGGTGACTTGGGAAAGGTAGAAATTTTTTCTACTTACCGTAATTTCTATTTCCAAGTCACTTCATGGCAGCATTCACCAACCTCCCGCCCTTCTGATGCTGGTAACTGAGACACTGAGGGTTGGAGGGGAGGAGACTTTATAGAGGAGTTTGTTTTTCCTGTCCAATGGCCTAAAGGGGAGGGATAACCCATGTTGGTGAATGCTGCCATGAAGTGACTTGGAAATAGAAATTACGGTAAGTAGAAAAAAATTCTACCTTTTTAAGTTAAATATGTCTTGGTGTTTTTTTTTCGTTGTATACAAACAAATTTAACAAAATTAAAAAAAAAATATTTGTTACTGGTCCTTTAAAGGAGAACTAAACCCTAAAAGTGAATAGGGCTAAGAATGCCATATTTTATATACTGAAATGATTGCACCTGCCTAATGTTTCAGCTTGTCAATGGCAGCAATGATCCAGGACTTCACACTTGTCACAGGGGGTCACCAGCTTTAAGAGAGAAGAGCACCACCTCAAGCAGCTCAATCCTTTTTAATTGGGTGCATGTGGGTCAGGCTTGATATACTAATTAAAAACAAGTATACCCCAGCACTCCAACATACACATATAAATATTACCATATAAAAGTAGGCGTTTTAGTGCGTTATGTGACCTCTCTCACTCACTCACGCAGCCACCCACCTCCCTCTCAACTGTCCTGTATTTAGAGGGACAGTCCCTCTTTTGACAGCTCAACCTGCAGTCCCTTATTTGTACTGGAAAGTCCAGTTTTTCTCTGCACTGAACAGCCACAGTAGAAGAGAAGATACATTTGTAACAATTTCTAGATAAGCAATAAGTTATTGTAACCATATAAGATAACAGGTCCCTTGGGAAAAATTAGACTCGCAGCTTAAAGGGCAATTCACCATTAGCAAAACTGTAATAACTGAAAAAAAGCAAAAGAAATATGTTCAAACTTTCATAACCTGCGAAATTTTGTAAAATGAACAAGGTAATAGGGGGCATGGCCACAAAAATTGGCATGTTCAAAAAAAAAATTGTAGGAACAACTTTTTTTTTGTCCCTCTTTGTATTTCCAAAATGTTGGGAGGTATAATTAGTGATGCTGTTTTTGTCACCACTCACTAAAACTTGTGTATTATAATAAAGTACCCATTGTTGAAAAATATGAGGTTATTAGAAGTAACTTCTTACCTTTGGCCTCATGCTTTTATATGGTCACCAAACTCCTGGGTGACTTATAATATCCTTATTTTTTTTACAATGGTGGTATTTTATTTACGATATAGATATAGACATATATATATAGAGAGAAATACATATATGTGTGTATATATATATATATATATATATATATATATATATATATATATATATACGAATATCAAAAAACTACAGCACTCCACAGGCTCAGTTATAGTAACTGATTTTAATAAAACAGCAATTCTAATGTTTGCGATCAAATCAAAACATGAAGCAAAATTTATCAAATTTGTGTTATTCCTTTGCAGAAAGTGAAGAAAAGGGAATATTAGGCTGTTCAAAAAAGTAGCAGTGTCTGCATTTGTCTTTACAAATGCAAACATTCTCTGTATAAACTGAAAAATGCTGCAATATTTTGCTTTCCTTTGAATCACTGAACTAATATTTAGATCTGCTGCACATCTGTGTTGCATGGAGTCCACCATCTTCTGGCACCTGTTACATTCCACAATTCTTCTGCATTTGTTGGTTTTGCCTCAGAAACAACATTTTTGAAATCACCCTACACGTTTTCTATTGGATTAAGGTCTGGAAATTGGGCTGGACACTCCATAACATCAATCTTGTTGGTCTGGAACCAAGATGTTGCCCATTTACTGGTGTGTTTGGGGTCATTGTCTTGTTGAAACACCCATTTCAAGGGCATTCCCTCTTCAGCATAAGGCAACATGACCTCATCAAGTATTCTGATGCATTGAAACTGATCCATGATCCCTGGTATGCGATAAATAGGCCCAATGCCATAGTATGAGACACATCCCCATATCATGATGCCTGTGCCACCATGCTTCACTTCACACTGTACTTTGGCTTGAATTCAGTGTTTGGGGGTCATCTGACAAGCTGTCTATGGACCCAAAGAGAACTATCTTGCTTTTATCAGTCCACAAAATGTTGTGCCACTTCTTTCTAGACCAGTAAAATTAATAAACTTAATGAGCTCATTAATAAACTTTGTGCAGTGCAGAATGATTCATGCAGTGAATATATCCATTTATAAAGCTGAATAAGATTATGTAAACAGAGCTGGAAATTTTTTTTTTGAACTGTGAATGTACATAAGAGCTTTTTAAGTAAGGCAAAAATCACAAATTGTGAATATCTATGCACACACTTTTGCCATGACTTTTGTGGCAGAGAAAATATATGCAAATGCTAATATTGTCAACGCAATTTTTGTGTACAACCACCTTGCTCAGTGGCCATTTGTGAAAATTTGTAGATGGACACAGCAACACATTTAGGAAAAACATAGGCAACCGTATCTTCAGCGTGTGTTTTTTCCATCAATGGGACTTTGTGGGGGCTTCTTGCCGATAGCTTGGTTTCACATAGCCATGTTCTAATTGTGACAGTACTCACAGGTAACAGACCTTATTTTATCTTTCTGGAGCTGAGACTTTGTCATTTTGACTATTCTGTCCATTTGAATGGTAGTTGTCCATGTTTTTCCTTGTCTTTCAGGTTTTGGTTGCCATTTTAAAGCATTTGAGATCATATTAGCTGAGCAGCCTATTATTTTCTGCACTTCTTTAAATGTTTTCCCCTCTCCAATCAACTTTTCTTTTGAACAATGTCTGGAACAGCCCATTTTACTTATATTGTCAAAGAGAAATGCACTATAACTAGCATGCACAACATTTGCAGCCTTCCGTCCTTAAATAAGGACTGTAATTGACACCTGTTTTTTTTCACAGAATGAATCGCCTCACTAAATGTATTGCTATTGCCATTTTGTTGCTAATGCTATTATTTTGAAGAAAATATAATTTTGAACACAGCTATTATTCAATTATTCAAGGAGGCAGCTGGAAGTAACCAGGCCATGCCGCTTCATGTGGGAGATGCTACTTTTCAGAGATGGGCAATTTTTTCACAATGCATTAAAGTCTATGGGTGACAAATATTTTTGATACGCAGCTAATTAATTTCACTCCCCAAAACAGTTCTAGCTGTCTGTGTTGTGTATGTTTGTTGTATTTTTTTTTTCTTTTTAAATACGTCAACTGGCCAAATGTCTTTATCAGATTTCTTTCTTCATTTTTTTCCCCTGGGTATTGGTTGTTATTGTTAAGAATATCTGCTGAAGGTGGACTCATAATATGTCAAACCATGTACAATATTTTTTTTGTAGGATACATATTAAGAACTCTATCTATGTGTTTTATCCAGGGTCTTCCTGGTTAATCTATTAAGATTATTGTAAGTCTTCTTGCATTTGCCTTGTCTGTAGTCTGAAAATCTTGTATGTTTTGCTCTTTGGATCCTCCTTTTCCCCTCCTGAGATTCTTTTATCAGTTTACAATGAGTTGGAAATCTCAGTAGGATATGATGCCATTGCATACACTGATATAATCTGTGGGTGTTAACGTTAACTTTCATTGAAGAAATGGCCTTTTAGAAGATACCACCATTAGAGCTGGGATTGAGGAATAA
The DNA here is from genome assembly GCA_024363595.1 of Xenopus borealis. Lineage (NCBI taxonomy): Eukaryota > Metazoa > Chordata > Amphibia > Anura > Pipidae > Xenopus > Xenopus borealis. The sequence goes on along the minus strand of CM044432.1, from coordinate 119,223,994 downwards.
AAACAATCTTGTACATTTCCCATGTTTATAAAAAAAACAATGCAGCATGGATAATGTCCTATATAAATCATATGTATCTGATTTTATTCCTATAGTATTTTCCATGTATGTCCCTTGAATATGGGAAATAACTTTATAACATAGGGTAATAAGAGTCAGCACAGCAATCATCCATTTTGATTACTTTTATTAAATATAATTGAGATACATAGGAAAGCATAGTCAAGGGGCAGATACAAAGCATACGATTACTGGCATGCGACAGACGTTTCGTTGTTTACAGCCACTTCATCAGAAGATACAGTGCCCCATATAGGCCTCCAATATAAGGCTAACTCAAACCAGCAAAAAAGTTAAACCACTTATAAGTGAACCGCTGAATCTTTTAATAATTTCAGTATTTTGGATCTTCATACCGTAAGTCTACTAGAAGATAATGTAAACATTTATTAAACCCAAACAGGCTAGTTTTACTTTCAGTGAGGATTAATTATATCTTCGTTTAGATAAAATGTAGTCTATGGGAGACTATGGAAGAAAAAAAATTATTTCCCAAAAACCCATTAAAAGATTGGCATAGGAGGGTAAGAACTGGGCTTATATGGCTGCACCCCCTTTTTGATGATAATAAAAAAAATTAAAACTAAGTCAAGGCTTGTATCATGAAATTATTTTGTTCAGCTGGATATAAACCATGGTATTTTAACAACAACTTAATTGACTAAATACTCCAGCCATGTTGCATAGAGGAGCAGAGAGTATAGGCATCCATTGTCACCCAACTGAATAATGGATGCCACTCCATTTTCTCCAGTTTATTAATACAATCAGCTGAATCTTATAAAAAACTTTGTAACCTAAATACCATAGACACAAGTCCACATATTCCTCTAGCTTTTTATTTAATGAACCAATCACAGATACAGTCAGTCTGCCCTGCAAAGGAGTTAGGGGTTTGTGCACCTTTTGCAACCTATGGAAAATTTGGATTATCACACACAATCAAACACTTCCTGGATCAGAACACCATTTCAAAGATCTTGATTCAATAGTTGTACTAACCTAGACCCATAGAGGTAAGCTCCTCTTTCATAAGTCTCAACATCTGTTAATTGTTGGATAACTTCTCACCTATAAAATAATCTCCACAACGACAATAGATCCACCCTTATCTGCATTTTAATATTTAACTTTATGTACATTCAGGTCCTTTTGTGTGCCTTTTTATGGCAGCCAAGGTTTTCTACATCACAACAGAATAACTGTCCTCACATGTCAAAACTCAACAACTGTCCTCACTCAAGTTGTTGAGTTTTGACATGTTTGGAAATCAAATGCCGTATACAGTATCCAAGCAGTAGACTGAATAAGAACTGCATATAGATGAGGAGTTTTTGTTTGCTTTATTATTTAATTGTGGAAAAAGAGCTCAGTGATCCTTTATTATTTTGTGTTCAGCAAATAAAAAAAAACATATAAAGTGTTTTTTCTGAGAAACGTGATAAGGTTTATGCTAATGCATATAGCATATCTCCAACAAATAGTTTAAGATAGAAGAGGACACAAAACCAAAGATAGCTTTTATGATAATTTTTTCACTGTCCACATTCATCACAAATTAAATCCATCTGTTCATTTCACACTCTTTGTTACACTTCCCTGAAGAAACTGTGGGCTGCTCCATTACTTTAGAAACTGGATGTAATTATGATAAGCCAATAACTCATATTTTCTGGTTAACTGCACTGTATGCCTTTGAAGAACAACCAAAGTGTTTTTCCCCTAGTATCTCAGTAGTTTCATATTTAATATTCTCCATAATGTGTTCAAATGAGGTTGAAAACAAACATATGGTGTGGTAAACATGTTCGTTTACTAAACTGAAAAAGAAAGAAATAGTCGTGAGAAGTTATAGCCTTATCGGTGTGCTCTGTATTTCTTTGAGATTTCCTTCTGTAATACATTCAGACAGAGCTTTACCATTCAACAGTGCCTATAAGGCCATGCTGCACTACTGTACTTTTTGGGGGGTATTGTCACAAAGTGTGTACCTGTTTTTGCAACCCATAGCAGCCAATTAGCATTTACTGGTCTGAAAAATAATCAGATTGATTGATATGGGTTTCTATTCCAGGTGCATACTGTATCATTTTTTTACATTAAAGCAGAAATGAAATGAATAGGGCTAAAAGTGCCATATTTTATATACTGAAATTATTGTACTAGCCTAAAGTTTCAGCTTCTCAATAACAGCAATGATTCAGGACTTCAAACTTGTCATAGGGGGTCACCATCTTGGAAAGTGTCTATGACACTTAGGGATCATCATAAATCAAGCAGAAAATAAAATGGATGCTAGTTGCACTGTTTTCTTTGCTGCAATCCTCAAGGCTTGATAAAGGGCCTAGATGAGGCTTGAAACATTGCTCTGTAACAGGTTGTGAAGCCATATGTTCCAATAAAGGCTTTTTAATTAGGTTTCCTGTATCTGTGGTGCTGTGTCATAAATTGGAGGATTGCTACACACATGGGAAGTGGACCATACTACACGTGCACTTGTGATTATCTAATTGGTATGTTGGTATGAGTGCTGACTGAACCACAAAATTTGTTGGTCTCTGTGCTGCCATGTAGTAATTATCTGTATTAATTACAAATCAGCCTTATATTGTGACATTTCTATTCTATGTGTACTGTATATTGTGAGTCAGTCCCTAAGCTCAGTAAGTGAGAGCAGCACAGTACATGAATCAGCAGAAAAGAAGATGAGGAGCTACTGGGGAATCTTTGGAGGAACAAATATTTACTGCTAGTGGTTGACTTGAGCTTGTAGCCCAAAGCATAATGTACAACATTTCTAGCCTACTTCTTCAGTTAAGCTTTAGTTCTCCTTTAACATCCTAATGATTTATAGCTGAATGCAGATTTTACATCAGTAATTGTGCATAGCTTGTACCTTGTGGCTGGTGAAAATATTAAGGTGCAATGACAAATTATGGCTGAAATTAATTGTTGGTGGCAAAGTGTATTGATTTTTGAATTGTTGTAAATGACCACATATGAATATATCATGTATACAAAAAGCTATAGACAGAAGAATTCATCCTAAAATTTTGGATTTGTTTTAATTTACCCACAAACCACAAGTAGAAAAAACATACTCTTGAAGGAATCATTACCATCCACTTGTTATGTAGATCTTGATAGCTAATGACTGAATCCGTATCAAAAAGAATAAGTATCCTATAACGTATACTTTTGTAAAACTCTACTAATGCTAATGACTAAAGCCTGAAGAGCTTGCCTTGGGTTTCACAACATGAAGTCCAAGCCAAATAAAAGTCCAGGCATAAAAATAATGTCCCTTTTAAACATCATGCTGAGGATTTGCCAAACTAAGCAAAGCTTAGGTGTAATATAACCTACCAACCACTGATAACATCTATATGTACAGGCTTTGTTTCTAGTAGCTGTGTCTTATTTTCCTTTCCATGCATTGGTTTAAAAAACAGAGGCATTGGTATGCCATATATTCATTGCAGTCTGTTTGGGTTCCCAAAGTACAAACGTGGGATCCATTATCCAGAAACCTGATTTCCAGTAAGTGATGTAAGAGAATGACATATCCTATAGAATCAATTTTTTATGAATTTAATGAACATTTAAAAAAAGATTTAGTTTAATTGATGTTTAAATGATTTTATAGTAGACTAAAGGTATATAGTTTCGAATTACAAAATACCGCAGGTCCCAAGCATTTAGGATAACAGGTCCCATACCTGTATTACCTCTGAGATTAGGCAAACCTTAATAATTAGGATTTTCAATGAAAGATTGTGTTTTTGTAGATGGGAATAAGTTTATAGGAGGAAAAGTGTTTTCAGCTTTACTGCTATACTAGGGTTGATCCTAAGGCTAGGGACATATGGTGTTAGATATTCTCTATATTGGGGTTCCAGTCTAATGACTTATCATAAGTGGTATATTTATTTACAAAGGAATTAAAATAAAAAGTAAACTAGCTAAGATGGCAGAAGGAAGGTAAAAGTGTAATGGAGGGGAGTAGAAAGTGTCTAACTAACAAAGTATTTATAATGCTCTTTATATACACACGAGGAAGACCATTCAAAGAAGATGAAATTCCATAGTCCAATACTCCGTGTCCTTGGGAACTCTTGCTATCCCTGTACCCACTTCAGTGTGTCCAGTTATTTGCATCTCTTTGATATGGACATTAGTATAGCTTCAAAGATTGTTTTATGGCAGAATTGCTGTTGTCCAGGCTTGCATCTTCACAGCTGCCATAAATGGAAAGGCAGATATCTGTTAACCCATTGTGTGTATTGGGCTTACTGTGAAATATCCAAAATTCAGTATTACACACCATTTGGCCCTTGCCTCCCTTTTTTGAATGCTATTTTGTGTAACTAAAAGTGCTGCTTCTTTAGGACTTATAAGGTATGATTACAGAAACAAGCCATATATATATATATATATATATATATATATATATATATACTAAAACAGAAAATGCAGCTCATCCATGTGTTGCAATTAAAAATCAGTCAGGTGCATGGGTGTGTGGCTTATATCATATATTGAATTTAAACAAATTATCCCAGCACCCTCAGTATACAACCTTAAGAAACAATTGGATTAGTGGAAACCTGAAATGCTATATGGGGAATCCTAAATAAAAGGATAACCAATAGGTTAAACCCAATCTAACGGACTGCAGAGTTTCAAATCACAACAAATATTACATGAAATATTACATGGAATTAATTGCTATCATAAGAGTGTAAAGCTGAAAGTAAATTGAACACTCTAGTTCCAGCTGGGCTTAATGAAAATTGTCCCCTAACATATTTTTTAGAGCAGAGATGCCAGTAACAATGTCTCTTATTGCCTAAGTTTGCTACATTTGATACTTTGACTACACATTATATTTTAAACATCCCTGTCTCTTACTTTCAGCTTTACACTCTTATGATAGCAATTAATTCCATGTAATATTTCATGTAATATTTGTTGTGATTTGAAACTCTGCAGTCCGTTAGATTGGTTTTAACCTATTGGTTATCCTTTTATTTAGGATTCCCGGTTTTAGCAGTATACCTTACAGGGTTAACTTTACATGTTGGTGATTGGTTTTTCCTCCTATGGTCACATGACTTTTAACAGCTGCACGTGATTTGGTGAGTGTCTTTTACTTTGTCTATTTAAACGAGTTTTTGTTAAAACGCATATGGTCTTGATAAAGGTCCTAGACTTGAACCGAAACGTCGATCAGGTTTAATTAACTTAAATAAAATTATACTTTTAAAACAACCAACAGGATAGTTCCCAGTGTGCACTCAATCAACTTGAACTTTTGTGGATGAATACATTGTGAGTAGCACCTGGGTATTTTGCTTCTTCCAGTGGAGTGCTGTTAACACAATTTTTGTATATATATATATATATATATATATATATATATATATATATATAGTATTTTTTTTCATTGTTTTTATAAAGCAGTTTACAGCATCATATAGTATATGCATACTGTGATATGCAAGGGGCATAATTTATCAAGCTGTGTGTAATTTTATGCCATGCAAATGCCAGATTTGATATCATTATTTTATACTGCTTCCGACGGAATAAAAACGTATAAAAAACGACTCAATTTTTTACAAGGCCTAGCCTGGGGATGTGTGGTGTATTATCCCACTGTTTTTCACACAACATAATATATTTGGCCCATATATATAAACCCCTAAGCTGGTGGTGCCTTTCTATTGTGCATATATTACAAATTGCTGTATATGTTACTAATTGTATAGTAGTTGTTTTGCGGTTATAATTTTAGCAGAATATCACAGTATTTCTTAATGGGATTTTATCATCTTTTTAATAAAGAAGCAATATCTTTTAGACTGTATCCAGCTAATTAAACCAAGGCAACTGGTCTTATCTGCAGGACTACAGAAAATTGCATATTAGCAAGACATGGTGAGACATTTCAATAAATCCACATATATATTCTCTTGTTGCTCTGCTGCAGCTAATCATCTATAAACCTAACTTTCAGGAGTAGATTTATTAAGGGTTGAATTAAAAATTCAAATTTTTTTATGATCATATTTGAACTATGCAAACTGTATTCAAGTTTTTTTTTTTTAATTTAATTTGGTTTTCGAAGGTTTACCAAACTCTGGCCCTTTAAGAATTGAAATTGGACTATTCGCCACTTAAACCTGCCAAATTACTGTATGGAGGCCCATTTTGGAGATGTTTGTAGCCTTCCTGACATTTGAGGTTTTTTTCGGATAAAAAACTTGAATCCAGTGTAGTCGTATTCAGTTCGAGGTTATGGGTCAGCAAAGTTTTAGATATTCGATTTTTTCCTAAATAATCCCCTAGTCGAATTTCGAATGTATTCGATTTAAGGAAGTTTAACCGTTGATAAATGTGCCTCTCAATGTATTTTATGCCACAACTTTTAAATGGTCACCTATAAATGCTAGATTCTACTTTTATTTGTATTTTTATTTGTATTTGAAGAATAATGTAGGGTCTAGCTATTGTAGGTTTGTGTATAACTGACACTAGAATTATGATTGTGGTGCTCTGTATATCCTTGTAAAAAGGGGAGACAGAAGTGTTCAAACTGTTGCGTTATAGAACCAGACTTTAAAACTGCCAGTTGTAACTGTGAAATAGTTTGCCTTTTTAATGCTAATGATTGTGTGCTTCTAGATTCTTTGAAAAGTTAAAATGCTCCAGAGTGTTTCATATCAGGCGGATCCATGACAGATTGCTGACCTGAAATGTAAATAAAGACATCAAATCTAACGTTCGCATGGCATAAAATTTCACACACATACACACCTTAATAAATTCGCCATTTATTTTACACAGCTTTTTACACAGTTTTTAGGATGAATTTCATTTACTAGGCATTATAAATAAGCCCCTATAAGTATAATACAAACAGTGAACCAATTAAATTCTTAAAAATATGTCTTAATTATATGTTAGTTGGGGATTAAGTACAAGGTACTGTTTTATTATTACAGAAAAAAATTATTTTTAAAAATTTAAATTATTCAATGGGAAATGGGCTGTCGGAAATGTGGATTTCTAGGTAATGGGTTTCCAGATAAAGGATCTCATGCCTGTCTATCTATAGATAGATAGTGAAACCTCCATTTTAAATCTCATGATTTTAAGTTTTCCACATTTCACTTTTTTTGCTCCTGCCAATATGCCATGCAAAATTTATTTCCACAATTTTACATTTCACTTGTATTTCACACCATTTTTTTGTTCCTTGAAAAACATTAAATTGTTCTTCTACTGTAATTGTAAAGGTTATTATTTCTGGGGGTTGATTTTATCAACACTGTGAAGTGTTTTACTAAAAAAAAATCTGTTAATGTTTAAGACATATTGTTTGGCACATTAAATGCATGCCTCTGTTCATATAATAAATCATAAAACAATTACAGGACTTGCTCTTTGAACATGGTTCCTCACCTTTATAGTACAGGAAGCACCAGTGCGCCTCTGAAGTGCTAACATTTCCCTGCAAGTCTCTCACAGCCCTGTTAGTCTGGCTAAGATATCTGTCCGTGCTCTGTAGTGGAAAATTGTTTGATGAGTTCTGCACATAGAACTGAATGAGTTTTTTTGGGTTTGAAGTCATTCCAATAAAGAAATAATACATGAAATGTATTTTCAACCTGCTTCAAACTGATGGATCTTTCCCGGTGTGAAAAGCAAAATACATTGTGAGAAACGTTTTGCACGTCCACAAAAATGGATGTTTTTAGGCTTAGTCAATGAAATAATGTATATGTTTCCATCATGGCTAACCTATCCATTTATTTGTTGAAAATTTTATTTCACCTTTGGGAGTTTCTTTGTGCCGCCTAATGGTATCAAGCAGATGACACTAAAAATGGACTGACAATGTATGTTTTGGTTTGTATTTAAGATTAGAAAACTATACATTTTAATTCCAGGAAAAGCTTTTACATTTGACTGTACCCTATTGGCCTTTTGATTAGCTGAGGCTGTCTGTGTTCTTCAGGCTCTGTCTCCTGTCACAGCTTATTTGCTCTCTAAGAAAATACTGTAGATCAGAAATTGTCTAGAGATTGGAGGAAATTGCATCTCCAGGCCTCAAAAATATGCACAAAAGCATGAAACTGACCCTCCCATAGCAGTCATGGCCTGTTGGGTGTCAATAATTTTCCAACAAAATTTCAAAATAGGATTCAAGTATTTTTCCTTTATGTATTTTTTTCCAGCAAATTTCATATTCACATTCTAACCACATTCTTAATACCGTTCCTCCTTGCTTCTGTTATTGTGGTTAGAGCTTCTGGCTTTCTGTTTGTACTTTTCACAATTGTAATTGTAAATGTAAAACTTCTCAAACTAGTTCAAACTAGGATATTTATTTGTAAAATGTATTATGAGTGTTATAGCAACATCTAGATTTGTCTTCCCACACTTCAATGCATCATTACAGCAGAAATCCTGCAGTCTCTACCCATTCTACTGCAAGCACAACAGTGGGATTTTGGAAAGACAATTTGAAAATGATTAAAGTATTATATTCAATGTATTAAAATAAGATTTTTATAATCAACCAAACATTATTTGTGACAGCAAGTGGGGCCCAATAAGGGCTTTTACCGTTTCTTAAGTCAATTATAAATTTCAAGGTCCAGTTGTTAGATGAGGTCAACAATCAATATGATCTTTACCAAATTCTGTCTCCAGGGTGTGGCCAATATGCAAAATCTTCAAGTGTATGAGCAATATAACTTTACTTATACTCGTGTTCAATAAATATTATTAAATACTTGATACTCAGCTCTTACTTTAAAATATATATTTTCCATTGCAATTTGCCAAATGTAACCTTTCATGTTAATTTGGGCCCTAAACTTGGGGTTGGCAGTGGATACCTTCCGAGCCAAGTTAATAGATCATAACTGTCATGCCAGGGCAGTATTGCTCTGGCATCATAACAGTTAACATGGGAAACATTTGGTCTCCGGCTCACAGAAACCCTTCATTGCCTAGCTCATCAGGGGGGCTGTGGAAAGATGACATACATATCTGCCTTCTGAGTCAATTTGGAGTCACACCATTTGGGTAAGGAAGCTGAGCCAGTCAGTTCTTTTATCAGTTGCTCAAAGAACAGAGCTATGGACCTAGAGTAGCAAGAGGGATAGTTAGTAGAAAAATATGGATTATAGGAAAGGATCCATATCTCCTGTGTCATAGGATTCACATCCTCATAACTTACATATTGGTTATGAGGTGGTCCCACACTTCCTAATGATACCAAACAGGGCCAGCCTATACTTACCATTTAGGAAGGATGGTTCCTGGGGGACTGGATCATGAGATCATGTTAAGGTTGTCTGCATACCATATAATTATAGGTTATATACAATATGAAATCACATATCACTTTAAACTAGAATATCTCTCTTTCAGCACATGTTCATAATTATATGTCAGCATGACACAGGAAAGTACCTAAAAAGACATCAGCAAACATACCTTTGCTTAGCCTTGGTCAAGGGGATATCCATATACCTAAGAACTAGGTAAACGGTTACACATGCTTTCATAAACAACGCTCTTCTCTAATTGGTTGTGGTGGGACCACCACCCTAAACTACCTTTGGATAATTATTGACTAATTATGTATGTACTCGACCTATAAATAAATGGTCTGTCCACCAATATGGTAGAACAGAACAAATAGATACACCTTGTGTCTCGTGTCTGCTCTCTCGCAATTGCGATCCTTGTCTCCCTGCAGTCGACGTCTGTCCCGACTCACTTTTGACCTCGACACCATTCATGTTTGGTATCTTTTTGATCACCAACATATGGATCACAGCCTGCCCATGTTTTTATTATAATATGGGGTACTGGCAAGTACCAATATGATATTGGAGAATCGTGCCTGAAATAACAACCCCCTACAAGGGCTCATAAATGACAAGCTCCTGCGCACTCCTACCTCATGCATAATGAGGAATGTGTCCCAGCAGGCAAAAAAGGTGACAGACCCAATACACAATGTCATGCAAGGAGGCTCCATATCAGTGGATTGTATGTCCAGTTTCTCCTAACTCTTGCCTCAGAGGACACAACAGGAAATTCTAAACTTGGTATAGTAGCTTTCTTTGTGTTTTAACTCCCTTTTATTTTATTGAATGTTTTTGCAATGTTATGTCTTCTTTATAATACATCCTTTTCAATACATGCACTGTTACTGTTAATATTAAATACATTTTAATACGTTAGTCCTTGTGTTCTAACAAACTCATTGCCCATATGAATGCTTGTGCCTAAGTATGTACTCTTTGTAAGTGTGGAAAGGGAAAGTTGCCTATTTGTATGTTGAATAGCTAGTACGGCCAGCAGAAAGCGTTTGTTGAATAACTAGTAAGGCTAGCAGGAAAGTGTATTTTGAATGGGAATGAACCCTTTGGGTGCTTGTTGAACTAGTAGAATCTTACCCTGACTAACTACCAGAGGAGAGAGTGTTTGATGCATTGTGTAGTGTGAGTTATTACCTGTTATAGGGGGTAGGGGAATAGTCACATAAGGTTTCTATTGCATTGATAGATTTTGGCAGTAAATTAACTTTGTGGGTGTTGGTGTGTTTTGGGGTGTCTGATATTAGTTTAGCCTGTGTGTAAGGTGAATGAGAGACTGAGTGTAACCCCCTTATAGCCAAACCCAAGAGTTACGTGTGCTTGAGTGTCCCATTTTCGTGATAATAACATACATGTATCTTACTGACTTGAAGGTTGTGAGGGGGCACGCGTCAAAGTGCTTAGAGGAATAAGGAACTAATGTAATTGATCTCATTAATCTGTCTCTTACTGATTAAGGGTTGTGGGGAACTTGCAACAACTTACTACTTTTTATGGATATAGACAGACTACTGAGGAGTCATTGATTTAAAATATAATCCAAATAGTTATAGGTGTGACCAGTAATTGGCCCAATTAGACAGAACTATTGTTCACAATATATCCAGAAAATCTGCCATAAAGGTATGTGGTTGATTGATTTAATTTTCTTTGGTAAAACTTTCCCTATGCCTTTTAGTACTGAGACTTATTTGATCTTGCTGTGGTTTTGGCCTCTGTACATTTTTTAGGGGTTAAATAACAGAAAAACATTCCATGCTAATATTAATCAAATGCAGATGCACATAAAGTATTTGTACAGTAGCGTATGCTGCCTAGCTTTCAATATAAAAACCTGAAACCACTGATTTGAATATGCCCATATAAACAGTACAGCTATGGCTGCAGATCACAGCTGAACAAACTGCATCTGAAGTTTCATGGGTCACTGCAATGTAAACACAGAGGAACCGTATCTTTTAAAGTGTGGAATACGACATAATAAATAAACTGTTCTGATAGCTTCCTGCTTGCTTTTGATTTCCTGATGTTAGCATGCTGTGGCACTTTTGTAATATTTCTAATACAACCAAATGGCTAGAAACGGAACAAGTTGTGTCATACTCTTCATCCAAATGAACAGTTCTAGAATACATGTTTAACATTAATGATTGTTATATTGTACTGCAGGACTTATTGCACCTATTAAAATCCTTCCAGGTTACATGAAGGGATGTATTCCTGCTTATGTGCACTCTAGTGTACTGAATATCCTTAAGATGTCCCTTTGAAACTCACCCCCTTTCAAATCAGACATTTAAGGGGAACTGTGACCTTAAGAAATAATTCTAAATGGATTTCTATTGTGTTGGTCAAGCTACAGTAAATAAACCTTACTTACACTATATAAATTATCTTGGACGTCATAATCACAGCAAGCAGGCAGCAGCCATTTTTATCTTCCCATAATCTCGTTTATGTTCCAGAATGGGGAACTTGATGCCCATGTATTGACTTCACAATTAGATGGGGAGTATAGAGTGGGGAATGAGAGGAGTGCAGTGAAATATAGGAAGGAGAGATTGGAAAGTGAAATAAATTACTTGACCCTCCTCAATGGCTGGGTCATAGAGGTAGTACAGGCAATATATGATTGCCAGTTATTTTTAAGTAAAATGTATAACACCTATGAATGTTTTAATAAAAATGAGTTTGGGTTTTATGTTTAATTTGTAGTTTGTATTTATCATACAGCTTTTTATGTCTGGGTGACCGGTCCCCTTTAAGGATGCACCAAGTTCATAATTTTGTGCTTTCTTTTAGGCAAATAGATTAAAAAAATCCTATAATCTCAGTTAGTATTATTTAGATACAGGGCATATGGGGGCCTGTACCTAATAGTTAATATGTAAGTACGACAGGGAACCATATTTGTATTGGATATAAATAAATACGGAGGTCCTTGCATTGTGTGCGTTTACAGAAACAGATGTGGCTTGAAATAGGGTCTGATAGTATAATAAAAATGTGCCATCTCATGGTTGTTCCTCCTTTGCAGCCCAACCCTAAAGCACATAAAGCATTACAAATACAGTGCATAACACCTTCATAACAAAACTCAGTTATCATAGTAGACATTGAAGTCCACAGATTTGGACTCATAAGATGATCTTAGTTACATGCTGAAAGTCTTAATTCATATAATGTCAGTAGATACTTCTTCATGAAATACTTCATCTTCATAACAAAACTCTGATACCTTTCTCAGAGCAGAAAAATACTTAATTGGTAAACATTCTTATAGGTATCTTAAGATAATCTTACTTGCATGCTTAAATCATCTCATGTGAATAGATACTGTATTTCTTTTATGAGATTGATTGGTAAAAATATTATTTAAATGTGATTATCTTATTACACTGGAATTTTCATTTTCCTTAATAAAAGCCAGTCCAGCAAATTGCATTTCAGTTCACAGTATAACTTGGAATCACAAAAACAAAACATAATGTGTCTTGGGGAAGAATGTTTTATCTGGCTACCCTCAATAGGGCGTTTAATTACAGGAATTTCCACATGCTAAATTAGAAGCATTTAGTAACATCTGTAAGCAGGGTATTCTTTTTCACTGCACAAGCATCTACACCAGGGAAATATTGACATTGCCATCTTGCATTAATGGGGAAAGACATCCGTGAAAACGATCAACTGTTGCTTTGTATGATACAATCTCTCCGATGTAAATATATTTTTACAATAATATGTGGAAGTCATGTGGTGTAAAAAAAACAATCTATTCTAAATGAAACCATATGGGCAAATATGTTATAGTTTTATAGCGGTATTTCTTAAATACAAGCTGTCTCCTCAAAATCCCATGGAATTATATTATTGTAGCTCGCTGCTAGGATATATTACTTTGAAAACAAGAAACATCAGATGATTACATCATATAGTTCTAGATTCCTTGTGCTTTTTGTAAGAACAATAAATCATTGATAGACACAATAAACGGGGAGTTCAAACTGATAAAGAGCTTAGGCCAAAATGACAAAAACTTATGTCTGTGAATATTAAGCAGAAATGCATTAAGAGAAAATACATTATGGGGCACATTTACTCAGGGTCGAAGTGAATTTTTGAATAACAAGCCACCTTAAAGCTGCCGAATTGCCATTGTAGCCTATTGGGACCTCTTGGAAGCTTTCCTGTAAAGTCCTGGAAAATCTTAATTTTTTTAAATCATTCGAATCATTTCATTCGAACACATGTTTTCCCAAAAAAATTCAATGGTTGAATTTCGAATTTTTTTAATTCGTAATTTGACCAATAGTAAATCTGCCCCTTCATGTAGCAAGTTTTATTAATATCAAAATTATTATTAACTTTGGTTAGAATAACATTTTGATAAAAGACAATATATTTATATAATTTGCTCATACTTTATATTTCTATTTACTTCCTATCTAACAAGTTTTCTACCTTAATGTGTTTCTTACTGATTCCAGAGTTCCATTTCTACTTCCTAAATCAGTAATTGCCTAACTCTATATTTGCCTCCTCAAGTGGCAAGGGTTGTGGGCCCAGACTGAAGGCTAGGTAAGGTAACATTTGAGAATATGCATAGAGGTTCAGCCTGAAGGTTTGTTATGGTAAAATTTGAGGTTACTTTATATATTCTATAGTAGATATTATGAAGTTTCTATTCATGTCAATAACCACAGGCTCTGCAAGCTCTAAAATTTGTAGGTGGAGAGATGATTCATGTGCCTTTAACATTACGGCTCATTTAGGATCTTATCAGCTGAAAGAAATCACTTCCATATTCTGTCTCAATAATGTCTAGTGAGAGTCCATTGATTACAAAATTTTAATGATCACCACCTATTTCATGGAGAATGAAACCCCCAATAATAAAAATCCCTACCCACTACCTTACATAGCCCCCTCCCAGCTTCCCCCTGCATAGGTGATTACCCTTGAAAGTGCCCCTAATTCATTACTCGTGTATAGCTGCAGAGTAAGCGCAGCAGAGCTCATGGGTGTCATCTTCTGGCTCTTCTGTATTCTTTGGGAAGTGAACGCCATATTGGCACATGCAGAGTTGAAGCAGTCTTTAGATTCATAGCATCTGCATATGTGCCAAAAGTCCCAGAAATTACTGCAAGGAAGGAAGAGGACCCAAAGAGCCGGAAGGTGGCAACCATGAGCTCCACTGCACTTGAATTAGGGGCACTTTCAGGGGTAATCAGCTATGCGGTGGGCAAGCAGGAAGGGGGAGGCTCTGTAGGGTGGTGGGTAGTGCTTTTTTATTGGGTGGTTTAGTTCTCCTTTAATGACAAATGTTCTTCCAAGAAAGGCTGAATTGACTGCCACTATCAGCCAAGGCTTGGGCCAGTTTTTATAACCTAGACATCATTATGAGGTAGAACCACAATCCATGTAAACTTTATTTAGTTGGTATATTTAATGATTGCTATGTTGGAGTTGCAGTAGTATGTGTTTGTTCTCAGTGTCTCTCATTCTCATCGTAAAAGTTATCCTGTAAAGTATTGTTCCTTCCATTTCTTATTCACTTATTTCTTCTGTGTTTCTAATCCTAGCTGAGTAATATACCTTTCATCTGTAACCACATTTGTCTGCACCTGCTTCCAATTAAACCTAGCTTTCCATAAAGTAGGGAATCACCCACTTCACACCTTCCTGGCTTTCCAATCATCTGCATGAGCTTTGATCTCTTTGCTATGTTCTTGCACAAACTCAGCATATACATTGCTTTCTTTTCTGCACCTTCCCTTCTACTCCTCTATAAACATAATATTGGTATTGGAACTCTTCCCTTCTACTCCTCTATAAACATAATATTGGTATTGGAACTGTTCCTAGCCAAGGCAACTTCCTCACTGTAAATATACTTTCTTATAATACATAAAAAACCATGAATAAACTATAAAATATATCCTCAGAAATACTATAAATTCTTCCTTATGGTACTTGTGTTACATGACTCACTGACACTTGTCTCCAAGTGCACCACCCATTTAAAATATAAAGATCATGTCATCCTAACACTTAGGGGCCAATTTATGAAATTCACGTGAATAGATCGAATAGTACGAATTTTTTGTGAAATCGAAAAGTGAATTTTGGCCTCTTCGATCACCGAATATCCAATAGATCGAATAGATAGAATGATTGTATATTCGATCATTCGATGATCGAAGGAATAAAAATTTTAAAGTTATTCGGCTGCCTACTTCGGCAGATTGAAACTACCGAATTGCAATAGAAGCCTATGGGAAGCTTCCCATAGGCTTCAGAGACTAAGTCCTGCTCGAATGCCATTCGTATGATCGAAGCGTTCGATCGTTCGAATCGTACACATTTTTCTGACGCTCAAAGGAAATTTTACGATGTTTTAGTGAAATCGAATGATCGATATCCGATCGTACGAATTCATCGAGAAATCGAATATATTGAGTGAAATGATAGCCTAAAACTATTCGATAAGCATTCGATGGTCGAATGCTTATCGAATTTCAAATTTGGTCAAGCAAATTTTCAGGAATAATAGTAAATTTGCCCCTTAGGGGCAGATTTACTGATGGTCGAATTTCGAATGAAAAAAAAATTCGAAATTCGACCATGGAAATAATGGGGAAGTAAAATCGATCGATCGATCAAATTTTTTTTATTCAATCTAAACTGATGATTCCCAATTCGGTAGCTCAATCCTGGCTAAGTAGGTGGTTGAATTAAAATTTAAAGGGGAAGTATTCGACCATCAAATATTCGAATAAAATTTTATTCGAATCATTCGAATTTGAATATTCGATGGTCGAATTTGCCTAATTTGCATATTTGAAGATTTTAATTAGAATTTAAATTAAATCCGATTGAATTTCGAATTATTCACGTGAATTTTGTAAATCTGCCCCTTACAATTAAACAGCATTAAAAATTTAAATATTTAATGGACTGGTTTTACCCTTCAGGACTTCACACATACCTGGTATACATACGCACAATCCTAAATATCCAAAGTTGTCAATCACATTTGTTGTAGCTTCTATATTTGCTTTATTGCTTTTATTAATTATGTAACAGACAAAGGAAATGGCATTTTGAATACATTCCTTTTTGTCATTTGTGTTCCCCTGGATGACTTTAAGTTCTTGTGAAGAATAATTCTCACTATTTTCTTTGGCTGAATTTGCAAAAATGCTGCAGAAAACATTTATTGATGTGGTTTGTATCTATAGGTATTGTGCAGCCATACAAGTTAGTATGAGGTGAGATAATTGTTAAAAGTGAAAATGAATGCCTCATGATACTTGTTAATAAGCAGTGATCATATAGGGTCTTATCTTCTGTCATGTTACAGTTCTGTGAACACTGACTTTGTTTTGCTAATTACAGGAGTCACAAAATTTTTTTACATATTTATAATATGTCACTTGGTGACTGCTAAGTCACTTGGTGTTCTTCTGCAATAAACTTTCTGCAACAGCTGGGGCATAAATACATAAAACATTACCCCCCATATGTAATAAAAGGAACTAAATTTGCCAAGGGGCCGTAGCATAGCATCCAATAAGATGTGCTTTTAAACAGGTGACCAGTAAATGCTACCTGCTCATTAGTTGCTATTGGTTACTTTTCCTGGGAAAACTTAGGGGCAGATTCACCAAAGGGTGAAGTGACTAACGCTACTGAAAATTCGCCAGCATGACGTTATTTCATTACTTTACCGATTTATGCTAGCGTTGTTTCGCACTCTAACGCCAGGTGAATTTTCGTAATGGCAAAAGAGCGTTACTTTGATAATTCACTAAAATGTGGCTTTTCCTGAATGTTAACTTTTCACCACACTTGCCTTCGCCACCTCAGGCCAGACGAAGTGCAATAGAGTACATAGGAGTTTGTAAAAAAATTGTTGAAAAAACGCTAGTGTCTTTTTATTTTTACAGGGTGATAGGCTGCAAAAGATCATAAAATTTGTTTGGGGTACCGGCTTCCCCCTACATTTCATAACATATGGAACATAAACTATACAGTAGGCACATGTGTAGGGCAGTATAACAACTTTTTTTTATTTTATTAAGGTTTCCCGGGCTGTAATGTAATGTATTTGTTGCAACATTTACTTAATTGAACTTTAACTTACCGCCGTATGCAAATTAGGCAACGCTAGCACAACTTCGCTTTGCTTGCCAAAGTAATTGTAGTGCAACTTTACCAATGTCTGGTGCCATGGATGCAACACATTTTAGTGAACAAGCGTTGTCCTGGCAAATCTACGCATGGCGAAGTGTTGCGATGTGAGCAAAGCAGACGCTGGTGAAGTTGCACTCTTTAGTGAATTTGCCCCTCAGTGCTTTTTATTACATAACCCCTAAAGAATAATATATCATTCAGAATTGAGGGATATAAATGGGAAAAAAAGACAAGTGAGAGGTTATGGGGTAGGGGGGTGAGGGGTTACATGGATCATATTTCTGCATTGAAACTGTGAGCCTCTAGTTTTGCTATTATACAAAAGGATTATTGATGTACAGATTTATCAAGGTTCGAATTTTGAAGTGCAAAAACTTTGAATTCAAAAAGAAATTTTTTTCGATCGAATAGGTCCATTTTTGATCAAAGAGGTCCGTTTCTGATCAAATAGGTTCATATTCGATCAAATTTAAAACATATGAATTGAAGTAATAGCACATTCGATTGAATACGATTCAAAGTTCTTCCCAAAAAAAACTTAGCATTTTAAAAGTCCACCTATTGACTCCACATAGGTTCTAGGAAGTCCCCCATAGGGTAAAACTGCAATTCAGCAGGTTTTAAATGGTGAATGGTCGAAGTTGAATTTCTAAAGAGACAGTACATGATACATTTTGAAATTCGAATTTTCGAAGTTGAAGTACACAAAAAATATCTCAAAATTCAAATTTTTTTATTCGAATTTTCATTTCAGCCCTTTATGAATCTTTTTACTCTTTAATTAGGATGTTGCCAGGTTAGTAAGCATAAAATCTAAAGTATATCATGTCATTCACATTTTTATAGTTTAAGACCTATTAAATATAATGATTGTACTAAAATACACATCTTTGCAGAAACTGTATTCTATGGTCCTTAAGCAGGGAAATGACCTTGTTTTATGGAAACTTTAATACAGGAAACTTTCCAGTTAGCAAAGCAAATCATGCTTTATTATCATATTCACTAGTTTGAATAATGTAAGGAAATTATTTAAGCTTAATTGACCTCTGTTGAGCTTTATAACTTAGAACCAGGAGCATACTCTGACATTGAAGAGTTTATTCCACAGAGGCTAAAGCCTTTCATCAAAGTAAAATTATGGTTATTAAGAACCTGACATGAGTTTACATTGCATTCTTAAACTCAGGTTCCTATTTGAAGAATCATGAGTGAATCATAGTGGATAAAACAATGTATATTTGCTAGAGCATTTCACCACATTTCACTATAACAAACAGACCTCCTTAATGTGGCACATGTAAGAGGTCCTGGATCACCATTCAATCCAATAGCTTGCTTTAAATCACCTCAAAATATCAACACTGCAGAGTTGAATGCAAAGTTCTTTGTCTGTGTTTATACAGTGGTAGCAAATGTTTTGGGGAGGAGCCCATCCTCTTTATGTAGGAGTTGGAGGTAGATTTTGATTGACAGTTATGGCTAATACAGCCTTGGAGGGGTGCCTACATGTAATAGATCTCACTCTTTCAAAATAACTAACTGTGAAAGAAATCCTGTCTCTCTACATGCTGGATTTGTACTAAAGTCAGTTGTAAGATTTTGTTTGTGCTGGAGTCGGTTATTTGAGTGAGCACTTATACATCTGCTATAAGAGGGGGTCCCCACTAAAAGATATGTTAGATCTAACTGACTCCAACTCTTGCATTAAAAGAGAATAAAGACAGTGAAGAGCAACATGATTATCTGAGAAACAGTACACACATTTTAATCTATTAAATTTGTATGTTTCTTATTTCAATTTGATGATACTTATATTAAATTTTTTTAGAGAACAGTGTTATTGGCAAACTCAAATACATTGCTGCAATAACCTCCCCAAGTCAATAAATAAAATCAAATAAACGTGTACCCAATGCAGAACCCTACTCCGATCAATGATTTGCATTTTTGATAAGCATGCTCTGTACTTGATTCAGATCGTTAGTACAATAGCATACTGGTGCTAGCTTACAGGAAAGAATAGACAGATCAGTTAAGTCCACTCTTTTGAAAAACTCAGTGACAGCTGTTTTCATTGGGTAGGAAAACTCAGGTTTCCTATTTATAAGCAATTTAGATCATAAGGAACATTTACAAATTATGAGTTGCAAATCACTAACCATACTTGCAGTGAATGTAAATGTTCTTCTTCAGCCTGGTGTGATGAATTTTAACTACTACTTGTTTTTAATAAATGGGACCACAGTAATTTGCAATAGGGATTAGCAAAATGTTCAACAATGTGGAGGGACTAAATATAAGTAAGGTATGCCAACTATATCTTCTCCTAGATTGTAAGCTCTTTTGTGGGTGATACTATTCACTAGTGATGGGCGAATTTATTCGCCAGGGGCGAATTTGCGGCCAAAAACGAGTCGCGCGTCGTTTTTGACGCGACGCGCCGAAAACAACGCGACGCGCGGTGGAAACGACGCGACGCGTGGCCGAAACGACGCGACTCGTTTCGCAAATTTTTCGCCAATTTTCTCTGGAAATTTGCAAATTTTTCGGCGAAGCGAAACGCGGCCGTTTCGCCCATCACTACTTTTCACCTATTGTATTGGTTATCATGTTTTTATATGAAATCTGTATGTTGTATATATCCATTTATTGCACAACCTTTGTAATATGTTGGTTTATTTTTGTAAAAATCTCCCTTTAAGTATAAAGTGAATTTGGGACTTCTATAAAATATTTAGCCATCTACAATTGTCTTCATAGAGAGAACAGCGTTATTGGCAAACTCAAATACTGTACATTGCTTCTATGCCATTCCCCAAGTCATTAAATAATTAATCAAATAAAAGTGGACCCAATACAGAACTCTACTCCGATTAGTGATTGCATTTTGATAAGCATGCTCTGTACTTGATTCAGTTTATTGGTACAATAGTATACTGGGGCTAACAGGAAAAACAGGCAGATCGGTTAAGTCCACTCTTTTGAAAGACTCAGTGACAGCTGTTTTCATTGGGTAGGAAAACTCAGGTTTCATAGTTACAAGAAATGTTGTTCTTAAGGATCATTTACAAAGTGTAAGTTGCAAATCATTAGCCTGGATGCAAAAGTTGAGTGTTTGTGCTTGTACCCATACTTGCTCCTTTGCAACTTGCAGTGAATGCAAACGTTCTGCTTCAGTCTGGTGTGATGAATTTTAACAATTACTTGTTTTTAATAAATGGGACCACAGTAATTTGCAATAGTGATGAGTGAAATGCCAGCTATATCTTCTCCTAGATTGTAAGCTCTTTTGGGGCTGATTCTCTTCACCTATTGTATTGGTTATCATATTTTAATATGATTTCTTGTCTGAGAGGGGCTATGCTTTGCTGTGGTTCTGTAGACAATAATCAGTCTGAAATCACAAGCTTAGTTAGATTTTAATGTTTGGAAAAAAACCCTAATGTCCCCATTGAGGATTGTGTGATGTGTACTACAGGGTTAATTACAAATAATTAATTAATGACTAATTAATGTGTTGCTGAGCTAATAGAAGCAGGTGTAGTAGAGTTGCCATACAGAGAATTTATTCTCACAAGAATATTAGTATATGCAGTACCCTGTGCAGCCTTGCATTATGTGTACTTCATACATTTCAGTTAACGAAGGAATAAGAAAGCATTCTAGATATGTAAGTATCCATGTTTATGCAGATAGTTTGTACAACATTTTGTTTAATGTTCATAACCTCATGTTTATGAACATGCTGGGCATCTTTGTTTCCTATATTATTTTATCCCTTAAATCATTCTCAAATCCATTTTGGATTAGGAATATTGTAAAGAAAAACAAAGAACTGCTCTTACAGACAAGCAGATGGCTCTATCCTCAATACCAGGGTACTAGTGACCAAGGCTAACTTGCAAACAGAAACCAAGTCATGGTTGCTCCTATGGGAATCATACACAGAATTTTATTATTTATTCTAATGTTATCAGTGAAAACAAAAAGATGCAACATTTCTAGTTATAATTGCCCATGGATTATCCCCTTATCACATGACAACTTGAGGCCATGTCCTAGTAGTCAGAGGCATGGTTCTCTATATATTTGGGGATGTGTCCAAAATGGCAGGCTAAGTAAAAGCAGACAAACTCTTTATTTAACAGTGAGATAACTGAAGTTGCTAGGTGTCCTTGATGTATATACACTGAAGCTATGTCACTTTTTTATACACTTTTTATTGTATCTACCAAGGCAGTTTATTGGAAATAGATTAGCCACAACAGTGCAAGCAAGAACATAATTTGTATTCTTTAGAATGGTTTTCCATACCTGAGTAAACAGCCCCAGTCACTCTCTCTGTTTATTTAGTATAGCTGCCGCCATATTTGCTGCTCGCTGTGACATAATATCCTGGGTCATGGGCGCCACCATCTTGGATGTGGCACCTAAGAGAAATAGATCGCCACTGGGTGCTCCTGACAACATGAAGGTTATATTGTAAAATGCTATTTTTTGTTTATTTCCTGGAGGATTTTTTTTACTGCAGTATAAATGCATTTTTCAAGTTAATGTTCATGCAACCTCAAAGGGCATGAAGTGATTACCACTAAATTGGCTTTTGATGTTTGAAAAATATAGTACTTGTTTTTTATATTAGAAAAAATGTGTTGTAGCTGATTGAGCCACTGAAAACTTAATTATTCAGTCATGAACAGACTGGCAGAAAAAGCAGCTTTCATGGAAACAGCCATTGGCCATGACATATTAACTTCATGTGTGGAATGCCAAATGTATTAAGTATTTGTATTCAAAGATGATTTTAATCCAATGTTTGGAATGTGGTCTAGGGCCCCCTACCAAAACATCTTTCCTGGCTTTCAATAAATTATAACACAGCCTCAGACAAAATACATTGTCAAACTCAATATGTGACTGGATGCTTGCCAAGCTGAGTGATAAACTAAAGTGCAAACAGAATGTGTACTACACATAATAAAACTTGAGGCCATCTTGACATTTCATTCAAGGTTAAAACACATTTTAGCTTAATAATAGCATTTTCATAGATATTACGTGCTTAAAATGAGTCCTCCAAGAAACCTTTGTTACAGTGTAATTTATTTTCTACTTCATGTTATAATTTTCCAGTGTACTGAATCCTTGACTTGTATTATGTTGATAAACTGAATTGTTTTGATTGACGCATGACCAGATTATTGCTTTTTATTTATCTCTGTTTACATTCATCATGTAATAAGTACAAATAAAAAGTGATAAATACTTTACCTCAGTGTTCATATAATGAATATGGAATGTCCAGCTTTATGGGTATTTTTCTAATTACAACTCCCAGCATACCTGTCATAAAATGTAGGGATGTACCTACAGCCGACTACCTGAATCCTTTGTGAAAAATTCAGGCGAATACCAAACCAAATCCGTATCCTAATTTTACATATGCAAATTAGAGGCAGCAAAGGAAAGGAAAAAGTGGAAAAAGAATGTTTTACTTCCTTGTTTTGATATGAAAAGTCAGGTGATTTCCCTTCCCACATCTAATTTACATATGCAAATTAGAATTTGGTTTGGCCACACGCGAGGATTCGGTTGAGTCCGAATCCTGCGGAAGAAGTACCTGAATAATTTCCTTATTTCCTGCACTGATGCAGTAATAAGCCCTCCTGTGCACCTTCCAAGTACCTGAATAAATGGGAAATATACCTGTCGTCCAGGACCCACCCCTGTAGTCCTGTACAATATATA
>CM044432.1:119090268-119198670 GCA_024363595.1 Xenopus borealis | reverse complement strand
GAAACGTCAGTTTTATAGAATGCAATAAAGCTTTGAAGCACCTTTAAGCCCTGAGAGTGCTGACTACTTCTACACATACAGATATATAAATATATATATATATATACCCCTCTTGTAAATGATAACGATGTTATAAGTTACTGAGGAGTTTCATGACCATATAAAAACATGAGCCCAAAGGCTGAGTGTTTTTATGCAGGTCATGGAACTCTGAGGTAACTTCTAATATCCTCATATTTTGCAACAGGGGGTACTTTATAATAATACACAAGTTTCATTGAGTCATGTGACAGAAATTACATCACAACTCACCATTTATAACTGATGACATCAGAACTCACTGTTTATATAGTGATTAAAGTATCCCCTATTGTAAAATATAAGGATATTATAAGTTACCGAGGAGTTTCATGACCATATAAAAACACGAGGCCGAAGGCCGAGTGTTTTTATACAGGTCATGGAACTCCGAGGTAACTTCTAATATCCTCATATTTTGCAACTGGTGGTACCTTATTTATTATAATACACAAGTTTCACTGAATCATGTGACATAAATGACATCAGAACTCACCGTTTATAACTGATGACATCAGATCTCACCGTTTATAAGGATATAATTTACAAGATATTCAGGGCTTTTGTGTATTTTATATATACACCATTGTGCTCAAAAAAAAATCTATCTATCTATCTGTCTATCTATCTATCTGGGCTTTTCAGTGCATCCTTGGGAGAGGAGTTGTGCCTGACTTAGGAGCCAAATGTACAGGGTCTCCAACAGAGCTTATAAAGTGATCCATGCTGCTGCAGCCAGAGAGATCCAGATCTGTGAAGAGTGACAGTGCAGCTTGAAAGGAGTTTCCAGGAAGAAGGAAAGGAATGGCTGTGTTTTGCTCTGCTTGAGGAAGTATTTGAGCATCAGGTAGAGCCAGTTTCTAACTCCTGGATATTTGGCCACTGTGTGTTCCCCAGGGTGATGACAGGTCTTGCTTGTGTACCTGCCATGTGGGAGCGGCAACTACTTTCAAAGGGAAAGGTATCTTGGGGCAGATAGCACTACCTGTGGACACAAGAGCTCTTGGGAATGACAAATTGAACTCACTGAATTTATTTTATATTTATCCACCCAGAGTGGAGAATGGGACTGTGGCATTGAGAGACTGTGCCAGGGGTTGATAGCCCAAACAGGCTCCCCAGAATAAAGTCATATGATTTGCTTTTACATACAGTTTTACATAAAGTTTATATTTTTTTTTATTGCAAACTATGAGGAAATCTCCTGAGGTGTGCTCCTCGGGGTTCCCTAGGTGGAGGCACTATTCTGTAAATCCCAGTTCCCAGTACTTTTCACACGCAAAAAGGTCTTTACTATGTATTGTATTGTATTGCAAAGTGTGTTATTGCAGGTGAGGAAATCCCAGCCTGGGAATACTGAAAAGCAAGTTGTACTAGGAATTATTCTTCCTTTCTTGCTTTTAAAATAGCAAAAATTAAGATGAATACAACAAATATTGATAACCTGCCAGGTATTTGAATTTGAAAATTGAATTTTTTTTGGTAAAAAGGAAAATTTTGTCCCACTAAGAATCTTAAATTAGCTTCCATATCTGTTTTGCAAAGCTGAAGTGGGCCTAGTGACATATTAGCAAACTCTGGAACTCAAGATTGAGTTTCAGGAAAGCACCACTGCAAGGTTTAGATGGTACTTGTAGGTGAAGGGGTTAAGTGGAAATCAATGATAAGGATATTAAAGGGGATCTAGTAATAAATACATCTTCTTGCCTGTTAAGGGCATGACCATTAAATTGGTTTAAATTCTATGTACTTTATTTTGGGACATCAGAGTAAGGTCTAGACTTACTTGGGACATTTAAGGGCCAGATCATTAGCCTATATCTTAAAATGACTGACCCTGTTCCTTCTAGTAAATAACTTCTTATTTTGTGATATGTATATTTCAGCCCAGACCTAAGTAAAATATAACTCAGTACAGCAGCTTGAAACGGAAGATACTCGGAGAAAGTATGTTGGGGAGAGTAAGATCCATTTCCGAATTCAGATTCTCCCTTCAGAACCTTTAAATGTCTGGCCATTATGTATTTTCACTTTATACTTAAAAAAAAGTATTTTAATAGGAATGGGATCCCTTATCTGTTGTCCATAAAGTTCCAAATTACAGGGAGACCATTTCCCATAGACTCCATCTTAAGCAAATCATTTGTAAAACATTTTTCTCTATAACAAAAAAATTAATCCATATTAGTGGCACAACAATCCTATTGGGTTTATTTAATAATCAAATAATTTATGTGGCAGACTTTAGCAGAGATCCAAATTACAGAAAGATCCCTTTTCTTGCTTATTTATCTAAAGATAAAATAGAGCTCACCAAATATTGCCAGCAAACAATGAATTCTCACTTTCACACTATGATATCTATGCCCCTATAATGCAATCATGTGAACAGAAGATGGCAGAATTTCCCTCTGGCAATCCATGGCAAGATCTGTTTCATATTTACTGCATATTATTCACCTCTTTTTATGGAATTAGAAAGGCCAACAATCTGTTTAGTATTGAGGGAACAACTCCCTTATATGTATGGATATTTAAGTAATGATTTTGCTTTTTTCCACCTTTTATTCCTCAGAACAACAACAGATATAGCAACACTATGATTCCCTTTGGTTAATTAGGGTAACCTTATATCACAATATGCAGCAGACCCATAGATACATAGATGACACTTTTATGCTTTTATGTTGCTGTGTTCCCTTTTTCCTGAGAATTCTTATTCTGTACAGAGTGTGATATATATATATATATATATATATATATATATATATATATATACAAAGTTGTTTGCAACTTTAGCAAACAATATGTTCTGAGCAAAACACAATGTGGATATTCTGCTTAGGAAAATACAATAAGTTGATTATATTTACAACTTAAACCTTTAGGTTGTCAGAAGCTTTGGATATTTTGTTATTCATTTACATACGGATAACAAAATTGATAAGGACAGGTGGAATCATCAACCTAATTTTTCCCCCACAAAGTGACCTTTGAACTGAATCATGGCTGATTCACTAACTTCTGTTTATTACACCTATCACACCTATTGTTTATTTTGCTCCCTAATTGAAGTTTAAGAAGTTTAGCTTGGTTGAGGAGGGGGGTTTGTTGCTTATATGCAATGCACTTAGAGAACTGAATTCCCCTTGGGCTCCCACAGTGACATACTGTAAACAGCACAGATGTCAACCTGGTCTACGAATCAGCAAGATTTTGACAGATGCATCACATACGGTGGGGAACATTTCTAGGGGAAGTGCACAGTAAAATGTCCAGAAAATGTCTTCTGGGACTTTTGTTTCATGTAATAAATTAAAATTATTCAGCAATGCAATGTGTATCATGTATATATTGTTTTCTTCCAAAATTAAGCTTTTTCTACTTTTTTAGATTACATTGTCAAAACAAAATACAGTTTGTAAACATTTTAAACAAAGCTGTTTTTATTCTAGTTTAATCTATTTATTATCTACATATAATACATATACATATAATCTTCATAAATATTGGGATGTATACGCTAATAGTCTACACCAGTATACTTACTTTAAAACACTAAAATTCATGGGGCCTTATATAACTACTTAAGATATGGTTAGGTTGAGAACATGTAAATGGCGGTCCTCCTGATGTTGTGGAACCACAGGTCACACATTCACTGGTAGAAAGTGAAACACTGGAATTCTGCATATTTGATTTGTTTATACTTGCCTGTATTTAATTTTCACCTATGGAGAAATAAATAATCATCAGATACTTCTCTGTCCAATCTAAGTTTTAAAAAGCACCTGTCTGTATGTATATAAATATATGGTCTCTTTTACTAATACAGATGCTAAACTGCAGAAATGCATTTTTTCATAGCAACCAATGAGCTAACTACAAACAATGATCTGTGTGGTTTCTATAGGCAACTTCACTCGTACAATTTAGCACTTATCTTAGTAAACCAATTATTGTTAACTTATTTTCCTGTTATTAGCATTGACATCAAGTATCATTTTTACCAAAAGGATTGATTAAATATTGGCCAAAAAGCAGTGATGTGCAGGTTGACCCAAAACCTGTTGCGAGCACCAGGAATTTGGCCAACTAATGGTGGGGTAGGGTTGGGTATGGGTCAGACTGCTCCCAAAGATTACTTTTTTACGGATCAGAGGCACACAAAAGCAGTGTACATGGTAAGAACATAGGTATGGGTCAGGCATGGGTCCTACAGTGGCAATATTTTTCTGACTAGGGCAGTTAGGGTCAGGCGTGGGTTGAGTTTTTCCTGACCCTCACATCAATACCATCATTACAGTAATCAAGAGTTGGTATTTCACTGTCTACATTTAACTCTGATGATGTTCATGCTAAAATATTACAATATCTTATATTTCTGCCACAAATCTTAAAATGTCACTTCTTAGAATAACACCCATAATCTGTAAAGTCTTATAAAGCTTGGTTTTCCACCTGCATACTCTACTGAGACGGCTTTACGTAGATTTGCTAAATATCTTTAAAAAAATTTAATATATATATATATATATATATATATATATATAACATTGATAAAATCAACCTATTAGAAAAAACAGCAGAATGTGAAAATGTGTGCTTTTTGACACTCACGCTCACTTGACGCTCACTTTTTGAGCTTTTTATTTTGTATGGTGTCTTATGCTATGCTAGTCACATATTGTTCATGTTATTTTAAAATAAGACATCTATTGGAAAACCTAGGTTTATACATACATTATGGGTTATTTATTAAAGTCCTAATGCCAAAACTTGAAATATCTGAGTTTTGTAACTTTAAAATCCATTTTTTTGAGATTTATTATACCCTGAGGATGAAAAAAGTCAGAATCAGAAAAATCCAGAATCTCAGACCTGCAGAAGTTGCATATAAGTCAATTGGAGAGGTCCCTATCCTATTTGAAGTTTCTGTGGTCTGCGCTGGAATTAGCCTAAAAATCTGACTCAGGCTTTTCAGGTAAAAATCAGAAAAGTTCAGGTTTTTCAGGAAAAAGCCCAAAAAAATCAAGAGATTTGGGGAAAAAAATAGCTAGCTTTTTAATTGTCCACGAACCAAAATAAATTAGCTTTTTTATTTAAATAATGTCCAATTGTGGATTCTAGTTTGGTCAGACATTTTTTATTCAAATAGTCAAAGAAATTCGGTTTTTGATAAATAAGGCCCCAATGTGTGTTTTGCTAATGTAGGCTTTGATCTAGCAGTCTTACTTTCATATCCAGTTTGTGTTTAACGTTTATCTTCAGAAATTATCCAGTAACTATGCTTCTTTAGTGTTGTAATTGTTGTAATGTAATTTCCCTTCCAGTGACTTAGGGCCTACAATAAGTAATGAGGTAACCAGACAAAATATATTAAAGGAGCACACTCTGTATAACGTGCAGGTGGTGAGCTTGCTCCATTTATTGTGACCACCTGTATATTAGCATTTTAGGGGGTGAACCCTCCCTTCATAAGAAAACAAATGGGCAAACACATATTTGACGTAAATATGCTAAAGTTCCCTTTAACTTACAGAAGTGAGACTTGAGGGGTTTGTTGCAATAACCAAAATTTTGTAGTCGAGTTTTAAAGGGGAGAAAACTCTATTTTTTTTAGAATTATTATACCCAGAAAGCGGCTATCAATTCGAATCTGAAAATTCTCCAGGTATAACATATCAAAATCATGTAAAAGTCAATGACAGATGTCCCTTTAACAATCTGAAGATGTCTCTTGCCTTCATGATCTTCTAGGATTTTAGGCTGGTTTTCATTCCATAATCAGAAAAAGTTATGTTTTACTGGCATCAAATCTAAAAAGCCATGTTCTTGGGGGGTTTAGGAGTTTGGTGATTTTTTTGTTTTATACAGTGAGAAAAAGTTGAGTTTTAGTAAATAACCCCTATGTGAAGTAAAAAAAAAAAACTGCATGCATAGTCAAATTTGCCTAAAAAAAAGTCCACTGACTTCAATGTGTTTGCTGAATTTTCAGACTTTTGTGTTTGTGGAATTTCAGGCAAAGTAGTGAAATTGGTCAGGTTCACCAAATTGTGATGTGCTGAAAAATGAGCAAAATAGATTTTGACAAATACATTATAGTCAGTTGGAAGAAGGCCCGGACTGGCAATCTGTGGGTTCGGGCAAATGCCCGATGGGCTGTTTACTTTAAAATGTAACTGGGCTGCTGCAAATTAGGTCTGTCTTTAATATGTAAATGAGCCAATCACTTTAGTAATGTAAATGAGCTGTCCATTATAGCCAGTCACAGCTAAGCCGATGCCTGGATGTGTTAGTACCCATGCCTGTACTGGCATATGGCTGGAACCAGGAATTCTGACCAACTTCAGTTAGTAATAGTTCAGTTAGTTGCTTGCTACCCAGTCCCTTATACTTATGATAGGTATGTTGGCAACAGGAGGATCCATACTCAGAACAATCACTTCAGCCTGTATATGGAACACTGTGATATGAAGCATTAATTGCATGAGACATCCTAGTCTCTTCAAGTATTAAACACTTTGGCCCTGTGACTCACATGGGAATTAAAGTCCTCTTATCTGCCAGGGTACATGGTCTAGCTGGGGGCACACAAAGGAAAATTTAGAATATAATGTAAGTATAGGGCCACTAATCTGATAGAATAGTTGTGATAGAAACTAGGGGGAGATATTTGTTGCAAGGCCCAGTTCAAGCACATAAGGTGTATAATATTGCTGGGGATTATATGATAATGGACTTTTAAAATATTTATTGATAAACACTAGTTCTAGTTAACTTTGGGGTTGGAAATATATATTATGCTTTGCATGTGCTTGAATACATGGGCTGTAGTGATGGGCGAAACGGCCGTGTTTCGCTTCGCCGAAAAATTAGCGAATTTCCAGAGACACATCGCGTCGTTTTTGACGCGCGTCGCGTCATTTCAAAAACGACGCGCGACTCGTTTTTGAGCGGCGAATTTTTTTGGGCGAATTTTTTGGCCAGTTTCGCGAATTTATTCGCCAGCGGCGAATCGCGGGAATTCGCCGCGAATTCGCCCCTGGCGAATAAATTCGCCCATCACTAATGGGCTGCTTTGAGAACTTTTTCCAGGGCTGATTTTTCCTCCCAGTCCGGCCCTGGTTGGAAGGTAAAATGACGCTGCAGTTACACTGTTATTCATAGAAAAAAAATCCCTGAAGTTGTCAATTCCTCCAAACAAAGTGCCTTGTAGGCTGGACTGGTGCTCAGTTCCAATTGGTTAATGTGGAAGGCAAGGCATATAATAAGGATATCTGTGTTTATTCTGGTGCAAAAAAAAGTGTTTTTTTGCCAGCAATACAAGCTGCACAGTGGAAATCTATGACAAATTCATGAATATGTTCACTGTGCACAAAAACGTAAATCTTGCTTTGACAAAAAGACTGCTCATCCCAACTTATAAAAAAATGAAAGTTCATATTGCATTTGAAGGCAATCAAATCATAATAACCACTAATACTAATAAAGCCAAGCCATACTTACTGCCAATGTGGAACTATTTACTTTATCTTTTAACTTTTCTATCCCCAGCAGAAAGTATTATCTGTTGGAAAGAAAACACAATCAGTGAAATAGTAAAATGTTTTTCACCTGTGAGTTGATAAAATCCTCAAGATTTTGGGAACTCAGGGTAAATTGATGTCAAAACTTTTCTCCATTTGCTTTGACAGCCCTTTTCTGTCCATAATGCATGTGCCAAGTAGGAGTGCTCTTAAATCTACATACAATATTCTTCCCTTCAATCTTTACCTGTTGCCACCTTTACCTTCCACGGTACTTGCCATCTGATTTTGTGCCATGTTTTGTTTCAGTAGAAAAAGGGATTAGGCCACTCCAAACTCACCCCCTGAGTGTTCTTCTTAGTGTAGCTCCATTAATATACTCCGGGTGCTCTGCCATCAGCTTTCCCACTAAAATAATGTATACTCAAAAAGATTGATAGAAAGGTGGCACTCTGTGAAAGTAACAGTTCAGGGTAAAATTAAAAACTGGGTAAATAGATAGGCTGTGCAAAATAAAAATGTTTATATAGTTAGTTAGCCAAAAATGTAATGTATAAGGCTGGAGAGACTGTATGTGTAACATAACAGAATACAACACTACTTCCTGCTTTTCAGCTCCCTAAATCTGAGTTAGTCAGTGACTTGAAGGGGGCCACATGGGACATAACTGTTCAGTGAGTTTGCCATTGATACTCATCAGGCAACTCGGATTCAAAAGCAACAGCTATGACCAATGTGGCCCTCCCTCAAGTCACTGATTGGATACTGCCTGGTAACCAGAGTAACCAATCAGTGTAAACCAAGAGAGCTGAAAAGCAAGAAGTAGCGTTCTGTTATGTTAGACTTAAAGTCACTCCAGCCTTTATACATTACATTTTTGCCTATCTAACTATTATTTTGCACAGCCTATCTATTTACCCAGTTTTTACTTTTATACCAAACAATTCCTTTAAAAGATGGTCGTGGTTTATTCCAACAGGTCACTGACCAACATCACCTGAAGCATTTCGGGAGTAACTCCCTTAATTATAGGCTTATTTACCCCGGTGCTACCAGAAATTCAATTATATAAATGCATAGATGCTGGTGCACACAGTAAAAGCCACCTATACTGCCACTTGTATAGGTGTATGTAAACTATTGCTACTTTGTATCGCCCAATTCTGTTACAAGCCAACAATACCAAACTATTGTATATATATAGTATGTTTATATGTTTATAGATTACATGACTTTATTAATCTTGTTAATCTTATTTTGTATAAAACAGGTTGCCACCCCTAGAGTGTGCATAGAATGGGGGCCACATTCAAATGTAAGGAAGAGTTGGGGAGCAATGAAAACTTAAAAAATAAATGTTCATGGGTGGAGCAAAATAAGGGCTTTGATTGGCCATTTGGAAGTTTTGTAGACTGGCATGTATGGAGGGATCAGTGTGAATGTATCTATGTATGTATGTTCACTGGGTTTCATTTGGAGGGGTTGAACTTGATGGACTTTGGCCTTTTTTCAACCCAACATAACTATGTAATTATCACTAAGCAAATGTTTTTATTATCCAAAGTGGTAGGCCAAATCGGGTAGATTCCAACTCTTGATTTTTGGGCTATTTATAAGGAGGGCCACACATGGCATTCACAACCCATGTAGTCCTTAATAAGTGTTCAGGGCTCATTCATTTAGAAGTTCATTGGGCAGATGATCACTTTGAGATGATTACATTGTCCCAAAAAGAGGAAACTCCTGGGGTAGCAGGCACTTGTTCATTATGTGTGCCTCAAAAAGGCTGCTTGCACACACAAACACACACACACACACACACATATATATATATATATATATATATATATATATATCAACAAAAGGGATCCGCACTCTCAGGTCTTAAGAAAGAAAAAATGGTTTATTTAAAAAGGCTGACGTTTCGGCCCCCTCCGAGGCCTTTCTCAAAGTGGACATTGATTAAAGAAACTTTCTTTTATACAAACAATTGGCGGGAACAAAGACAGATGATGCTGACAAGGTAACCACATCACTCATTAGCATAACACTTTGGTAAAAAACATAAAAATATACATCGAGCTAATGTTCCCTAAGGAACTCTATAAAAATTCATCAAACAGCTAATGATATAAAGTTAAAAACACAAAGTTGTAACTATGTATATACATAATGATAAAGTTAAAACTACACAGTATCAAAGATCATCACTTAAATTGTTACAACTGATACCATTTGAGTCAAAGCTGTTGGACAGGTGCAGAGATATAATTGGATACATAAATAAATAAACAAATGAGTATAGATATATATGTATGGTGCCTTATGCTCCTTGGGCTGCGTATTAATTATGTGAATATTTATCTTTTGAGGGGGTGGGTTAGGTTACTGAAATATCACTGCAAGCACATATATATGCTATTATATCGAAAAAAGGAATGTTGGGTCATCTTGTTTTTCAGTTGAATAAAGTTGGAATTGTCAAACAGCCTACCGGCACATGTGAAAGTGATACTCTTGCTATTAAAATGGAAATAGCAACCAGTCACATGAGTAAAGTTGATAGAGGGACATATAAAACAATGTTAAAATAAATGTCAAGTTAAACTAGCAGAAAATAGGAATAAAACTAAAATAGAAAAAATGTATCCTACTACCTAAAGAGTATGCAAAACAATTAGTGCAAAGAATCTAATTATATAAACCACATGTGTGAATATCCATGCCAGACTGTTATGTCCAAGTGACTACCCCTTACGGCTACTAAAAAAATTATTTTTTTAAATAAAATTATAAATATCGAACCGTGAAAATACTCGTTCGTTGTCCCAACCAAGTGTCCACTTGTGTATCTTCTGTGTATGTTTTATGTAGATCCATAGTCCCTCCACAGTACCTTTGTGTGAACTGTCACGTATGTTAGATTAAATGTTCGCACAAAGTCAGAAGCGGGTTGTTAGCTTGCATGCGCTCCTATGCGCCGGTATGTGGCGTAAATAGACCCGGCATCCGTAAAGTGGATCCAGACTAGCCGAACTCACCATCACCTACATTCCAGACCGCAGATAGACCGGGACTGTGAGGGCCAGATGACCCGGAGGCTGCTCGAGGGTCATTACACGCTCAGTTAGTCAGACCAAGGGAGACAGCTCACACTGTGCTGTTGTTTGGGGGTATCGGTATATTTAGTCTCCCCTCATCTCCACGGGTTCCATTTAGCAAACGGTCCTTTCAGGAAGGTATCCCCTCCATACTTAACACGGGCTGTTTCGGCCTCCCTCTTACTCACGACTCCTCTCGTGTGGGTCAGGCACCATCGATTCCTCAGCAAGCCGGTCTCGTCCAAGCTGCATACTTTACCGGCACACTCTGCTCTCTGTCATTATCGGCCTCTGAGTCACACCGACCAGGTCAGCAGTCATGTTTCATTCGCCAATATTGTATAAAGCAGTATGTAGAAATGGTTCAATTGAATTCTTAAAGACACGGGTGCCATGCTGTATATCGAAACACAATCCTCCATGAAGCAGGCACTCTCGTTA
Source organism: Xenopus borealis (assembly GCA_024363595.1). Classification (NCBI taxonomy): domain Eukaryota; kingdom Metazoa; phylum Chordata; class Amphibia; order Anura; family Pipidae; genus Xenopus; species Xenopus borealis. The sequence continues at coordinate 119,187,521 of CM044432.1, read as the reverse complement.
AAGTTATCAAATATGCCTGGGTGCAGTATCAAAAACTCTGTAATCATATCAACAAAAGGGATCCGCACTCTCAGGTCTTAAGAAAGAAAAAATGGTTTATTTAAAAAGGCTGACGTTTCGGCCCCCTCCGAGGCCTTTCTCAAAGTGCACATTGATTAACGAAACTGTCTTTTATACAAACAATTGGCGGGAACAAAGACAGATGATGCTGACAAGGTAACCACGTCACTCATTAGCATAACACTTTGGTAAAAAACATAAAAATATACATCGAGCTAATGTTCCCTAAGGAACTCTATAAAAATTCATCAAACAGCTCATGATATAAAGTTAAAAACACAGAGTTGTAACTATGTATATACATAATGATAAAGTTAAAACTACACAGTATCATATATATATATATATATATATACATATTAATGACACCAATGTCTTGAAGAGATTTTAGTTTATTGAAATATCACACAAGTTATCTTCTGTCAAAACCTGGAGGAATTCCTGTTGTTCTAGGCAGTCAGATGTTATCATATGGATGGTTTTTGTCATGCAAACTATAAAGATAACAAACTACTGGCAGATTCCATTTCATACAACTCCAGCAATCATATATTAAACATTTAAAGTCTAAAAGACAATGAAAAAGGAGTTCAGATGATTCATTTTTATTTCATTATTTTTTTTATTGTAAACTCTCCTTTGTTTGAGTTTCTTTTAAGCGTTCTATTTACTTTTTTCCATCAGACTGTGTATTGATTCAGGTCCTCCAGAGATATTTTTGGACGCTGCATGAACAACATTCAAATATTTGGACAGAAGTTTCATTCTTTTGATATAAAGAGGAAATTCAAACCATGGTTGCAAACAGATGGGAATCATGTCACCCAGCACTGAGTATATCTTCTGTAGATATTTTAAATAGACTGAATCTGTTCCAGCATGTTTGGAGAGCAAAGAGGACTCTGGGATTCTGATTTATCTTTAACATCAAATTATGCTTGAATTTACTAGATGCTAAGGTCAGGATGAATATTAAAATACCAAAGGATCACAGCATAACAAATATACTGTATACCTACAGAAAATGCATTTGTTTTTAAAGCCTAACATTTAAATGGGAAATAATATCTATGTCCATGTGAAAGTCAGAATTAGCATGACCTTTGAAGTCCTCCTAATAAATTATAGTTTGTGTGAAAAATATGATAATCCAGTTAACATGATTTATGCATGAGTTCTTCAGCGAAGCTATTACATTATTACTCAATATAGTTTTGTATAAAGAAGTTTCTCAAATGGAGTAGGGTTTAATAAGATTGTCATCTGGCTAGGCTGGTTACTTTGCAGACCTTAAAATCCTGGCAAATGGATTCAACATTCTCAGCGATGCTTAGTTTGACATACTGTATTTGCCCAGTCCTTTTTCTCATTCTATAGCAGTGAATCAGTGTAAGGTGTTATTTAAAGCGTCTAAAGCTGACCATAGAGTTAAAGATTTTTAAAAGATCCAATGGTTATCGTGACACCACGATTGTCTCAAATCAATCGTTTAAACGTCCGATGTGTCTATCAACTAAAAAGACCATTTCAGGCAATATTGCCAGCAAAACTGATGGGTTCGCTGACTCCTTGGCCCTGCAAACATAGGTAGATTGCACGGGGACCAATAAAGATTTTCTAACCTGGCCGATCAATTTTCAGACCATTGTCGGACGAAAAATCGTAAGTTGTACAATCGTTCAAATCCCACTAACCACACGATAATTTGACAGATTGGTCGGACTTTGCTAAGATCGGTCATTCGGCACAGAAAGATCTTTGCGTCTATGGGGACCTTAACACCCTTAAATAAATCATCAAACCAGATTTAAATATATTTTTAAATTAAGGGGTATGACTTCAATATATTTGTAAACTTTTAATTATTTTGCCATAGAAAAATAGAAAGATTTCAGTGATTTACTAATAAAATAACAGTTGTTATCTTTAATGCAGGTATGGGATCTGTTATCCAGAATGCTCTAGACCTGGGGGTTTTTCATGTAAACATGAAATAAACCCAATAGGCTGGGGTTGCCTCCAATAAGGTTTATTTATATCTTAGTTTGGATCAAGTACAAGGTACTGTTTTATTATTACATAAAAAATTTTAATTATTTGTCAAATGAGCCTATGGAAGGCAGCCTTTCTGGAATTTGGAACTTTCTGGACAAAGGGTTTCCAGGTAATGGATCCCATACCTGTATTGCAATAAAATGTTGTGGTGCACTAAGCTCACAAAATTGAAATCATTCTAGCCCCCTTTTCCGCGGTTGGTGTATGCACATTTGGCCTGCCTGCCCTGCACATGTGCCAGTCGTTTCATAAGCAGGTATCATTCCCCCTTCATGTCTGCCACCAAGTACCTGGTAGCATGCTGCCCATGGGCCAATGAGAAGTGTAAAAAAGATTAGTACCAAACTTTACCAAGTAAAAGTGTGGTGTTTATACAAATGGCCTGCGCATGGACCAAGGACTATGTCATGTGAAGAATGTATATATTGCTTTAAGAACCATACTGTTTAATTGTTACTGTTTATTATATTTGCCCAAATGCTTTCCTACTATAGGGGGAATATGTGGTGTGTATAGAAATGGCCTGCGGGGGTACACAGGACTTTCTGTACAGCTTGAAAGTGAAAGTAAGAGTTACTGTTGAAGTGTAATGGCTGCATGAACCTGCTAATAAAGCACTGTTATACTCTCCTCATCCTCAGCTACCAAACACAACAAAAAGTTGTTGAGGTCCTATAGAAGTCAATGGAAGCAGCTCTGATTCTCTTTAAATCAATTAAATTTAGATTTTTTAGAGGTTTTTAGATTTTATGGGGTTTTCTGATTTTTTCTTCACTTGAAATTGTCTGAAAATCTTAAATTTTTTCAAGGTCTTTGGTTTTTGTACCAGAACTTTTTTTCGTTTCGTACTTATTATAATCCAGTCTTTTAATAAATTCAATAACAATAATAGTATTAGAGTTTGTAAGTTTCAAAAACCTCTAATACCACTAAAATCCTGCTGCCCAGTTTTTCAATTTAGTCAAATCACTCTGCAAAGTGGCAGCATCCTGCATGGAACCAATAGTTCTGTACAATTTTGTATCATCAGTTAAAATAGAAACAGTACTTTCAATGTCCTTCTCCAGGTCATTAATAAACAAGCTGAAAAGCAATGGACCAAGTACAGAGCTCTGCGGTACTACACTAACAACACTGGTCCAATTAGAATATGTTCCATTTACCACCACTCTTTGTAATCTATATTTTATCCAGGTCTATATCCAGTTACAAATACTATCTTCCAGGTAAATATTCTTTAATTTAACCAGTAACCTTATGTGTGGCACTGTATCAAATACTTCAGCAAAGTAGATCACATCCACTGCATTCCCAGAATCAAGGTCCCTGCTCACCTTCTCATAAAATAAAATTAAAATAGTCTGGCAAAATCTATTACGCATAAACCAATGCTGGCACAAGCTCATAGTATCATGATTTGCAATAAAGTGCAGTATCTTATCCCTTAATACCCCTTTGAAATGCTTTCCTAACACTGATGTCAGACTAACCAGCCTATAGTTTAGAGGCTGATAACAGGATCCCCTTTTAGTGGCACCACATAAGCAATTTGTCAGTCTCTTGGTACCGTGGCAGACCTCAATGAATCCTGAAAAACTAAGTAAAGTGGTTTGGCAATCATAAAGCTAAGCTCTCTAAGTACCCAGGGATGAATACCATACTTTGTTTACCTTAACATGTTAGAGTCTCTATTGAATTTCCTCATGTGTGAACCATGCAACATGGATTGAAACTATTTCAAAGTAAACCAATGGTTCAATATTTGTCTAGACAGATGAAAAATAAGAGTTCAGAACCTCTGCTTTTCTCTGTTGTCTACCTTGTTGTCTCAAGACTTGTAAGAGTATCTTCCTCATAAGAAAGTTATAAGCAGATTTGGACTCCATGGAATTTTGTTACAAGCCAATATCATTTTCATAACTTTTCTCAAGTATCTTTTGTAAATAGACAACACAGTCAGTTGCAACTCAGTTTCTCCAAAATTTACATAGCTCCGAATTGCATCTTGGCAGGCTTTACTAGCCTTCTCTCAAGAATTTTCAAGAATATCTTGTTACATAGTTACATAGTTAAATCGGGCTGAAAAAGACAAAGTCCATCAAGTTCAACCCCTCCAAGTTAAAACCCAGCATACACACACACACACACACACACCCCACTCTTTCACACAAACCACATATGCCCATAGCTATACTAACTGTAGAGTTTAGCATCAAAATAGCCTTTGATATTATGTCTGTCCAAAAAATCATCCAAGTCCCTTTTAAAAGCATCAACAGAATCAGCCATCACAACATCACCTGGCAGTGTATTCCATAACCTCACTGTCCTCACTGTGAAGAACCACCTACGCTGCTTCAAATGAAAGTCCTTTTCTTCTAGTCTGAAGGGGTGGCCTCTGGTGTGGTGATCCTCTTTATGGGTAAAAGGGACATCTGTGACATATGTGACATCTGTTAACTGCCAAGCTGAAAACAAGTGAAATGGCTTGAAAAATTATTTCAGTATTCAAAAATGTTTTGTTAAAAATGTTGTGATTTATAGACATAGATCATGCTAAAAGATATAAAAGAGCATCAGTAGGAATTAATATGAGGAATAAAAACAAACATCAAATACCTACAAACCAGTTTGCAGACTGATCTGGGTATACTGTATGTTGCTGCCGTTGATGTATCAAAAAATAATGCAGCTTTGTGAGACAGTAAAGCTAAAAAGTAATGTGCTTTTATATTTTACTGACTTTAAGAAAGGTTATCTGAAGTAAGAAAAAAAGAAAGAAAGAGACCCTGTACTGCAACCCAAATTGCTAAAATACACCCAGACAAGGTGTGCCAGTCACAGCAATACACTGATAGAGAGCCTTGTCCTGCTTTCCTAAAAAAAACTCTGTTTGTACCACACCACTGTGCCCATGGATTGTTGTAGGTGTAAGTGGCAAAAATCCCACCACATCCATTCAATGAATATTATATGGGCCTAGAACAAATCTAAAATACAACTTTTTAGATTTTGAATCATTTAAAAAAGGATAAAAAAAATCATGCACATGGTTCTGTGCTTGGGTGCAGTTTATTTCCTTTTAATGGGGTTTGCCTTTAGCTCAGGGATTATAATTTCGGGTAATTGACATGGAGGCACAATTTAAGGACAGGTTGTTATTTGGGGCAATATAGTTTTTTTGCACCTAATGAATATGAATCCATATCAAAATAGTGTCAATTTATTAAGCACCAATTTGGAGGATGATGGCACCTATAAATATGTCTTTCTACTTTTTGTACAGACAGGCAGTATTATATTCAATTTATAGCACCCATATTTTATGTTGTATTCAATCCATGAATCCATGTCAGTTGATCACCAAAAGGGGAATTATTAAGTAAGAGTAAAGAACGCTTTCATGTTAATTCATGTTTCATGCTACATGTTTATACAAAAAATGCAATTTGCAGGAAAAATAATAACAGTTTGGTTTTTTCCCCACTAAGCAATGGATTTTTTTCATATTGAACTGTCAGATTTTGTCACATTATGATTGACTGCAAGTAAATGGTGGCTACAAAACAATATGATTTTAAGATATGTTGTTCCTGGTTATTGGAGTATTATAAATAATATATGATACATTACAGTTCTTATTTATGAGTCCTGCTGACAAAGACAGCTTTACCAAGCTTTTATTACTTAGTAAAGATATATATATATACGTATATACAAAAAGAAGAAAACCGCACTCCAGGACTTCATATTGGTGCAAACTAATAAATACGTTTTTATTCCGACGTCACCCTATATCAGGGATACCGTATGGTTGCTGTCCGCCGCCCCCCCCCCCGGGGTAAGTGTGTGGTCCGTTTTATACATAGGACAATGTTTGCAGGAAACACGAATAGTATATTTTAGACCATCACTGGGTGTAGTATACACAAGATGATGTTTTAATATAAGAGTAACGAATTTCACAGTATTGACACCGAAAGGAACTGGTTGCTAATAGTGAATATGCCTTTGTTTTTATATGCATATTTTAACTAATTGTTATGCACACATGACCGCATTGACGTCACTGGCCACCTGTGGCGCCATTTTGTTGAGGTATAAGTAGAGACTGTTATTTGCACTGTGCACACCTTGATAAAGGCTTGAGTGTAAGAGCCGAAACGTCGGAATAAAAACTTATTTATTATTTTGCACGAATATGAAGTCCTGGAGTGCGGGTTTCTTCTTTTTGTATGTATTGGATCAATTAACTTGGACCAGCACCCGGGCGGTTGCCACTAATTGGATTGAGTGCTTCAGTTCCATATGTTAGACTATATATATATATATATATATATATATATATATATACAGGCCCGGACTGACAATCTGGATTCAGGCAAATGCCCGATGGGCTGCTTGCTTTAAAATGTAAATGAGCTGATCACCTAGAAATGCAAATTAGGTCTGTCTTTAATATGTAAATGAGCAACTCGCTTTAGAAATCTAAATGAGCGACGGAGGCGCATGCGCACCGAACCAAGATGGCCGCTATGCTCCGGTGCCTCGCCCTCGATAAAGCCGTACATTAGCTGACAGAAAAGCGAACCGGGAGTCAAAAGTGAGCGGAATAGGAGCTGGACACGGCCATGGGAAAAAAAAGGCTGGCTAGCGCAAACACTCTGTCTCCTTTTTTGAACCGCAGACCGCCACGCGGACCAAAAGGACAGGCCCAAGATGGCGCCGAACAAATGAGAAGCGCGTCAGCATCACCTACACACTCGGACACCATGGAGTCACAAAGCGAATCAGCTAATGGGTCCCCTCAGTCAGTAACCCACATGGCTCCTAATACTACGCTACCAGAGGTGAGCAAACATAATCGGGTGGAATATGAAGGGGACATTGTGACGTCTGCAGATCTCTCTAAAGAGCTCGAGGGGTTTTATGATAGACTTACCAAAACGATTACGGATAGCATAAAGTCTACCATTACTGAACTACAAAAGGACATTAGAGATCTGGGGGAACGCACGGATCAAGTAGAGACAGTCTCAGACACGCTGTTACAGCGACAAATCCTCCTTGAGGAGGAAAAGGCAGAGCTCAGAGATGAGGTTACCAAACTCCAACTTATGCATGAGGATCTGGAAAATAGAGAAAGGAGGCAAAATCTACAAATAAGAGGAATTCCGAATAATGTTTCTACAGCCGAATTGAGAACATACTTGAGATCCGTCTTCTCAACGATTAACCCCGAGCTACCTCCAGAGGCCTGGAGTATGGACAGAGCGCACAGAGCCATAGGCCAAGCAGCGCCAATAAACAACGCACCCAAGGATGTAATTTGCAGACTCCATTACTATGAGAGTAAGGAATCTATCACTGTAAAACTGCGCAATCAATCATCTTACTCTTTCCAGGGACATAAGTTACAAGTCTTCAATGACTTATCTCCAATAACGCTAACTAAGAGAAGAGCTATGAGCTCAGTTACACAAAAGTTGAGAGATGCACAGATCCCATACAGATGGGGATACCCCTTCAGACTGATTGTGATACGGAAGGGGCAACAATTTACCCTCAGGGACCCAGCCTTAGGGTCTCAATTTCTTGCCCAACTGGATATTCCAGCACAGTCAACCAAGGCATCATCATTGCAGCATACATCCCCGACGAGACCAGACCAGACGCCCCTCTGGACAGAGGTACCATCCAAAGACAGGAGCCCACGCAGCACATCCACCGGGAAATTCAATTCTTCTCAAGGGAGTCCACATTTGACCCCGAGTAACTAAACACCAGATGGTCCAGATCAACATATGTCGCAAAGACAGAGCTATCAGACCATGGTCAGAACATACCAGAAAGACTCCACGGCTCATAAATGTCTAACGGCTCTTCAATATGCAATTTACGAACTTATGGACACTAGAGGCGAGACTTCTGAAGGCATTAGATCTTTATTCACCCCATGCTCTCTATAGTAAGGGGACTGACCCCTACATTGGACTTCTCCGGACTTGGGTGGGAAGCCGTAAGTTGTTGGTTCTTTTTCTCACTGCACCTCCACGTTGGAGAACATGCTAAAATACTTTTGCAAAGTTGTTTAATGTTAATTAATTTATATGACATATATGTAAAAACATCAGGCTGCCACATCCAGTACTATAGGGAGCAATACCACACAAGACATAGTTCCTATATTAGAGATCATGATGATAAGTCTAGCAAACTGATAGAATGCAGGGGGGACCCAAGTAATGGGATAATCCATTTTAGACCGAGGGAAGCTATCATTAGCAGACTGATGTATTTCCCATAATGGTTAAAATTATCTCTATGAATGTAAATGGGTTGAACTCCCCCCTTAAGAGGCAACTTCTAATGAAGGAAATGCATACTCTAAAACCGGAAATTGTGTTATTACAAGAAACGCACCATAAGAGAGGAGACCCCTGGCGTTTATATCATAAGTTATTTCCTAACCACATTTTTGCTTCTGGCCCGAAAAAGAAGGCCGGAGTGGTGATACTGTTACATAGAGATTTCAGATTTAAAGGTGAAAAAGTAATACGAGATCCAAATGGCTATTATATATTTGTCCAGGGACAAATAGATGACATCCCTCTATTGATAGCTAACATATATGTACCGAATAAGCGCTCAATAACATTTCTCACAAAATGTCTTTATAAAATGGAGTCTCTTCACTGTTCCAATGTGATTTTAGGGGGGGATTTCAACATGGTACTATCCCAAATTAAGGACAAAGCTCAGATGGAGCATAGTAGAATAATACCAAACAGCGAACAAATGTCTATTAAGTTCAGGGATTTGTTAAAAGCCCATGCACTTATTGATGTATGGAGGGTAGAACATTCTGACGGGCGAGAATTCACCCACTATTCCCATGTTCATAAAGTACATACAAGAATTGATTATATTCTACTGTCCTCCCAGCTATGTACCATGCAGCATTCTGCCAAAATTAATTCGATCTCATGGTCAGATCATGCCCCCATTGAAGTGACCATAGGACTACAAAAAATTCAGAGGGATAGAAATTCATGGAGATTGAATGATTCATTACTAAAAATCCCATCCATACGAGAAAAGATAGGAGAGGCACTAGCAGATTATTTTGCACTTAATGAAGGATCAGTTTCCTCTCAAGGGGTATTATGGGAAGCTCACAAACCGGTGATACCGGGTCATTGCATTTCGCTAGGCGCAGCACTCAGGAAGTCCACCCAATTGGCTATCCAATCAAACGAGATCTCGTTGAAAGAGGCAGAAGAAATACAAGCTAGGTTCCCCACTAGAACTAGACTGGCCAAAATAATAAAACTACGGAACCAACTTAAAGACTTAAAAATTCATCAAGGGGAAAAAAGCCTGACTTCTCTGAAACAAATATACTATGAAAGGGCTAACTGCTCCCATACTCTACTAGCAAGAAAGCTGCGTCAGCGAAAGGCAATGAATACTCCACAGGTACTCCATACTCCTAAGGGCCCTACCTCTAATCCACATAGAATTATGGAAGAGTTCAGTAATTATTATTATAATCTGTACAATTTAAATAGACCAGGAATACAGAAAGCTACACATATAAATGTGATTCAATCCTACTTAGAGGACTCACATTTACCAACTCTGACAACTGAGGAGCGAGATATTCTCAATAGGGAGATAGACCAGGAAGAATTTTGGGAAGCACTGAAAACAATGCCTACCTCTAAAACCCTGGGACCAAATGGCCTCCCTTACAGTTATTATAAAACCTACAAACAAATCCTGACTCCCAAGTTGTTAAGTATGTATAATAGTTTTCTGAGAGCGGAAAAGGTCCCCAATACAGTCAAGGAATCATATATCACACTTATTCCAAAAGAAGGCAAGGATCTGACCAGATGTAGTAATTATCGCCCTATTTCTTTACTCAACTCAGACTACAAAATATTAGCTAAAATCCTCTCATTACGGTTAAATAGCTTACTCCCCAAACTAATCCATATGGATCAAGTGGGCTTTATTAAGGGCAGGAAGGCTGGGGATAACACACGGAGGATCATAGACCTAGTTGATATAGCTAACAAAAGACAGAAATCGATGCTACTCCTGAGCCTAGATGCGGAGAAAGCATTTGACCGCTTGGACTGGGATTTTATGTTTCTCACTTTAAAACGAATGGGTTTCATGGGCGAATTTATGGTGATATTACACTCCCTATACAAAGATCTGGGTACAAGGCTTAAAATAATGGAGGGAATATCACCATCGATTCCTATTAATAATGGCACACGACAAGGCTGCCCCTTATCCCCATTATTATTTGCTATAAGTATAGAACCACTAGCTCAAAAAATTAGGGAGAACCGCGACATACATGGCTTAAGGATAAGGGAAACACAATACAAAATCGCTTTGTATGCGGACGATGTTATCCTATCCATCACTCGCCCCCAGACCTCCCTTCCAAATTTGCATGTTATATCAGAAAGATATGGGATATTATCTGGGTATAAGATAAATTAATCCAAATCAGAGGCCTTACCGATCAATATTTCAGATTTGCAGATCAAACTCCTGAAACTAAACTTCCCATATAATTGGCAATCCAAATCCATCACATATTTGGGAATTAGATTAACCCCGACATATAGCCTACTATATGCAGCCAACTACCCAAGGTTGATAGAGGTACTGAAGAAAGAATTAATGGAATGGAACCGGTACAACTTATCCTGGTTTGGGCGCATTGCGTCTATTAAAATGAATCTGCTCCCCGTCTACTATATCTCTATGATACCTTACCTATAGCGGTTCCAAGGCGGAACATAGAGGACTTACAAAGAGCAATTATAAAATTTATATGGAATCATAAAAGACACCGATTAGGACAAAAAGTTTTGATGGCTCCTAAAACGATGGGGGGGTTGTCACTACCCAATCTATATCACTACTATTTAGCGACTCAAGTCAAACAAGTAGCAGGATGGCTCTCCAAGCTCCCGCTGACAACATGGGCAGACATAGAGAGGAATTATCCACAAAAGGGCTCCCCGGAGTGCATCCTATGGACAAGGAGCAAACAAGCCGCTCACATCTTTCCCTTAGAATCCATGAGGCAAACAGCCTTAATATGGAGAAAGGTGACTACCCACCTAAGATTTTCCCCTAATAAATCTCCACTAATCCCGTTAATAGATAACCAAGATTTTTCACCGGGGATGAATTCTCCTATCAAAGAACAACTAACTTTGGCCAAAGCCACTCATCTCCACTCCCTATTTAAAATGACAGACGGTAACCTCTGTACTTATAGGGATATAACAGAGAGAGATGACGGAGGCCTCATATCTCCTTTTCTGTTCATACAGCTAAGACACTATGCTCTAACTATTTTCCCGACAGCATGCCTCCCACAGAAACACCCAGTTATTGAATTATGTAAACTACCCCCTACACAAAAGGGCCTAATTAAGAAGTGGTATCTGACCATAAATGAGCCAGAAATAGAGAAACATCCTCATAAATACATGATACAATGGGAGAAAATGCTTGGAATTAAGATCCCACTCTCCACATGGGAGAAAATTTGGGAAAACGCAGGGGCTACATCGGTGTGTGCAACCATTAAAGAAAATATATATAAGATTTTGATGTGTTGGTATCACACCCCACAACTCTTACATAAATTGTTTCCTGATACAACAGATCCCCGATGTTGGAGATGTGGGGATAATGAGGGCTCACTCCTACATATGTTCTGGACCTGTAATAAATTAAAACAGTTTTGGGAAACGGTGAAGGGATGGATTGAAAAGGTAGCTATGATAATAGTGCCACTGGATCCATTGGTTTACATATTGGGCAATAGAATCCCCAAATTACGAAATCCGATACAAAAAATGGTTAATAACATCCTTACGGCAGCTAGGGGACTAATAGCAAAAAATTGGAAAGCATTAACCCCCCCATCAAACAAAGAGTTAATGGAAAGAATCAGATATGTCCGAAGGATGGATTATCTAACGGCACTTAAACATGATAAGGTGGAGCAATTCAATAAGATATGGAACAATTGGGAAGTCTTGGAGGCCACATCGCATACTTGAGCTATGGTTGGACAATGGTGAAATTAGGAAAGAGGGAATAGCTAATAAAGTCAATGGTGTAGCATCAGTATGCTAATCAGGGGTACTACATATATATATATCTGTATAGTAAAGGAGTGGAATGAAGGTGGCCTGCTGGTATCACTGAAAAGAAAAACTTTAAAGTCATATACAAGAAAAATTGTGTTTAATACATGTCTGTATTGCAGAAATTCAACTTAAGCTACTTTCTATGTAATAGTGAAGCATGTTATGGCCCATTTAGGGCAAATTGTTTGCTGTTTTATTTGAAAAATGGAAAAATAATAAAAAAATGTATTAAAAAAAAAAAGAAATCTAAATGAGCTGTCCATAACAGCTAGCCACAGTGTGGTGTTTATACAAATGGCCTGCAGGTGGCACTGTGCATACACAGGACTTTATGTACAACTTGAAAGTGAAAGTAAGACTTACTGCTGTTATGTAATGGCTGCATGACCTGCTAATAAAGCACTGTTCTACTCTCCTAATCCTCGGCTACCAAACACAACACACAGCTAAGCCGATGCCTCAGGAATTCTGACCAACTTCAGTAATATTAGAGTTGGCTGTTATCTACCCAATCCCTTATGCTTATGATAGGTATGTTGGCAACTGGAAGATCCATGCTCAGAATAATCACTTCAGCCTGTGGATAGAATACTGTGATATGTAGCATTAACAGCTGAGTCTCTTCAAGTATGCCACACTTTGGCCCTGTGATTATGGTAATTAAAGTCCTCTTATCTGTCAGGGTTCATGGTCTAGCTGGGGGCACACAAATTAAAATTTAGAATATACTGTAAGTATGGGGCCACTAATCCAACTGAATAGTTGTGATTAAATCTAGGGTGAGATATTTGTTGCCAGTTCCAGCACATAAGGTGTATAATATTGCTGGGGATTATATGGTAATGGGCTCTTAAAATATCTGTTCATAACCACTGGTTCTAATTAACCTTGGGGTTGGAATTATAAATTATGCTTTGCATGCGTGTGAATACATGGGCTGCTTTGAAACTTGCCGGGGCTGCTTTTTCCTTCCAGTCTGGCCCTGTATATATGTATATGTTGCTGTGTAGGAGTAATGCTCACCAGTTTAAGCAGTCATTTATTTACAAATATGTCATAAAAAGCAACAAACAGCTGCTGGCTCTGGTAAATCTGATGCTAGGTAACTATAACTGTTAAGTTCAAAGCAAAAATTAACATACATATTTAAGTGAGGGGTTTAATTCTTAGGGTGCTACTTTTTTTAAAACCATGCACATTCAGATGAAAATGCAAGCCATGTACAAAAAGGGAACATTTAAAGTTGGATTTACTTAATTCCTAACAAAATAGTAATGCTTATTGAAAACCCTAGGAATATTGACATTTAATTCATTATTATTTTTATGGGATGAATATTTGAAGAAAGTTTAATGTCAGGTATATTTTGAGAGTGGTTGTGTGACCTTTGTAGTCTTTAAAATAATAGCCCTTTCATCACTGAAAAAAGAACACACCTTTATATTTCTTTTCTAACATCTATTAATAAAATAATGTTTTCAGATATATTTCCCCTAGGGCTACCCCCACATGGTATGATAGCTTTAGCAAGTCAGTTGATATGTAGTAAAAATACATCATAGGATGGAAAAGAGTAAAAGAGTTTACACACATCTCATTATGCTTGGGCAATTCAACTGGGTATTGCACTCAGGTAGAGCATTGTCTAATGCACTCATGCCTCTGCCAGTGAAGAAGGGGCTTATATGTAGATAAAGGTGAGGTTTAATGCCTCCCCTCCTAATTATTAAGATGAAGATTACTCAAAATTTCAGGAGCACTTATAATAAATGTATTTTGAAGGGATAGAGTAGTGCATATAAACCATATTGCAAAAAATACCAACAGACTAACTCCAAGTCCTGGTGGGAATTCAATGATCATGCTTTGAAATATCTACAAAACCATAATACAAAATGCTATTCTGTGAGGATATTATAATGTAGTGGTGGTGACATACATAATATTTTAGGAAGGCTGTGTTTTTAGATAGGATACAATATTAATTACTTCCAATCATCCAGCTAGAGAAGCTTATTAAAGATTAAGATAGCTGATTGTGACCTCATGGTCATAGAGTAAAGCTGGCTCTTTATGCGTAATAAATAGCAAACATGTTTTTAATATAACATACTCAGTAAAGCAGTTCTACTCTATTATTTCATCAGTTTAAATGGATTTTCCAAAGAACCATTACACATGAAAGGAAAAATGTGCACCAGAATAATTGCTAAATGGCATAAAAGCCTAAAGGGCGCAGGATGATAATATTTAACTGTCTGGCATACTTATTATGACAAAAACGTGGTTTTAAACTATTACAAAATATATAACTATTACAAAATTTATTTAACATGAGTTAAAAATACAGAATAAAAAGTTTATTATTAAATGCTCTCATGGGAAAACGTGTTTTTTTTCAGTTAATAGTGCTGCTTCAGCATACTTCTGCACTCAAATCTATTTTTTAAAGGAGCAAACTGATTTCTTTATATTTAATTTTGAAATCTGACATGGGACTAGACATGATGTTAGTTTCCAAGGTGCCCCCCCCCCATTCATGTGACTTGTGCTCTGATAAACTTCAGTCATTCTTTACTGCTGTACTGCAAGCTGCGGTGATGTCACCCCATCAGCCCATCAGCAGAACAATGGGAAGGTAATCAGAAAACAGCTGCCTGGTAGAACAACACTCAATAGTAAAAATCCATGCCCACTCTGACTCCACCAGTTACACTGAGTAAGAGGAACAATAGCCTGCCTGAAAGCAGTTCCATCTTGAAGTGCTTGCTCTTCCTGAAAGCACATGAGCAGGCAAAATAACCTGATATGATTGCCTACACACCAATATTACATAATAATACATAATACACTTGTTGGGTTAGTAATTACATTTTAGATGGGAGAGTGAATAACTTGCAGTGTAAACAGTGTCATTAAGAAATACAAACTACAACATAAAATCATGACAGAATCCCTTTAAGTGCAAATGAAAGAGTGACACTTTTGTGCAACACAGTTAATCCTACATATATGGGCTGCAAATCCCAGAAAGTCTGCATAATCAATCAAAAACAAAAAATGTAAATTATGCGACCTAAAACCTGTTGTAATGCCATAAAAGTTATATCATCAGCATTAAAACGAATTAGTCCCAAACATGTTCTGTGATATTTTCCTGCAGCTTTATACAACAGCAATTTATCTATTCATAAATATGCTCATCATTGCCTTAAATGAACAGTTCAGTGTAAAAATAAAAACTGGGTAAATAGGCTGTGAAAAGTATATAAAAAAAGTAATAACCAGTCATATGAAGAAGTTTGGGAACCCCACTCTTAGTTCTTTGGAGTTTTGTTTATCATTGGCTGAGCTTTCAAAGTAGCAACTTAATTTTAATATATAACATGCCTTATGGAAATAAAAGTATTTCAGCAATGGCATCAAATTTGTTGGATTAACAAAAAATATTCAATATGAATCATAACAAAATTAGACAGGTACATAAATCAATACTGTGTTGAGCCTGCTTTTGCAAATGTAAAGGCTTCTAGAAACCTCCTGTAGCCTTTGATGAGTGTCTGGATTCTGGATGGGGGTATTTTGACCATTCTTCCATGCAAAATCTCTCCAGTTCAGTAAAACTTGATGGCTGCTGAACATGGACAGCCTACTTCAAATCATCCCATAGATTTTCTATGTACTTCTCCCTCTGCATAAATGCCTTTGTAGATTTTGTAGAAGTGTGTTTACGATCATTGTCCTTTTTGAATTCTGCCCCAGTCCCTTAACTAGCCAGACAGCCCTACAGCAGAATCGAACCTCCACCAAATTTGACAGTAGGTAGCAGGTGTTTTTTTGGAATGCAGTGTTCTTCTCAGCCATGCAAAGTGCTTTTTGTTATGACCAAATAACTGTGTTTTTGTCTCATCAGTCCAAAGCACTTTGTTCCAAAATGACTGTGGCTTATCAAATGAGCTTTTGCATTCAGCAAAGGACTCTGTTTGTGGTAGGGATGCACTGAATCCACTATTTTGGATTCGGCCGAACCCCGAATCCTTTGCAAAAGATTTGGCCGAATACCGAACCAAATCCGAACCCTAATTTGCATATGCATTTTGCAACAAAAAGTCATGCGATTTCCCTCCCTGCCCCTAATTTGTATATGCAAATTAGGATTCAGATTCGGTTCAGCCGGGAAGAAGGATTCATCCGAATCCGAATACTGCTGAAAAAAGCTGAATCCTGGCCAAATCCCGAACCGAATCCTGGATTCGGTGCATCCCTAGTTTGTGGAGTGAGTGCAGAAAGGGCTTCTTTCTCATCTCCTTGCCATACAGATATTCATTTCCTGATTACATTAATTACAGTTGAAACTGACAGTTTAAACCAATGAGATAGCTTTTTGTAGCCTTCCCCATAATCATGATACTGAACAATGTTTGTTTTCAGTACTTTTGAGTTGCTTTGAGGATCCCATGCTCTTCAGAGGAGAGTCAAACAGAAGCACAACTTGCAATAGGGCATCTTAAAGGAGAATTCAACCTAAACCTTAAACACCCCCCAACCCTTCCTAGACTCCCCTCCCTCCGCCCCTCCAGCCTACCTGGTACCCGGGGCAAATGCTCCTAAATTTTTACTTGCCCCTCTGTGCAGATTCTGTCCTACTTGAAGGGTAAGGGTTTTTAAGGTTTGAGTTGAATTCTCCTTTAAATACCTTTTTCATGATTGAACACACCTGCCTATGACGTTCAAGGATTAACGAGCTAATCCAACCAATTTGGTGCTGCAAGTAATCAGTATTGAGCAGTTAAATGCAATCAAATTAGCAAAATTACAAGGGTAACCAAATTTTAGCACAGCCAGTTTTTAACATTTGATTTAATTTCATACAATTGAATACTGCTTCACTAAAAATCTTTGTTCAGAAAACATCCCGATACGCAGATGTTCCTGGGAAATTAAAGACATACCACTGTTCTCTTTTTTGTTGAAAGTGGAGTAGATTATTATGCAGGCTGAGAGGGGTTCCCAAAATTTTTTGTATGACTGTAGTAAGTTAGCCAAAATGTAATCTATAAAGGCTGGAGTAAGCAGATATCTAACTTACAGAGCAGAACACTTGCTTTCAGCTAAGTCAGCAACTATAAGTGGGGCCACATAGGACATAACTGTTCAGTGAGCTGATCCTTAGCATGTAAGTAGGTCATATTCAAAAACAAACAGTTATGACTTATGTGGCCCACTCAAGTCTTGATTGGTTACTGCCTGGAAACCAATCAGTGGAAACCAAGAGAGCTGCAAAGCAGGAAGTAGTGTTCTGGCTATTATGTTAGACATCTGCTCACTCCAGCCTTTATAGATTAGATTTTTGGATAACTAACTGTATTAGAAACATTTTTTATTTCCAAGTCTATCCTTTTACCCAGTTTTTATTTTTACATTGCACTTTTCCTTCATTATTGATTTTGGGAAAAGCCATGGTCATGATCAGTCACACTACAGATGAAGCCACTTTGGTTGGTGTGTTTGACACAGAATAATTAAACCCAGATATTCCACTTATCCCATTTAACACAGAGAATTGTGTCACAGCAACCCATGCAATTAAAGAGTTCACCATTGGAAACAATGGTGCTTTGGTATGCTAATGAAAAGGTTAAATTTATTAAATAAGTTAAGATGACTTTAGATAACAGTTTCTTCAGTTAATTCATGCCGCAGTTAACACACAAATCCAAGTGGCTTCATCTGTAGTTACAACACCTTGGTGATATTATAATTTTTTAGAAATGTCCCCTGCAATGTTAAAACATAACTAAAAAATTAATATATTTAGAAATGCCATATTAATTATACTGAACTTACTGTACAAGCAAACCAGCTCAGCATCTCCAGAACAATTATTTAGGTTTTCAAAATTGTGCACAGAAGCTCACCATATTGGATTTTGTTAGACGTGTCATGACACACACACACACGTGCTCAGTGCTCTGGGAAGCTTTTAATAAACTAAACTTAGGGTTTATGGCAAATTATGAAGCAAAAATAAGACTTGCCTGTCATAGAAGCTGATGCTATAAGGCTGATTTTCTGATGAAAAAAAAACACTGGTTTTGGAGGTGCCATGTAAATCTGAATTACTTACATCATGACATTTATTGTTTATGTAAGTATGGAATCTATTATCCACAATGTTCAATACCTGGGGTTTTCCGGATAATGGATCTTTTTGTAATTTAGATCTTAATGCCTTAAGCCTACTAGAAAATTATGTTAACATTACATAAACCCAATAGGCTGGTTATGCTTCCAATAAAGATTAATTATATCTTAATTTGGATCATATACATGGTACTGTAATATTATTATGTATATTTAATATTTTTAAAATGTTAATTATTTGATTTATAATTATTGATTTATACATTCACTTATGATTGTCTCCATGTGTGCCTCCAGTGTTTCTAACTATACATTAAATATAATGGTTATATAATATATATATATATATATATATATATATATATATAAAAAGGTCCCCAAGTGGGACGGAAATGTCGGATTCACATGTATTTATAATAAAAGAATGACTTCATCGTTTGGAAACACAGTGAGTGCTGATCCTTCCTTTTGAGTATATATAGATATATATATATCTATATATACACACATATTTTTTTTTTTTTTCGGTATTTGATTGGCAACTGTAACCAGGCTGCATCTTGGCTTTCTTCTTACCTTTCTAACTGAATATTCACTGTCTGTTATGTTAACAAAATGTCATCAGTTCCACTTAATGTAGGGGTGCCACAAGGCTCTGTACTTGGTCCGTTGTTGTTCTCCCTGTACACTCTGTCTTTGGGAAATCTCATTCGATTATTTGGCTTTAATTATCATCTGTATGCTGTATACTATGATACCCAAATATATTATATCCACCCCTTCATTAACAGCTGAAACAGAGGCTCAAATCTCTAACTGCCTCCTAGTAATCTCCAGCTGGATGTACCATCGCCACCTCACCAGCTCAACCTAACAAAAACAGAACTAATCATCTTTCTACCTAAGGCTGGGGACAGACAGGGAGATTCGGGGAGATTCAGTCGCCTGGCGTTTAATAGCAGGCGACAATCTCCCCGAACGTCCTTCTCCCTGTCCGTTGCTAGTTGAAATGTAAAAGCGCCAGCTCTGTGCACACGCGGTGCGGCGATTTCCGGAATCGCCCAAAGTTACTTCGTGAGGAAACTTCGGGCGATTCTGGAAATCGCCGCACCGCATGTGTATCAGCGCTGGCGCTTTTACATTTCAACTAGCGACGGACAGGGAGAAGGACGTTCGGGGAGATTGTCGCCTGCTATTAAACGCCAGGCGACTGAATCCCCCCGAATCTCCCTGTCTGTCCCTAGCCTAAGCCTGGTACTGCTCCACTTTTTACTTTCTCTATTGATGGCATGCTTATTAACTCGGTCAACTCAGCATGCTGTCTGGGGGTAATCTTTGACTCCTCTCTCTCCTTCTTTGATTATATTAATGCCACTATCAAAACCTATCACTTTTTCTTAGGTAATCCATCCCTTCCTTTCACGTGCTACAGCCAAGATGGTCATGCATGCTCTCATCCTATCCCGACTAGATTACTGTAACCTTCTACTAACTGGCCACCCTAACTCCCCTCTACAGTCTGTATTAAACTCTGCTTCCAGAATTATCCTCCTTTTTGAAACTCAAAGACTACCTCTGGGAGCACCTGGATAACACTTGAACTGGGAAATGGCACTTATATGACAGTGTCACCCATTGTAAATTACAGCACTTTAATACCCCTCCAAATAGTGTCCGTAAGTTACCCTCCCATATAGGCTGTAAGCCCCACGGCTTGGGTCCTCCATCCTTTTGTCTCCTTGACACTGTGTAATTATATTTTTATTAATTATTTAATATTATATTTATGTGACTAGTATTTCTAATAATGCACTTATTATTACTTATTAATGCAGTAAACCTTTGTTTGTTACTACTAATTTATTGTTGCTGTGCAGTGCTTTACCCACAAGGAGCACTATACAAATAAAAATATACATATATATACAGTATATTATTACTGTTTTTGAGAAATAATTTACTAATAGGCAAATTGTTGCCTTTATTCAAGTAAACGGGTCATTCCAGACATTGTTCAGAACAGCGTTACTTTGAAAGTTGGAGAGGGAAAAACATATAAAGAAGTACAAAACATGATAGGCTGCTCAGCTAAAATGATCTCAAAAGCTTTAAAATGGCAACCAAAACCTGAAAGACATGAAAGAAAACTGAAGACTACCATTCAAATGGAAAGAAGAATAGCCGATATGGCAAACGATCAGCTCCAGGAAGATCAAAGAAGATTTAAAGTTACCTGTGAGTACTGTTACAATGACAAGATACCTATGTGAAGCATATCTATCGGTTGAAAAAAAGACATGCTAAAGAGGTAACAATGTGCCAAAGAACATATTGACTGGCCTAAAAAGAAATTGTTCTTTTGTGGGTAGAAGGGCCACAGGCAGTTTGTCAAAAGCCACACAAACACTGATTTCAAGCCACAGTTCACTGTGAAGATGATATGGGGATGTGTCTCATACTATGGTGCTGGGCCTATTTATCACATACCAGGGATCATGGATCACTTTCAATACATCAAAATACTTGAAGAGGTCATGTCGCCTTATGCCAAAGAGGAAATAGAAAGCAGAAAGAGCAGAAAGTGAGGGGCAGAAGTAACGTTGGGCTATTGCGACTATGGAATAGCTGAACATTCGATTAGAATTGAAAAAATTTGAAAATTAGAATTTTCAAATTTCAAAGTACTTGCCTTTTAAAAATCCTTCGGCTTCGACTATTCGCCAGCTTAAAGCTGCTTAATTGACATTTTAGCCTATAGGGGGACTCATAGAACCTGTCCTGAAAAATGTCTAAATTCCATGAATTCAAAGGATTTTGCGGATAATTTTTCGAATTGTTCAATCGAATCAAACGATTCGAACTATTTTTTATTTGATCGAAAAAGGACCTATTCGATCGAAATAGGTAAATTTTTCGATCTAAAAGCCCTTCAAAAATACTTTGAAATTCAGCCATCGAAATTTTTTTTGGGGGTCATTTTCGATCGATTATGGCAGTATTCAATCGAAAAAATGTCTGTCTTCACTCAAATGAAAATTGTTTGAATCGTTCGAATCATTCAAATCAATCAAACGATTCGAACGATTTTGACCAAATTCAAAAATTAAAATTTTCGAATTTTAACAATTTGAATAGAATTATGGGCTATTCAATAGTCGAAGTACCCCAAAATTAAGTCAAAATTCGAATTTTATTTGAATTATTACTTAGACCCTATTCGACCCTTAGTAAATCAGCCACTTAGTAAATCTGCCCCTTGGTGTCCAAGAATCTAAGAAAACTTTTTCTTGTAACCAAATTTCTAGTAAATAGTTTAAATACCCCAATAATCATAATATATGTTTATTTAAAAATACTGCTTTCCTTTTCCCATAACACTGAGGTTTTGCACTGTGCATGTTATCTCCCCATACACTTTCAAAGCACTACAGCTCTGTAGTTTATAAATATCTTTTCTGTCACTAGCAAGCTGTTTCATTTCTAGGAGTTTCAGAGGATAAAAATGTAATCCCCTTCAGTAACTAGAATAATCCGTAAAATCCAAGATAGACAGAACAAACTATATGCTGCCTATTTTATTGATTCTGTCAAGTACGAATGAAAACCCTGCTAAAATGTAAATATATGTAAAGATTGTATACGCAGACAAGCTCTTTATTTGAATTCAACAACCATAGCATGGTTTGTTTCATCACAGAGATAAAAAAAAAAAACATTTAAGGACTGAACTAATTAACTAACCAGCAGCAATCTACAATGCAGCACCTTGCATTTCAGAAGATTTATCCAATTTCAAATTCATTGCCATATTCCTCTAGGGAAATAAAGATTGCTGCCTATTAAATAAGAGTACAGAAAAAGGCACCTTCACTGGCGACAGCCTGTACAAGAAAATAATACTGTAATCATTCCCTCCAATCATCTGAAAAGGATTAAATCTTCTGCTTCTAAAGTAATATTCCAATTGAGCCTTGGGGAAGAATAATTCATGATTAGGGGGAAGGCTAGTCTAGCAAATGTGAACATTATGTCCATTACTTAAACACACTTCCTGGGATGACTGCTAATGTACCCAGGGGACCTTGCAGCAGCAGTAACTGATAGGAGCAATGAAAAAGGCCGACAAGGACAAGAAGTATTATCATCTACTTTCAACAGCACTACATAGACTTTGCCATTGCTAAATCATTGCCATTGGTAAATAGCCAGAATAACTCATTTTAATAGCAGAATTCTTCTCTTCTTTATGTGTATTAAACAACAGGCTGTTATGGGCTGTGGTAGTGTAAAGCTTTCTTGGAAAGGCAGTGTGAATACCAATAGTGTAATAGATGTGTTTTCCTGTGACTACCATTATTTGCTATGCATCCTGCAATAAACTTTCAATAGCTCATTTTTATTTTTGCAGCCAAACTGAACAACCCTTTGTGCCAAACAGTAATTTCCTATGAACAGTACATTTCCTTGTTTTCCAAATAATTTATTTAGCAATGGGTATATTATATATATTCCTATCATTTGATGCTGTGCCATAAGCAGAAGTATTCAGGAGCAATTAGTAGCTGCTCTAGAGAGGTTTTATTCTATCTCCACAAAGCTCGACAGTAATTTTCCTACTTCTTAGGAGCGTATATTAGTTTAGTTTATTACTACTCTGTTCCTTCTCCTTGTTCTTTGTCTATCACTGTCAGCTTTTTTGTTTGTTCCTTAGTGCATTCTGTAACGGGTGCCGTTTTGGGTAAGGAGTAGCAGTGGGGGCAAACTGAGTGATATAATATAAAAGTTGTATTTCTTCAGACTGGGAGCAAAAAAAAAAGAATTTATGAATACACAGGTTTTTATTAATTATGTGAGCACTGTTTCCTATTCTTTTCATTATCACTGTCAGCCATACTTATTTTTTTGGTGCATAAACTTCCTGTTACACTTCTGCCTCTGCATATTACTGATATTATTAAATGATAACCATATTATAAATATAGTTAAGAAATAACTGCATGAAACGAAACAAACCTCAAGAGATTTTTCACTATCCAATAACCCCATACAAGTACCAAAGATGGATTTGACACAAATTTCTCCCAATAAAATTGTAGGTACCTCCAGAGGCCAGTAGGTGAGCATTACTATAATTGTAAATTTGGGAGAGACTAGAAATACACAGGCTTAAATATATACATTTCAATGAAAATCTAAAATTGCAACAAATGTTTATCATGCATGTAGTTTCATTGGATGGCTTCACTGCACAGAAATCATCTTAGTCTATCACATAGTTCCATCAAGTCTCAAATATACCGACTCATTATGAATGCCCTGATTGACCTAATCAATGATCAATACTGATCTTGAACACTTTCTAAGTTTACACCCATTGGTTTTCCAATTAATTAACACAGTATGGCAATGTTTATTTAGTTACAGTTAGCCTTACCAGCAAATCTGGTGTTGATTATTTCATCTTTCTCCTGCCCTGGAATTATGACCTTCAGTTAGAATGTTATAATCAAAGTACTGTAGCTGTGGACCATTCTCTGAATACATTTGCTAAGTAGAATTACAGATAATCAATTTCAAATGTATCTTCAATTTTCTTATCAGTATAAATACTTTTTATATGTTTATCCTACATGTGTTATTTCCATTGGGGTTTAACATGTGCTATTCTCTTGTGAGATGTAAGACTTACACTAGGATAGAGACTGATGTAACCAATGTATAATCTATGTAAACAGAATATGTTGGCCCTATATAAATGAAAGACAATGACAATAACATGTATTACCCACCTAGGGTGATAGTGCACATTATGATTAGTCATTCAATGTTGAATTTCTGTTTGCACCAAGGTTGCCGCACAATGTCTCTTTTTAAAAAGTAGGTATATGCTAATACCTGACTTTAGTTTCTATTCTTTTACTATACCAGTATATTAAAAAAGAAATCCACTGTGACAAATTCTCATTCATTTCTGTTAAATGATTCATATTAATCCAACAAGATAAATCCAGCAGGGGATTTTTATCATAAATTAATTTAATTTATTGTCACTGTTTCCAATTATATTTTTCTTAGTGCACAGCTGGCCAAGTCCTCTGAATATCAGCTATATTATTATTATTATCCTTTTGTATGTATGAAAGGGAAACCAGGATCTTGAAAATCTCAGTCTTTTGAATTACCTCCAGGGTCAACTGAATTATTTAACAGACTACCTCCTGTTTGATTTCCATTCTCTTTCCCTTTGGGGATATGTCTTTATTGTTGTGGCTTTGCCTTGTAGTGCTACAGGCTAACAGATCAATTCAACCTTCGAAGCCTGTCAATTTGAAAACTAGCAATTAAAGAAGTTAAATTACTGAAAAACTACAGGAAAAAAGTGTGTAGTGATTGATTCATTGCCTCCATCCAGACAATGCCGAACTGTTTATGAAAATCAATGGGACTGAATGATTTTTTTTAAACTAAAATAATTTGTAATTCGGATTCTATTTTCATTTTTTTTTCAAACCTTGTTTATACTTATAATACAGTTTTTGTAATTTCTAAGTTGTGCTGTTTGAATTTAATTCAGGAAATTGTTCATTACAGATCTCGCAATGCCCATGTGACCCTGAAATGATCAATATCATATTTATTAAGCAGCAACAACAGCAGATGTCCCATCATAAAGAGAGTTTTACATCTATGGTTTTTCTTTGTACAACACTTTGGTGATGTGTATTCCACTGAAAATCAAGTTGTTTTAAATCACTCTGCAAGCAAATATTTCTGCAAATAGCACAGCAGATTTTAAATCACAATAAGCAGGCTATATTTGTCCTTACTTTAGCCTATGTAATTATAATTATTTATCTTTATGTATGTATCACCATTAGGTTTAGCAGCACTTGGCAGAGATTGTTCATCATTCACATCCATCTCTATCCCAGTGGAGATAATAAAATAAAGTTCCTCTTATATTTGCACAACACACAGGGCAAGAGTGTCAATACTTTTTGCAATGAGGGCCAGATTTGGTGAGGTAAAAATATGTGGGGGGTGACCATTCAGCTTGACATTCTTTGAAACATTAACATTAAATGCAAATCAAGTATTTTATGAAAATTTTATTGCAAATAGAATAATTTTAAATAAATAAATTTCACAGAACACAAATTAATCTAAACAAATGTTTTCAAGACAAAATTCTTCTTCATTTTATGACTATGTCTGGACTGGAACTTTTGGGAAGATTAAACATATCTAGGTTCATTTTAAACATTACATATTATTAGACTACAGAATGCTCACTGTAAAATTTAGATTTTATTCACCTCACCTTCAGAGGTAGCTAGCTTGGGATCAGGATCTTTCCAGGATCATTCACTCCCACAGATGGACGTGTACATGGCATTTAGGAGACTTGGATTCTGTTTGAATTTATTCTCCACACCTCACATAGGGACAGTCAGGGAAGGAGGGTTGGTTTCGGGTGAGAAGCACCACATCCAGTCCCAGGCCCCACATAGTAGAATTCATGCCGGGCCAATGAAGGCGATGGGGAGCGTTTAGGCCAGAGAACATCACTTTTGCTAAAGCTCCATTACCTGATATTAATATCTCTCATGTAAGTGTCATTTGGTCAGTGTCTGATCTCATTACTGATTGTTCCTGTCACTTAACTCTCCACTCGGGGCAGGTTGGGAACTAGAGAGAATTCTGTCTCATCCTCAGATTCCAACTCCGGGTTCCTGCTGTGTGAAGAGGCCACAACATCCCCAAATTTATGTGACTCACTGGGTAAAGACTGCAACACTTCACTCATCTCTCTGATCCTCTCGGTGTCTCCTGCAGTGACTCCTCCAGCTCCATCATGCTTTGCTCTCACTTCCTTATAGAACTGACACGCCCCTGTCAGTGTAACCTCTCCCCTTCTGTACATTATTAGAACCAATGTGGTACGCAAGAGTGGCACGTCACTACATGCCAGACGTGTCTATTGCTATGCAATTCCATCTCCAGGAGTGAATGATCCTGATCGCACTGAGTTGGTGGGCTGCGTTATTATTAATTTCCTGACGGAGGCTGTGGCTAGTGTAAATTTGAAAATGGGCCACCATTGGCCTGCAGGCCAGACTTTGGACATGCATGCAGAAGGGTCAATTTCCTTGGAGCCAATTAATCAGACCTAAACCCCTGAATATTGCAGGTCTCCATACTAAAATATAACAGTCCATATTTAAGATACTGTTTCATATAAAGTCTTTTCATAAAATATATATATATATATATTTTTTTTTTAAAATGAATAATAACATAATGCCATATTACCCTTTACATTACTGATATCTGCCCCTTTGGCTCATATGAGGGGCTCACACAAACCTAGAGAGTGCACACATTCTAAAAAACTTCAGCCAAGGAATGGACAGAGGCATGTTTTTTATGTTTTCTTCCTGTTACAGAAACTACATTTTATGTGAGTGATTAGTGGCTAATAACACAGAACGTCACAATCAGTGTCAGACTGGGCCAGACCTGGTCCTTAGTGGAAGGACCTTCCTGGCCCCCAGCTAGGCTGTACAAAAAAGAAGGTTGGTTCATAGGGCCAGGGGTGCAGGTTGTGGCCAGAGGGGGGGCCAGAGGACACTTTGAGTCTGAGGGCCCAGAGGGTGATCCCAAAATGGATGTTAAAAACAAAAGAGATTTTAATAGATTCTTTGATTAAATTAAAATGAACAATGAAGTAGGTCAAACATGCTGTATTTGATGTTTTGGGGTTCTGTACCAGCCCAAGTCAACTGCATATGTGAAGATCTGTGCCTCCAAAGATGCCACAGTAGCCCATCTTCTTTCTGCTGATTCACAGCAACATCTAGCACATGGGATAGAGACAGACATGTGAATCTTTATCTTTTCATCCACTGGACAGAAGTCTGGAAACTGTTTTCCTTTCAGTTAACTAGGTTTCACAGCCCCTGGCAGATCTCAACAGAGATCCGGGTATATTATAGACTATTTTACTGAAATAAGCTGTTCATTACTTTTCTGCTAAAAGCTCTGTGTTTTTCTTAATCATGACTAATAGAGTAAATGATGATATTAATGGTAATCGCTGTTCAAATTTATAGACATGGCTGACCCTGCACAACAGAGCATATTAAATGTACTACAAATGTTTTCTTTGGATTTAAGTAGTTATGTTTCTTTTGGGCAGATTTTCTAACATAACTCAAAGAGTTATAAATACCAAAAAAAGGCCTGTATAATAAAAATATAAAATGTACTGTTATCCTGTTCAATAATAGTTTTTCTTTATGACCTCTCATACAATGTATATCATGATATAGTAATAAAAATCATTTATACAAGCAAGCTTCTTTATAGCCAAACTGTTTGGAGCTATAATCCCTAACTGGGAGTATTTAGAGTTTTTAGAGGAATATCAGAGTATTTAAAATGCAATGGGTTTAGCATTCCGTTGGTCAAATATCCTGTTATTGTAGGAAAACTTTGAATATGCTTTGAATAAAATATGCATGCAGCTACCACAGAACATGTTAAACACACTTTGACATCCTTACAGCAGTTTAACAACAATTTAAACTTCCAGTGAGGTACATACTTATACTTATCAACTGTCAAGTATACATGTACTCTCCATATTTAAAAGCTGTATAACTGTAACATTATGTTTCTCTCCTGAACAAGGGCATGCTGATGAAACATGTTCCAAAATATTCTAGGGACACTGCACAAAAAAGAAAATTAAAATTCACAAGACACCCCTAAGAGTTTTTTATTCAGATATTAAGTTCTTATTTTCAGTTCAATCTGGATATTGATTAGCTATGTATCAATGCAAATCCCACTGGACATGTGTTTAGCACTGTAAGTTCCAGTGCACATCAGGTTTTTGCTTAATAACCATAATTGATTCCCTCTGTAGATGCCATTTGGTTTTCTCAATTCCCTGTACAACTAGAGAATTAGAATCAGAGACATGTATCAAAAAGGTTTACTCACATGTATTGTATAGAAAGAACAGAGGCGCCAAAAGGATATAAGGATATGAACGAATTTAAAAGCCAAAACTTGGTAATCAGAGGAGGCAGTGGTGGACTTACCTCCTCCGAGCAGACACAAAACGACTGTAATTAGGCAGTCAAAATTTATTAACGAACTCCAATCAATACAACGCGTTTCACGGGCTCAGACCCGCTTCTTCAGGCAATAAACATAGGAGTTACAGCATCTGGCAGTAGTATACACACTCAGCGCCTTTATTGTTTATTGCCTGAAGAAGCGGGTCTGAGCCCGTGAAACGCGTTGTACTGATTGGAGTTCGTTAATAAATTTTGACTGCTTAATTACAGTCATTTTGTGTCTGCTCGGAGGAGGTAAGTCCACCATTGCCTCCTCTGATTACCAAGTTTTGGCTTTTAAATTCATTCATATCCTTATATCCTTTTGGAGCCTCTGTTCTTTCTATACAATACTAAGTCCACCCTCGGTGGAGGGTTGATACCCTTTTTCTATCTACAGAGAGCGACTTCTTAATCCTGATTGGGGTCAGGACATTCTCCCCACCTGCCTTTACAGCGGTTGCCCATTGGTAACCCTGGTTTGTGAGTATAAGTTATTTATTCTTATTTCAATATCCTTTACCAATATATATTACACTATTGGGGCTTTTGATGTTTCTTTTGTTTATCTCTCTGCATTACTCACATGTATGGATTTGCCCTTAGCTGTACGTTTTACATGTGTTCTCATTCACTCCCAGCAACCTACATATCTTACAAGCAGTATTGTACCATGCCTGCCATGTAGGTCAATAGATATAACACTGTATACTATTAGTTATACATGGTTTGGATGGGTTGTTCATCTTTGAGTTAACTTTTAGGGTTGTGGCCGACGGGGAGATAAGTGGCCCACCGACAAATCTTCTTTACTGCAGACGATTAATCTCCGCAAATACCTCCCTGTTGGCAAGAATACAAATTGCCCATGGGATGGCATACAAATTGCTTTGGTTTTCCCAAGTCATCTGAAGTTGCCTCACGAGGAAACTTCGGGCAACTTCAGCAATCCGAAGCAATTCATATGCCATCCCGCCGGCAATTTGTATTCTCACCAGCAGGAAAACATTTGGGGAGATTAGTCACCCACAGTAGAGAAGATTTGTTGCCACCACCCTTAGTATGATTAGGAGAGTGCTATTCTGAGACAAATTGCAATAGGTCTTCATATTTTATTGCTTTGTTTTAATTATTTCATGTTTTGTTCAGCAGCTCTCTAGTGTGTAATTTCAGCAGCTATCTGGTTGCTAGGCTTCAAATAACATTAGTCAGCAGGGGTTTTTAGAATGAGGGCCTAAAATATGAACAGAGGAGCGGGCCTGAATAATAATAACAATAAAATTGTAGCATCACAGAGCCATACTTTTTGTTGCTGGGGTCCTAATTTGAATGCTGTAAAAAGTCAAATAATTCAAAAACTATAAATATACATTTGTGCACTATAACACTATTCTTAGGAATTGATATTATCCCAATGAACAGAATATTCAATAGTATATTTTACGTAGATATTCCTATGAGTCAAGCCCCTGTAAGATAGATGTTAAATCTTAAAAAAATTAATGTATTCCTTTTCCTAAATTCAGAAATTGATCCTTTATTGCTTTTTGACATTAAAAGTTAATCCTCAAAGAAAATGCATTAAGAATAAATCCTATTGGCTGTACATGTCAGAACAATTCATTGTAGAGATTGGCAAATGTGGGTGCAAATGTTAGGACCATCAAGGTTACACATTTTTGAAGGCAGAGCTAAATCAAAAATGACCACAATCTGTAAGCATAAAATGTTAGGTGTAAAGTAATTACAATAGCAATCATTTCTATATAATACTATAGAAATATACAGTATATGTAACCATCCATATACTATTTGGAACAGAAAAAAATGGAACATTCACTAGGATTGGTGAAAAAGACACATAATTAGTGTTGGGCGAATTTATTTGCCAGACGTGGATTCGTGGCGAATTCCCGCGTTTCACCGCCAGCGAATATATTTCGCGAAAATTCGCTGGCGTATAAAAAAAAAACGAGGATTTCAGAGTTTTGTTTTATAGTTAACAGTATCTAGTGATGGGAGAATAAATTTGGCAGGTGCAAATTCACAGAGAATTTCCATGTTTCATTGCATCAAAAAAATCAGTTGCGTGCGTAAAAATTGTTGCATATCAAGATTATTCAGATGCCCATTAACTTTAATGCATTTGTACAATATATATATATAAATATTGACATGCATCAAAATTATTTTCATGCCCATTGACTTTCATTTGTTTTTTGCAAATTTTCTGCTGTGGCCCAAATTCGCCCATCACTAACCATAGCCATTACATTAGTTCCTTTGATGGATTTGGTATATTTGTCAGGGTTTCTTATATAAGTTTTCTGTGACTGTTCAGCATTTTCACAATTTTGCCAGTAGTTTTATGTATTCTAAAATCTATGTCACTATTAGGTTTCCCCTTTACTTCTATGTGAAAACAAGACAAAATAGATACATAAGAAATAGAATGCTTTCATCACAAAACTGGACTTAAAAAATGTTTTTTAATATAAAATGTATGAAATTTCACCTAATAAACAGACAAAATCTTACATCTACAAACAGCTAAATCTTAAAGGGATTCTGTCATGGGAAAAACATTTCAAAACTGAATATTAAAAAATCTGTTTGCTCTTTTGAGAAATGGATTTCAGTGCAGAATTCTACTGGAGCAGCACTATGAACTGTTCGTTTTGAAAAAAAAACATGTTTTCCCATGACAATGGAAAGAAATTCACCAGTTACCCATTCTGGAAACAAGAGAATCATTTAACTAAGAATACGAAAACATGAGTATTTAACAAAATGAGAATAACTAATTTACTAATCCTGTAAAATATATATTGATCAAAAATGAAAGCCAAATGTTTAAATCCAGTAGGGTGAGTAACAATGTTTAATACTATTACAGTAAAACATAAACAATGAAACACAGAAAGCTTTCTGCAGATTTAAATCCTTCATCTTTCAGTAAATTATCATGCCTTGTGTGAGATTTCCCCTAGAGTTTTATATTCATATAATAAGTTGCCTTTATTGAGTTATAAGGAAGTGCCAAGGTGAAAATATTTTTTTGATTTGAGGTGTGAAAATGAATTTAGGGAATAAAATATACTAGCACAGAGATTTGAAAATGTACCTTGGTATTAGAAGAAGAGTACAAATGTAGATTATTTGAAGCATCAGGGACATGTTAAATAAATACGATTTGTTGGCAAACAATTTCTAGGACAAAATGTTGAGTATAAATGCTTTGAAAATACATATGTGTCATAAGATATACTTGATATCAGAGATGCTCCTCATGACTCATGAGTGACTGACATTTTTTGTATACTAAACCCTCAGTTTTATGTTTTAAAATGAGAATAACAGAGTATATTCTGTTATCATGAGAATTGTCTTATAGCTCTCTTTTCCTCTGCACCTGTTTCTTTTCTTCTAAGCCATTATTTATTTTGCAGAGTTTCTATGGCTTTATTTATGCACCTATTTGCCTTCTTATCCCCAGTGACCTTTTTCAGATGCAGATTTTCAACACATGTAAGTGAACTGTATACTAAAAAATATTATTACATTGCTTCATTATACTTTCATACATGAAAATAACTTAAGCCAATAATGTAACCTATATACCAATCAAAAATTTTATTTGAACTGTACTTTCTATCTCTGTGTTTTCTAATCTTTTTTATGATTTTCTCTAGCATTACTAGGGCAAATTTATAAAATTCACATGAAGGATCGAAGTTCGATCGAATTTGTATCAAATTCGATTCTTCAAATATGCAAATTTTATTCAAATATTCGAAAATTTAATGGTCGAATACTTCCCCTTTAAATTTTTATTCGACCACCTACTTCGCCAGATTAAAGCTACTGAATTAGGGATCCTTCTCTGAGATCGAATATAAAAAATTTGATTGATCGATTAAAATCGTTCGAATATTCGATTCAAATTCGATTCAAATATTTGATCGATCAAATTTTCTATATTCAATAGTTCGATCAATCGAATTGCGGTAAAATCCTTCGAATTCGATAGTTGAATTTGAAGGATTTTACTTCCCAACTATTCCCCACTATTCCCTTGGTCGAGTTTTAAAAATTTTTTTAATTTGAAATTCGACCAGTAGTAAATCTGCCCCTAAGTGTTACTTTAGAAGTTTGATTTTAGTGTTTAACCCTATATAGCATTTCAAGAAAATAGATTTGTTGTTTACTTCTGTTTATAAAAACATGTTGAATAGTAACTTAACATATAATTCTCCACTAAGTAATGCAAATTTAAAAAGTAAAAGTAGAACCTCCGCTGTATGCTGTGAAATGCACCGACTTTGTCAGGTAAAATGGGAGACCTAGAATTAATTGCATGCTCTAAAAATTATCATATAATTGGTATCACTGAAACCTGGTGGTATGCAACATGTGACTGGACTGTGAATTCAAATGGTTACACTCTTTTTAGGAGGGACAGAGGGATTAAAAAGGGTTGAGCAGTGTGTTTGTATGTAAAGCCTAAATTAAAGTCATTAAAGAAATAACCATAGCTGGCACTGGGGAGCGTGTGGAATCCCTCCAAGATTTTGACTGAGCAAAAGGTTAGGAAAATTTATCATTGGTGTATGCTATAAACCACCCCGTAATAGTGATGTGTATGAAGTCCAGCTATTCTTACAAATAGAAGCGGCTTCACAACTAGGTAAAGATATTACTATGGGTAACTTCAATTATCCAGACACTGCTGGGGTAATGGGGTTGCCAATAAAGGAAACACTTGTAGGTTTGTAAATAAGCTGAATAACAACTTTTTATTCTAGCTTGTTCAAGAACCTAATAGGAATAACTTTCTTTTGGATCTTGTAATAACTAAAAATGTTCAACTCATCTCTAGCATTTGTGTGGGGGAGCATTTAGGGAATAGTGATCATAACATGGTCTCCTTTGAAATTCTGTTGCAGAGGCAATTCTATAAGGGATAAACTAAAACACTAAGGGGCACATTTACTAAGGGTCGAATTTCGAATTTGAGGGGTTGTAATGCAATTCGAATTATCGAACGATTGAGTATAAAAAATTTGATCGATTGATAAAATCATCAAACCATTCATTTAAATTTTTTTATATTCAATCAAAAAAACTTGAAAAAATCCTATGGGACCTTCCCATAGGGATATATAGTAATTTGGTAGGTTTTATCTGCCGAATTGTTATATTGAATCAAATTAGAATTTTCGAATTTGGCCAATTCAAATCAAATTTTGGGCTATTCGATAGTCGATTAAGCCCAAAATAAATAAAAATTTCAAATTTTTTAAATTCAAAATTCGAATTTTCACTTCGAATCAATTCGACCTATAAATGTGCCCCTAAATTTAAGGCGTGCAAACTTTGACAGTATAAGGACATCTCTGCAATAGTGATGGGCGAATTTATTCGCCAGGGGCAAATTCGCGGCGAATTCCCGCGATTCGCCGCTGGCGAATAAATTCGCGGAACGACCAGAAAAATTCGCCGACAAAAATTCGGCGCGCAAAAACGAGGCGCGCGTCGTTTTTGACGCGACGCGCGTCGGAAACGACGAGATGCGTCGGAATCGACGCGACGCGCGTCGAAAACGACGCGACGCGCATCAAAAATGACGCGACGCGCATCAAAAATGACGCGACGCGCGTCAAAAACGACGCGCGACTCGTTTCGCGAAATGGCGAAAAATTTGCGAATTTCTCTGGAAATTCGCGAATTTTTCGGCAAAGCGAAACGCGGCCGTTTCGCCCATCACTACTCTGCAACATATTAATGCTTTTCACAGGGTTAAACACAGAACAAAAATGGGAAGTCTTTAAAATGCTGCTTGATAAATATACATTTCAATATATTCCCCTTGTAAGCAAGGAACGTTGTTGCAAAGCAAAACCTTTTTGGTTCAATAGACGGGTTGTTGTTGAGGTGGGTAAGAAAAGACATGCCTTTAAGGCTTTCAAGTTAGCTGGGAAAGCCGAATCATTTATAAGGTACAAGGAGGCCAATAAGTCATGCAAAAAAACAATCAGGCAAGCTAAAATCGATATCGAAAAGGATATTGCAGTAAGCAGTAAAAATAATCATTTTTCAAATATGTTAATAGTAAAAAAATTAAGCAGGAAGGGGTGGGACCTTTAATATTAGAGGGGGGTCAGCTGGTTGATGAGAACAAAAAAACTCATATTTTCAATCTGTCTACACAAATGAGGAACCAGCTAATGAAGGTTTCCTTATTAATAGTTACACTTCATAACTCTGCCCCTCCCTACATCTCTGAACTAATTTCCATATACTCACCCAACCGCTTACTATGCTCCTCTACTGACCTGCTACTCAATGCTTCTATGATTACCTCCTCACATGCTCGCATTCAAGACTTTTCAAGGGCTGCACCCCTCCTCATTGAGGTCTGGCATGGTGCATTTTGACTGGCAAATTGTTAATGTGGTGTCGCTATTCAAAAAGGATCCCTTTGTCAGCCTCAAAACTATTGGCCAGTTAGTCTGAAGGGTTAATAAAGGATAAGATACTAGACTTCATAGCAAATAATAAAACTATGAGTTTGTGCCAGCATGGTTTTTATGCATAATACAGCTTGCCAGACTAACTTAATTTCTTTTTATGAGAAGGTGAACATGGACCTCGATTCTGGATTGGCAGTGGGTGATGAAAACATAATTAAGCCTCTTTATAGGTCCCTGGTAAGGCATCATCTGGAGTATGCAGTGCAGTTTTGGACGGCAATCCTTAAGAGGGATATAAATAAGCTGGGGAGACTGCAGAGACGTGCAACTAAACTGGTTACAGGGATGGAAGACAAATTATGAGGCAAGACTGTCAAGGTTGAGGTTGTTTCCTCTGGGAAAAAAAGGCTCTTGCGAGGGAATATGATTATACATTACAAGTACAATAGAGGATATTACAGACAAATAGCAGGGGAACTTTTTACCCATAAATAGGATTATCGTACCAGAGGCCACCCCCTTCATACTAGAGGAAAAGAACTTTCATTTAGGTGGTTCTTCACACCTGACAGACAGTGAGGTTGTGGAATGCACTGCCGGATGATGTTGTGATGGCTGATTCTGTAAATGCTTTAAAGAGTGGCTTGGATGAATTTTTGGACAGACATAATATCAAAAGCTATTTTTATACTAAACTCTATAGTTAGTATAAATATGGGCATATATAATGTATGTGCACTTATAAAGGGGTTTGTGTATGGATGCCAGGTTTTCATTTGGAGGGGTTGAACTTGATGGTCTTTTGTCTTTCTTTCAACCCAATTTAAATATGAAACTGTAATATTTCTTATAAAATATTTTTGTTACAGTCTAGTATATGTGACCCAAGGTGGACAGATTTTGATATAGGTATTAAACGTATCTGAGGTTACACTCAGTAATCTCTTTTTCCGAAGTTTAATCCCCTCATTGTATCTAATAGTGTAAATATCCTAGACCACAATAATATAGCCTCTCTGCATTGCAACCAAATGTGTAACACTGATCCTTCCCCAGATTTTGGTATAGGTATTGTACGTATCTGAGGTTACACACAGTGATCTCTCATTTACTATTATTCAATTAATTTTAAGACAAGAAAGTTAACTGTTACCTAGTGCTTCTTTATGCAATAGTAGCTTTTCCTTGTGTTCGTACCCCGCCTATAGGTACACTTCGTCTGATGCTTCAATATAATGGTAAATTAAAGGGAAACTATACCCTCAAAATGAATACTTCAGCAACATACTGTATAGTTTATATCAAATTAAGATTTAAAGAATCTTACCAAACTGGAATATATATTTTATAAATATTGCCCTTTTATATCTCTTGTCTTGAACCACCATTTTGTGATGGTCTGTGTGCTACCTCAGAGATCACCTGACCAGAAATATTTAAACTCTAACTGTAACAGGAAGAAGTGTGGAAGCAAAAGACACAACTCTGTCTGTTAATTGGCTCATGTGACCTAACCTTATAGTTTGTTTGGTATTTTGTGTGCACCTTTGAATAATACAATCTCAGGAGGCTGTCCTTAATTTTTAAAATGGATATTTTCTATTTATGATTACCCAATGGCACATGCTACTAAAAAAGTATATTATTATAAAAATGGTTTATTTACATGAAGCAGGGCTTTAGATATAGAGACCTACATTGTTCTGGGGGTATAGTTTTCTTTAAGGACAAAAATCAGCATTTTGCAATAATTACAGTTTTAATGTTACTATTTTTTTCCGCACATTCTGTATTTTTAATACCTTGGATGCGAAATCAAATTTTACTATACACCAAGCACTGGGGCAAACCACATAATTACACAATCTTTTAACCAATGGATAAGGTTTCCAAAAACATGTATGTATAGGTCACAAATAGTAATTGAAATATGTTCAATACACATGTTCTCTGACTTGCACAGAGGAAAATTTGTCACTCTGACTGTACTTTTCCATTTGTGGGGCAGAATCACTAAAGAACGAAGTGGCTGATGCTAGCGACAATTCACCAAAAATCCGATCCGCAGGGACATCGCCAATTCACTAACAGGCATAGAGAATAATTCACAAGCAAAAGAGATTGTCGCTATGGTTCATTTGCACCCTATCGCTGGACTTTTCGCTCTGCCGAGTTGTCGTAATGGTAACTTTGTTTTAGGGTGGGATCATGTCTAGAGCATTAGAGGATCTATTTTGTCTTTATTATTAGTGATGGGCGAATTTATTCACCAGGCGCAAATTCGCGGCGAATTCCCGTGATTCGCCGACGGTGAATAAATTCGCTAAACGCCAGCGAGAGTTCGCCTGCCGAAAATTCGCTGGCGTAAAAAAAACCGAGTCGCACGTCGAAAATGACACTACACGCATCGAGAATGACGCGACACGTCAAAAACGTTTCATTTCGCTAATTTTTTACCAATTCGCGAAATTCATTAATTTTTTCGCGAAGTGAAACGGGATAGATTCGCCCATCACTATTTATTATCCTTGGACACTTGAAATACAAAAAGTGGCCACTTTGCATTTGAACCAACATCTCCAATGAAGATGTCCATACGACACGTAGCCACCCTATTCAAATTGACCTAAGCATAAGAGTGGTAGTGAATTTGCACCTGGCAAAGTGTGGCGAAACGGTTGCTGGTGAAAATTCTCCCTTTAGTGGATTTGCCCCTATGACTTTTTTTATATGTTCCATTAGAAAGGCCTAAACAGAATCTACATTATTATAATATGTTTAAATAAAAACAATGCTAAAGTATGTACAAACTATCATTTTTAGAGTCTTTTAGATACAGCTCTTAGGAAGTACGACAATTCAGGAATATGTTACAGAGGAAAAAAATGTGAATCCTGTCTGGCAGTTGTATAGACAAAATGGAATCCTCCTGTTTGAAGTACTTTCCAGATAGCATGTGGGCTCTTTCAGCTTAGGTTTTGCTTTCAGCAAAATTGTTAATTATAGATCATAATAAGCTGTTAGAGAGAAACACATAATTTGAAAGTGAAATGAGGCACAGCACATAGATAAAGCAATTGTTTGTTTAAGAGGTGATTAGCAGCAGCAAAACAAGCAAACTGATACTTGAACCTGAGAGAAATTACACTCATTTAAATCATTATATTATTTGCCAATTTGCACAATGAAACATAATACTGAGGTAATTGAACATTGCAGTTAATTTCTCTTGGATTATGTGTTTAGTATAAATGAAGTGTTGTTATATGTTTACTTGTGATCCCTCCAGATTGTTAAAAAGTTTCATCATTAAAAGCCTGAATCAATAATGCATATTTTCTAGGCTTTTAAATAGAATATTTCTTCACTTTTACGTTGGTATTACCTTTTCTATATAAAAAAATATATAGAGTCATATAGGCCGGACCATATGTCTATCTGTTCCATACCACTGACTA
The DNA here is from genome assembly GCA_024363595.1 of Xenopus borealis. Classification (NCBI taxonomy): domain Eukaryota; kingdom Metazoa; phylum Chordata; class Amphibia; order Anura; family Pipidae; genus Xenopus; species Xenopus borealis. Next base: position 119,149,008 of record CM044432.1, on the reverse strand, counting down.
CTTATTGAAGGTAATGTGATTTATATTCATGTTCATTTTTATTGTTTATCTTTAATAATGTAGATAATCAGAACACTCTGAATGTACCACTGTATACTACTTTTGATGACTCTACAATAAAATATGTTATTAAAAAAAATTATACAACACTTTTCATGTGTATGCTTGGGTGAATTTAATCTTCACAACATACACATACACAAAGTAACACAAAGAAATTCTATGTTTCTTTTATAGTTTATGTTCTGTGGGTACCTTTAAGGCAGTACATACTTGAATAAGGAGCCACATACACTAAAGAACAAAAGGGGTTCTAATTCAGCTATTTTGCTCAGAGAATCCGGAACCTACTATTATCTCTCTAAAAATTCTACCTTCAAAATATTGTCCATCCTTTTGAATTTACATGAAATCTACATTTCTAAATAGCCCTCAAAAATTCAGGTTTACAGTTCACACTACCTTTCTGGTGATGTTATATGTGTAATGGCTACTACTGTCTTTTTGTTATTGACATTTTCTTCTTTTTCTATTAACCCTTTCACTGCCAGATGACATGGCTGGTTCTTTTATTGCCAGACCATTTTTGGACATTTTGTACTCACTTTAAGGGCCTTTCCTGGGAGGGGGTGGGGGGGTCTGTTAGTTTACCCAGGAAAACAATATATATTTTTTTGGGTTTTTGGGACAACCTGAGCTTTCAAAATATGCTAGAATTTTAGGGTAATTCCACTTCTGAAATGCATGTGGCATATAGGGGCCCCAAAATCAAGACACCCCATATGGTCTGTCATTTCAGGTACTGCAAAATCAACAAATTTACATCATTTTGAGGGGGCAAAGTTAGAAAAAAGTAAGTTCACCCCAAAAAGCCACATATTTTTGGAAAGTACACATTATTCCGAATCCAAATTGGGTATGCATGTCATTCTACTCCAAAGCACCATTTTTAGTGACATTACCAAAAATCACCTCAAAACTTCCACCCTGCAGCACCTTTTTTCATACATACTTTTAGGTATCAAGATAAATCACCCCAAATATGAAAGCCTGGGGTCCTCTGAACAATTTGATGCCCAATGTATATAGGATTTTGAAGTACATGGCATGTAAAGACCCCAGAATCTACCCCGTGCATATCTAATATAAGTAATTAAAAAAACAACTGGACTTGGAATACATTTCACTGCTCATCTGAACAGTAGTTCTCGGTGTATAAACTCTTCCAACAATCCAATCACAACTGCACATGGTAACGCTTCAGAGAGATGACATCTGAAATTCACAGAGGTTTTGATTCTGTGTAGTTACTATGATAGGATTACCATTTTGTCATGCAATTCCTAGAAACAGGTGTTGAGAGTTGCATGAATGAATGTGTGAAGTTTTCTGAAACCGCTAGGGTACAGATGTGAGAACAGCATTATATGTAACAGGTGGTGTCAAAGGTCCCCACCTCTGTTTATGGATGGTTTCTCCACCTTGACATGAATCCCTTTTTCAAACCAGTGATCTTCTTTATCCAAGATTTGGACATTGCTATCTTCAAAGGCATTTGGTTTGGTGTAGAAAGACAGATGAGTTAACCAAATATGTTATCAAGGCTGGAGTGACTGGATGTCTAGCATAATAGCCGGAACACTACTTTATGTTTTGCGGATCTCTCTAACCAATAAGGGGGCACCTGGGTCATAACTGTTGTTTTTAAACTGACCTGCATGCTGGGGATCAATTGCAAACTCAATGAACAGTTATGTCCCATGTGCCCCCCCCCCACTTAAAGTCGCTGACTATTGAATGCGCCTATTTATTATGATGTGTAAAACAAAATTTGCTGAAAATTTTTTTTTAAAATAAATGGTGAATATAAATAATGTAAAAATGTAAATAATGGCAAATGTAATAATGCATTGTTATGCCATACGAACACCAGATTTTGCTCCATTATTTTACACTGCTTTAGTATTAATTAAGTTTTGATTTATTATTCCTCCATTTCTTAACTAAATAAAAAATCTGTCCCTAAGAGTTAGAGAACTGAAAAGCAGGAGGTTGGGTTCTGTTCTTTTAAATATCTGGTCATGCCAGCAGTGAAAACATGAACAAGAAGTGAAGGAAGTTGGTATCAGTTCACACTACTAGAGGATTGTGATTGCTGATGGAAGGAATGATATAGTATCTTTATAGAGAGAATATAACATATTCGGACAGGATATATTGCTAATGTCAGAGATTTGATTTGCTGATGATTATAGCTGAGTGGGTCAACTACATAAAAATTTCCGTATGTGTGTAGAAAAAAACTGTAGAAAACAGTAAAGTGTGATCTGAAGAGAAGTAATTGGATAGGAAAAGTTAGCTAGTTTGAAAGAGACACAAGAGTGGCAGGATTTGAAAGCAGGTGTGGCAGAATGTAACAATGGTAACAATTTCATTTACTATTAATTACTACTTCTACTATCCTATGTAAGGTTAGAAAGTAAATTTACTTCTCTTTGAAAAAAAATCGTATCTATAATATTTACAAAATGTTCAGTACTTTCCTTGCCTTTGTTTCTGAAGTGTACCTTGTTAGGAAAATTTGTTAGCTGGAGTATTTTTGGATTCAGATTTTTAGCAGCTTTGGAGCATAATGCATCTCATAAAAATCTGATTTTTTTTCCTCTAAAAATTTGAGATTCCCCCTAAAAACTCGACCAGAAAAGATTGAACTTTTTCAGATTGCCGCACAAAAAACAGGGTTAAAATGGCTATCTGCGATTGACTTCTACATGATTTTGCAAGGTTTTAGCTGGAGTACTTTCAGATTTATCACACAGAGAAATCAATGGAGATGGCTAACATAAATTAGTTAGCAGCTCTATGCGTATTTCTATAAAAATAATCAAACCAACTGCTACTAATACTATATATATATATATATATATATATATACCAAGAGCTGGATTAATGAAGACATTCACAAAAGTTCTACATATTTTTTTGTTGTGAGATTCTTCAAATATACCAATTAAAATACACAAATTAAAATGTAGGAAAAACAAGCTCATTTTATTAATTCCTTCCACTGAAAATATAGTTTCACAGAATAATATTCTGGTTTTGCAGCAGATTATGGTTTTCCATGGTGTTTTCAGTGGGGTGAGACTGTCTATTATGTTTTGGTCTAAGGGGGTTATTTGTTAAAGTCAGATTTTTTTCTGGTTGGTCTTTTAAAGGGAAAAAACTATTTTCATAAAAAAATAATTTTTTTTGAGATGTATTTATTATTTATTAAACTCCGATGGGACATCTGAATTAAAAAGTACTCCAACTCAAACCTGTTGAGTTCATGTAGAAGTCAATGGCAGATGTCCCATTGACATTTTGAAGATATCCTGATCTGCACTGGGTTTTGATAAATAATCAGAAGATTTTGTGGTTTTCAATGACAAATCTGGAAAAACCGTAAAATTCTAATTTTATTACAATTTTATCTAGAGTTTTCCGGCACAATAAATTTTCATGAAAAGTTGTTGCTAAATCGGGGGTGAAAGTCTGTGTGGATTTCGTCAGAGTGGTTTTCAGAAAATGGTGATAACATTTTATATTTTGATAAATAACTCCCTAAAAGTAGAAGTTAAAAGAATCTCCTCCAACCCTTAACAACATCATATTTCTGACTAAGGCCTAATGGGTGGAAATGTACATGTGGAGTTAGCATTTTATGGTTTCCTTACATGGTAGTAGGAAACAATGGAACATACTCTTGCAATCTCAGGAAAAACAAATATGTAATGTGGCAAAACTCAACCATTGTTTTCAGAGGGATCAGTACATAAAACATTGTTCTAACTAGCAGACTATCAAAACTATAAAACATTTATAAACACAGAGGTACTGTATTTAGGGAGCACCAAAATGTTGCTGAGAAAAAAACTATTAGAAGAAGAATAATCTTGAGCTGCAAACACAGTAGATTATTATTAACATGTATTTCTATAGCGCCAACTTGTTGCGTAGCGCTGTGATGCCACTACTTTAGTTTATAAAGAAGTTTTAGTTTCTTTTTCAAAATTCCCAAAGGAAGACTGGCAATATTTAGGTCTTGCTGATTGGTTGAATGCTGTCAACATAGTTAAAGGGATACTGAATCTGATAGATACGAAAAGAAAAATCAGATCATTGGTATCTACTTTCCCAAAGGGATGACACTTTTTCATGGGTAATTTATGGTGTACAGCTACATAATCTTCCTTACCAGACTTTTTAAATTTTTTCTGGGCATCCCCTTTTTATGTACATGAGTTTTTTAGGGCAATGGTTTTCTCAATAAGATGTTACTGGGATTGTAGGGTAACCCCTTTTTTTGGATCTCCAGTGTATAATGATAATTTTTTTTGGTGTACATGCAAAAACGGAGTAAGGTGCTCCCTTCTAAGGGATAGTTCCTTCATCTGATTTAGTATTAGCACAATACAATCCATTGGGAGTGAGATATTCGTTTTTAGATGGATTAACTGCATTACTTTTTCCCATTATAAGTATATTATTGGACAGTTCCATATCATGTGTATAAAGTCTGCTGGGACATATAAGTGTCTATGGCACTCTGGAGTCAGGCCAGGGTTAATATTGTTTAGTATTTGGAGTGAGGTATGCCCTGTGAAAGTAGTTTAACTGAGTCATTCTGTCCTTGCTATTTATGACCCCTGCAAATGGTGTATCAAGGATATCTACCCAGAACTCTTCTGTAATCTGTGGGACATCTAGTTGCAATTTGGCTCACAGCTTTCTAAGAGGGGTACATCCTACTTGTACTAACTGTGCATAAAAGTGTGACAAAGGTTTTTTTTTTAGCTATACAGTATGTATTCCCCGTTCCAGCCCTCTTGGTGTTGTATCTGGGGTATTTTTCATAATTGGGCTTTCATGGCCTGTCTTTACTGTAGATAGTGGAATAACATGTGGTTGGCGAGTGATAAGGTATGTTTAAGGGCAAGGCCAGACGGGGAGATTCGGGGGAGATCTGTCGCCTGGCGACTTCTCGCCGCAACGAATCTCCCAGAATAGCTAACTAGCACTGCTCACCCGCTCTGCGTAAAGTCGCCTGCGATTGTTCACACGCAGCGGCGCGATTTTAAAAGTCGCTCAAAATTGCCTGCTGTTCCATAGCAATCATCAACAGAAGTTGTGACAAGGGACACCCCTGCCTTGTGCATAGATACAATCTGGCTAAGACACGAGTCAGAGTGAGGACGCCGACCCTGAATCCAGCACACCACTCTGGTCACGTGGGCATGAAACTGGACAGCAAGTAGAAGGCGCAATCTGCTGGATAGTAAACAGGGTAGCTTGAAGTCATAATTTAAGTAAAAAATTCTTTATTTGGAATCATTTAAAACCATCAAAAAACAGTCCATATATTCAAAAAAGAGAGAGAACAGCAGGGGAGTGCATGGCTTTACATGTTTCGTGACTAGATGGTCACTTCCTCAGAAGACACCCCTGCCTTGTACCTCTGATAACTGGAAAGGTAGCAGACATGTTGGTATTGGTTCTCACTTTGGTCACAGTTCTTTTACCTATTTTATAAAAGTGGGGTAGATTCCCATTCAGTTCATGGTAGGCCAAAGATATTCCCACTCCACTGAATCAAAGGCTTTTTCATTGCCAAATGAGGCCACTAATCTTCTACTGGGGTTATCATGTTCTATGGACAGGTTTTTATACAGCCTTATGATATTAGTATCAGTGGTCCGTCACGGCATGAAGCCCATTTGGTCTGGGGAAATTATGGATGAAAGGTGTTCTGAGAGTCTGAAGGCTAGTATTTTGGAATCTGCATTAATTAGGGAGATTGGTTTATATGACAAACACTAAAATGGGTCTTTCTCCGGCTTGGGGAATACAACAATTAATTTCTCCCTCATAGAGACAGGTTATGTTTCCTTAAAGCACCCCATTAAAGGAGAAGTAAAATTTAAATAAAGGAGTAGGCTAGAAATGTTGTACATTATGTTATGAGCTTCTGTACCAGCCCAAGGCATCCACACCCCTTTCTCAGTAAAGATCTGTGCCTCCAAAGATGCCCCAGTAAATCCCCATCTTCTTTACTGCTGAGTTACTTCACATGCTCTGTGCTGCTGTCACTTATTGAGCTAAGGGATCCACTCACAATATATAGTACACATAGAATATAAATGTTACAATATAAGGCTAATTACTAATTAATACAGATAATTACTACATGTTAGCACAGAAAGCAGTGCAACTAGCATGATTATATACTAATCTGCTATGTAGCATCAGCTTATATTACATTCATACCAAATTTTCTGCTTGATAAATTGCGATTGTTGATATAAAATATGGTATTTTGGGCCATATTCATATTTAGGGGTTAGTTCTCCTTTAAACAGTTTTACTAGGAGTGGTGCGATTTATTTAGTGTGTTTTTTATACCACTCCACGGGTATGCCATCTGTACCCGGGGTTTTCCGGGTAAAGGCATTTATGGCATTCTCCTCTCATTGGGTTATAGCCGTTGCTAATAAGTTATAAATGTGCCTATCTAATTTATTCTGTAAAGTAGTTTGCAGACCTGTTATTTATCTCCTTTGGTGTAGAAACAGTTACCCCCTTGGCTAATATCACTGCCAGAATGGGTATAGAATGTTATTATCTTTATAAAGCAGTGCTAAAAGTTTCCCATTTTATCCCCATGTTTAAAGGAATTTTCGTATAGGGCATGCTTTTTGGTAATTTCCAATTGGGCTAGTGACAGGGACCTTTGACTATTTTGCCAGTCTTTGAGCTTTTGCTCAATTGATTGCTGAACATATGTAGCCTCTGCTTCTATTTCTTTCTGGGACTTAGAGAAGAAATTAGCAAAAAAGCTTATTGCTAATGCTTTAATATTGCTTATAGATTCACCTTTTGCAGTATATAGGCCTTAAATGTATCCCAAGTTTTTTTTAGGGGAACCTCCTCCTGATTCATTGTCATGAATGACCCATACATTTATGAATAGTTTTAGTCAATTGCTCATGGTTCACCCATTTGGGGCTCAAACTCCACATCTGATCTATAGGATTAGAAAATATTTGCAGCCTAAGGAGTAGAAGCAAGTGGTCTGAATTTCCCCTGGTGAAATTCCCCTAGGGCTAGATCGAGTCTAGAAAAGTTATTGTGACTTGTTGCGTAATGTGTATTGTTTTGCATAGGGATTGTGAGCCCTCAATAGTTCCACCAATTTAAACAGTGAAATCCACCTGGTAAAGGTAAAGGCCGGGGTACCAACTTTGAGGAGGGGTGCAATTTATTTAGTTCAGGTATTACCACCGCATTAAAGTCGACCATTAAGAGCAAGGGTGAGGAGGGGAGGGTAAGTATTTTTTCCATCATCTCATATAGGGGTATATTTATCAAAGAGTGAAGTTAAGAGTGAAGTTCCGCCACTAGAGGGAAATTCCGCCGCTCTCCATTAATTTCTATGGGATTTTTAAAGGCATATTTATCAAAGGGTGAACTTTCACTTCACCCATTGATAAATAGGCTTTTCAAAATCCCATAGAAATGAATGGAGAGCGGCGGAATTTCCCACTAGCGGCAGAACTTCACTCTTTGATAAATTTACCAAACACAGTTTTGTTCGCAAATTGTAGTGGAATGTATACATTCACCAGAGTGAATTTATTCCCCAGCATGAATGATCACATATTTACTGTATGCCAGATATAACCTTTTCAAATATAAAGAGGCAAATTTATTAATTAGCCATTGTTCCACAAATTTCTCTGTATTGATACGTTCTGCTTTTTCTGGCAGGCCTAAGATGCAAATCGTCAAGATGGTTGGTTTTGGTTTCCAATCGGGCTATTTGTTTTTCAGCTGTATTAATGTGGGGCAGGAGTAGTGCAGTGGAATCCTCGAGATCACTAATCTTTCTTTCCATCTCCCCAGTTTTTTCCATGATTTTTTGTACGTCTTTTTTTAGTATAGCAAAGTCTGTCTTCAGTTCATCTATTTTGTTGACTAATGCAGTGGGGGTTGCAGAGGTGCTGGGTAAAACCAAATCTCCCTCTTCTAATGCCTGTGGTGTTGTTTATTATAGTGCAGGTGTAATACCTTTAAGAGAACGCTTGGTTAGAGGAGTCCTGGAAAACTGTGCAAGTTTTTGTGCGTCCAATTGTCCTTTTCCCTCTGGTGAAGTAGCATGTGCATGGCTGGGAACGGCGCCATATTTGTGGCAACATTGTTGTTCTGGAGTTCTGACCTTTGTGGCGTGTCTGAGTCTGCTTTTTCGCACCATCAGTTATTTGCAGCAGCATCCTTGGGTACAGTTTTGGGCAGCAGTTGTAAGGTAAGTACTTATCAGGACACCACAGGATTATTTACCCCAGCACAGAGCTCTCTAAATTTGCTAGCTACCATAACGCCATACAGGCCATTCCTCCATACACTGTATAATACTTAGCAGTAAGGGTGACTTTTGGCAGTTAACCACAGAATCATTGCAGTTCACTAGGAATTGTCTGAAAAATTTACATTTTAGAGGTTTTTGAGGTGTTCGGATTTTTCATTACATCTTTCAGCACTTTTTTCGTTCACACTTTTTTTTTTAAATACAGTATAATACTTAGCAGTAAGGGTGACTTTTGGAAGTTTACAACAGAATCATTGCAGTTCACTAGGAATTATCTGAAAAACACACATTTTAGAGGTTTTCAGTGCTTTTTTTGTTCACACTTTTTTTTTTATTCAGATGTCTTAATAAATTCTGTGACATTTGTGATTTTAAAGTTTGTAAGTTTAGTCATGTTTTTTCTAAAACCACTAAAATTCAACCTTTAATAAATAAGCCTCTGGGAGTACTGAGCCCTGACTCTCTTTGTTGGGCTTTTTTTTTTAACTTTCTACTCTATGTTCTCCAAGGTGTGAATTTTCACTGCTTTCTTTTCACTGTATTGTACATTCCCTCTGTGCAGAGAAATATCCTAAAATGTATTATTTAAAAAGTGCCAGGATCTGGCAAAATAATACATTTCTGTTGACCAAAGGTCAATTAAATTACTACCTTCAAAGAGGCAATTTGCATGTTCAAAAATTGGTTACAAAGAAGCTACTACTAAACAGTCAACTGTGGAGCTACCATGTATTTGTAGAGCATAAGTATAATATGGATGTTGCAAGTAAGTAGGACATAAATAATTTAAATTTTCTCATATTAATTTAACTAAAATATTCAAGGAAGAGGGGAGGGGGGAGAACCAAACCTTATAGTTTTGGTTCTCCTTTAAGGCAGACAGACAGAGAGAGATATATGTTATCAAATACCTTCTTGGGAAAGGGTGATCTGAATAGAGAACAGATAAACATACAGTTTTTTCCCATCATGTTAACAAGGATTGGCTGTTAAATACCACTGCTATTTAGAGGAAAGTATATACTGAGATAAAACCTGTTTATTTCTTATATGGTACTCTGTTTTTCCTTAAAAATATCAGTATTCGGATTGGCTAAACAAGCCAATTCTGCACAGATTCAAAGGGTTAAAGGGCTCTATACCCAGACAAAGTTGTGGTGGTTGTTCTTACTGAAATGCAATCCATTATTTTATAGATGAAAACCCATTTATTGAACCTGAACCTTAAACTGTCTTCTGAATATCTGGCTAGGCTAGTAGTAGGCTAGGTCTCCTTGTAAATCAGTTTTTAACAACCCAGTTTTCTCTCTATATTATGTCTCATTTGTTTCAGTTTAAGTCTCTAAAATCAGGTTTATGATCTATATAAAATGTGTTATAGAGAATCTATGCAAACTGCTAAATAAGATGCAAAATGCAAGATGGCGAGATGGCCCTGAAATTAATGACTACTTTCTAAACTAAATGCTGATGGACTTAATGAGGACGTTTGTACATGGATAGGAAACTGGCTACAGGATCAGGTACAGAGACTGGTTGTTACAGTGGCGTAACTACCAGGGGAGCAGGGGGTGCAATTGCACCAGGGCCCACTCCCTCTCGGGGCCCACTGGAGAGGCTAGAAGACCTCCAAATCATAGGGGGAGAGCCCAATAGGGGGCCTGGGTGCCAATCCTGCACCAGGGCCCACCAGCGAGTAGTTACGCCACTGGGTTGTTAATGGTACATTCACTACTTCCAGTAAGGTTTTAGTGGGGTGCCTCAGGGCTTTGTATTGGGTCCACTTTTATTTAACATTTTCATTAAAGACTTAGGATAGGTTATTGTAAGTAGTGTATAAGTGTGTGCAGATGATGCAAAACTATGCTGCCAAATTAATTCCATCCTGTATGCTGCATCCTTGCAGCAGGATCTTGATAAACTGGCAATCTAGGTGGCTAAGTGGTAGATGAGATTCAATGTTGATAAATGTAAAGTCATGCATATGGGATGTAAAAATATGCAAGACACTTAAACCCTTAATGGGACTGCACTAGGAAAATCCATAATGTAAAAGAACCTTGGAGTACTAGTAGATAAAAAACTTGGCTGTAGCAAACAATGCCAGTCAACAGCTGCAAGGGCAAACAAGTAGTGATGAGCAAATTTATTCGCCTAGCTCGAATTCAAAAAATGCGCCAGCATCAATTTCCAATTTTCACGAATTTTTCGTGAAAACATTCGAAATTCGCAAATTTTTCGTGAAAACATTTGAAATTCACGAATTTATAGTGAAAACGTTCAAAATTCACGAATTTATAGTGAAAACGTTTGGGTTTCATGAATTTTTTTGTGAAATAGTTCAAAATTCACAAATTAAGAGTGAAATTGCTTGAAATTCACAAATTTATCGTGAAGTAGATCAAATTTCACGAATTTTTCATGAAAACTGTAAAATGTCACAAATTTTTCATGAATTTTTCTGATTTTGACATTTTCGTGAATTTTTCGCCATTTCGCGAATTTCTCTAGAAATTCGCAAAAAAATTTGCCAAGCAACACGCCCCAGATTAGCCCATCACTACAAACAAGGTCTTGAGCTGTATAAAAAGGGACATGGAGAAGGGGGTTATTCTTCCACTGTACAGAGCTTTGGTAAGGCCCCATCTTGCTGCATCTGTGCTGCACAGTTTGAAATGGGACATATTGAATTAGAGAAAAGAGAAAGACAATTTAGTTGGTAAAAGGTATGGAAAATCTCATCTACAAGGAAAGATTGGCCATGTTGGGGTTGTTCATTCTGGAGAAGAGGTGTCTGTGGGGTTATATGAAAACTATGTATAAATATATAAGGGGATCATATAATAATCTCTCTAATGATTTGTTTACCAGTAGGTCTTTCCAGATGACACGTGAGCACCCATTCTGATTAGATGAAAAGAGGTTCCAGCATAATATTAGGAAGGGGTTTTTACTGTTGAGTTGTCAAGATGTAGAATTCTTTCCCTCAATCAGTCTTGCTGGCTGATACATTACATTAGCTTTAATTAAGAGTTGGAAGGAATACATGGTTATGGAAGATAGCCTGTAGTACAAATTGATCCATGGACTGGTGCAATCTTGGAGTCAGAAATGACATTTTTTCCCCCCCTCTGAGGCAAATTGGAGAGGCTTCAAACTGGGTTTTGCCTTCCTTGCAAATTCAATTAGTAGTTATAAAACTATATATATATATATAATGTATATACTGTAAATGTAATCCTGATTTTATAAATAACATTAATCGTATGGTGATTAGTGTAAATGTTGAAATATTGAATTCAGTTCTAATAAATTTATATGATTTAAGACTGTGACTGATAAATTGGTTCTAACAAAATTATCTACAGTATAACCAATCAATGAGTGAGAAATATGTTAATTTAAAGGAAATATTTGACCAATGTTCATAACTGTGTCCACTGTTATTTACATATAGTTCTTGACATTGGCAAATGCATTCTTATACCGCATAAACATCAACAAATGTCATAAAAAGGCCTTTTGGACATAGTATACCCACACTCTTTAAGGAGAATGCTTTGGAAATCACACGATGACACATGGCTATCTAGTTCATCAAGGAGCATATCTATATAATGTTACTTTGATAATGACATCTTACATATACTATACATCAGTTCACTATATATATAAAACTTTAAAATAAAAGTGAAAACATTAGCAGCTAGAGTAATTAAAATGACTGCATTTTCTCTAATTTCCTGTACTTTTCAATAGGATTAATAGACAATATTTATCGAAGGGTGAAAATCAAATTTCCCCCATAGAGGGGACCATTCACTACATTTAATATATTAGGAATATAGTTGCCAAAGGCTGAATACTGCTTCCATGCATTAATTAATATGCAAGTATAGATAATATTGAGCTTTTTTCCTTTATTTACCAAAAAGAGGAACAAAAATTGAACATGGCAAGAAAAAAAGGCTAATTAAATAAAGTGGTTAGGACTCTAGTCAGTTACACACGTAGGCAGAAACTAACAAATACATAATTAATCTACATGATGCTATCATAGATGGTAACTCAACTCAATTCCTTTGTGACTTTTCAGTATTATGTATAATTTAATACATTAACTATTTCAAATGAAGCTATGTTCACATCCTCTTTATATGAAGCCCATCTGTTCTAATGTGAACATTTTTTTTATAATTCTGTTTCATTTTACAGCCGCAGCCTAGAGATCTTAAATATTTATGTCAAGATCTAACCACTATTTGACATGTATGTTTGAAGTTCTGGTGTTAAGAAATGCTATAAAAAAACACAAGAAAAATCCAGACATCAATTCAAAATGCCTGTTCTATAAAATAAGAAACAAGAAGTACAATTTTCCCTTTACTACCATCCCCTGATCATCTAGTATTCTACTGTAAACCTTTTACAAATATATATGAGAGCCATGGAGGAACACTCCTTAAAATGCCTGGGTGCTGGTATATGTATATACATTTAAATAAATAATAGTGTGTACTTGATGGCAACTAAGTTACATGAATCCTTTTTGGTGGTAAAACAATACTGTTAGGTTTATTTAGGGTCAGATTTATCAAGGGTTAAAAAATTTAAATTTTGAGCTACTTACTTCGACTAGAGAATAGTCCAAATTAAATTTTCATTTGAAAACATTTTTAAAATTCGAATATCAAAATGTATCATGTCTCTTTCGACTTTGAGTATTTGTCATCTAAAACCTGCCGAATTGCTGTTTTAGTCTATAGGGGACCTTCTTAAAGGGAAACTGTCGTGGGAAAACGTGTTTTTTTTTAAAACACATAAGTTAATAGTGCTGCTCCAGTAGACTTCTGCACTGAAATCCATTTCTCAAAAGAGAAAGTTTTGAAATCTGACGTGGGGCTAGCCATTTTGTCAATTTACCAGCTGCCCCTGGTCATGTGACTTGTGCCAGTACTTTAGGAGGGAACTGCTTTCTGGCAGGCTGTTGTTTTTCCTTCTCAATGTAACTGAATAGTACGCAGTGGGACATGGGTTTTTACTATTGAGTGCTGTTCTTAGATCTACCAGGCAGCTGTTATCTTGTGTTAGGGAGCTGTTATCTGGTTACCTTCCCATTGTTCTGTTTTTAGGCTGCTGGGTGGGGGAAAGGGAGGGGGTGATATCACTCCAACTTGCAGTACAGCAGTAAAGAGTGATTGAAGTTTATCAGAGCACAAGTCACATGACTTGGGAAAATGTCTAGCCCCATGTCAGATTTCAAAATGGAATATAAAAAAATCTGTTTGCTCTATTGAGAAATGGATTTCAGTGCAGAATTCGTTTGGAACAGCACTATTAACTGATGCATTTTGAAAAAAAAAACATTTTTTCCCATGACAGGATCCCTTTAAACCTATTTGGAGTCATTTGGTGGAAAAAGGTACTGTCACGGGTTGGCCTTCGTTAGGCGCCCAGGGGAAGTAGTGGACCAAGGAGGAAGCTTTTAGGGGTGCAATAACGTAGCTTAGACAAGGATCAGGCAGGAATCAGCAGGTTCAAGCAAAAAGGTTTATTGCAGGAACAAAAATAAACAAAGTCCAAGCAGTGGTCAAAATACAGGAAAACAGGAACAAAAATGGAAACAGGATCAAAAATACAGGAACAAGGATCAAAAAGCAATATCAGGAACAATAAACAATACCCAGGAACAATAGCAGTATGGTCCTATAATTGGGCGCCATAATGGCGTTCAATACCCCTTTAAATATTCAAAGTTCGCGCCAAAACGAGCGCGGTGACGTCATCGCGTCAAGCGTGACGCGATGACGTCACTACCCGGCGCCGCATATCCACGTGGCGGCTATGGGCGCCGCCATTGTGGATATGCGCCGGACAGGAGAGGACGCGCCGTCCGGAGCTAAAGGTAAGCCTCCGGGCGGCGCGATCCTGACAGGTACGGTTTTTAAAAAAATCCTTCTAATTGAATTTGATTGAATACGTTAAAAATTCGATTCAAACTATTCAAATACAGCCTATTCATCCAACGTTAAAAACTTAGTTTTTTTTTATAAAAATTTTTTCGTTCGAATCTCGAAGTTATGGGAGTTAAAAAAACTCCCATTACTTCTATATTCGACCCTTGATAAATCTGCCCCTTAATGTTTAATTTTTTTTATCAGATTTATGGTATGGCAATCCCAGGTCTCGAGCATTCTGTATAATAGATCTATATCTGTACTACTTGGTGTTGCTAAGCCAAGAGATCTGCTGATTACTGTTATTTATTACATTAATAATAAACAGTAATGTTGCATTATAAAATTAATTAAATAGTTGCATCGTTAAATGGCATGCAACTGTGGTTTATGTTCCCAAATCTGGCATATATCCTTTTTTTCAATAGTCAAACTGTAATTGGTAATTTTTGAGGTTACGGTTTTCTGATTTCCACACCATAAACCTGTTGAATCTTCTGCAATACTTTAAATCTACATTTTAATTAAAATTTTCTGGATTTCAAAGCTATTGGTCTTTTAAATTAATCACATGCCTATTTCTTATTAATATTTAGTATCCCTGGCATATTATTTCAATTAAATATGACTGATAATTTCCTGGACCAAGCAAAGGCATTACTAAGAAAATGCCAATTGCTGTTAATTTATTGGAAGCAATTTCTTCTTATTTAAACCTCTTGCTGACTCTGGCACATTTTATAATGTTTCTGAAACATAAAGTGATTTGAATTGACTTTATATTTTTACCTGTCTGAAATGGCAGCAAGATTACTGGAATTATCACCTATAGGAAGAGAGCAAAAAGCTATAGTCTATAGAGGAATTTGAACTATAAAGTATAAGTAAGAGTTGTAAGATTGTATGACTTGTAGATTTAAAGCTTTTTTGGGGCCCTTTTTACTTCCGGTATTGGTTATTGGTTGGTTTGTATGTAATTCTGTATGTTTCATTTATAAACACATTTATTGTACAGTGCTGTTAAATATGTTAGCGCTTCATAAAAATATGTTAATAATAATAGTAATGATGTTTTTCATGCCAAAAGAACTAGAGTTAATGTGTGTTTATTCTTACAATCGCCATGTCAACTAGAAATGTGTATGTAATTGTAATAAAAGTATTGACAAACTATGAGAAATGTGTACAATTAATTGACAGATTTTGTAAAAATGTAATTGGTAAGTTCTTGCTTTCCCTGAAAATTTATATCTTAAGATACTTTTTAAGCCCCAGGATCCCATATTGATAACATGACTTCACCTGCAGTGTTAATGATGCTTTAAGGGACACATTTGCTAAGGGTTGAATTGTTTCGAAGTGAAAATTCGAATCAAATTCCAATTAAAAAAATTTGAATTTCAAATTTAATTTTGGGCTCATTCGACTATCGAATTTTTCAAATTCGAATTTGATTTTCGAAGTACTGGCCCTTTAATAAAAATTAGATCTAAAAATTCGGCAGGTTAAACCTACTGAAATGCTATACAATCCTATGGGATAGAAAAAATTCCATTTTTTTTATATTCGATTGTTCGAAAAATCGAATTATGTTAAATTGC
Organism: Xenopus borealis; assembly: GCA_024363595.1. Taxonomy (NCBI): domain Eukaryota; kingdom Metazoa; phylum Chordata; class Amphibia; order Anura; family Pipidae; genus Xenopus; species Xenopus borealis. The sequence continues at coordinate 119,133,043 of CM044432.1, read as the reverse complement.
GTTTTAATTCAACCTAAATTGGAGGGTCGAATTCAAGGGAAATTCGACCCTTAGTAAATTTATAATAAATATAATATTCTTACATACTAGAATAAAGATTAAAAAAAAGTTGATGTAAATATGTCAAAGTTATTTATCAATACTTTTATAACAATTCCATTATTTCCTTACATATCACTTGGAATATATATATGTATCTCGTAAAAAAAGGTCTGCACTCTCAGGACTTAAAGGGCACCTATAGGCAGAAAAAAAATCCCCAAACCGAAGGTGTGGGCTGATAGAGCCCGCATTCCGGTTTGGGGTTGTAGTAGTTTAAAAAAAAAAAATTGCCCCCTGCATGCGCTGGCTTACTCGCACCGGGAGGGAGCTCCCTGTGCGAGCCGCCATGACAGTCCATGCACATGCACAGAATGAAAAGCTGCCTGAAATATTGCCAGCTTTTAATTCGGCTTATGCGCATGACGTCACATGCGCATACTGCGCATGCGCATGTACTGTCATGGCGGCTCGCACCAGGAGCTCCCTTCCGGTGTGAGTAAGCCAGCGTATGCAGGGGGCAATTTTTTTTTAAACTACTACAACCCCAAACCAGAATGCGGGCTCTATCAACCCTCACCTTTTGTTTGGGGATTTTTTTTCTGCCCATAGATGCCCTTTAAAAATTAAATAATATTTATTAACAAAAAAGACTAACGTTTCGGCCTCGGTTTCTGAAATAGGAGAGTCCTGAAAGTGCAGACCTTTTTTACGAGATAATTATTTCAAAAATTTTGGACACTGCACCCAGGCCAGTTGAACCGAGTGACGTGAGTGCCAACTCCTCTAAAGTCTTTATATATATATATATATATATAATATAATTTTATGATATTTAACACAGCATTCACTCTTTTTTATGTAATATTAATATATGTTACACTAGATGCACCAGGAAGGTATATGATACTGTGAATACACGCTTATGATTAAGCATAGTTTTTTATATATTTATATATTTATTGCACTTGTCACTTTAAGAAGGTGATGTCATGCCTTTAATTGTTTAATCACCACTGGCTATTTATTTGTGTTCTAATGAGGGTGTGGTTGCCTTGAGAAAGGTCCTTGTATGGACCGAAACGTAACGTTGGCTGTATATGCACTGAAAAAAATATAAGATTTGAATGATTGCACCAAATCCCAGTGTTGCTGGTCTTCTTGAATGCTACGTATACCTCTTACCGTGCACCTGGGTTATCATTGACTGTAGCGGTGTGCCACCCAGCGTGAAGATTATATATATATATATATATATATATATATATACACATACAAATACACATTTCATCACACTTATTCTACTTTTGTCTTTCAAGAAGGCTTTAGAAATCAATTTTGTCCCTATTCTTCACAGACCAATTGGTTGATCGAATGAGAAGCCTGTGAAAGCTGCAGGTAAATTAATAGCAGGGGATGTGCCCTCCATACATGCCTGGCTGCTCTGGAAATTCTTTTGAAACCTGACTTATTTGTTCTAAGATAGAAGCTGCTCTCATGCCTCAATGAGTCAATTCTTTGTAACAGCTGCCAATATTTTTTATACCTGAGAGATTTGCTTCATTCTTTATTATTGCTCAGAAATCAATACTCCTATTGCCCTCACAAAATGCTATACAAGCATTATTGGCATTTCACTTGACAATGAAGGGTATCAACATCAATCTTAGACACTGCACACTTCACTAAACCTGATTCACTTCTCTGTAGTCTACTTGTATTTTATTCCAGTAATTTTTTGGCTTTATTTGCATGACAGTTTTTTTGTAGTGAATTGTCATGTTGCTATCAAGAATAGCAAGGGCTCAATATCTCCTGGAAATACAAGATAATTTGGGACATAATGGAAAAGGACATTCTTATTATGTCTGTTTGAAGTGGATCTCTTTTGATGTAGCGGTTAAAGATTGCAGCTAAAGGAAATATATCTTTCTTAAAATACTTTTGATCAATAGTTATATAAAATCGACTCAGATTTGAAAACTGTAGATGCTAAATATTATATTAAACACAGTAATGGCTGTATTTATTAACTATTTGCTTCCATTAAAAGCATTACAACATATAGTATTCAATTCCTGAAAGACTAAATAAGCTGATCATGTACAAAGTTGGACCCAAGGCACTGATATTCCACTTCTGATGACCTGGAATATTTCATACATGATTTTCTTTCTTGACAGACTGATTTTGACCTAATGGGATAACAAATACTGAATTTCTATTGCAAATTATAGCAGCCCCTCACAGATTGCCAGCATGTATTACCAAAAACAAGGGGTTTAAAATAAAACGTTATGATCATAAAATTGGTAAGCTATCTTACCGGCTAGGTGTTTGTCTGTAGGTCTCTCTCCTTTAAAAGCCACATGCAAGGGAGGTGTAAGCCTGGGAAACCAATGCTTTGGTCTTGGCGGTGTCTCTCCTTGTAAAAGCTTATGGTGGGGAGGATCATGCTTGTGAATGAGATCAATGCCCAGGTCAGGAGAGACTTATCCCAAGAAATTCTAAAGGACTTTGTCAGGGCATTCTGTTAGTGTCAGGTACATTGCACCTGCTCTGGGCAGCTGTTGAAAAGCTAGACTTTGGGTTTGTCATAAATAATCAATCAGAAAATTAGGTTTGTCTGTTATAAAAACTGATGATGCAGTGTTGGTTATAATATTCTGATGCCAATTTAACTGATTTCTGAGTTTCCATGTTTCGGCAATCTGAATTAATTACTAATCAGTATTGTGACTTTTATATTCTAAATATACAGTATATTGGGAGTTGGTGTCTAACCTCGGGCAAGCAGAACAAAAGACATTGAGATAAATTTGGAGGCTTATCAATTGCATAATACCTGCCTGCTCCCACTGACATTTCTTCTCTAATGTAGAAGAATAGAGGTAGTGATTATTCTAGTGAAAGGTTACATCAGCTAGGAAAATCTGAATCTACATTTCATGTAGGTAAAGTCAGTTGCACTATTAATCATTGCTTCTTACCCAATAACAGCTACATCTGATTCTGCCAATATCTAAACATAAACCAGTGTAATCTGGCTTCTGGTCATTCCAGGGCTTTCCTTTCCAATGAACCAGAAACTGAATATTACTTATATACCTAAATAAGTCTACACTTCCTTGTACCTTAAATTTAAATGTACCTTAAATTCTTGATGACCATACAGGAGAACAGAAAGAGGTCACAGAAAAAGTAATTCCTGACAACCTGTTTGAGTAAAGAATCAGAACTAGGAGGAAGGTCTAGCTAAGGCTGATGATTTAATTGATGTTAAAAGGGCTAATGAAGTGAAATCCCAGTTTGGTAAGAGATAAAAATAACTCTATGCAGTAAGTGCTACTTGTCTACTTTTCACTACATGTTGGATTAAATAGCAAAATCACACATTTGGGTTTATCTACAACCACAGAGCAAGATAAAATAGGCACATACTGTTGCCTATAGGTCCAACATGGCATCTACATGTAAGCACATATATTCTCACTCATTTATGTATACAGCTCTGCATACAATGTGAGCCAAACATGGTTGGGACATGTGACTCCTCTGGACCTGCCCCAGTGCATCCTGTATGGAATGCTAGGGTGAGCCAGATGTCAAAAAGAAGTAAAGGTTAGTCCCTAGATAATATAAGCCAAGAAGGAGTGAGACCTAGAGGCCTAGCTACAAATGGACTAATCGTCCTGAGCTAAAAAGTATGTGTACAATGGACAAAGATCAAAGCAGATAAATTTAAAGTTAACATCCTGGGTGCTTTTCCCTATATAAATAAATCCATGTTAGTTGTCACATATTTCTATGTGGTAGTTGTGATCTTCCATACAAGTAGTGATGGGCGAATCTCACCCGTTTCACTTCGCCAAAAAATTTGCGAATTTCCAGCGAAATTCACGAAAAAATTCGTGAAACGAGTCGCGGCGCGTCATTTTCGCCGAGTCGCGTCAAAAACGACGCGCGACTCGTTTTTTTTTTGCGAATTTTTGCTGGCGAATTTTTGCTGGCGAATTTTTGCTGGCGTTTCGCAAATTTATTCGCCAGCGATGAATCGCTGGAATTCACCGCGAATTCGCCCCTGGCGAATAAATTCGCCCATCACTACATACAAGGCTTAGTCAAGTATACCATGACAATTCATTTCTGGCATGCCATCTATTAAGAAAGTCTTTACTAACATGGTAATATCCATTATTATATGTTTTGCTAATTTTATGCACAATTGTACCTCTGTGCATCAATTCTGAATAATGAAACCTACAGACTTGTGCCTAAAGCTCTTGTGTACAAAACTGACTAAAGTTACAAGCAGCTGTGATGTTTTCCTTCTTCTGAATGAGACAATTACATAGTTGGCAGAAGCAGTAATATCAGTTATACAGAATCTCATTCAGCCATCCATCTGACATAGAATAACAGGCATGCATAATCGATAATCTCCTGTATGCAGCAGTATCTTATGTGCTCCCACAAGTCCCTGAGGTATGCATGTGTTATAGCAGAGACAGTTACACAAAGATAAAACATCCCCAATCACAAAAATAAAATAGCTACAAACAGTATTCACTGTCGAGAAATGTCATATCTCTTCTATAGAAATAATTTTTGTATCCCTTTAATGCCATATCTCATCATTACCCATCACAACCATGGCGTTATTGGCAAGGCTTTATACGCTAATATAATTTGCATTATAATAGCTGAAAATGGTAATAGTCACTGTAATGCCTATTTGACCAAGAACAAGTAATGGCTTGAGCTTAATCAGTTGTAAAAATTGGTAATTGTTGCACCCTCTTAATCTTTTTCTCTCTCAACCAGAATAATTATACCTCGTTAAAATCTGAATAAAACATCATTATCCTGTATCATTAAGAACCCTCAGCCTCCCTTGCATAGTAATTTGTACTCAGCCTGAGCAAATGAATGGCCCGTGAGAAATGTTATTCTAATTCCAATTAGCTCTCAAACCTTGGCAAGTATCCAACACACAAAACAAAATAGCTGTTAATGTTATAGAAGGAGAATCCTCACAGCAAACTGAAGTGCAATTAGGGATTCCTTTAAATTCCACATCATAAATTGTTCCCTTATTAACTATTTTAGATACTGTAATTTAACTAGTGTTTATTCACAGTCCCTAACAATTTATCACAATCAGGAAAAAATTTTATGGAGAAGAAATATGTGTTTGAGGACCCCAAAGGAAATATTAGGTCTAATGATTGCAAAATAATGGGCAAAAAAAATTATAGAAAAGCAAAGCACAATACCTGTAAATTAATGAATTTTTTGTATTAAGACTAGACTTGTCATAACTAACATTTCAGTTCCACTGTTTTACAGAATATAAGGATATATTAAGAGAGACTTAGGGGGCATTTGCTAAAACGTGACTTTTCCTCACTATAGTAAAACAAATTCGACCAAACTCTCAAATCTGAATCCCTTTAATTTATCAATAAATCTGATAGAAAAAGTCTGTGCTGGAAAAAATTGAGACAAAATCGTGTATCAAATTGAATCTTGCAACTTTTTTAGTTGTCACCCGAGCAACTCAACTTTTCCAGATTATCAAACAAAAGCCAGACCAAAACCCTCGACACTCATGAAGGCAAGAAACATCTTCAAATTGTTAAAGGGACATCTGCCTTTGACCTTTACATGATTTTGACAGGGTTTTTTGTCCGCTCTAAAAATGTGAGTTTTCCCTTTCAGTAAAATTTCCTTTCCTTGGACATTATCAACATTTGAAAAAAAAATAGGACATTTTCCCAATGTTTGTTATTCTTTGCTTACATGTTTGTCCTGCAGGACTCTCTAGAGACTCGTGATAAATTCCCCAAATCATGAAAAATGTTTCACAACTTTTCACCTCAGTCAAGCAGAGAAAAATGCTTTTAAAAATGAGTCAGATAATTAGTTTGTGTTTTGATTTTGGAAAAAAGTAATGAAACATTCAGAATGTTAGTCAACCTTTGGTAAAAAGTTTTTGTAAAAGATGATAGTCCAGATTATCTAAACTGGGATTGTAAATCTAAACTAGAAATAGATGTTTAGTTATAAGAGATATAATAAGATAACAGGAAAATAACACAACTTTCAGTGGGATCACATGGGGCTTTCAAGTGTATTACATTGGGCTTCAATAAAAAAGTAATGGCAACAAAACACCATGTATAGTTATGGGTCTCCTTCCAGTGCATGTAATGGTCATGCTTACAGGTATGGTACCAGATAATGTGGACAGTCTAAGCCTGTGTACCATGGTGATTGCATTACAAGTTATAGGTGTGTATTTATGCCTGTCAACTTGATGCATGCTAAATTCCACTGCATGGAGAAATGTCTTCCATTAATGCACTTTGGCAAAAATAGTATAATTGCAAGTTATACACTAAATAGCAGTGTGATAGTGGATATTAGGATTTTTTTAGATAACAGGATGTCTAAATCTGGGTACTGGCATTTTGTGGCCACTAAAACAAATTAAGTTCTGTCTTGCATAAAAAAAGGGCATAAACTCCAGGGATGAAAACATAATTGTGCCTCTTTATAGGTCCCTGGTAAGGCCTCACCTGGTGTATGCATATACGATATAAATGAACTGGAGAGAGTGCAACCCCTTCAGACTAGAGTCAAAGAACTTTCATTTGAAGCAGTGTAGGTGGTTCTTCACAGTGAGGACAGTGAGGTTGTGGAATGCCCTGTTGGATGTTGTTATGATGCCTGTTAATGTTTTTAAGATTGGATGATTCCTTGGACAAGCATAATATCCAAGGCTATTGTTATACTAAAATCTATAGTAAGTGTACAGATGAAGCCACTTTGGATTGTGCATTTGACACAGAATAACTCAGACATCCCCTTTAACTCACTTATCACAGAATATTGTGTCACAGCATCCCATCCAATTAAAGAGTTCACCATTGAAAACTGGTGCTTTGGTATGCTAATGAAAAGGTTAAATGCATTAAATGAGTTAAGATAACTTTAGATAACACAGTTTCTTCAATTAACTCTGAGTCATGACGCATTTAACACACAAATCCAAGTGGCTGCATTTTTAGACATTGGTATATATAGTTTATGTATGGAGGTGTCAGCGGAAGTGTCTATATGTGTGGATGCTGGGTGTCATTTGGAGGGGCTGAACTTATTCTCGAACTTGCGTCAAAAATGCGAACGGTTCGCAAACGTCGCAACGTTGCAAACCCCATAGACTTCAATGGGAAGGCGAACTTTAAAAGCTAAAAAAGACATTTCTGGCCAGAAAAATGATTTTAAAGTTGTTTAAAGGGTGCAACGACCTGGACAGTGGCATGCCAGAGGGGGATCAAGGGCAAAAATGTTTCTAAAAAATACATTGTTGACACAGCTCTGCGTTTTGTGCTGTAAAGGGCAGAAATCACACTACGTCACTCAGGTGATGTTTCTGGACACGGAATGTGAAAAAGCTCACACAGCTACGTGGCACTTGGTTAAAGACTGGGCAAACAATGCCTACAAGGTCAACGTATACACTACTACAGCGGTGGCTACGGATTACGTAAAATATATTATTGCTGCTTGAAAAACGTCACTCAGGTGGTTGTGGAGACTGTAATATTATTGATATTTAGACAGAATGTGAACAAGCTCACAAAGCTAGATGGCAGTTGTTTGAAGAACACACTGGGCAAAAAATGCCTACAGGGCAAATAATGCCTACAAGGTCAACGTATACACTACTACAGCGGTGGATACGGATTACGTAAAATATATTATGGCTGCTTGAAAAAAGTCACTCAGGTGCTTTTTCTGGAGATGGTAATATTATGGATATTTAGACAGAATGGGAACAAGCTCACACAGCTAGATGGCAGTTGTTTGAAGAACAGTAGATTACTAGCCAGCAAACTTACTATCCACTGTCCCTCAAATCACTAACAGCTCTCTCCCTACACTAGCTCTTCCAAGCACACACAGTACAGGCAGAATGAAAAAACGCTGCAGGGCTTCGGTTTTTATAGGGAAGGGGAGTGGTCCAGGGGGTGTGGGGGTGGTCCAGGAGGGAGAGCTTCCTGATTGGCTGCCATGTATCTGCTGGTCTGGGGTGAGAGGGCAAAAAAAAAGCGCCAACTAACGCGAACCCAAAATGGCGAACGTCGCGCGACGTTTGCGAACTTCCGACGAGCGCGAACAGCCGATGTTCGCGCGAACAAGTTCGCCGGCGAACAGTTCGCGCCATCCCTACTGAACTTGATGGACTTTGGTCTTTTTCAACCCAATCTAACTATGCAACTATTTGCCAAGTGGCAGGGAATTCCCTGCATATATGAAGAGTGAATAGTGGTCTGTTGTAAAACTGCTTAAAAATTTAACTTCTAATGCACTTAGGTTGGGGGTGTGGGGAGATACTGGTATGCTATGCATTAGTCTGCAGAGAAAGGGTCCTATTTACAATGGTAAAACTGTATAATCTGAACTAATGCAGTGCAATGCAAGTATTTTAGGGATCATTTACAAAAGCAGCACAAAACCTCTGCAGAGAAAACCCAGTCAAGAATACTCAAGAAAATGTTACATCAAACAACAAAAATCTTGTCAAGAAAAACAATTATTTGTTTATCTCAACTGTATTCTTCCATTTTAACCTTTGATAAAGCTGTCTGAATTATATATTTACCTCTTGTCACTTCCATTAAATATGTGTAAGGGTAATGCATGGTGCACAGTATAAAAACAACCCTCTTTTAAGCAGTACTTTTCCATTATCCAATAAAAACTAAAAATAGCACCAGGTTGGGATGTATAGGGCCACAGCTTTATGATGAGCATCTAACAAGATTGTTGCCAATATATAATTAGAACTAATAAGGTTACATCACATTTTAGTAAAATCTACATTTTTTTAATAAGACCACCCTTTTTCTTAGATTTCCTGCCAGGCAACACATTTAGGCTACGTAGCATAGGCTACCTGTGATGTCAGCCACCTTCTACAGCTGCATCAGAATTCAACAAGATGAGGTAATCACCATTTAGGTCAGGGATGCCCAAAAGGTAGATCTACCAGTAGACCTTTAGCTGGTGATAGATCTCAAGACACTTTCAGCAAACAGCTTGGCTAAATCACCACCCTATTTCATTCAGATATTTATTTTGTTAAGGTTACATAAAAATAGTTGTTCGTTAAATACAGCAATATAAATTCTCTCATGAATCAATATAATATTTAAGTAATATTAATATTAATCCATGGAACAGAATGGTAACAATCCTATTATGTATGTAGATCATAATGGACCAGCATCACTAAAAGTAGACCCCACATTATTAAAGTATGGGCACTCCTAATTTAGATTGATGTCTCTGGAACAATTATAGGATTTTTCCTCTCTATCTCTCTGTCCCCACCAATTTATCCAGTTGCTTCAAAGGGTGTTTAACCCCACTATCACATTAAATACAGTCTGAATGCTGTCCAGTTTGATATCCCTTTCTATTTTGGGAATTCTGGAGCACTCACTAGAACCTCACAGGGGCCTATTCCACCTTAGTCTCTCACCACTTTCCAGAGATAACAGAGCTACAGTGTAACTCCAACTCAGCTATATAATGGTACATGACTAGTACCGTCGAACCACAGATCCACCTACAACAGTGTTACCCTAAAGCTTCTGGTAGACTGATATGACCTTCCAGTGTGTCAGACCTGAAATTTAGCCTTTACAGCAGGATTTCATCCTACAACTCACATTAGTCTCTCTACACTACAAATACATTTCATTATTTGTTTTAAGATATGTTTTGCATATAAGCTTAAAGGGAAACATGATCTATGCCATACAATAATTAAAAATGATTAATGCATCCAAGCTACCACTAGCCATTTGTAAATTACCCCTAATGACAGTTGTTTCCTTTAACAAATTGAATTCCCTTATCATGAAAACAAAAGTAGCTTTTGTTTTTCATTTAAAGGGGTACTATCATGGGAAAGCATGTTTTTTCAGTTAATAGTGCTGCTCCAGCAGAATTCTACACCAAAATCAATTTTTTTTAAAAGCAAACAGATTTTTTTTTAATATTCAATTTTGAAAACTGACATGAGCCGAGACATATTGTCAATTTCCCAGCTGCCCCTGGTCATGTGACTTGTGCAAGCACTTTAGGATGGAACTGCTTTGTAGCAGGCTGTACTTTTTCCTTCTCAATGTAACTGAAGGAGTCTCAGTGGGACATGGGTTTTACTATTGAGTGTTATTTTTAGATCTACCAGGGAGCTGTTTTCTTGTGTTAGGGAGCTGTTATCTGGTTACCTTCCCGTTGCTCTGCTGCTGGGGGGGGGGAAAGGGAGGGGGGTGATATCACTCCAACTTGCAGTACAACAGTAAAGAGTGACTGAAGTTTATTACAGCACAAGTCACATGACTTGGGGGAGCTGGGAAATTGACAATATGTCTAGTCACATGTCAGATTTCAAAATGAAATTTAAAAAAATCTGTTTGCTCTTTTGAGAAATGGATTTTGAAAGAAAAAAATGTTTTTCCCATGACAGTATCCCTTTAGTAAAGTAAAAGACACAGCACAGGTACAAGATCATCATCACAAATTATTATTAATGGTGTCTATATCATTTTCTTCATTGTCCCTAGTAAATATCCAGGGACAATGAGGAATGCTTAATTTCACATGACAGAAAAAAATGCCAAAACAACTGCTACGTAGGGATGGCGCGAACCGCCGCAAAAAAGTTCGCGGACGCGTTCGCGAACTTGCGACAAACGCGCGAATGGTTCGCGAACGTCGCGAACCCCATAGACTTCAATGGGAAGGCGAACCTTAAAAGCTAAAAAAGACATTTCTGGCCAGAAAAATGATTTTAAAGTTGTTTAAAGGGTGCAACGACCTGGACAGTAGCATGCCAGAGGGGGATAAAGGGAAAAGAAAAATCCATTATTTTCTTATGTCAAAAGTGTTACAAAGTATCTTACCTGCACCTGTTAGCTGTTCTGGACGCTGTTCTGGACTCTCTGCCAAAAGCCAAGTTCAAATCTTTGCTTCTTTTTCTGGCTGTTCAGTGAGGGTCTTTCCAGTGAAAGAGGGTCCTCCAAAAAGAGGGTCTTTCCAGTACAAATGAGGGACAGAGGGTTGAGCTCGCAAAAGAGGGACAGTTGGGACTCGGGAGATATGCACATTTTTTTTTTTTTTAGTCCAGGGGGTGTGTGGGGGTGGTCCAGGGAGAGCTTCCTTATTGGCTGCCATGTATCTGCTGGTCTGGGGTGAGAGGGCAAAAAAATGCGGCAAAAAAAAAAGCGCCAAATTGACGCGAACCCAAAATGCGAACGTCGCGCGACGTTCGCGAACTTCCGGCGAGCGCGAACAGCGGATGTTCGCCGGCGAACTGTTTGCGCCATCCCTACTGCTACGTAAAGATAATTAATCCTTTTATAAAATAAACAGCTAGCCCAAACAAATGTTAAAAAAATCAAGACAGTAAATGGGAATCTCAATGTTAATTCTTTCAAACAAGCACATCGCAGAAATGTAATACATTGCATTAAATCCTTCCTTTCTGTCATCTAGTGGTCTTTTTAAGAAATGCAGCTAAAACTACAAAATCATTGCTTTTGCATAAATTTTCCAGGAACAAAAATCGTAAATACCCATACTCATAATACAAACAATCAAATGAATATAACCTTGGGTACGCAGAATACATGGGTACATTTGTAAGTAGAATAACATTTTTTGCTTGATATATTATCATTTATTGTTATTTAAAGCATTTTTGCAGTAGTTCAATGTCAACATATTATAATAATGAAGCATCAAGTTTATTTTAAAAAAATTATATATTTTTCCAGAACACATTTTTTTGTTTTTACTGTCAAGAGTATTTCCTGGAAGGCACTGCATTATTTTCTTGATGAATTATGGTTAGTAAATAGCATTACCCGTGCTATGGCAATCAAATGAATCAAGACATGCCCGCTTGACTAACTACCTTCTTGTTTGCAGTAAAAAGTATTTCAGACCATTTAGAGCTCTTTGGGTTTTCAAATAAGACAGAAGCAGTAACTGAAAGTGCAAAGCAAATTCTGTAGTCAAACATTTTTTGAGAGCAAGGGGAGTGCTCTAATAGAAAAATAATTTGACATTGATCTGCCTATCTTTTCTTAATTTAAAGGTCCAATAAATATAATTCTTATGATTTCCACTTATGGTCTAATACAGGAATAAACTGAATCCAGGGTTTGATTTGATTCTGCTTTTTCTCAATAGAATTTGGGCAAATCCATGTGCTTGGCCAAACAAAATCAAAATCCTTAAAATCATGTGATTTGCCACACAGTCAAATCTTTCTCAAAGGATTCAACCGAATGGCTAAATAGTGGATTTGGTGCATCCCTAGTCTAAGTAGAGATAAGCCTGAAACTATGAAATCTAATCTACAGCAAATACATTGTTTCTGACCCTGTAGTGTTTTGTGTAGTGTTGCAGAAAGGTATCCTTATAAGAATATAATAATGAGGAAGATGAAAAGGATATCTTGCTTCACAGGTGTTGAAGTGGCAAAGGTAGAAAGACAAAAACTTAATTAAAATTTTAATTTAAAAAGTAAGAATATATCTATAGAATGCACTCAATTCTTCATATCACCATCTGGCTAGCAAGGTCTCTATATTATGTTCCTTATACCTATTGAGATTTTAAGGTATAGTAAGTGTCTATATGACTAAAGCAGAAGATTGTGAGAGATCTCTGAGGACACTCATAGTTTATTCCATTTATTCCAACTATCCTCTTTAGTGTTTGCGTTCTTTGATCTTTTAACCTCGATTATCATGGAAGAAAATCATCAATTCTAGGGTAGAAGCCTAACTTATTTTTTCAGTTGCAGTCCTATGGACTGGAAATGAGAAATGGAAAGACAACATCTTCCACCATAGAGGAACATGTCACCTGATGCCTCTATGTGCATACCTAACTTGAGTAAACTTTATAAAGTTAATACTACTATGCAGGAAGGACCAAGCAGCCTCAAAAGGACTCATCTGGAATTCTAAAAATTTGATTAAATAATTAAATTAACATAAAAAGGAATGTTTGAAGACAAAGGTCTGGAATCAGATTTATTCATCCCAGAGTATTTAGCAAGGTTAGCTCTGTGATTGCCAAACCTTTTTACTTAATTTTTCAGGATTCTGGTCTGGCATGCACCAAGAGACTGGAAAACTGCAAATGTGGTGCCCCAAAGGGCCTCAAAAATATAGGCCAATTAGTCTGACATCAGTAGTAGTAAAGCTTTTTTGAAGGGTTAATAAAGGGTAAGATACTGGACTTCAGTGCAAATCATAATACTATACGTTTTAGCCAGCATGGTTTTATCTGTAATAGATCTTGCCAGACTAACTTAATTTCTTTTTATGAGAAGGTGAGCAGGAACCTCAATCCTGGGATGACAATGTATGTGATCTACTTAGACTTTTCTAAAGCATTTGATACAGTGCCACACAGAAGTTTACTGGTTAAAGTAAGGAATGTTGGCCTGAAACATAGTATTTGTACCTGCTAGAAAACTGGCTAAAAGATAGATTACAAAAAGTGGCGGTAAATGGCCCATTTTCTAATTGGACCAGTGTTGTTAGTTGAGTACTGCAGGGCTCTGTACTTGGTCCTTTGCTTTTCAACTTGTTTATTAATGACCTGGAGGAGGGCATTAAAAACACTGTTTCTATTTTTGCTGATACAAAATTGTGCAGAACTATAGGTTCTATGCAGGATGCTGCCACTTTGCATAGGGATTTTACTTTGAATTGGAAAACTGGGCAGCATGGAAAATGAGGTTCAGTGTTGTAAAATGCAAGGTTATGCACTTTGCCAAATATAATATACAGTACATGTAAGTTATTCACTAAATGGCAGTGTGTTGGGTGTTTCCTTAAATGAGAAAAGTCTAGGGGGCAGATTCACTAAAGCGCGAAGCATCTAACGCTATAACTAATTCGCCAGCGTGCCGGCTCTGGCAAATTTTCGCTAGTGAAGTAGATAGACTTGCGCAACTTCGCACCCTTACGCCAGGCGAAGTTGTGCACTGACGAAGGATCGTAACTTTGCAAATTCACTAAGATGAACATTTTCCTCAACGTTAGCACTTACGCTAGACGTTAATTCGCCTGGTCAGACTAGGCAAAGTTCAATACAATAGATAGGAGGTTGAAAAAAAAATGTCAAATTTTTTCGAAGTCCCAAAAAAACGCCATCGTATTTTAGCATAGGAGGGTGATAGTCTGAAAAAGATCGATAATTTTTTTGTGGGGTTACCCTTCTTCCCCCCTACATTTCCTAACATATGGCAACTCAACTATACAGGGGGCACATGTAGGGCAATAGGACAACAACTTTATATAATTTATTAAAGGTTTCCTGGGCTTGTGTAGTGGAATGTAGTGGCTGTAACATATATTTCTATTACAAGTTAAAGTTCCCGCCGTATGCAAATTAGGCTTCGCTAGCATAAAAGCGCCCTGCCTAGCGAAGTAAAGATTTGCGTAGCGCTGGCGAAAATTCACCTGGCGAAGTGCGGCAAACGCTAGCGAAGCCTACGCTGGCGAATTTTCGGATCTTAGTGAATCTGCCCCTAGGGGTTTTTGTAGATAATACGTTGTCTAATTGCAGGCAGTGTCATTCTGTGGCCACTAAAGAAAATCAGGTACTGTCTAGTGATGGACGAATTTATTCGCCAGGCGCGAATTCGCAGCAAATTCCCGCAATTCGCAGACGGCAAGTAAATTCGCGAAACACCAGTGAATATTTCCCTGCCGAAAATTCGCTGATGTGGGGAAAAAAACGAGACACGTACCAAAAATGACGCAGCGCGAGTCAAAAACGAGACGTGCTTCGTTTCGTTACTTTTTCGCCAATTTCAAATTTTTCTTTATAGGTCCCTGGTAAGGCCTCACTTGGAGTATGTAGTGCAGTTTTGGGCTCCAATACTTAGGAGGGATATACAGCAAATGAGCTGGAGAGAGTGCGGAGACCTGCAACCAAACTAGTTAGATGGATGGAAGATTTAAATTATGATGATAGACTGTCAAGGTTTGGGTTGAAAAAAGGTGCTTGTGAGGGGGCATAATCACACTTTAAGTACATTAGAGGACACTATAGACAAACAGCTTTGGACCTTTTTACCCATAAAGAGGATCATCGCACCAGAGGCCAACCCTTCAGACTAGAGGAATAAACCTTTCATTTTAAGCAACATAGGTAGCTCTTTACAGTGAGGATAGTGGAATGCCCTGCCAGGTGATGTTGAGATGGCTGATTCTGTTGCTTTTAAGAGTAGCTTGGATCATTTCTTGGACATGCATAATGTTAAAGGCTATTGTGATACTAAACTGTATAGTTAGTATAGATATGGGTATATATAATTTAAGTGAAGGTATGGAGGGGGGTGTGTATGGATACTATGTAACTATGGCTCTGATCTGCCACTTTTCTTGTTTAGTCCCTGGGGCAAAACAGTAGTGATAACCATTGCACCACTATGCTGCCTGTGAGATCTACTGGTTGTGTAATCATGTCTAAAATGTTGTTACATTCTTATATTAAAGGAACAGTAATACAAAAAAATGAAAGTGTTTTAAAGTAAAGAAAATATCATGTAGTGTTGCCCTGCACTGTTAAAACTGATCTACAGCCCTACGAAACAAGTTGGCGCTATAGAAATACATGTTAATAATATTTGCTTCAGAAACATTACTATAGTTCATATAAACAAGCTGCTAAGTAGCAATGGCGGAAATTGAAAAACGGCTGTATGGCACAGGATAAGTAATGGATAACAGATAACATTATGTTCTATCTGCAGTGAAATTTCAGCCTTTCTGCTTTAAATGGCTGCCCCCATGGCTACACAACAGCTTATTTATATAAACAATAGTAGTGTTTCTGAAGCAAACACTGCAGTTTTACCAGTGCAAGGCAACACTGCATTATATTTTTATTACTTTAAGACAATTTCATTTTTTGATGTCACTGGAATATACATCTGCTCTCTTTGCCTAAGAAGGATGCTTATTTGATCATTCCTTATATTGCCACACAAGCAAGCAATCTTAGATTGCGTTTGTAATATATCCTCACAACAATGCCCTTACACACCTTGCAACACTTGCAACACTATAAAAGGGATTTGTCACTCTCTGGCACAGAAATGGAAATGGGATGCAGCGAATAAGAGGTGTGGTGGAAAGGATGAGTGTGTGCAATAGATAACTTTAATTGATTAACTAGATTTACATTGCGTTGAGAGTACTTGGCAGGTGAAAATAAAAAAAAAATGTCAGCTTGGTTTAATTTCATGGTGAATCAAACAAGGAAATTAGATTCTCTTTTCTTTTAGAGTTACATCTTCTGAGACTGTCAACTAAAGATCACAAGTTGTTATTCACAAGCGTTGTTTACATTACAAATTGAGGTTGGATGTACAATTTATATTCTGGTTTTCTGATATTCATATGATAAAAAAAATTAATTGGTACTTGAGGACAAAAAGGTCATTAATATGGGCCAAATAACAAAATATTGATTATACACACACATATGGGGATACTAATTGTTATGGATCACTGCTATGGATTTGCTGCTAAATTATCCTTTTTTTAGTACAGACATACAGTATTAGAAAATATTTTACAAGGTACAGGAATGGGACTTGTTATCCAGAATACTGGGGACCTGGGGTTTTCCAGATAACAGATCTTTCTGTAATTTAGATCTTTATACCTTAAGTCTACTAGAAAATAAACCCAATAGGCTGGTTCTGCTTCCAGTAAGTATGGTGAAAAATCTTCTGCATCAAAAGAAATTTTTGCGCTTCAAAATTGCCGCACGTCAAAATGATTTTAACGCCCATTGACTTCAATGCATTTTGCTAACTTTTTGACATTTTGGTACAAATTTGCACATCACTATTGCTCAACCCTTTGCATCTTCCTGGGTCTTGCTCAGGTGAATTTCAGTAATCTCTGAATCTATCTGTATGGTAGATGTACCCAGGTAAAGCTGTTGCAAGGGCAGTGTTACATTAGGTCTCCTAGTGCCCAGCAAGGAACCAGATTCCCTGGGTTTACTTTTACCTTTGGATATATATATATACCTTATATATATTTGGATATATATATGATATATATATATATATGATATATGATATATATATATATATATATATATATATATATATATATATAATATGCTGAGAGGTACCTGCACACTTTTCACTGTCGAAGACTGGGTGCTATGTCAAATTCCAATACATAATTCATTAAATGGACCAGCACTCCAAATGTTTCCATCAAAGTGACTTTATTCCAACTTCACACGAGTGAAGTTGGAATAAAGTCACTTTGATGGAAACATTTGGAGTGCTGGTCCATTTAATGAATTATATATATATATATACCTTTAGAATATGTAAATTGGTATAGGTTTTTTATAAACCTACAGTGGAAATAAATCGGTACCCATGCACATGACTGATTAATAGCAGTATGATGAAACATCATAATCCTTATAAAGGAATTCTATGAGGGCTATACATGCCTGGTTGTTCACAATGGCATGCTAAGTGATCCAATAGAAGTCATCTCAGGAGTCAAACAGAGATGTACCCTTTGCTCCACTACCTTCTTGATAGTAATGGACCTGTTCATGCCTTGCAAATAGACTGGACTACAATGGGGGCTCACACAATACATAGAAGATCTTGACTTCGCAGACGATATCTGCTTACTCTCCCAAAATTTCCAACATATGGAAGCAAAGTTAGCCCATCTACTAGAAACTTCTAATGGCGTTAAAAACAAAATCATCCTCTTTTAAACTATGTTCAGAAGTCATTTTTAGCAGCACCACATATGGCATTTCACAAACTGAAAACAGACAGATGGAGCTAAGAAGTAACATTTATCCAAACATTAATGTTCAAATGTTTTTCATAAAACTATTCTTTGTTTATCTGTGTTTAGGGATTCTGTATTTATGACTGTTGAAAGGAATAATTTTGGTCCTCCACTGAGAAAAATTTGTGTTCAGTCAAATACTGCACAGTTTTTTTACTAGATTTTTTCATGTGTACCTGTGGGCTCAGTCTTTCAGTCAGCATGTTATCCATCATACGGGTGTTTTTTGTATGTGTTGAGCACACATCAGCTGATTGATTCCGTTATATTATGCCTAGTTGTTCCAATGAGTGCTCAGAGTTGTGTTCCACTGCATATGTAATTAATTACATTTTCAAAGGCGTAATGTGCTGAAATTTGTTACAATTCATATACAGAAGGTTCAAACAAAAATGGGAAAAATGTTGCACTTCACAAGAACATATGAAATTGTGTTTTTTTTTTTCAAATGCATATAAAGTAAATGCAATATGCGCTCATTTGTGCATTTGTAAACACCTTTGTGTATGTGTTTAAGAGCCCTAATATGTATTAAAGGGGACCTGTCATCCAGACATAAAAATATGTATATAAAATTTATTTTAAAATTGATCTTGAAAGGACAGCCCTGGAGCTTTAAATGCCAGGGATTTTTTCCCCTCTTGAGGCATAATTGGCACTGGCTTCAGGCTGGGTTTTTTGCCTTTCTCTGGATAAAAATACTGTTAATATACTGTATGATAATGTATTTTAAGTTGTCACAGCAGCGATAGGACCTTGCCAGAGTTCTGCACAGGAAATTTTACATACTGTAGTTACATAGTTAAATTGGGTTGAAAAAAGACAAAGTTCGTCCAGTTCAACTCCTCCAAATTAAAACTCAGCATACACACACACCTACACTCTTTCACACAAACCATATTTGCCCATAGCTATACTAACTGTAGAGTTTAGTATCCAAATACCCTTTGAAATTATGTTAAAAAAATCATCCAAGCCCCTTTTAAAAGCATCAACAGATTCAGCCATCACAAAATCACCCGGCAGTGCATTGCACAACCTCACTGTCCTCACTGTGAAGAACCACCTACACTGCTTCAAATGAAAGTCCTTTTCTTCTAGTCTGAAGGGGTGGCCTCTGGTGCAGTGATCCTCTTTTTGGGGTAAAAAGGTCCCCTGATATTTGTGTATAATGTCCTATTTGTAAAGTTTAATCATGTCCCCTCGCAAGCAACTTTATTCCAGAGAAAACAACCCCAACCTGAACTGTCTACCCTCATAATTTGGCTAAGTTTGGAAACTGGGCAGCAAACTGGAAAATGAGGTTCAATGTTGATAAATGCAAGGTTATGCACTTTGGCAAAAATAATATAAATGCAAGTTATACACTAAATTCAATAATTTCAGTAATTCGAGGTGGTCAAAAACATTCAAAAATTGGAATCCTTCATGTGAATTTGATAAATGTGCCCCCAAGTCTTCCATCCCTCTAACTAGCTCAGCTGCACGTCTCTGCACTCTCTCCAGCTCATTTATATCCCTCTTAAGGACTGGAGTCCAAAACTGCACTGCATACTCCAGATGAGGTCTTCCTAGGGATCTATAAAGAGGCATAATTATGTTTTCATCCCTTGAGTTTATGCCCTTTTTTATGCAAGTCAGAACATTATTTGCTTTAGTAGCCACAGAATGACACTGCCCAGAACAACTTGTTATCTATAAAAACCCCAAGATCCTTCTCATTTAAGGAAACTGGGGAATAGTTGGGAAGTAAAATCCTTTGAATTCGACCATCGAATTAGAAGGATTTTACCTCAATTCGATCGATCGATCTAATATAGAAAATTTGATCGATTGAATTTTTTATATTCAATCTCAGGGAAGGATCCCCAATTCGGTAGCTTTAATCTGGCGAAGAAGGTGGTCGAATAAAAATTTGAAGGGGAAGTATTTGACCATCGAATTTTCGAATATTCGAATAAAATTTTATTTGAATATTCGAATCATTCAAATTCGAATATTCGGTGGTCAAATTTGCCTAATTTGCATATGCGAAGATTCGAATTTGAATTTGATACAAATTCGATCGAACTTCGAATTCTTCATGTGAATTTAGTAAATCTGCCCCTTAGTGTATAACATTTATAAGCATTTATATTATTTTTGCCAAAGTGCATAACCTCGCATTCATAAATATTGAATCTCATTTTCCAGTTTGCTGCCCAGTTTCCCAACTTAGGCAAATCACTCTGCAAAGTGGCAGCATCCTGCATAGTTCTGCATAATTTTGTATCATCAGCAAAAATAGAAAACCGTGCTTTTAATGCCCTCCTCCAGGTCATTATATGTTTGTAAAATGAATATCCAATATACCTCTCTCTGATCAATTGTTCTCTTAATATCTCCGCCTCTTACTCCTAACTTTACTTTTTCTATACCCTCAAACTTGTTATGTTTAAAGTCACCATTCGGTTTATACATGATATGGTTGCCTATAGCTGAAACTCTTCTATTGTGGTGATTGTCCTGCTCTCATTTTTCCAAATGCAAAGGTACGAGGTGTTCTCTAGCAAGCTCTTTGAGGGATCTATATGTCCTACCAACATATTGTATGCCACAGCTACAAGTTATATAATCCCTCTAGTTACATTTAATATAACTGTCTATGGGGAATGTTTCACCTGTTACATTACTTTTAAAGACAGGTGCCTTGGCCAGAGGCTTACCTTCAAATCAACGGGGGTCCGGTGGGGGCTGCATCACTAGCACTCTCTGTGATAGAAAACTGAATTTCTGGTTTTAAAACCAGAATTTAAGCTCTTAAAGTTACCAGAAGTGGCTTGCCTGAGGCAAGATGCTCACCTTGCCTCATGGAAGAAATGCCCCTATTTAAAGGTAGTCTGTTTACACACTTTGCACCTATTTCTTCCACACCAATAGCAACCATTTCTTGCTAACCATTCTGTTCTATCTCTTCTTTTACTTTTAGGACAATATAAGCTCAGTGGAACTATATTGGAAATGGTCTTACCACTTTTAAATACAAACTTTATGCTATCTAGCATTGTTCTATCCAACAGATGCTCCATTTTGAGAATATCCAACCTTTTTTTAATTATTCTTTTTATTCTATATCTTGTGATTTTTTTCTAATCTAGTCAAAGTGGCAACATCCTGCATGGAACCTATAGTTCTGCACAATTTTGTATCATCTGCAAAAACAGAAACAGTACTTTCAATGCCCACATCCAGGTCATTAATAAACAATGAAAAGCAAGGGCCCTGGGGTACCCCACTAACAACACTGGTCGAATTAGAAAATGTTCCATTTATCACCACTCTTTGTAGTCTTTGTAATCTTTTAGCCAGGTACAAATACTATGATTCAGGCCAATATTCCTTAATTTAACTAGTAACCTTCTGTGTGGAACTGTATCAAATGCTTTAGCAAAGTCTAAGCAAATCAAATCCACTGCCATCCCAGAATCAAGGTCCCTGCTTACCTTCTCATAAAAAGAAATTAAGTTAGTCTGGCAAAATCTATTTCACATAAAACAATGCTGGCACAAACTGATAGTATTGTTATTTGCTATGAAGTCCAGTATCCTATCCTTTATTAATCCTTCGAAAAGCTTTCCAACCACCGACGTCAGACACCGACGTCAGACTAACTGGCCTATAGTTTTGAGGCTGAGAACTGGATCCCTTTTTGAATAGCGGCACCACATTAGCAATTCACCAGTCTCTCGGCACATGCCAGACCTCAATGAATCCTGAAAAATTAAAGGGGAACTGTCATGGTAAAACATGCTTTTAAAAAAAAATAGTGCTGCTCCAGTAGACTTCTGCACTGAATCCATTTCTCAAAAGAGCAAACAGATTTTTTTATATTCAGTTTTGAAATCTGACATGGGGCTAGCCATTTTAGCAATATCCCAGCTGCCCCAGGCACGTGACTTGTGCCAGCACGGCAGGTTGTTGTTTTTCCTTTCAATGTAACTGAATAGTACGCAGTGGGATGGGTTTTACTATTAAGTGCTGTTCTTAGATCTACCAGGGAGCTGTTATCTTGTGCTAGGGAGCTGTTATCTGATTACCTTCCCATTGTTCTTTTGTTAGGCTGCTGGGGGAAAGGGAGGGGGTGATATCACTCCAACTTGCAGTACAGCAGTAAAGAATGATTGAAGTTTATAGAAGCACAAGTCACATGACTTGGGGCAGCTGGGAAATTGACAATATTTCTAGCCCCATGTCAGATTTCGAAATGAAGAAATCTGTTTGCTCTTTTGAGAAATGGATTTCAATGCAGAATTCTTCTGAAAACAGCACTATTAACTGTTTTTTTCCCATGACAGGATCCCTTTCAGTAGAGAGGTTTGGCAATCACAGAGCTAAGCTCGCTAAGTACCCTGGGATGAATCCCATCTGGCCCTGGACCTTTGTTTATGTTAACATGTTCTAGTGTCTTTTGAATTTTAGCATGTGTGAACCATGCATCATTAGATTTATTATTAGAATTGGGACTATTAATAAGGAAACCTTCATTAGCTGGTTCCTCATTTGTGTAGACAGACAATAAGTATGCATTCAGAATCTGAGCTTTTTGCTTGTTCTCATCAACCAGCTGACCCCCCTCTGATAATAAAGGTTGTACCCCTTCCTGTTTAATTTTTTTTACTATTAACGTATTTAAAAAATAATTTTGGATTCTTTTTACTGCTTACTGCAATATCATTTTCCATAACAATTTTAGCTTGCCTGATTTTTTGCATGATTTATTGGCCTCCTTGTACCTTATAAATGATTTGGCTGTCCCAGCTAACTTGAAAGCCTTAAAAGTTAAAATCTTTTCTTACCCACCTCAACACCAACACTTCTATTGAACCAAAAAGGTTTTGCTTTGCAACAACGTTCCATGCTTACAAGCTGAATATACTGACATATATATTTATCAAGCAGCATTTTAAAGTCTTCCAGTTTTTTTTCTGTGTTTAACCCAGTGAAAAGCATTTGTTGCAGAGATGCCCTTATACTATCAATGTGTTATGAATTACTCGAATTATAGATCCCAGTGGCAGTGACCAACAACAATGTAGCTGAGCTGAATGGTCTGTAACAGTGATACAATTTGGAACACTATGCAGCTTGAAGTTAATTAGTAAATGGTAACATAGAATCAATCCACGGTGTTCACACAAATGCACTGATAGCCAATGTTCCCCCCTTACCCTTGAAGTGCTCACCGGCTGTGACCCCGGATTGAATTTTTGAGGAAGGAAATAGCGCAGAACAGGGCGGAAGGAAAAGACAGGGAGTGAGTTAGCGTGAAGGTAGCAGTGAAATCATTACAGAGGACGGTGCACTTCCTCCCCCCCCCAACCTCGGGAACCGCTACTCGGTTTCAAAGCTCCCGACTGAGAGACGGTCAAAAACTATTCCCCTATATTTTGAAACTCATGGAGCGCCTGTGCTTGACTGCATGCACACTCGAGCCGCATTGAACTGGCACCCACGTGAGTGCTTCGGGGCCTTAAAACACCTCTGCCGCCTGCGGATAGGCTGCCGACATGACCTGCAGTTAACTCCTGCTTTGCCGACTGAACCCTTAACCCTTTCGCTGCTCTGTCACTCGACTCCAACCCTAACACAAAGTTTGCACGCCTGAAATTCAATGTTTTAGTTACTCCTTTATAGAATTGCCTCTGCAACAGAATCTCAAAGGAGACCATGTTATGATCACTATTCCACAAATGCTCACCTACACAAATGCTAGAGATGAGTTCAGTATTATTAGTTTTTACAAGATCCAAAAGAGAGTTATTCCAGGGATAATTTAGCAAAAAGCTATACTTGGGCATTGAACCCGGGTTTGTGGCATCCTTCTAGCTTTGAATTTGGTGCCTAAGGCGCAGATGCCAAGACCTGTCTGTCGCAGTGCAGTGACTTCATCGTGCCATCGCCGCTACCCACATGGTGGCCATGGGCGCTGCCATTGTGGGAGAGATGCTGGCAAGAAAGGACATGCAAACACAGGCAAAGGGTCAAGAAGGCAGGGAGCAAGTGGCAAGGTTGGGTACAGGCAAGTGTCAAAAGTCCAGAAATCAATAAATAATTAACTTAGGAGAACCCAGCGATAATTTAGCAAAAAGCTATACTTGGGCATTGAACCCAGGTCTCCGGCGTCCTTTTAGCTTTGAATTTGGCACCAAAGGGGTAGACGCCGAGACACACCTGTCGCAGCACAGTGACGCCATTGTGCCGGCGCCGCTACCAACATAGTGGCCATGGGCACTGCCATGAGAGTGACGCCGCCCGGAGCTCTTCCAGGAGATCATGACACATACTCGTCACTTATATGAGGTGGTTTATAGCATACACCAATGATAAGTTTCTTTGTAACTTTTTTGCCCAGTCAAAATCTCTTCCCAGAGGGATTCCACACACCAGTGCCATCAATGGTTATTTTTTTAGTGCATGGTTTTAATTCAGGCTTTACTTACAAACACACTCCTCCCCCCTTTTTAATCCCTCTGTCCCTCCTAAAAAAGGGTATAACCATTTAAATTCATACTCCAGAATAAAGGAGGTTCTCTCCAACGACTGCACAGTGGGTTGTTTGATACAGATGCTACTACTGCTTGTACTAGGTTACAGCCTGCTTGGATTTCCTATCATCTGCAGATTCAGGGCTAGAAGGGCTGCTGAACTTCTCTTATGGTGGGAGATGCAGCTCCTGCTGGTAGCAGGTTTTGGGGCTATCCTCTCTGTAGGTAGAGACAGCCTAATAGTGGTGATACAATAACACAGTGCTCTCAAGTATTCACTGAGGAACTGCAGAGCATAGTACTTAGTACATGGTACATAGTCTAATTCTGGCTTTAGAATATTGCCTTGGGGTAAGGCTGGCACCTTTTATTTGATAAAATGTGAATAAATACTGTGATCAATTTATCCCATCTGTGGCTCTGGTGTTTCATTAAAGTATGCAACAATGGGGTTCAGTGGGATGACTACAAGAGAAGGGTCAATTGAGGAGTCCCCATGTCAACCAAAATTCCTTTTAATGTAAAGCATTCATACCTGCTATAAACATGTGTTGTCAATCATGTGTTGCTTGTCCCTCCTGTCCATGCTGCTATAGAGGCAGGGTAGCTAATTACCTTCACTTTCCATTCTAAACTTCCTAGATGTCACTGCTCTCCTCACTTATCCCCTCCCACCTCACCATCTAATTGTGTAGCCAGTTCATTCACATCAGGTGCCCCATTCCGGTGTATAAACAAGGTTTTGGAGTAATGCAGAGCTTTCCGTAATAGTGTCCACAGAATGGCACCTGCCTGCTTGCTGTGAATTCCCATGCTAGAAAAATATTTAAATAATGTATGTAGTAAAAGTAAAGTTTACTTTGTTTGAATCAAATCATAAAATAGAATTTGAATTTTTTTTAGGGGTTTAGGAGGACAGGTTCCCTTTAAAAACAACAGATGACACAAGGAGACATCATTTCTATGATAAATACAGTATAATGTGTTTCACAATGACAGGGGCTAGGCTTGCAGGGTGTTTAGGCTGACAGTTTGAAGGCTTAAAGTATGAAGCTTTAAGTATGGAGTTAGAACTGGAGTCGGAACCTGGATTGGAACCCCAGCAACTGGAACTTCATCTACACAGCTTGCTCTGAATCTGCTTCCAAATTTCAAACTGCAGCTTTGTACAACCACTCTCACAGAACCAGTTTGCCTCTGGATCCTGGACTTTATATGTATTCTTTTTTCCCCTGCAGATTTTTGCTTTATAAAAACAGTTCAATGATAATTGTTGCACTAGAATTTTAAAGTACATCTGCACTGTATAATACATTTTTTTTACATGTATTACTGGTAAGAAGATCAGACTTCTAATTCAGTAATTAAGATCTATCTAAAGATACACTGACAGAATGTTAGTAATCTTGCTAATGTCATTCATGTTTGTGCTTCCAAAGGTAGCTTCTTCCTTCTCCAGATGACAGTCCATACTCTATTTTAATATCTCCCTCTCTGCTCCATTCCATACACTGCTGCTCCTATACCTTACATAGTTTTCTCAAAAATCTAACTCCTGCAACTACTAATTTACATAAGCATAGGAAGTTCAAATCTTTCTCCCACCTGCTCTCATTCTCTCTTCTACTGTTACTAGCTGCAGGTGATATCTCTCCTAGCCCCGGTCCCTGCCATATACCCATTTGGTATCGCCCACGCAACGGACCCCCTCTGCCTAAACCTACAAATACTGCTAACCTTTCCAACCTTATTCAAATTCCCACTCTCCCTTCTGCTCATCTTCCCTTCTCCTGTGCACTTCTTAATACCCGCTCTGTTATTAACAAATCCACTTAATTACTGATGTCTTTTGCTCTAAATCTTTTAAGCTCTTTGCCCTAACTGAGACCTGGCTTTTTCAGAATGACAATGTTATTGAGGCAGCTCTCTCTTATGGCGGACTCTCCTTCTCTCATACCCCCCGCACTGCTGGCCATGGGGGAGGAGTAGGCATTCTGCTCTCCCCTCTCTGCCACTATAAACTAATCTCTACACCTTCCTCCTTCTTGTTTCCCTCTTTTGAGGTGCACGCAGTTCAACTGCTCTAGCCTCTTGCTGCACAGGTAGCAGTTGTTTACATACCTCCTTCTGCTAAATCTCCTGCCACATTCCTCTCAGACTTTGAATCCTGGCTCTCTTTTTTCCTATGCTCTGACAACCCTGCAATTAGTCTAGGTTTAACCACCTCCTTTAATCTCGAGCAGTGGACAAATACACCTACCCATAAGGATGGTCACTGCCTAGATCTCGTTTTTACTGAAAACCTACAACTTTCTACATTTAACATTGATATGTTCCCTCTCTGATCACCATTTTATCTCTTTTTCTATTTCACACACTCCCCCCTCTGCTAACTCTCAACCAAAAATTCTAGTTCGCAACACCCGTACTGTTGATGTATCTGAATCTCTCAGTTCTAGCTTCTCCTCCATCACCTCTTCCTCTGAAACTGATTTACTAGTAAATACCTACAACTCGATTCTGTCTGCTGCTATCAACACCCATGCCCCTCTGCAACCACAACGCAGTCGAGTTTGCAATCCTCGTACCTGGATGAATGGCCAGACAGGATTTTTGCGGGGCCTGTATGCGAGTGGCAGAGTGCATGTGGAGGAAATCCTATACAAAAGCTGACTTCCTCCACTATAAATTTCTCATGACCTGCCTTGGCACTGCCCTATCCCAGGCTAAACAACAGCACTACAATACCCTCATAAATAACAATAAATCCAACCCACGATGATTATTTTCAATATTAAACTCGCTACTTCATCCCTCTACAAATTACTTGGTAACACCTGACCATACCCCCCAGGACTTTGCTGACTTCTTTGAAATCAAAGTTGACTCCATCCACAAACAATTTTCCCACCCCTCAGATACCATTACTCTCATTCCCCCTAAAGCTTCTATTCCCATCTTCAACGCTTTTGTGTATCTGAGCCTGAAGTCTCTAAACTTCTCCTGTCCTCTCCATCAACAACTTGCTCACTTGATCCTATCCCATCACCTCTACTAAAACAGTGTGCCCCTGTCCTTACTCCAAAACTAAAATCTGTGGCACAACCGATGTGTTGAATCTGTGTTCAGTGTTTATTAAGCTCACAAACAGAGAGGTAACGTTTCGGGCCTCCACTGGGCCCTTTGTCAAACCTAATGGTGCATAACATGTGACAAACATTTAAAGTGAAATAGAGGCAAGACCCCCACCTCTCGTTCCGCCCCCAGGGTCAGAATATACAATGTCCTTGTTTCTTTTCATAATAGTCCTGTTTATTGTGAGATATAATATCAAAAGGATATTCATAGCATCCAAAGTGAATCAGTAGTGGTTACATTGTGCAACAATTGTGTCAATGTTACAATAAAAATTGTTACATTAAAGGAATAGTCATAAACTAGATTAAAGATATATTTTGTAAAAGAATTGGTTTATACACAAAACTTTGAACAGGAATTTGATCTCTAAATGCCTGAGACATCCTCTAGCACCCCTGGACACACAGTACTCAGCAGTATACCTGAGACACTTCTGTGTATGTTCCAATAGGTACCGACACTCAGGGTGTTCATTGCAGATCTTATTCCTTTAAAAAGAAAAAACGAAAAACATTTTTAAGTTAAAATCAATCATATAAACAAATGTCAACCATTATATTTGTCCTATACACCATTTTACACAGGACTACATACCTAGTGTATCATTATGCAAATTATTATGTAAATGCTGCTGGGGTATAATCTCGATTTAACCCTTTTGGCCAGATGGTATCCAGTGTGTGTATCCAATGCATTTCTAGCTTCTTAAGCATCAGGATCCTGTCACCCCCTCGCCTGGGAGTTTCTACTGAATCAATGACCTGATAGCGTACCTGACTGATGCTATGTTTGGCCTCTTGAAAATGTGCAGGGATGGGGAGAGCGGTCAGCTGTTTGCGTATTGTGGATTTGTGTTTAGAGATGCGATCTTTAACTTTCTGTGTGGTCTCACCAATATAGATAAGACCACAAGGGCATTTCAATAAGTACACTACATATGAAGAATTGCATGTGTAGTAGTTTTTTATCTTGTATTGTTTGCCTGAGTGTGGGTGACAAAATGTTTCGCCCTTAATGACTGAATTGCATTGTATGCAATTAAGGCAAGGGAAGGTGCCGTTTCTTGGTGTACTCAGAAAATGTGTTGTAGTTTGTTTCAAGGGACCAATATCTGCTTTTACAAGTCGGTCTCTTAAATTCATAGCCCTTTTATATGGCATCAATGGTGGTTGTTGAAAGGCTGGAATGTTGGGTAGACATGATGTAAGTAAGTTCCAATGTTTATGTATGATCTTTGAAATATGTTTGCTGGCAGTTGAATAACTAGAAACAAAAGTAAGTCTGTCTGTTTTTTGTTTGTTGTTGGAGGAATGTAATAGATCCGCCCGATTAATGTTGTCAATGGCCATTAGGCCCTTATCTAGTACTTCCTCAGGGTATCCTCTCCTCTCGAAACGTTGTGCCATTTCCCCAATTCTTTCATTGTATTTATCTGCATTGGATACAATTTGTTTTACTCTTGAGAATTGTGTGTATGGAAGGGAACATTTTAGGGAGAATGGGTGGAAGCTATCAAAATGTAAAAGACTGTTCTTGTCAGTGCACTTCTTAAAGTGGTCAGTTTCTAATGTCAAGCCATTTCTGGTAATGTTCACATCAAGGAAACTGATGCAGTTTGTGTCAAATGTGTGTGTAAATTTGATTGTAGTGTCCATATTGTTCAGGAAATCAATAAACGATAACAATGTTTCAGGGGTACCCTTCCATATCATAAGCAGGTCGTCAATGTAGCGTACAAACAAATGACAATGTTTCTTGTAAAGGGGATGTGTGTAGACATTATGTATTTCCAAGTATGCCATAAAGAGATTGGCATAACTTGGCGCTACATTACTTCCCATGGCAGTGCCCTGTTGTTGTAGATAATAGGAATCCCCAAAGAGAAAATAGTTCTGGTGTAGAATGATCTCTAAGAGATCAATGATGAATGTTTTTTGTGGTGTAGTGTAGTCAGTATTATCAAGGAAGTATGCGACAGCTGTGAGTCCTGAACAATTTTTAATGGAAGTTTAGAGGCTGGAAACATCTAGACTGACTAAAAGAATGTCCTCTGTTGGTAGTGATAATGACTCCAGAATTGTAAGTAGGTGATTAGTATCCTTCACATAGGAAGCAGTATTTTGTACCAAAGGTTGTAGAATTCTATCCACATATATGGCTAGTGGACTAAGTACCGAATCCGTCCCTGCTACTTTCGGACGTCCCGGGGGGTTCTCTAGATTTTAATGTATTTTTGGGAGAATGTAAAATACAGGGGTCACAGGGTTAGTTTTAATGAGAAATTCCTTCAATTGGTCATCAATTATACACATATCTGATGCCTGATAGACTTTAGACATAATACATTGTTGTATAGATATCAGTGGGTTAACGGGAATTCTCTTGTACACCTTATCATCTGCTAATTGACCAAAGATTTCTGACAAGTAGCAGTCCTTGTCCATAATCACCAAAGCGCCCCTCTTATCGTCCGGCTTTATGACCAATGTGTCATCATACATTAAATCTGATAGATATTTCCTCTCTCTAGCTGACATGTTTGATTGTTGATTGAGCATAGGGTTACGTTTTAGTCTATCTTTTAGTTTGGTCATATCTTAATCCACCAATTTAATAAATGCCTCCACCACATTATCATTATTGGGGGGTGTAAATGTACTTTTGTTTCTCAACTCCACCCGTTTGAGTGAGAGTTGTGAATGACCCACTCCAGTATTGGTGTAAGTAATACCATGTGTATCTGGTAATTTAGAAAAATGGCTCTTTAAACGGAGATTCCGATAAAATCTCTGTAAATCTATATCAAGCGAGAATGTGTCACAGGTGCTAGTGAGAGAGTAAGATAGGCCCTTTTGTAATACAGACATTTGTTCAGAAGATAGTGCAGTTTTAGAAATATTGTATACTAACATTTCTTGTATATGTCCCGTGCCCTCCTGTTGGGCAGTTGTCTCCTCTCCGACATCGCTTGTTGTGGATAGCGTTGGCCTTGATTCCCTCTGTTTGGAGGTCTGTGTTCGCCATTTCCTGCCGCCTCTCCGTGTCTTGCCGCACGATCCAGGGGGCTGAACTCCAAAAAAGAAGCCGAAGTCGCTGTATCCTCGGAGGCAATCTCGCTGGAAGATCCGGGTAAGCGTTCCAGTGGTGACTGTAGTGGCCGTGTCGTGTAATGCCTAGGCCTCGCGGATCCCTCAAAATTTCCCGCTGTCCACCCCACGGTTCCCGTGAGATGTCCAGAGGTACTTGTGCGATGTCCCGCTGTGAACTTCCGGTCTCTGCGTTCCACTGGTACACAGTCCCTTGGCAGTAGTCTTCAGCGTCTGTTCTTACTCCAGTCCTTATTCATATATTCAATTCCTCACTCACTTCTGCTACTTTCTCCTCATTATTCAAATAGGCCTGTGTCAAGCCCATCCTGAAAAAGGCTACACTGGACCCATCCCGTTTGTCTGACTACCGTCCTGTCTCTCTCTTACCACTAGCCTCTAAACTTCTCTAACGTCTCGTCTTCTCCCGTATTACTAACTTTCTCTGCACCAATAATCTACTTGACCCTATGCAGTCTGACTTTTGACCTGCACACTCCACTGAGACTGCCTTATGTAGAGTTGCAAATGATCTCCAGACTGCTAAGGCCAAAGGTCATTACTATATTCTCATTCTCCTGGACTTATCCTCTGTTTTTGATACTGTTAGCCATTCTGTTGTAATACAAGTTCTCCACTCTATTGGTATCCGTGATAAAGCTGCATCCTGGTTCTCTTCCTACCTCTCTGACCACTCCTTCTTTGTTACTTCCGCAAACAAACAATGTGGGGATACCTCAAGGTTCATTACTTGGAGCTCTGTTGTTCTCCTTATACACTCTCTCTTTAGGAGACCTTATATCTTCTTTTGTCTTTAAATATCACCTACTGTATATGCTAATGACATTCAGATATATTTAGACACACCCTCACTAACCACTGACTTTCAAACCCAGATAGCAGACTGCTTAGTAGCTACTTCTTCCTGGATAAACCAACGCCACCTCAAGCTGAACTTGGCCAAGACTGAGCTCATGGTTTTTCCACCCAAACCGAGCCTTCTCCTCCTTTCACCATTACTATTGATGGCATGACCATTAACCTGGTTAACTCAGCATGCTGCTTAGGGGTCATCTTTAACCAGTCCCTCACCTTCTCTAATCTAATTAATAATACTGCTAAAACCTGTAGTTTCGTCTTCCACAACATATCCAAGATACGCCCATTTCTTTCTCAAACAACAGCCAAAAAACTAATCCATGCCCTTATCGTATCTCGCTTAGACTACTGCAATCTGTGCATAGCTGCATAGCTGTGCTACAAAATAATTGTGGTATCAATATATTAACCTTATTTGCTTAATATATACAATAATGCCATGAACATATTATGTACATTTTTATATATTTTGAGGACTGACCCTAAGGGGCTGATTTTCGAAGTGGAAAATACTTTGTCTTCGAATATCTAAGTCAAAGTATTTTTCATCGAATTAAGGATTCCTGCGGTCGAAGTAAGATCTTTCTATCGAATGATAACATTTTAGCATACGATCAAACGATGTTACTTCAATAAAATAAAACTTAGAAAAATGGTCTAGAATGCCCCATAGGCTAACATAGCACTTCGGCAGGTTTTATTTGGCAAAGTAAAAAATTGTTTTTTTTAAAGAGACAGTACTTCGAATTTCGAAGTTGAAGGATTTTACTATTCGACCACTCAAATCAAATGTTCGAATCGTCGAAGTAACTTATCCGATGGTCGAAGTTTTTCAAAAATTTACTTCGAAAATTTAACTTTTTGCATTCGAATATTCACTTTGACCCTTAGTAAATCAGCACCTAAATGTTAAGGATCAATCTAATTATGAACAATTCAGAATTACCCAAATGTTGGACAGAGTTTATTTCCAGGGGAGTAAAAATATTATGTTTTTAGGTGTACCACATGCCTCTGAGCTAAATAAATTGCCTATTCCATCAGTCAATCCATGCATCTAATCTTTCCATCCATCCATTTGTCAAGACATGCACACAAACTCTTGGAACCAAATGAATGTGAAATGTGAATCTCTACACATTTTTAAAAATGAAATGGAAAGATAATGATTATGTTCCTTGACTTCTACTGATTAATATGATTAAATATGCATTTGGTAGATAGCTGTTCTTCCCATCTGTGATTAGATAAAATGATTTTAAAGATATATGAAATACAAAATAGTTCCTACTCTATTTTTATATTTCAATATGTTCCATTTGATTATTGTGGGATTTTTATGCATTTTCGATCATCTGTGATTATGGCTTCAAGATTTCTATCTAGGAATTCATATGGTCTTTTATGTGGAATGCATACCATGTTTGTAGTGCAAGGATCATGACACATAGAACTTTTGACTACTTTTTGATCACTAGGAAACAGCAATAGTCAAAATGCCTTCACTGTCCAAGTGCCTTCCAGCAAAAAAAGTTATGTTACCATGGTTCTCCATTAGATACCTAGGGCAGTTTATATTAAATGTACAGTAAACACGGACACAAGTCCATCAAGTCCGACCTTTTAGCTTTTTAACCTTTTAACTTTTTATGTGTAGATAAACATTCAACATTGTATAAGGTTTTTCATGTTCTTAGTTATTTATAACATAGCAAAATAGAGCATTCTCCAAATACATGCCCAAAATATAAAACATTGTTGTAGCAATACAAAATGTACTTACATGATATACATTGAAAGAAAAGTTGTAGTTCTTTCTATTTGCTTTCTATTTCATTGTGTTTTAAGAGATGTGGTAAACAAAGTGTCTTGTAGGGGCTGCTGCTCAAGTACCAAAAGGGGGATTATAAATGTGAAAAAGAGAACTACAACATGGATGATTTATCTGCAGGCTATGTTGCTTCCTTTATATTATCTACCATTACATTATAATCAAAGTAATCCACATAAAATAATTTCTTATCTTTCTCTTCATTCTATGTTGCACAGATCTTCATAATTCATTATTCTACCGTAGAATAATAATTTTTGGCCATTATGATATCTGAAGATTTTGTGTACACAATACCCAAATCAATCTCATAAGGCATCAACTAATACAATCTGTATTATATTATATATCAGGGTTTATGGTACTTTTTATTAATTGCACATAAATATGTTTAATGTCTGTCTAATAATGATTGGTAAAATGTAAACAAACACAGAACCACCGTGAAAGCTAATCATATATTTCAGGGATTGCTGTGTATACTTGAAAGATTATCTACTCTAAAAGAAAACAACATAACAATAAGTTGTAACAGAATTGGCTTTTTTTCATGTTAAAATATATTAAGAAATATACAGATCATATTGAGAGGTTTTTGTTGACAGCATTGGTTGGTATTTTATACCAAAGGTGCCATGAATGTGCAATGAGTAGTTTCCTTCTTCTCACTGCTATTAAACATCTCTCATTTCATGTCTTATGCAACATTCATGGCAACAATTTACTAAGTTTATGTGCCCTTTAAACTCTGCTATCCCCAGTGAAAAGTCGTTTTTATTATATCTTTTCCCCAGCTTCCTTTGATCACATCTAAAGTCTGAATTCAAAGCCCAAGCAAGTTCTTTCAAGGTAAAATAAGCCTTCTGTTCTCATTCTCACTCTTCTGCTGTTGCACCATTGCTCTGGGAAAATCTTGGTATTGTTACTATTTTATTGTAAAGGAAGCATGTATGTTTTTAGTGTTTTGAAATAGATTTTTTTAATTCTTTATTTATATTTTTCCAACAAGATGCACCATATCATAACTTATATAAGAAAAGTCCTTATATTACTTTCTTTAAAATTACCTTTACATTACAAAACATATATGCATTAATTAATTTTTTTTAAATAGATATTTTACTTTATATAAAAGAAAAATGTTTATTGTATCACAGCTAAAGAAAACTATAGTAAAATATTATTTTGATGGAATCAAATACTTTTTAAAAATATTTCTGTGTGACTTACTGGCAGCTAAAATAGCTCTGCAACCACAGAACAATAAGATAGCATCAGGGTTCTATTGAAAAAGATCTTTGGGTCCCAATGGTACTTTTCTCCCTTCAAAAGTTAGATTAAATTGAACTCTCTTTCTGTAAAATCACGAATGCCATGAAATTTATTAAAAAATCTGAATATAAAAGGTACAATACAAAAACACTGAAAGAATGTGCTAATAAAAATATTAAAACCCTCTAAAGATTTAGTTTTTTACTAGCAAAGTTTGAATTGATTAAAATGGTCCAATAGGATCGATGCAGCTCTCATTTACTTCTATATGGCATCTCAACAGCTTTAAGTTGGTGCAATTTTGTAACAGACATTTTTGTGTTTTTCTTGATTACTCGTAATCAATCTCAATTTCAAAGTTTTAAAGAAATACAGAAAACCACAATTTTTTAGAGATTCGTGGGGAAAAAGAGATATTCAAATATTAATTAATAGGTGCTTGAGAGTATATTCCAGAAAAAGGCAATATATGTAATAATCAGCATTGTTTTATTGAGTAAAGATGTATTTAAACAATTACCCAAATTAGAAGCAAGCAAAGTCTAACCATTGGCCATATATAATGGGGTACTAGCTTCTTGGAGTGCCCATTTGCATATGTATAGTGATTATCCAACCTAGAAAAAAGGGGCTTAACCTCCACTGGGTCCGTACTCCATATTAATATAGATCAAAAACTTCTCAACACTAATTCATAAAAAGCTATTTTTATTCACAACCATGCCTTATTGTTTAAAACATACTTAAAACAAATGCGGCAAACAGGGAGACGGGATCCCGCTCTTTACAATACTTGAATGCCCTCCCCTATCTGTGATCAAAGGAGGGACAGCCAGTATATGTCATGGAAATTCTACACACAGTCGAATGACAATTAAGTTAGGTCCTATATGACAGTTTTATCTGTAGCATGTGAGGCTGTCCCTTATAATATGTATACACATTCAAAAGGGCATTAAAGAACTGGCAAGTCCTGGGTGAAAACAGTCAAAACTCCTTTCTAGGAGGATAATATCAATTGTTAACTCCTATCGGCAAACAGATGCAGTCACTTGGATTTGTAAGTTAAATGCGTCGTGACTCAGGGCTAATTGAAGAAACTGTGTTATCCAAAGTTATCTACACTCATTTAATGCATTTAACCTTTTCATTAGCATACCAAAGCATCATTGTTTTCAATGGTGAACTCTTTAATTGGATGGGATGCTGTGACACAATATTCTGTGATAAGTGGGATAAATGGGATAGATGAGTTAAGTCACTATGCATTTAACACACAATCCAAAGTGACTGCATCTGTACGTTAGCAGCAAAATGGATCATCTATTGTATCCAAATGGGAACTTCACACATCACCAAGTCCCAAGAACATCCTTGGCAATTAAACAGTCACCATAGTAACCGAGTAGAGCGGATATAAGCACCATGCATTCAGGAGAAGCCATTATGAAGAAGTCCAATGTGACTGTTATACATTGACAATCATTTTGTTGGACCATGTGTAAACATAGACCTGTGATCCAGGCAGGGATCCATTTGTCAAAAATTGTCTTTAGAACATCTGCCACAACACTTATTCACAATCTGTGGCTAGTTTGTAAACATAATAATCTCAATGGCATACCATACTCATGAGGTCTTCTCCATATGAAACTTTCAGTATACATATACAGACCGTATTCAAGGGTATGCACTCTGCTGTAACGCCTTGTGGATTGGTGTATACACCCCGTTGTTGCCAGTTCTAAGATTGTTAGATTCTTTAGTCACAGAGAGGGGCTTTGACGCCGCCAAGAACCTCGGCGATCGTTTCGCAGCCAAACGCGGCTTTGTCAAGAGGCCGAATGTGCGTGTAATGGAATCATCACAGTCACACGATGAGGATTTACAAATCATAAACTTATTGGACATTTCTCTCTCAGATACATTATTTTTCTATTGTTAAAGATATTCACCTTTTTATATGCAAAGTGCTTTTAAAATTGCAGTGGTCCAAGAATGAACAAAGGGCACATTTTGACTGTAGCCAATTCGATAGAAAAGATTTCAAAACCCTTAAGGTTCTGCTTGATTTATGGGATGACCCACATGTGGAAGAGGAACAGGAAAATAAGGTGATGTCAGACATCCAGGATTTATGGGTAGAACATTT
Organism: Xenopus borealis; assembly: GCA_024363595.1. Classification (NCBI taxonomy): domain Eukaryota; kingdom Metazoa; phylum Chordata; class Amphibia; order Anura; family Pipidae; genus Xenopus; species Xenopus borealis. The sequence goes on along the minus strand of CM044432.1, from coordinate 119,096,168 downwards.
CAGGGGAACATGTAAAGCCAGGACAGTTCACCAGTTCATTTGTAGAGGAATTCACGAAAAATTTGGAGAAGCAAAATGCCGCAGATTCACCCATCACTAAACATTATTGATTATTGACACCTTAAGAATAATGTTAGTTGGGGCTACATATTTTCTCTGGAAAACATAATTACCATTTTTGTATTTTTGCTTGGAGTAGCACTATATAAGAAATTGCTTTATAAATTAATTATTGAACAAGTTTTTGTAGCCTGAGCTAGGGAATAAGAAGAAACACTCATAGGTCAAGGTAGAAAAATATATCAAAATTTCGATTATGAAGCATTGTAGAGCTTAAAAAGTAAACTTCGTAAAGTCTTTCTACAGGTCATATACAAGCATTGTTTGCACAAGAATATGTACTGAATAGTCTTTTCTGCTTTGTAATTAAATGTGTTTATAGAATAAAACATAAAAGAAATACACAACACACAATACATAAAGGGGCAAATTCACTAAAGCACGAAGCGTCTAATGCTAGCACTAAGCTTATTTACTAACAGTGTCCCTGGCGAAAATTCGCTAGTGAAAGAGATCGACTTGCGCAACTTCGCACCCTTACGCCAGGCGAAGTTGCGCACTGACGAAGTGACGTAACTACGCTAATTCACTAAGATGAACATTTTTGTAAACGTTACCTCTACGGTAGACGTTACTTCGCCAGGTCAGACCTGGTGAAGTTTAATATAATAGATAGGAGTTTTAGAAAAAAAAAACTGGCGTCTTTTACCTTTTGTTGGGTGATAGTCTGAAAAACAGCAAAAAAATTTTTAGGATTACCCTCCTTCCCCCCCCCACATTCCATATGGCAACTCAGCTATACAGTGGGCACATGTTTAGGGCAATAGGACAACTTTATTTTATTTATTAAATGTTTCCTGGGCTTGTGTAGTGTAATGTATTGGCTGTAACATACACCTCTATTATACGCTTAAGTTCACGCGTATGCACATTAGGCATCAATAGCGTAAATGCTCTTTGCCTGATGAAGTAACGGTAGCGTTACTTCGCTACCGTTCATCGCCATGTGCGCAAATTCACATCTTAATCAATTTGCGTAGGGCTGGACAAAATTCGCCTGGCAAAGGGCGGCGAACAGCAGCGAAGATGTCGCTAGTGCGTTTTCGCGCTTTAGTGAATTTGCCCCTAAAGAATCTTCAAGAATATTTCAAGATTTGTACAATGAAGATTATTATTTAAGTTGAATAACACACATTAGATGATGTTTGCAGGCAAAAGACTGGGGGCCTATTTATAGAATTCCAAATTTTGACTATTTAAATAAAATAGGTCCAACCAAACTAGAATCCATGTTTAGACCTTAATTATTATTAAAAAAAGCATGATTTGTTCGAATCAGGGACAAACATGAAAATATTTAGCAAAAATTTTGTACAGAAACTTCCACATTGACTTATATACAACCTTGAGATGCCGGATTTCCAGATTTATTCCATCCTCAGGGTATAATTAATCTAGAAAAAAATTTAGTTTTTTGTTCCACTAAAAATTTGGATTTTGTGGTAAAAAAACAATTTTTTTTGAGTTTTTGGCACTTGAACTTTAACCCTCTAGAAGTGAGTTACAAAATATTAAACCTACCCCCCAATACTATATTTTTACAATTTGTTTTGTCGGTTCAGCAATTATTTTTGTCTGTTTTGTGCATTTAGTTTTTGCAAGTGTAATTGGAGAAGGCAGAGTGAATTTTTACAGAACCTGAGCAAATTCAAGTGCATGTTTGATTGGGAAAAGCCTAATTCTCAGTCTTTGTCCATACCTCTGTGAAGATGCAGTCTGCAATATATTCAAGTTCATATGTTTATTGCTGTCTAGCTAAGTGCACACATTCCTATTAAAAAAGGAAAACTACCAGAAGGTAACAGGTGATTTGGTACAATATATATATATATATATATATATATATATACAAAAAAAGGGTTGTGGGTGCACTCCTAAGGCCATATAAAAATATAATTAAGTACAATAATCCCCTGTCTAAATATTCCAATGAATTTGCATGTGCATATATTTAAAAAGGAAAAACAGGGTTTTTTGTTACAAAGTTATGATCATAAAGTTGATAAGCCACCATGCCACGTCAAGGTAAACCCCACACGGTGGTCCCTAACTTGTTTACCTGTGGTTGAAATATAAACGGTCAAATACCGGCGGTCCGCTTAACAGCATTACTTGGAGTATAAATCTCCTGAGACTTGGTTTCAATCTGTGGGCTAGATCCTCCCCAGCCACCTGCTTATGCAGCTTTTAAGGGAGAGGCTGCCAAACCAACGCCCATTTTTGAAAAAAGTGAGATGAAAAGACTATAAAGGCATGATCATAACTTTGTAACAAAAAAAACTGTTTTTCCTTTTTAAATATATATATATATATATATATATAGTGTACCAAATCACCTGTTACCTTCTGGGTAGCCTGACAAGGTATGGGTTCCTTTAACAGCCTGGTACAAAGTAAACATGACACACTTGCTGAGTTTATAATAAAAGTGAATATCGGAAAGTCGGAAGGATTGGAATCCTCATCAGACAATAGAATTGAGATGTGCCCACTGGTGGTTGGTCAGTTGACAGAGGGCTTGGATTGGGGGGCTGTTCAGCCAACTGAGTCCAAGGACTGAGAAACGGTTTCAAGCGTGCATAATGTTGAACAGAACTGTGTTTTCCCTCTATATCACAAACTCTATACAATATATCAGACAGTTTCTGGACAATTTCATATGGACCTTTATACTTTGGTCGAAGTTTAGGACAAACACCTCTTTGCCTGGTTGAGTCTCTTACCCATACTTTTTCTCCTGGTTCATATACATGGGAAGTTATTTTTAAGTCATAGTACTCTTTCTGTTTCCCAGTAGCTTTGGCCTGATGATATTTAACCATATTTCTGATGCCTGCCAACCTTTCTGCAACTTCACTTACATAGTTGGTAAGGTTGAAAAATGTTTCATCTACATCCCCACCATTGACAAGGTCTACAGGCAAACACACCTCCCTCCACAAATCCATCAGACTGTGGGTGATAAGGGGTAGTTCTTGTTTTGTGTATTCCCAATAGGGAACACGTCTTTAAAGACTTTTGATTCAAAATTCCTACCCTGGTCTGTATGGAGATCCTTGGTACTCCATAATGACATATAAAATCTTCCACTAAAATTTTTGTGACAGTTTTAGCTTCCTGGTCAGGGAGAGGGTAACCTTCAGCCCATTTTGAGAAATAATCACCAATCACTAATACAGATGCAGTCACTTTGGATTGTAAGTTTAATGCGTCGTGACTTAACTCATCTATCTCATTTATCTCACTTAGCACAGAATATTGTGTCACAGGATCCCATCCAATTAAAGAGTTCACCATTGAAAACAATGGAGCTTTGGTATGCTAATGAAAAGGTTAAATGCATTAAATGAGTTAAGATAACTTTAGATAACACAGTTTCTTCAATTAGCCCTGAGTCATGACGCATTTAACTTACAAATCCAAGTGACTCTATTTGTATGTATTTGTGACCATTGTGGGTTTCTGGTAGAGGTCCCAGTATATCAAGAGCAACCCTTTGCATGGGGCGATCTGTTTGGGAAGATACTGTTTGGTGCCCGAGCAATTTTCCTTTCAGTCTTATGTGCCCCACATACAGTACATGCCATTCCTTTACATACTTACGCCAGGATGGCCAGAAATATCGGGCAATGACCTTTCCAGTGACCTTATCCACAGCCAGGTGCCCACCCATTATGTTACATCTCTAGAATCACTGGTACAGCTCAGCGTGGGTCAACAATTTGGAATTTAGCTTGCCTGGGGTCATCTCCATGTGTTTCTCTTACCAAGAGTCCATTCCTGATTGATAAGTCAGACCACTGTTTACTAAAAATTTCTTGATGTGGGGAGCTACTAAGCTCTGTAGGAAGCGAAATTTCTCCTGCCAAAATCCATTCCTTAAGTTGGCAGATGTCATTGTCTATATCTTGAGCTGATTTTAGATCCATAGGGATAACATGGACTGGTTGTGTTATGGTGTTCTCTGCTGTAGAATGAGGTTGTGAGTTACTGTTTGTGATCTCAGAGTATGGTCTGCGAGACAGAGCATCTGCATTCTGGTGATGACGGCCTGCACGATGCTCAACTACATAGTCAAACATTGAAAGTTGTTCCAACCAATGAGCCAACTGACCTTCTGGTTCATGGAAGTTGTGTAGCCATCTTAGAGAGTTATGGTCAGTCCTTACTATGAACTGTTTTCCTAGCAGGTAATGTCTATAGTAGCGGGTGAATGTAACAACAGCAAGCAATTCTTTATGAGTTGTTCCATACTTCCGTTCAGGTCTGCTTGTTGTGTACACTTTACGTTGGTGCGCACTTATCTGTAATCTCTGGTGTTGCATCCATGAATTCCAGTACATTTGTAATCAGCAGATGGATAACCTTGTGTATATCCAAGGCTTACCAAGCTCAAGGCAAGTTAACTCCAGAGGGTTTAAGGGCCCACTCCACTAGGGCTGTTTCATCTTCATGGGCAACACTGGCGAATGTCTCGACTACACAGATCTGGGAAGTCGCCTCCTGGTCCTCAGCTCGAACCTTCATCAGGCACCATCAGTTGGACTTGTCTTCTTCAAGTTATCATGCCTTTGCAGCTGGTACTCACATGGCCTTGCATTCTTATTAAAGTCATTTTTGCACATTTCCCGGTGTATTGGTTTTTCCCACCCATTAGCCTTCATGGCTCTGTATATCAGGTTTTAATGCTAATGGAGTGGCCAGGAAAAAGGAGAATCCTTTCATAATTACCGTAATTCTCTTTTCCTGGCCACTCTCCTTATCAGCATTTCCCACCCCATTTGGACAGTTGCTTTATATTAGACGAAGTAAGTGTTTCCAGATGGTGACTTTAAAATTTTAGAGGGGGAAGGAAGTTCTGGTCTATGGACGGGGATGGGGGGGGGGGCGGTTGTAATGCTAATATGGAAAGTGGCCAGGAAAAGAGAATTATGGTAAGTATGAAAGAATTCTCCTTTTTTCCCACTATCCTTTTTTATGCACTACATTCTGGACATGCTTAGATCTGTTCAGCTAGTCCAGTATAGTCCAGTATATGTCAGTCCTTATGCAATAAGGTTTTCCATGAGATTCCTATGAAGGGTTTGAAAAAAAAAAAACACTTTCTCTTATCACCTAAGGGAATGTTGACCATAGTAGGACAAAGTCATTACTATTTTTAATAGAATGTACCATCCTAGAGAAAAAAATCAGAGAATAGTATAACATAGTTTAAGTACATAAATTCAATTGGAATATAAGCCAAACTCCATTGATTCAGAATCAGTGACATGAAACTCTAGAGTACTGTCCCATCTTTTAAATAGGTATATGTATAGGATCTATTATCCAGAAACTAATTATCCAGAAAGCTGAATTACAGGTCATCTCCAATGGTGTCAATTTCAATCAAATGATTCACATTTTTAAAAATGTTTTCGATTTTTTCTTTAATAACAAAACTAAACCTTTTACTTTATCACTAGTGGTGGGTCAATTTGTCCCCTTTTGCTGAAAAATGTGTGAATTTCCCACAAAATTTGCGAAACGGCGAAAAATTACCAAAACGTGGATTTTGAAAACGGAAACAATTTTGATGTTCACAACAATTTGACGCCTGCGACAATCTGATGCTCGCTATTTTGTCCAAATGCATTAAATTTAATGGGTATCCAAATAATTCTGAAGCACAGTTTTATGTGTGCAATTATTCTAACTAGGGATGGCGCGAACTGTTCGCTCGCGAACTTGTTCGTGCGAACATCCGCTGTTCGCGCTCGCAGAATATTCGCGAACGTCGC
>CM044432.1:119050731-119085773 GCA_024363595.1 Xenopus borealis | reverse complement strand
TAGAAATTCGCGAAAAATTCGGCGAAGCGAATCTCGGGAGATTCGCCCATCCCTAGTCTTCTCTCCATCTGCATTTTCCCCACAGGCAGAGAGAAGCCTATGTGCTCTGTTGTGTCTCTGTACTGATTCAACATGGTATTGGCCTGCTTGTAAACATACTGAGAGGATGTTGCAATAATGCATAGTGATATCCGCTCCATATGTTTGCACACAGGCCAACACAATGCCTGTTTCAGGAGTAATTACCTACAAAACTATCTGTAACAAGCCTGCTTTTCAGTTCTCACTCCAAACATATTTTTGAGCACAAGCTTTATAATAAACAATGTATCTTTTTATCAGATGTTTAAAACAGAGTGTTGAATTTATCACCTTGATTTAACAGTATGAATGCATCTTGTAGGCTATGAAGGTAGTTGTCTAGCATGTATAATTAATGGTATACATTAGTGATTACCTATGTACCTAATAACCCAAATTAAATAATGTACCAAACTGAGTTGTATCATAAGAGAGATACCTAATTACTGGAGGGGATTTTTAACCTAAACCTAGACACAATTATGGATTGAATACACTCTTTAACCCATTCCAAAACTATAATAGGTGAATCAAAACATTAATATACTGTAAGTCAATATAAGGTTACATAAAACTTGTCATACACTAAAACCTATATTAAGGCAGCATATGTCTCTCACTATTTAAACAATTGCTGTAGCACAACCTCAGCAACTAACAATTAAATTAGCTGGCCTCAGTATAAACTCATTACTCTCACTCTAAAAGAGAAACCCAACTACACAACACTCCAAACTACAGAATTTAGCATTTTACTAGGTACCTAGGGGGAAATGTACTATTTCTCACATAAAATGCTTATCGAATAGTTCTAGGCTATCTTTTTTCTCGATATTCGATTTCTCTGTTAAATCGTACGATCGAATACCGATCGTTCGATTTCACGAAAAAATCTTACTTTTGCCTTTGAGCCTCCAAAAAGTTTGTACGAATCGAACGATCGAGGCGTTCGATCGTACGAATGGTATTCAAGCAGGTCTTAGCAAAAGAAACCTATGGGGGGGTTCCCATAGGCTTCTATTGGTATTCAGTAGTTTCAATCTGGCGAAGTAGGCATTCAAAAGATTTTAAAATTTTAAATCCTTTGATGATCGAATGATCGAATGATTGAATATCCAATCATTTGATCTATTCGATAATTCGGCATTCAGTTATCGAAGAGGCCAAATTTGCATATTCAATCCTCCGAAAAAATCGTATGATCAGTATTCGATCGAATTCAATCGAACTTCGAGTCCTTCACACAAATTTTGTAAATTTGCCCCCTAAAGTATTAAATAAAAGGAATCTCAATATAAAAATATATTAAGCAAAATTAATCCATAAATATTGTCCAAACTGAAATTTGGTGAACACACAAACCAATCATTCAAGCACATCTAATTAGTTTCACACAAACACAAAAATCCAGAATCAAAGAACTTTTTTGAATGACTTAAACAGTAAAACACTTCAGAATATGAGGCCACATTTTCCATCCTTGGTTAAATTAAAACAAATTATGGAAACAAGGGTTTTAATAAACACTTGTTTTGAGAAAATGTCAAACTGAAATATATAAAAGGGAAAATGTACAGAAAGAAAACAAAAGAAAAACTTCAATAAAAACGAATACACCTTATAGCCAGAGACAACCTAGATCTGAAGAGATGCAGGGGCAGTTTAGGAATTAAAAAAAAAAAAGGTCTCATAATAGAAGTAATTTTATCCCTTATAATATGTACATTGAACATGACCCTAATGAGGCTACAAGATGAACACCCTATTATTTGATATTTAGAAGAAAAGCCTGGTTTTCTACTGATTTCTGGTTTGAAATGTCTACTGAAGAGACCAGAGTCTGTCTTGAGAATTCCCAAAGAAAAAACTATCCAAGTTAAGTTAAGAAGGGCTAAAAAGTGCCAAAAAGTCATTCTCTAAATTGCCTAATGAAATAATTTTCATTAGGCTATTACCATCTTCCCTTGCTTGCAAGTCTCTGAAAAACAACTATGCATTAAAAACCACAGGTTTACTGGCACAAATGCAGCCTTATAATTACAAATCCATATATGAATGCAAAATTAACACAGGATCTACAAACGACCTATCAGTTAGTCCAATAACATACTGTCAAACTGATGCAAGAGAACTGACAGTGCTAGTAAGCAACATTGTCTTTTGTATTCGTAACTACAATTTAAATAATTTTCTTAAGAAATTAGGGATGCAGAAGGATAGTTACTTATATATCTTTCTTAATCCTTTCTTTTTGATGTTTTTATTAACTATAGTAGAAATGTTTAATAATTAGTGATGAGCAAACCAGTTGCCACCAGGGGCAATATTATCAAATTTTGCAGAGTATATGTATCAGGCTAAAAAGTTTACTCATCCCTGACAACATAATGTCAAAAAAATGAATACATTGTTTGATACTGATTTTTTGTGCAATCCTTTATACATTTTTACCCTCACTATTTCACTTAAGAAAGTTATATCAACATAATCATTTTAGAGAAATTCTTATTTTTATGTCCTAGTTTGTTTGCCTATTTAACATAAACCAAATGCAGTTTCATGAAATATAATAATGCAGTATGTGAAGAATTAAATAAGATATATCTCACAGTATGCACAATTTCCCAGGCTAACATTAGGTTGAACTACCATCATCTCAATATGCCCCATAATGAAATAAGCTTTTCACACTAGATGAAGAGTCAGCTGACCTACTATGGAATATATAGACAGTCTAGATGTTTGCTTTGAGCTTTACACAGCAATTAGTTAGTTTCAAACCAGCAATTGAAATACTTCAATGACACTTGAAAATAACAGGTAATGATCCTAATTCCAAAAAGGCACATTTAATATCCTCTCAAGCATCAAAAGCCTTTGGACTTGGAATCACTTGATTGCAGCTGAAATAACACCTGGATTAACAGATGTCTTGGTTCATTTAGTATGACATATTTAGAAAACACATTCAACATACAGTTCAACAATATATAATAATAATAATACTCTGTTGACAGGGTGTTGTGTTCTATTAGCCATTCTAACAGTACGGTAAGTTTAGCATAAATGAAAGTCACAAATATTTATAACCATTTACATTTATATTCTCCCTTTGCTGCACAAAAGCAGACTACAATCAGGTTACCTATTCTTGCAAATTTAAATATATCTGGATCTGAGTCAAAAAGATAGTAGGATGTTCTAAGTACAAGAGTGTGGTGTTGGTGAAACTCCTCTGGCTATGGTAATGTCTAAGACTATGGGGCAGATTTACTAAAGGGCAAAGTGACTAACAATGGCGATTAGTCACTTACCGTTTTCAGTCACTTTGCCAATTTACTAATGGGTGCAGGCGTCACTTTGCTAGTGAAGGAGATAGATGCTAGCAGTGATTTGCACTTTAACGCCAGGCGAATTTTCGCTCTGGTGAATGGACATTACTCCCAAATTCACTAAGATGTGGATTTTACTGAATGTTACCTCTATCGTCAGACTTGCCTTCACCAGCTCTGACTTGGCGAAGTGCATTGGAGTGCATAGAACTTCCTCAATATTCAATTACTTATTTCATGGGCGATAAGCTGCAAAAAAAATTTCCACTAACCGCTTTCCCCCATACATTTTTTAACATACAGTATGGAACATTATTTTACAGTGGGCTTATGTTTAGGGCATTAAAACAGCTCTATTGACTTTAATAAGTTTCCCTTTGCATGTCTAGTTATCAGTGTAAATGTAAATTCCACTTTAAATTTCCTGCGGTATGCAAATTAGTCTGAGTGCAAGAGCTCTAGCGAAGTTGTGCTAGGCATCTTAGCCAGCGTTAGTTGCCCGGGATGAAACTTTACAACTTAGTAAATTTGCTGTGTCTGAGCGAATTTTCACCTGGTGAAGTTTTGTGATGGCTGTGAAAGCTGTTGCTGGGGAATTTGCACTGTTTAGTAACTTTGCCCCTATGTTTGAGCCAAAAAACTTGGAAGCTGCAGAAGTAATAAATAACAGGCCCAAGCATGACATTACAAACCACACTAGAAAATACAAGTAATATTACAGGTATTTAATCTGTTATTCAGAAACCATTCTGAAATACAACAATGCCAATTCTTATGGTTAGTGATGGGAGAATCTACCCAGTTTTGCTTTGCGGAAAAATTAGCGAATTGGCGAAAAAATTAGCGAAACAATAAATAATATATAATAAATAAATTCGCCCATCACTACTTATGGTGTCTTTCTTTTTTACTGATTAGTTTTTTCTCTATAATAATAGCAAATACCTTTTATCTTTTATGAACTACAGCTGGCCATGCAATTGTTGATCCAATCTTATGGCAAAGTTGCCAAATAAGTGGATATGTACCATATTTGGTCAATTATGTCCTGAGCCAAATCAAACTGATCCAATCATTGATGGGCCTGTCAGGTGTAGTGCATCAGTGAGATTTTCAGCTGAATATCTTTGGAGCAGGCCATCAGGAGAACTAAGTCTGGACTGGTCAGCTATAGTTAAAATCCATTCACTTTGATTGAATAACAATCCTGGGTCCTTTTAATATTTAAATTTTAAGTTGGTCTGCAAATAATAGACTGCATCCAGATGAAACGTAGGGTCAGAATTCTCCAACCTTTGCTATTGGTTATAGTATCAGTCATGTAAAACAATTGGATATGGTATGAAAAATGTGAATCAAATGTCTTTCCTCCAAAGATAAATAGAATATTATAATGGAAATGTTGTTGAATCTTAAACTTAAAATTAATACAAGAAAACTGGGCCATGTAACTGGATGTTCAGAGTTAGAATTCCTGATGAATATCTGTGAGGACTGATTTGGGTTGTGATCAGCTGGACTGCTCCTGTATGTATCCAGCTAATCAGAATTCACAGTACAGTATAGGATTAATTGTTAGGAATATTATTGGGACATGGGTTTTATTGCATTTTGGATTTATCGCATAATGTAGAACTACAGATGCAGCCACTTTGATTTGTGTGTTTAATGCGCCGTGACTCAGGGTTAATTGAAGAAATTGTGTTATCTAAAGTTATCTTAACTCATTTAATGCATTTAACCTTTTCATTAGCATACCAAAGCACCATTGTTTTCAATGGTGAACTCTGTAATTGGATGGGATGCTGTGACACAATAATCTGTGATAAGTGAGTTAAATGGGATAGATGAGTTAAGTTATTCTGTGTCAAACACACAATCCAAAGTGGCTTCTTCTGTACATGCCTTAACCCAGGTTAAAAATTCCTGTGGGGACTGATTCTGGTTGTGATTGGCTGGACTGTTCCTGTGCATATTCGGCTAATCAGAATTCACAGTACAGTGTAGGATTAATTGTTAGGAATATATTGGGACCTGGGTTTTTTTGCATTTTGGATTTTTCCCATAATGTAGAACTACATACATTAACCCTGCTTAAAAAAACGTAAACATATATAGATAAATATATATATATATATATATATATATATATATATAATCCTTTTCCAAAGAATGACGCACTCCAGGACTTCATAGTAGAATCAACCAAGGTGAAGTTTATTTGTCTATATATATATATATAAACCCAGTATGTTGATTTCATCAGTATGGGATTCATGCATCTTTGTTAGGATCAAGTACAAGGTATTGTTTTATCATTGCAGAGAATAAGGAAATATTTTTTTAAATTTTTAAATATTTGCTTAAAAAAACTAGGTAATTCCATCCCATACATATTCTTCAGTCAGTAAAAAGGGAACGGTGAATATTTTACACACACTAACTTATCTGAAACTTTAAGCGGCAGATTTATCAAGGGTTGAATTGGAAATTTGAATTTTTAAATTAGAATTTTGAGTTTATTTTAGTGTAATTCAACTAGGGAATAGTCCAAATGCGATTAGAATAAAAAAAAAATCAAAGAAAAATTTAAGAATTCAAATTTGAATATTCACCATCTTAAACCTTTCCGAATTGGTGTTTTAGCCTATGGAGGACCTCCTACAAGTTGTTTGGTGGACTTTTGAAAAAAAAATATTTAAAAAAAAATTGTTTTTTTTTGCGGAAAAACTTTCAATCAAATTCGATCAAATTCAATTTGAATCTGCAGGTGGATCCTATTCACCCAAAATTTAAAAATTAGAATTTTTAAATACATTTCAATTGGTTGCTTTTTTTCGAGTTTATGGGAATTTTTTTAGAAATCCCAATAAATTCAAAATTCGACCCTTGATAATCTGCCCCTAAAAGTTGTAGTTTTAGGTAAAACTACATAATGAATAGCATGTAATAGTCTAATAACAGATGTGTGTGTACATTGCACATGACAGCTATGTCTGGTTATTATATTGAGTGCATGAAATAACCCAATCTAAGGCTCCTGCATGGGAATGTTTTTTTTTCTGAAATAGGTGAATGGCAATGTAATACATATGCATTAACTTTTCACTTTGCTATCTAATTTATGACATTCAAAATATTACAACTGAAGCTACTTTGATAAGTGAGTGTTCCATGATACATATATTTGATGTTCAATAATAGGTAATCAAATCCCCCTTGCAGGGTTTCTTTTTACAGTCAAATAAGTTTAATAAGACCCTTTGTCTTATATTCTTCCAGGCTTTTTGGCAATAGAATAAAAATCCCCATAACAAATCAAATAAAAGCTGATTCTGTAAAGAGGCACAGAAAACAGCATGCCTCAAAGTGGACTGCACATGAGATTGCTTGTTCTGACTTTCAGCACAGCTCAAATCAGAAAAACATTATTCTAATGTGAAACAGCTCACAGCTAAGATTAAACAAATGGTGGTAAATAATACATGTCCTGCAAATAAATCCATCATTTAAACTTTATAGCCTATGACAAAATTATATGGGTAGAAGAGCTGACTATTAAACCCCATCGATCTGCATATCTACTAGTTTTCCATGTTTATCTATGTTTGTTTATAAAACTGTGTCATATGGTTATTTCATTAAAACTTTTGTCTAAACGAAACCAGTATATGTCTACAATAAGAAAAAAATACATGTAGAATGAAAACTTTGGAGACTTTGGAGCCAATTCATAATAGCTTCCATGTATTTTATTGGATCAACAAATAGCATTTTATACAGAATTTACTTCTTGGCTTATTTCTTTTATTATAACACATTATACAATTTCTGGGGCATTAGCTCTTTTTTGTGGGAATGATTAGTTGATAAGTTGACTGAAAGTAACTTTCCCCTAATTAAATAAAAAGGTTCAAAGAGTATATCTAGTTACCAAGCTGATTTTTTTAAATGTTTTTATAATGGAATTTAGCATATTGGAATGACACTGCTTATTGGATCAAAGGTGGGTAAATATTGGCTTTCAACTCAGCTACTTTTCACTAAGCAGTTATACAGTTTATCAAAGTAGTTTTGGCAATATGTTGCTGCTATCCTTGGACTATGGGTATTTTTCTGTTTTCAGCCAACCATTAAAACATTTATCCTTACTTTCAGGTATTGTTGTTTGTGTTGAGCAAATCTGCCATGTTTTGCTTTTTGTCAAAATTCACAAACCACCAAAGTGAATTAGAGTCAATGGGAATGCAAAATCACCCTGTATAAGGGATGAGCATGAAGCCCAGCTACTTTTACAAATAGAAGCAGCTTCACAACTTGTTCAAGTTATTATTATGGGTGACTTCAATCATCCAGACATTAAGGGGCAAATTTATCATTATTCACAAATTCGAGAGCTTTTAGCCCTCAAATTAGGCAGAAATTCTGCAGAAATTTGACTGTCGAATGGAAATTGTATAGTTTTAGGCTATTTTTTTAGCCCTATTCGATTTCTCGAAAAATCGTATGATTGAACAGTGATCATTCGATTTCATGAAAAAATCGTGAAATTTCCTTCGATCGTTTGAAAAATTCGTACGATTCGAACAACCGAGGCGGATCGTACGAATGGCATTCGAGCAGGTAATGGAAAAAAAAGCCTATGGGGGGATTCCCATAAGCTTCTATTGCTATTTGGTAGGTTCAATCTGGCGAAGTAGGCAGTCGAATAAAATTTTAAAGTTGAAGTACTTCGATCATCGAATGGTCGAATGATCGAATATTCGATAAGTCGATCTATTCGATACGATCGAATTTTGCATATTCGATGATCGAAGTGGCCAAATTTGCATATTCGAATATCCGATAAAATCGTACGATCGGAATTCAATCGAATTGATCGAACTTACAATTATTCACGTGACTTTTGTAAATCTGCCCATAAAGGACTAGTAGCATCAAAATCTATAAGGGAGTAACTATAACACAATATTTTAGATGTGCAAAATTTAACAGTATAACATATTAAGTGGGAAGTGCTTTTCACAGGGTTAAACACAAACATGACATTTTTAAAATGATGCTTATTAAATATTTGTTTCCCTTGTAAGCAAGGAATGTCATTGCAAAAGATAACCTTTGTGGTTCACTAGAAGTGTTAGTTTTGCGGTGGGTAAGAAAAGATGTGCTTTTAAGGCATTCAAGTTAGCTGGGACAGTCAAAACATTTATCAGGTACAAAGAGACCAATACATCATGCAAGAAGCATCACAATGAAGACAGAAAATGGTATTGCAGCAAGCAGTAAAAATAATCCAAAATTATTTTAGAAATATGTAAATTGTAAAAAAATCAGGATGGGGTTGGACCCGTATATATTTGGGGGGAGGGGGTAGCTGGTTGATGAGAACAGAAAAAAAAGCATAGATTCTGAACTCTTATTTTTAGTCTGTCTACACAAATGAGGAACCAGTTAATGAAGGTTTCCTTCTTAACAGTCCCAATTCTAGTAAAACAACTAAGTAATGATGCATGTTTACGTTCAAGGAAATTCAGGAGACTACAACATGTTAAGCTTAACAAAAGTCCAGGATGGGAAGGTATTCATCCCAGGATACCAAGTGAGCTTAGCTCTGTGATTGCCAAACCTCTTTACTTAACTTTTCAGGATTCATTGAGTTCTGGCATGGGAGACTGGCGAATTGCTAATGTGGTGCTGCTATTCTCAGCCGCAAAACTATAAGGCAGTTAGTTTGATGTCATTGGTAGGAAAGCCTTTTGAAGGGATATTAAGAGATAAGATACTTAACGTTATTGCAAATAATACTGTGAGTTTGTGCCAGCATGGTTTTATGCATAATAGATCTTGCCAAACCAATTTAATTTCTTTTTATGAGAAGGTGAGCAGGGACCTAGATTATGCGAAGGCAGTGGATGTTATCTAGAGTGATGGGCGAATTTATTCTCCAGGCGCAAATTCATGGCTAATTCCCGCAATTCAGTGCCAGCGAATAAATTTGCTGCCATAAAAAAAACATGATGTGCCGAAAATGACGTGATGCGAGTCGAAAATTTGTTTGCAAATTTTTCGGCGAAGCAAAATGGAATGGATTTGCCCATCACTAGTTATCTACTTAGACTTTGCTAAAGCATTTGATACAGTGCAAAACACAAGGTTAAATTAACGGGATTCTGTAGTGATTTTTATGATGTAGTTTTTATTTCTAAATTATACAGTTTACAATGCAAATGATAATATAATATTCTATAATATAAAATTCCTGAAATAGCAGGTGAATATTTTAACTTGTAATATTGGTGTGTAGGCAGCCATCTCATTTTGCCTGATCATGTGCTTTCAGAAAGAGCCAGCATTTTAGGATGGAACTGCTTTCTTGTTGGCTGTTGTTTCTCCTACTAAATGTAACAGAATGTGTCACAGTGGAACCTGGATTTTACTACTGAGTGCTATTCTCAGATCTACCAGGTGGCTGCTATCTGGTTACCTTCTCATTAGGCTGCTAGTGGGAAAGGGAGGGAGTGATATCATGCCAACTTGCAGTAAGACTGTAAAACAGTGACTGAAGTTTATCAGAGCACAAGTCAAATGCACGGGGCAGTGGGGAAACTGACAATATGTCTAGCCCCATGTCAGATTTCAAAAATAAATATAGAAAAGGTCTGTTTGCTCTTTTGAGAAATGGATTTCAGTGCATATTTCTGCTGGAAAAGTACTCTTAACTGATGTTTTTTGAAAAAAAAAAAACATTTTTCCTCATGATAGTATTCCTTTAAGGAATGTTGGCCTGGAACATAGTATTTGTACCTGGATATAGAACTGGCTAAAAGATATATTACAAAGTGTGGTGGTAAACGGAACATTTTCAATTTGGACCAGTGTTGTTAGTGGAGTACCACAGCGCTCTTTGCTTGCTTGTTTATTATCCTGGAGGAGGGTATTGAAAGTACTATTTCTATTTTTGCTGATGATACTAAATTGTGCAGAACTTAAGCTTTCATACAGGATGCTGTCAGATGCTGTTTGCAGAGTGATTTGACTAAATTGGAAAACTGGGCAGCAAACTGGAAAATGATGTTCAATGTTGATAAATGCAAAGTTATGCACTTTGGCAAAAATAATATAAATGCATGTTATACACTAAATGGCAGTGTGTTGGGAGTTTCCTTAAATGAGAACGATCTAAAGTTTTTTTTTATAGATAACAAGTTGTCTAATTCTGGGCAGTGTCATTCTCATCACTTGTTGCCAGGTTAATTTACTTATTTTTTAATGATTGTTTGATGTCTGGCATAGAATACTATTGATGACTGGCAAGCTGGAAATGTGGTGTCATTATTTAAAAAAAAAAAAAAAAGTGATTCCATTTTTTAAGCCTGTTAGTTTGACATCTGTGGTGGAAATGTTTTTAAAAAGATAAACAGACAAAACGTTTATATTCACTATATATATATGTGCAAGCAAGGTTTGTGCATTAGGTCCTGCCAGACAAATCTGATTACTTTCTATGAGTAAGTGAGCACAAACCAGAACCTTTTGGCTGCTGAGGATGTGATTTACTAAGATTTTTTAAAATCATTTGATATAATGCTGTACAAAAGGTTACTGGTTATATTGAGGAATATTGACCTTGAGCATATTATTTGTACTAGGAATGAGACCTGGTTGAAGATATATTAGAAAGAGTGCTGAATAAATGCACTTTTTTTCTAGTTAGATCAATATCATTAGTGGATTATATCAGAGGTCTGTCCTTGGTTTTATGTGTTTAACTTATTCATAAACGACTTTGAGTGTGGCATTCATAGAAATAATTCTTTTTTAGTAATACTTAACTGTGAAAAATAATGGTTTCCATGTAGTATTCTTCCATTTTGCAGAATTATTTGAATTAATCAGGGCTCTCCGCTGCCAATTAAAAATGAGGTTCTGCCACTGATAAATGCATTTGGGAAAAGACAACATGAATTTTAAATGTGAGATTTTTATTGAGGTCTCTTAATTGAGAAGGATTTGGGGATTGGTGTGGATAATGGACATTGCAGCTCTAGGCATTGTTAGGCAATGTCTGTTAAAGTTAACAAAATAATTTATTGTAAGCAATTACAATGGGATTTGAATCAGTGAATTAAATAATAATTGAAACAGGTCATCTTACTCAGAGTTAAGTGGAGTGGGGTCATGCAATTATTTATGCTGAATTCCCCCAATTTTAGCTACTCCTCTAGGAATATGAGTTTCTATTTTCTATAAATATTTTCTAGCCCTATTTTATCTTATTTCTATTTGTTCAACCCATAAACCTGTTTCTCTTTCTCAAAAAAGTGTCTTTTATCCTTTGGGCTAATATAAAACTAATGAGAAATTATGATGCTATGGTTTATTAGCTGGAAATCTATGGGTGAGACTCTATTTGAGAATTTTCCCAAAAAATGTCAAAAGTTTTCATGTAATAAACAGTGTGATATATTTTTTCGATGACTTGCATTTGGCTCTATCTGGAATTGAATAAGATAAGTCTTCCTCATGTAAATTAATCAGACTCTTTGTGTGATAACCCTTCGAAAAGATAATTTTTTATAGATATTGCAAGTATGGTCTGATATCCCTGGGATTTGGTCAGAGGCTGATTAATTGATAATGTCAGTGATCTGGCATAGACAGCTACTTAAAGACATTCATAGTCATTAACTAAATAAAGTTAATTAGTAAATACATATCTTCCCTATTCATTTATAAGTATATATATATATGTAAATCTGTTTACATTTTCTTTGACACAAATGTATTATTTTTATCAGACCATACTAGCCACTGTGATACTAGACATGTTAACAAACTGCTTTATGAACGATTATTTTAACAGACAAACATACAAAACCTAATGGTGTTTAGTTTATTTTATTAAACTTAGCACACTATTATATTTTGGACAGTTATGCACCCTTTGAAATTTTGGAAAGAGCTGTATACTTTGGATAAAATAGTGGTAAAAAAAAGTGCAGCCAGTATAACCACATGTCAATATTTTTACAGTTTTGGAATATCCACAATAATCCAACAGATTAATGGCTTCATGCAAAGAAATGCAAGCCACAAATGTTGTAATTCTTGTATCAGTGCTTGGAAATTTAAAAAGCATAAGATAACAACAAAATTTTAATTGTGGCTTGTGAAATATGTAATTTGGAACACAACTACATATATATAGACATGAGTAATATCTTTCATATCCAGAAGATGTTTTATGCATGTTTTTTTCCATTTTATAAAATGACTTAATCTGACTGTCATGTTTTGACAAAAAAAGTTAAGTTAAGATAACTTTAAGATGTAGTAATCTTGAAGTACTTTTTCTATAATGAGAGAAAAGAAAATATTATCTTTCTTTTATTGTTCTATAACAGTTCAGACAAGTTGGATAAGTTTAACTTGTACTCTATTTTATGTTTTCTTTCGACTGATGATTGAATAATGATCTATTAGCAATCAAATGGGGAGAGATGATTAACTAATTGTAATTGTATAGGAAAAGTAAAAATGTTTAATGTGGGATAGTGTCAGTAACCAGAAGTGCATCTAGTTGCAGGATGTGCTTTTTGCTCCAGCCTTTGCTAAGCCGTGAAAATTCTGTGTATTAATATTTACGGTATGGTCAAAGTGTTTGGATGACAAACTAATGTACTGGAAAGAAAGTTGGTACTGAACAGGGATATGCAGGAAAGATGTTGTGTAAGATGGATATACATTAGCTGTTGGGTACTGCTTTCCTGTCTGATAAAATTTTGGTTGAAGCAGAGAGCGTTAATGAATGTTTTATTTATGTCTAAATAGCAAGCTTGCCCTGTGTCTTGGAAAGATTCAACTTAACTTGCTGATATATGCAGTTTTACCATACAGTATTTTTTGAGATAATGGACATAAATAGTGATGGGCCAATTTTTTTGCCTGAGATGAACTGCTGCGATTTGCCGCAGGTGAATAAATTCTCAAAACACCAGAAAAATTTGCCCGCCAAACAAGACGCACACCCAGGTTCGCCCATCACTAGACATAAATTAAAATGTGATTGAGGTACATAAGAGAAAATTAAATGACCCATTAGATAAGAAACTTAATGGACTGTTACCAGGGTCGGACTGTGGGATCCGGGGCCAACCGTGGCTACTGCCCAGGGCCCCCCTCCACCCCTCCTGCTGTGCCGGCATGCTGAACCGATTGTATGTGTGCTCATGCAGCTGCACCACACATGGGAGAAATGTTTTTTGAAGCGAGCCAGTTTTGCTAATTTTTCTCTGTTTCGCAAATTTCTCCAGAAATTCGCTAATTATTCTGGGAAACGCAGCAGATTTGCCCTTCACTAATAAATAGGTATAAACATAATTTTAGTAATTTATTATATTTTTAAAAAAAATATGCTTATAACAGTTCCAAAATATTCCTTCAGTCCTGTTTCTACAAGCTATTTTTTATTACTCAGATAGTCCTAAATGAAAGAAATCAGATTATGATTCACCATGTAATGTATCATTCTTTACTAAACTTTGCTTTATTTGTAATTTTATGAATAGCATAATTTATACTACATACATATACTAATACAGATGAGATGGAGTAAAGTGAGCAATAATTCTATGATATAATTTGATAAGTGAAGAAAGAAGAAGGATGACGAAAGAACGATAACCTTTAAAAACATCATACCAGTGTAAAAAATAATGTAAAGTTTATATTTAGTTACTATTAATTTCTAAAAAAAAAGGGTGATCATTTTCAGAATTTACAGTTAAATTTTAATCCACTGTGTTGAAATTGTGAACTTGCTTAAATAATAATCAATAAAAACCTTTATTTTATAATACTAAAATGTTATTTTCAAGAATATATTGCAAATTTGTGAGATAGCTTCAGTAATTTTTTTGTATATGCAATATATTTATTGGAAAAATATTTTAATTTAGAAGAATAATGACTAATTCATATACATAATTGACTACATTTGCTAACTGAAATCAGTTTATGATAATTAAACACCAAACACTAAAATATTTTTGTTTTCTTTAAATGTAGTGTAAAAGTTGTACATAACATATGCCTAGTAACTTACCTACATTGTATATAAAATGCTGCTCTCTAGTGGATGTTAGAGTGAGTTTCAGTACCTTACTTGTTATAGTGCATTTCGTGCTGTTGCAGATTACAGCCAGATAAACTATATCCCAAAGTTATGACATGTTGAGACTTATGTTTACAATTATTTTATTATACTGTGAAGTGGTTTTGCTAATGTAATCAAACAAATTTTTTTCCTGGAATCCTCTTTGAAAATTGAATCCAGCCTGTTTGCACACTATTCTGAATACAGTGCTCGGACAAAAAAAGAGAAAAAAATCCTGGAACTGAAAATAAGGCAATTTTCACAGAACATTTTAACATTATCATTAACACATGACTGATTTTGTTATATTTAGTGGTTAAAGAGAAGGAGGCAATTATTTTTTCAAAGCATTTGAAAACATTGTTAAGTATTGCAACTCTGTGTGCTGGCAAATGAAAAACATAAGGTTTAATTTCAGCTCTTGCATCTTTGGAAAAAACATTCTATCAAGGGGTAAATATATTAATATTGTATGAGCCGGTAAGGAAAAGATAAATGTTATTTATAAGTTCGAGTTTAACTGTCATTTTTAATTACATTTATATAAAATATTTTTTGTCATGGGTTACTCCATCTTTTAGGAATTACTTAGCTTTACATTGCTGTTTATTTGTAGAAGTATGAGTTGATATTTTAAATCATTAAGCGAAATCTCCCATATGGACAATTTGAAATTTGGCATTCATTAGGAGAAAAAGTAGGAAAGCCCTGATCCAGAAGCCTGGTATTCAGAAAGATTCCAATGACAAAAAGGCAATCTCCCATAAGCAATTTTATTAAATTAATTACAAAGTTCCCTTATCTCAGTAATAATAACACAGTCCCTTGTACATTACGGTAACAAAGGTGCGCAAATCCATATTGATGACAAAAGAATTCTATTGGTTAAATTATTGCTTAATGTTTTTAGACTTAAGATATGGAGAGCTACATCCAGAAAAGCCTAGGTCCCAAAAAGTCTTGCCTCTTTTACCTAGATGTTCTGTGCATTGCCAAATAGATTATTTTTATTAACATGTATTTATATAGCACAAACACATTTTGTAGCACTGTAAAGTAAATGTATTGATAAAACTAGATTGCATGAATTATATACATAGAATAAATGGTATTACATACATCACAATTAGTGATGGGCGAATTTATTCGCCAGGGGCGAATTCGCAGCGAATTCCCGCGATTCGGCGCTGGCGAATAAATTTCGGCGAAGCGAATCTCGGGAGATTCGCCCATCACTAATCACAATCAATACTGGTACAAAAGATGAAGAAGGCAATAGATGTTCTATGCAATACATTACAAAATACACAAAAGCATTCATGCAGAATTAAAATTAAGAATGCTTACTACCACTGTATTCATTTTAAAATTGTCTAAATTAAATTAGCAACCTGTTAAGTAGTGCAGCAGAGTTAGTGGGTGGCATCTTGCTCCAGTTCAGTTCAAGGTGAAAAGTTGAAATGGCTTAATATTGGCCATGTATCATAAATTAATAGTAATGGACGAATCTGACGTGTATTGAAAAAAATTTGAAACCTGTGAAAAAAAAAAAGTACAGTATATGGGAGGCATTTTTTTACTCACAACAATTTTTTTTATCCATTGGCGTCATTTGAGGTGAAATCTGGAAACAAATTTTGTACATAACTATATATCAATATGATAAATGGAGCATTCTTCCTAAATATATATACCTAGTTTCCATTCATCCATTAGCAATTAGTAAAGTTAAAAGAGAATCGCTATGTAAGCTGAGACTGAAAAGAAGACTGACTACGCCTGATTTTGAAAATTATTATCGAGCTTCAGTCTTCACTGAAACGGTTGAAAGAATTAACTTAAATTCCCACATAAATTGCACACCTTAGAAAACCTGTGGGTTGGAGACTCACTTAATATTTTACCTTTGATATGCAAAGACCCCATATTAAGTCCCATGCATTAATAGAAAACAAACTCAATTCTATGTTAGCACTAGCACCTTACCCTTTCCCCTCTTATATCACTATATGTGGTATGTGTTCAAAATGTTGAATTGCAACTCGAAAAACTAGATATACAGTAACCCATGTCTAAAGCAGCTATAGAACACACAAAAGTAGCTGGACCATACGCTTAGGGGTCGATTTACGAAATTCATGTGAAATGATCGAAGTTCGATTGAATTCGGTCGTACAAATTTTTCATAAAATCAGATATTCTAATTTGGCCTCTTCAGTCATCGAATACCGAATTATCGAATAGATCAAATGATCGGATATTCGATAATTCGATCATTCGATGATCGAAGGAATCAAAATTTTAAAATTATTTGACTGCTTACTTCGCCAGATTGAACCTACCGAATTGCAATAGAAGCCTATGGGAACCCCCCATGGGCTTCTGAAGCTAATTAGGGGCAAATTTACTATTATTCCCCATAATTAGCTTGACCAAATTCACAATTCGATAAGTATTTGACCATCGAATGCTTATTTCATTGTTTTAGGCTATCATTTTGCTCGATATCCGATTTCTCGATGAATTCGTACGATCGGATACCGATCGTTCGAATTCACAAAAAAATCGTGAAATTTCCTTTGAGAGTCCGAAAAATTTGTACGATTCGAATGATCGAACATTACGCTTGTACGAATGGTACTCGAGCAGGACTTAGGGGCAAATTTACTATTATTCCCCCCAAAAAAATTCAATTTTGCTCGATATTCGATTAGCATTCGATTTTCGAATGCTAATCGAATAGTTTTAGGCTACCCTGTTCAGGACTTAGCCTCAGAAGCTTATGGGAGTGCTCCCATAGGCTTCTATGGCAATTCGGTAGGTTCAATCTGGCGAAGTAGGCAGTTGAATAACTTTAAAATTTTAAATCCTTTGATCATCGAATGATCGAATGATCGAATATACGATCATTCGATCTATTCGATCTATTTGATCTATTCGATGATCGAAGAGGTCAAATTTCACTTTACAATTTGCTGAAAAATTCGTACGATCGTTGTTCGCTCGAATTTGATTGAACTTTGATCATTTCACGTGAAATCCGTAAATTTGCCCCTTAGTCCTGCTCGAATACCATTTGTACGATCGAAGCGTTCCATCGTTTGAATTTTTCCGATACTAGAAGGAAATTTTATGATTTTTTTTGTGAAATCGAACGATCAGTATCCGATCGTACAAATTCATCGAGAAATCGAATATCAAGCAAAATGATAACCTAAAACAATTCGATAAACATTCAATGGTCGAATGCTTATGGGATTTCGAATAGGATTGAGCAAATTTTCAGGAATAATAGTAAATTTGCCCCTAAATCTACAAAGTTCAACCACTAGAATTTGAACAATTCTGTATATATATATATATATATATAATTGATACTCCATTAAGGCATATGCTGTCAATAATATACACAATTCTTGTTGAAAGTAAATATTTACAAGCTCCAACTGTGACAAAAGCATGAAAAAGAGAACTTAGCATATCCTTACTAGACAAAGAATGGGAAAAGCTGCTCAAAACAATAACAAATACTCCATAAGCAAATTATTTCAGGAATATGCATTTAATTTATTTTCCCAGTGGTACAGAACCCCCAACTGTTCTCAATAACAAGGGACTGTTTAGAAATGATTAATTCTGGAGGTAGGAACAATTATAATTGAAGAACAAGCACTTAAAAAAAGCTCACTATACTACTGTTCTGTAAATATGAGCCCGTAAATTCTACTTAAAGGGATACTGTCATGGGAAAAAATATTTTTTTTCCAAAATGCATCAGTTAATAGTGCTGCTCCAGAATTCTACATTGAAATCTATTTCTCAAAAGAGCAAACAGATTTTCTTATATTTCATTTTTAAATCTGACATGGGGCTAGGCATATTGTCAATTTCCAAGCTGCCCCAAGTCATGTGACTTGTGCTCTGATAAACTTCAATCACTTTTTACTACTGTACTGCAAGCTGGAGTAATATCACCTCCTCCTTTCCCCCCCAGCAGCCTAACAACAGAACAATGGGAAGGTTAAACAGCTCCCTAACACAAGATAAAAGCTGCCTGGTAGATCTAAGAACAGCACTAGTGATGGGCAAATCTGGGGCATTTCACCCAATTTATGGTGCCGGTGTCTCCTTTTGGATGCAGGTGTCCGTTTTCCAACGCAGGCATCCTTTTTTGGATGCAAATCACGGGAATTTGAGCAAATTCGACCCAAACAAATAAATTTGCCCATCACTAAACAGCATTCAATAGTAAAAACCCATGCCTCACTGTGTTCCATACAGTTACAGAAGGAAAAACAACAGCCTGCGAGAAAGCAGTTTCTTTCTAAAGTGCTGGCACAAGTCATATGACCAGGGGCAGCTTTGAAACTGACAATATGTCTAGTCCCATGTCAGATTTCAAAACTGAATATAAAAAATCTGTTTGCTCTTTTGAGTAATGGATTTCAGTGCAGAAGTCTACTGGAGCAGCACTAATAACTGATGCGTTTTGAAAAAAACATGTTTTCCCATGACAGTATCCCTTTAAAGAGAACTTCTACTACAACTCCTATAAGTAGCTCAAGCACAAATACATAGGTATGTCATAAAGAGTCAAGACATCTCCAACTAAACAAAGGTGGTTCCAAACTGTCAATGAGTTATGCTTTGTGGAAGAAATCACTGCTTCTTTACATACTAAATAAGCAGACTACATTGTAACCAGGCTTCTATGTCAAGTATATATTACGAATAGTACTTTAAAAAGGCAACACACATATATATAAGCTATAACTCCTCCATATAAAACCACCAAACAACTTGTCCAATACAAACTTACATTGAGCTTACCTTAATTACCAGATATCGTCTTCTAAAAACAAGAAACAACAAGGGAAATACGACTTAATCAACATTATTATATTGTAACGGTAATACAATATTTGTTATACAGTACTAACATCCTAATCTTTGTTAAAATAACAGATAAAAAAAGAAAATCAAAGAATATAAAAATTCAAATTCAAAAAGACCAACTGAAATTAATTAGAAATTTTGAAATAGGTCAATTATTGATCAAATAGGTCCAATTCGAATTCGAATATTTTGGATTTGATTCTACGTTATTCCCCAAAAAACTTCAAATTTTCAAAGTCCACAGGAGGTCCCCATAGGCTAAAACAGCAATTCAGCAGGTTTTAGATGGCAAATGTCTGAATTCAAATTTTTAAAGAGACAGTACATGATAAAGTTCAAAATTCAAATTTTCACATTTTTTGCAAATTTGATCTATTCCCTATTCAATTTCACAAAAATAACTTGAAATTCAGATGTTTTCATTCCAATTCCTAAACAACAATATAAAATGTATTTAATGTAATCTGAAATGTTTATGCACTGCTTGTTAACACTGTTAACACTTTATTTTCTCACTAAATAAACAGGGTATAATAATAATTGTGTTACGTAAAACAGAATAGGATTTTCAGATTCCAAAATATGTTGACTTCAACCTAAAAAGTATTCATGCAAGTTACAAGAGCAAACTCCATTTTATACACACAGTTTTTTCTGCATGACTGTAACAGCTATTATGATTATTACTGTGCCCAATCAGTGTCTTTCTTTGTTTGTTACTGTTTTGTTGGTAGTACCTGACTGTATGTCTTCCATTCAAGCTGCAGGATATACACAAATGGAGCAATTTATATTTGGCTCTCCATGTCTACCAATGTCAATAAATATTCTATGTTCTACACTCTTCAATCAACCAAACATTTGATAATGATATATGAATTGCAAGTATAAAAATACACGAAACTTACTTTATTAGAATTGCCAATATTCCTGATACCACCATGAAGTTCTTTTGTGTCTGTCTCTCTTTGCCTTTGTTATCAAATTATTTTTATGAGCAAAATAAAATAAAAGCAATGCAAAAAGTGTCTACTATGTTAATAATCCTTTTTTAAGGATCAGAATTCTGTACGCAAGTAACCCTTCCAATTACCATGCAGATACATTGATTATGTTTCTTCATTTGTCTTCTACAATTAGTTCAGACTATAAGAAACATTGTTAGTCTAGTCATATTTTTAATAGGGAATGAAAAAGGATTGTGCATAAATTGGATGTCAGAAATCTAATCAAGTGCGTTATGAATATTTAACCTTAGTAAAATAGAAATTCCAAATTAGGTTATTCTTCTGCTCGACATCACATAGCCTGCACAGCACATACAAATTAATATTGGTATTTCTTACAATAAAAGCCACTTTATGGAAATATATACATTATTTATATATACAATGTAATTGCAAACTATTTAGCTTATTATCCAGAAAGTTTGGGACCAAGGGTCTTCTAGATAAGGAATGATCCAATGTTTTTTCAGAGCCACCAACTTGATGTTAATACTTTATACACAATTATATCTCATAATGAAGGTGGAGAAGACATATGTTCTATATTAATTTGATCCACAAGCTACAGTGGGACCCTAATTTAATTTATTTGAGAATTGTTGAAATTAAAGTTAAAATTTTTATTATTTTAAGTTTGAAAATACCTTTTACTTGCAGAAAGAGGGGACAGCTATAGGAGCAGCAATTGCTCCTTGTTATGCCAACTACCATTTATCTTCATATGAGAATAGATATATTTTTCCTAAATATCATGATTATTTTTTGAAATTTTACCATTATATCAATGACATTTTCTTTGGCAATTTGTCAAGGCAGTGAACAGACTTAAAATGACATGGTCAATGAACTTAATGAACTTGGATTAGCCAGTACATTTTACACTTACATTGGGTGGCAGAGAAGTACAGTTTTTGATCTTTTGTTGTTGAGAACAATACCTTGGGTTAAAAACTATATTGGAAGCCCATGGATTTGCAATTCTTACATACAATGAGAATCAACTGAAATAGAAACATATGTGAAAAACAACTTGTTGAGACATATGATCGGTTCTTGAAGAGGGGATACAAGGATCATTTACTCAACAACAATTTTTAATAAATCCAAAGACACAAGTATTTAAACAGAAGAATGAAAAAAAAAAGATTTATAATAACATCAGAATTCATGAAAGACTCTGCCCTAATACAAAAAGTTGTAAATAAGCACTGGTCAATTTTAGCCAGTGCTAAATGTCTACCCAATAGTTTAAAGGAGAAATTATTTATAAAGTTAAGAAACCATTTCAGCTGGCACTTTAAAAAAAATGGATGGTACAAATAGTCAGGTTGTGTAACTTGTAGAAACATGACTACTGGGGAAAGTTTCCATAATCCTCATCTAGGACAGAATATTAAAATAAAATATCAGCTAACATGAACAGCAACATTATACAGTACATATATAATATTTCCTTGCGGCTTAATGTACATAGGGAAAACCCGAAATACACATGGAAACCCATTGGTCAGCATGAGAGCTGCCTTAATAGGTATATAGGACTGTAGGACTGTTGCACCCACTCTGAGCAGATACTGCCCTGGTGTTCAGAATAATAACAATGTGTTTCAAAAAAGTGAATTAAGATCAAATTTCTTGCAGTAGCTTTTATTTTCATATATGTAAATGAATTGGGAACACTGCACATTCTATTCCAAATCAAAACATGAAGAAAAATGTATCACATTTGTGTTATTCCTTCGCAGAAAGTAAAGAAAAGGGAATATTATGCTGTTCCAAAAAATAGTGCATTCTTCTTTACAAACTCAAACATTTACTGTATTAACTGAAACTGTTTCAAGATGTAGCTTTTTTGAATCACTGAACTAATATTTAGTTGTATAACCACTGTTTTTGACAGGAAAGGTCCAAGGATTTGGCTGGTCACTCAATAAAGTCAATCTTGTTGGTCTGGAACCAATATGTTGCTTGTTTACTGATGTGTTTGGGGTTGGTGTCTTGTCGAAACACTTATTTCAAGGGAATTTTTTTCTTCAGCAGAAGGCAGCATGACCTCTTCAAGTATTCTGATGTATTGAAATTGATCCATAATAATTAGGTCCATAATTAGGTCCAACACCATAGTATGAGAAACATCAACATATCATGATGCTTGTGCCGATATGCTTCACAGTGTACTGTGGCTTGAATTTAGTGTTTGGGGGTTGTCTGACAAACTGTCTGAGGCCCCTAGACCCAAAAAACACAATCTCTTTAATCAGTTCACAAAATGTTGCACCATTTCTCTTTAGGTCAATGTGTTCATTTGCAAATTGTATTCTCTTCAGCATATGCTTTTTTTCAAAAATGGGACTTTGCTGGGGCTTCTTACCAATAGCTTGGCTTCACAGGGCCGTAATTGTTTTTTCACAAAATGAATGGCTAATTAATTAAACTCAACACTATTATTATTTGGAACAAGCCTCAATGAATGATTCAGTTACACAGAATCAGCTGCATTTGTGACATGACTGTTGGGTCTGTTGGTTTTCTATTACTCTGCTACTACACCTACTAATAAATTATTTGCCATGTAGAAATATAAATTCTACCAAAAACAGTGATTGATCAGGTTAGTGATGATGAACTGCCATTATGTTGAACACTTAGGGGGTTATTTATTAAAATCAGAATGGTAAAAACTAAAAAAAAATAGTTTTTTTTTAATATAAAATCTGATTTTTTTAGTTGAAAAAAACCCTAAAATTTCTAGGATTTTTTACACCCCATGGATGGAAAAAGTCTAGATCTGAAAATCTGGCATCTCAGACCTGTCAAGGTTGTTTATAAATCAATGGGAGAAGTCCCAAAGATGTCCTAATCTGTGCTGGGTTTCATGCAATAATCTGAATAATCATGGTTTTTGGGTAAATGCGAAAAAATTTGAGTTTTCAGGCAAAAAAAAAACCTTAAAAGTTTGTACGATTCGAAATATGTGTGTATGAGTACATATCTATATTTATTTATTTATTTGATGTATATATGTTATAAACATGTCAATTAATATAAACAAAGCTATAAAGCAAATTTAAGAATTCTTTGTGTGTTTTTTTACTTGCAATTTGTTTAAAAAATCTAGAGAAGTAGAAGATATTTTGGCTACATTTGGAAATATAGAAACAGTGATGCCCATACTAGTTAGATATAAAATAACACTTTTGTGACAGCATAGCAGCCTTATTTCTTAATAAATTAACCTGTTTTACTAAATTCACATGAAAGATTCATAGTTTGACCAAATTTTCAAAAAGATTCAAAAAGACCCACTGTAAATTACAGCACTTTAATACCCCTCCAAATTGTGTCCATACCTTACCCTCCCATTAAGACTGTAAGCCCCATGGGGTAGGGTCCTCCATCCTTTTTTCTCATTGACGCTGTGTAATTATATTTTATATTTATGTGAATAGTATTTCTAATAATGCACTGAACCCTTGTTTGTTACTACTAATTTATTGTTGCTGTACAATGCTTTGCCCTCAAGGAGCACTATACAAATAAAAATATACATACATATATATACAGTATATATATATATATATATATATATATATATATATACACATTTATTTACAGTGTTCAGAATAATAGCAATCCACTAACCTGATCAATCACTGTTTTTGGTACAAATTATATTTCTACATGGCAAATAATTTACTAGTAGGTCAATTGTTGCCCTTATTGAAGGAAACGGGTAATTCCAGACATTGTTCAGAACAACGTTACTTTGATTGAAAAGTTGATTGGAGAGGGAAAAACATATAAAGAAATGCAGAAAATGATAGGCTGCTCAGCTAAAATGATCTCAAATGCTTTAAAATGGCTACCAAAACCTGAAAGACATGAAAGAAAACTGAAGACTACCATTCAAATGAAAAGTAGAATAGCCGATATGGCAAAGACTCAAAGTACAGTAGGTTACAATGACAAGATACCTGTGTGAAGCATTTTTATCGGTTGAAAAAAAGACATGCTGAAGAGATAACAATTTGCCAAAGAACATATAGACTGGTCAAAAAAGAAATGGCAAGATTGTTCTTTTGTGGGTAGAAGGGCCACAGACAGTTTGTCAAAGGACCATAAAAACACTGATTTCAAGCCACAGTACACTGTGAAGATGATATGGGGATGTTTACATACTATGGTGCTGGGCCTATATATCACATACGGGGGATCATGGATCACTTTCAATACATCAAAATACTTGAAGAGGTCATGTTGCCTTATGCCAAAGAGGAAATAGAAAACAGAAAGAGCAGATTGTCGAGGGGCAGAAGGAGCAATAAGAAATGCATAAGTACATTAATTGCCATTATTGTAGGTTGTAACAAACGTAATATTTTAAAATTGCAACCATTAGGGGCACATTTACTAAGGGGCAGATTTACTAAATTCACATGAAGGATTCGAAGTTCGGTCGAATTTTCAAAAAGATTCGAATTTGAATTTTTTTATTGTTTTTCAAGACCACTTTGACCAGTGAATTTTTAAAATTCAATTGAATCAAATGATTCGAATAATTCAGTTATAAATCTATTTGAATATTCAACTATTCAACAGTCAAATTACTTCCCCTTTAAATTTTTATTCAACTGCCTAGTTCCCCAGATCAAAACTACCAAATAGGCTTTGATTATATTTGATCGAATAAAAATATTCGATCGAATGATTAAAATTACTCAAATCGATTGAATATTTTCTCTTCGATCATTTGACCAATCGAATTGCGTTAAAATCCTTTGAATTCGATATTTGAATTCCAAGGATTTTACTTCCCACACTATTCCCAAGTATTCCCATGATTGAAGTCAAGGGTTTTTTAACCCTCGAATTTGACCCTTAGTAAATCTGCCCCCTAATGTATATTCTTGGTATTCAAGATGTATATTGCATGGTTGAACGTTCATTTGGTGTTATCAAATGAAATTGACATTAGCATGTTTTTTCCTGCTCATGCAGCCATCAAGACACTGTGCAGTGCAGGTGGAAAAGAAAAAGATTCCATATACAGAAGGCTTTTCTCATCAAAAATGTCCTTGCACAGATGGTTTCTCCTTTATACTCCATCTACTGTATTCTCTATGCTAGACTGTAAAGGGAAAGAGCAAAATTCTTTGTTACCTCATTTTATATGCTCGTGCTTCACCAGTAGTGTGACCGCCTTTGGCTTCGGGAGGAGCCCTCAGCTACTCAGATGCCACCTGGACTTAAACGAGAGGTGCAGGGCAGGAGTTCTGGTCAGCGACGGGGCACGACTGTAGATAGTCTTGAAGGCCAAAGGTCACGTTACAGATAGGATTAGGCAGACGAGGACAAGGATGAGGCAGAAACAGTAGTCAAATAAGAGGCTAGGGTCAGGATACAGATATCAGAGTAGTCAAAAATCCAGGCAGAGTCAGACATGGAATCAGGAACAAACAGAAGCTTAAACAGCACAGAAACAAAACCTATCATGGGCAATGTGAAAAAACAGAAAGCCCCTTTAAATATATTTAAATTTGGTGCCATTGCACACTGATGTTACACATCAGCGCACCTGCGCCTTTAAATAGTGCAAGTGCACGCATCGCACGCACTAAGAGGAAGACTTTGCAGAAGATAGACGTGGCAGGCTTCCCCACCAATGGTGCGGCAGGCGTCCCCACCACACCACCACTAGACCACCATGGTGAGTCCTGACAGGGAGAAGCAGAGAAGGCATTTTGAAATGTCTAGCACATATATTCCAGTTTACTACTTTGGGGTTTCTCATCTTTCTGTAACAGACAGATTAATAATTCGCCACACATCGCCAGGCATTGTTCTGCAAAAAAAATGGAATAATTTTTACTCACATTTATTTTGAGCAACTTCTCATGATGTAAAAATAAAAACACACTTTGATAAATTCTCTATTGCTTTTACACAGATATTTACACCATTTCTTGGAAAATTTAAAGGGGCAGATTTACTAAATTCACATGAAGAATTTGAAGTTTGAAGGTCGTGTATTAAACTCGAATCTTCGAATATGCAAATTAGGCAAATTCGACCAGCGAATATTCGAATTCGAATGATTCGAATATTTGAATAAAATTTTATTTGAATATTCGAATATTCGATGGTCGAATACCTCCCCTTTAAATTTTCATTCGACCACCTACTTCGCCAGATCAAAGCTACCGAATTGGGCATCATTATCTTTATCGAATATAAAAAATTTGATCGATCGTTTAAAATCGTTGGAATATTCAATTCGAATTCGATTAGAATATTCGATCGATCGATAGAATTTTTTATATTCGATCGATCAAATTACGGTAAAATCCTTCGAATTAGAAGGATTTTACTTCCCCACTATTCCCATGGTCGAATTTGGAATTTTTTTAGCATTCGAAATTCGAATATTAGTAAATCTGCCCCTTAGTTTTGCACAGAATAATAAATAGATCCCATATGAAAATAGCATTTTTTTTTAAATAAATGTTTTTATTTTATTTTCATAATATAAAGTTAACAGTTTAGAACAAAAGAAAAGGAAAATAAAAAGAAAAACTTGGTTTGGAGGCAAAGTATACAGTATGTTATATTCCATATTTCTTTTCTTATTATACATTTGTTAGTAATGCTTTTTCATTAAACCATTCTTTCTGGGTTGATGCTACATAGAAACATACATTTCTTTATTTATAGTTTAAGAATACTTAGCAGTTTGTATGTAGATTCCAGTTTATTTGGTGACTCCTGGGGGTCAATCGTTGACTCTGTTCCTGTGGGCAACTGAGATTCAGGATATAGTGATCCGTTTCTTGTAGTATAGTATTGTATAGTAATATTTCGGTATCGAACTATGTTGTTTGTCTGAATGAGTGTATTGTAAGGTATTTGGTGTGTGTGGGGAATGTTATTATGTAGTTCATCCATATAGAAAAGAATTTTTCTGCATGTAACTCTTTGTTTGTAGTAGATTCTAGCCAGTCCATGTGAAAGATATGATGGAGTTTCTGTTTGACTAGTGATATTGGGGGTGGTGTTGTTGAAAGCCATTGGTGTAAGATAGTTTTTCTAGATGCTGCCATTAACCTTTCTGATAATTGTTTTTCAGAAAATTGCCCATGTTAGTGTAAAAGAGTTTGTCTGTTGTGTTAGAGATTTCCAGTAATTTTGAACCTCTCCCCAGAACAATTGGATTTTGGGGCATAGCCATAAACAGTGCACAAGGTCAGCTTGTGATTGATGACATTTCAGACATTTGTCTGAATTTAAGGTGCCCATTTGATATCTCCTCATTGGTGTTAAATAGGCATTATGTAAAATTTGTAATGACATCTCTTGATATTTGCTGGCAGATAAGGTTTTCATCGTTTTGGCATGGTATTGGAGTATTTGAGTGTCCTCAGTTGGTGGGATCGCTGAGGTCCATTTATTTAAGAAGGAGTCTGATTTTCCCCTTTCTATTGTGGTTTTGATTATTCGGTATATTTGGGCTGTGTTTTTCTCTGTGTTCTTTTTAGGCCATAATGTGTTTATTGGATTATTTTTATCTGTCGATGATAAATTCTGTATGGTTTTAGTGGCAAAGTGGATAATTTGATTGAGAAGCATAAAGTCATCAGATAGAAATGTGAATTTCTGTATTATCTCCTCTCTGGTTAGTATTGTGGAATTGTCTTTTTATATCTCTTATTTGATTAAAATTTTGATTTTGCCAGTCAAGTAGTGTTTTATTGTTTTTACCCACTAGGAAGGACGGATTGCCCACCCAGGAGAGGTAGATTGAGTACTCAGATGTCAGCTTGAATCTTCGTCTGACTTTATTCCAAGTTTTATAGGTATCTATAAAAAGTGGGTGGTTACATATGTCTTGAGGTATATTTTTTTGTGGTGAGTGAAGGAGAACATTCAGGGAGGGGCCTCCTGTTAGTAATTGGTCTAGTTTTGTTGAGGTATATATGTTTCTGTTGTGTAACCAGTCCCCTGCGTATCTTAAAAATGCTGTTTCATTGTATTCTTTTATATTACAGAAATTTATTCCTCCTAACTCTTTTGGTTGTTGCAGTTCAAATATGCTGATCCTTGGTCTTTTCTGTTTCCATATAAAGCTTCGAAACATTTTGAGTAGTTTTTTATAGTCTGGGGGTTTGATGATATATGGTAACATTTGTAGTTGATAGAGTAGTTTGGGGAATAAGGTCATTTTTATGAGATGGATTCTGCCTAAAAATGATAAGTTTAGAGATTCCCATTTTATTAATTCTTGTTGTAT
Source organism: Xenopus borealis (assembly GCA_024363595.1). Classification (NCBI taxonomy): domain Eukaryota; kingdom Metazoa; phylum Chordata; class Amphibia; order Anura; family Pipidae; genus Xenopus; species Xenopus borealis. The sequence continues at coordinate 119,057,018 of CM044432.1, read as the reverse complement.
AGTATCTATGGTTTGCCGGATGTTTAATGCGTATATATCTGTATTTTTTTTGGTAGTTTAATTCCTAGATATGTAATAAAGGATTTTGCCTTTTTAAAGGGTAAAGTAATGTTTCTGTTTATATTCTTCCCATCTCCTAGTTCTAGTGCTTCTGATTTATTTAGGTTAATTCTAAATCCCGCAAATGTACTAAAAGTCTGTATGGTATTTAAAATTGTTGGTAGTTCTTTTTGAGGATGGTTTATGAATAGGAGGATGTCATCAATCTTATGTCTCGTGTTTTCTAGTGTGATTCCTTCTAATGTTTTGTTTCGGAGTAAGTGGGGGTCTAGTGCTATATTAAATAGCAAGGGTGAAAGGGGGCATCCTTGACTAGTCCCTTGTTGTATTGTAAAGGCTTTAGAGTTAAAACCATTTATTGTGAGGAAAGATTGTGGTGAATTATATAGGGCTTTAAAGAGATTTAACATGTGGATTCCAAAATGTTGGAATTTTATTAATCGTCTTATATGTGCATGTGAAATTCTGTCAAAAGCTTTATCTGCATCTAAGTTTATTAGCATCCCCTGTTCTCTTTTTTCTAGGTTATGGTGATAGATTACAGCTATCGCTTTTCTATTTGCATGGACTGGGTGTCGGTTCTGAAGAAAGCCCATCTGATTTGAAGTAAGTATGAAAGGGAGAATTCTTTGCAGTCTATTGGCCATTATTTTAGTCATGATTTTTAAGTCTTGGTTAAGAAAGGATATTGGTCTGTAAGCCGAAGGGTCAGTGGGATCTTTTCCTTCTTTATGTAGTGGTTAATTTTATATTGCATTTGTTCCGTTAATAAAGTATTGAAAATATTTTTTGTTTCTGTGTATTTTTCTTTTGTGTTGGTGAGTTTAAATGTTTTATATGTCTGGGTAAGTTCTTTTTGTAGAAGTTTATATCTGCCATCAAATTGTTTTTTCCGCCTAATCAGATAGGCTATTATGTGTCCTCTTAGCACTGGTTTGGCTGCAGCCCATAGCAGATTTTTATTATCCCAGTGTACTAGGTTATCATCTATGTAATTTGCCCAGTTTTGTTTGAGGTAGGTTCTAAAATCATCATTTTGATAAAGGTATGCTGGAAATCTCCAATTGTGTGAGTATGGTTGTGGTGTTGCTAGTTTCAATGTTAATTTCATGGGGGTGTGGTCTGAGATATCAATGTTACCTATACTAGATTCATTTATTGAGGCTAAGTGATTTTGTGAGAGAAGAATATAATCTATTCTTGAATGTGTATGTGCTGCTGAGTAGAAGGTGTAATCTCTGTTGTCTGGATATAGGTATCTGTAAACATCTTGTAATTGAAGGTGATCACAGAACATGTGTAGTGGTTTACTTTTTCTCAATGTATATGTAGAAGAGATACCTGATTTATCCATGTATGGATCATCTACCGTGTTTAAGTCGCCACCCAGAATCAGTTTTGATGCCCCCCAGGAGTCTAGCCGCTGGAGTAGTTCTGAAAAAAAAAATTTGTTATCAGTATTTGGAGCATAAACATTGACTAGAGTGTAAATTGTTCCATAGATGTCTAAGTCCATAATTAGATATCTGCCCATTGTGTCCTTATAGATTTTTCCTATTTTACCATTTAATGCTTTGCTTAATATTATTGCTACTCCTCTGGATTTAGATTTATATGATGCCATAGATATAGAGTCAACCCATTTATCTTTTATGGAGATATTATCTTGCTGACGCCAATGAGTTTCCTGTAGGAAACATATGTGTGCATTTTCTCGTTTGAGGTACTCTAATACTTTGCGTCTTTTAATAGGGGTATTTAAGCCCCCTGTATTCCATGAGATAATTTTTATAGTTTCTAGATATTTGTCAGAAGTAGGTTCCGTATCTTTATTTGTAATAGACATTAGGACTAACCTATTCCCTTCTTGGTATGTATATATGTCTTATTTCTAGAATATTTCCCAAGATGGTTGTCCCAGTGAGCAACCAAGAATCTGGGAAAAGTTGTTTTTATATGGAACCAACTTTTGCGTATGTAGTAATTTTCCTCCAAAACCCATAACATAACATAAAAAACGTAATAACAGAAATATTTACATGGCTCAAAATTTAGCGACAGTATGATTGACTGTCTCAGGTATACCACACCCGTGGTCTCATTATGTGCTAGATTAATACATTCAAGTTAGCAAACAAAAACCAAGACAAGGCCCGCAGTATATTTTCCATTTTGTTATCTATAGTTTAAGACAATTTTAATTGTCTCCCCTGGTTGCCTGTGTGTAGCATATTAGATTTAACTAACTAGTTTATTTAAACTATAGTGATAACAGGGAAGTTAATTTTACAAAGAAAACTACCAAATCTGTTAACTTTAGAGACAATTCTAATTGTTTCCCCTGGTTGCCTGTATGTAACATATTAGACTTAACTAATTAGTTTGTTTAAACTATAATGGGATTGGGGGAGTTAACTTTATAAAGAAAGCTACCAACCTGTTAAGTTTAAACAAATAAACATTTCAGGCCTATCATTCAGTATATTACATTGATAACAGTGCATATAAGGCATCTAATCATGTTCAAAGTAACAGTTATTGTATTTTTAGATCCATTTATCTTCTTAGGAATGTTATTCAAAAAGTTATGGTAAATGGATCTCTGTTCAATGGGGGGGGGGATGTAAATAGAGCAAATAAGGCATCTAATCATATTCGAACTCCCAGTTATTGTATTTGGAGATCCATTTATCCTCTTAGGGATGTTATTCAAAGAGTTATGGTAGATAGATCCCTGTTCAGTAAGTGAGATAGAGGCGGGGATCGGTTTTATGTCTCTCAGAGGTAAGATCTCTGTAACATTGTGGTAGATAAGCAAAGTTGGGTTATGTTGGTCTTATAGTATGGTCAGTGGGAGAAGTGACTTTCTCAGTTCAGATGACTTTGGTTGAAAGAAAAAAGGAAAGTCAGCAGTATCTTAATCATCAATTTAGGAGTGGTTAACATTTCCTTTGGAAAATGAATCAGCCTTCTGGAGTAGAATGATTGGCCTTGATGTATTCCAGTGCTTTGTCTGGGTCTTCAAAAAATTGTGGTTTCCCATCCGTTTTGTTGAAGATTTTCAGTTTGGCTGGATATAACAAGGAGAATTTGTGTCCAGAAGAGTAAAGAGACTTACATATGGGTGAAAATTCATGCCTCTTTGCCAAAACTGCGGCTGAGTAATCCTGAAAGAGAGAGATTTTGTGTCCATCAAGTTGCAAATCCTTTGTTTTCCGGTATGCCTCGAGGATTTTACTTTTATCGGCAAAATTGAGGATACGGAAAATAACTTGTCTTGGTTCTGGGACCCCTATAAGTCTCAAGTTGTTGCGTCTACTTCGATTTTTGAGGTCTTCTACTTTATCGGCTAAAATCATGATTTCTTTTTGTTGTGTGTCTATGGTGTTATAAGCTTTGTCCAGATCATCTTCTAAAGTTGATATGCGTTCCTCCGCTTCTGCCAGTCATTGAGAGTGTTGTATTACTTGTTGCAAGGCCTCGGTTATAGATTCCTTTATCGGGGCAAGTTTTTGATCGAGCAGAGGGCCAAGGATGTGGACTAGATTTTCTGCGTCAGTGGACTTTTCCACCTGAGAATGTTGCGAGTCAGATTCTACCTCCATTTGTTCAGTAGGTTTTTTGTTATCTTTTGATAGACCAAGATATTTATCCATGTCCCTTTGAAATATGGGTAATAAGGGACAGTGCGAAATAATGAGCTACAACTGAAATGTCTTATTCCCTGTCCAAGTGAGAATTGGTTCAGTAGTATGTTGATGGTGTGATATAAATCACTTGTAAGGCAAGACTTCGGGTGTGTAGCTGATAAATAATTACATATTCTCTATTGGGTTTAGAGACATATGTTAGTGGCTCCTTATCTAATTTTTATTTTATAGATAAGGTTAGCAAGTCCTGTTAATGATAGTTTATATGGGCTTCGTCACCTCCGTTATGTTCCCAAGTGTGGGGTAGAGCCAATTGTATGAAGGTATTTAGGCCAGGTTTTAGCACCTCCGCTTGGTCTGTTGGTAATGCCTGTGTAATGAAGAATGGCCTATGATTATATTAGGGCTCTGCTGTTTAAAACGGAGGGGTTAGTGTTTTTGGCTGCGTCTTTGTTAGCAGCTCCGGTACCTGTCCTGTAGGCCAAACAGACACAGTGATGCAGGATCGGGTGGCGTGGCGCGCGGGTTCCAATATGGCACCTCCACGTGTGCCACAGTCAACGACTGCGTCTTGTTTGATAGCCTGCGGGTTCCGTGAGGCTCCTCAGCTCGACCAGATCCCTCCCTGTCCCACCAGCATCACTCACGATTGTGCTGTTTTTACAGTGTTCCGCCTCTGTCCTCCTGCTTCGTCTCACTGTGTTGCGCAGGTACTGTATGGCATCCGAACCTCTGCATGAGCTGTTACAGCAGCGGGGACTTCTAGGGTCGCAGGGTGAGGGGGAGTCAGGATAAAGGTGGTTTCCTCTTTTCCCCTCAAGTTATCCTTCGTTCCGATAGCTTGTGGTTGGATTTCGTTAAGGAAATGTTGTAGTTTAGCGTAGGTAAGGCACTGTGTAGTGAGGAGCTCTTGTTAAAAAGCGGCCCGCCCCCTGGAAGTCTGAAAATAGCATTTTTAGTTTCTGCAGTATGTCATTTTCTGTATGTACAGCTTTATTTAATGATGTAAATATCATGTAACTAGTACAATTCATTCCCTTTCTAAGAACTGAAATATGCCCTAACATGAATTCAGTTTCTATATATGATGTAAAATGTATCTGTCAAGTCAACTGGACTTGCTGTGTTTTATTCCCTTGAAGATGTTTCACCAGTCATCCAACTGGCTTTCTCAATTCAGAATAACTTTGAGCTTTTTCTGAATTGAGAAAAGCAAGTTCGATGACTGGTGAAATGTCATCAAGGGGAAAAAAAATCACAGCAAATCCAGTCAATTTGACTTATTTCTACTGATATACCATGACCTGGAAAAATCTTCACAAACATGATATTACATTAGTAAAAAGACACAAAATTTACTAATGGAATTTTCTAATACTCTATGGGGGAGTCATAATTTTAATTGCTTGATGATAAAATAGTAATTTCTAAATTAGTAAATGAGGCATCTATAATGTAATTTGTATTTTCTTTAAAAAAAATTCTATACATTTTCGTCCCTGAATTTGTTCCTGTTTATATCAGAGAGTGGTTTGGGTTATTTCTTAGCTTTTATTATGTTAGAGTTTCAGCTTTATGTTGTGGAAATAGTTTAATTTCACCTTTGTGATTTTTTATTTTGTAAAATTTTGTGGTATACTTCTAAAGGCCCCCACACGGGACGATAAAAGCTGCCAACAGACCGATTCTGCAGCTTATTGGGCCGTGTGTGAGGCCATCCGACAGGTTTCCCCGATCAATATCTGGCCGAAGTCGGCCAGATCTTGATGAGGCAGGTTAAAAAATCCCGTCGGATCACAGCCGCATCTGTGAGTGTATGAGGTGCTGCGATCTGACCGCCCCTTTTCGGATGCATTATGATCCGATCATTGGGCCCTTGGAGCCCACGATCAGATCAGCCCGATATCGCCCACTTCAATGTCAAAACAAGCAGATCTCTACGTCTGTGGCCACCTTAAGGCCATGGGCCAGCAGTTTGCTTGTATTATGGCCATATTTGTGAATGTGTTTCTGTCCTGGCTACAGCAGTTTTATTTTACATAGTTGTATAATAATTTCCCAATTTTGCAAAAATTATTGCGTTCTGAAATATAACATCACCTCATGTTAATAAATGGTAATTAAAAAAGAATTACCCCATTTCCCCCAACTTATGCATGCTGGTGAAAACGAAAAAAAGAAGAAATTCAATCTTTCTTCATTTAACTGCTTCATTATGAATGAATTAAGAATTAAAAAAAAATAATTATTCAACATAACCAGATGATTAAATACCGTATAAGACAAAGCAATAATACACGTCCATTTTGAACCAATTGATTAAAATGACTTATTCTGTCTTATTCATGTTATTGATGTATACATATTATAAAGGGTTCCTTTAATTCACAAATAATGCTGTTGCCTGAAAAGCTAAAGAAGCATGACAAGGATCCAGTTAACTGCTATATTTTATGGTAACCCGTAATGAAAATCTATATTTATACTATATTTTTTCTGTTCAGCTGAGTCTGTTCTATATGACTAGGGATGGCGCGAACCGCCGAAAAAAAGTTCGCGAACATGTTCGCGAACTTC
>CM044432.1:119019299-119029335 GCA_024363595.1 Xenopus borealis | reverse complement strand
GACAGGCAAAAGGTCAGGATACCAGAGGACAGAAATAATCAGACAAGCCAAAGGTCAGGACTGGAGAATAGCAGGATAGTCAGGCAAAGCATGGGTCAAATACCAGTAGATCAGACAGGAATCAATCAGGAAGCACACCCAGGAACTAAAAAATAGAACCTAACAACGGGCAAGGTTCTGCACTAAAAGATCCCTTTAAATAGTATTTGAATTTCGCTCCATTGCGCGTGACGTCATCACGCCGGCGCGCATGCGCCTACAAAAGGCGCGCAATAGAGAACCGGCACAGGATGGAAGAGGATGCACACGGCGAGCGTCCCCGCCAGAGGCACGGCGGGCGCTCCCGTGTGCACGAAGAACAGCCGCTAGACCACCAGGGTGAGCGCGGGTCCTTACAGTGAGGTTGTGAAATGCACTGCTATTTTGATACTAAACTCTACAGTTAGTATAGCTTTGGGCATATATGGTTTGTATGAAAGAGTGGAGGGGTGTGTGTGTGTGTGTGTGTATGCTGGGTTTTAATTTGTAGGGGTTGAACTTGATGGACTTTGTCTTTTTTCAACCCAATTTAACTATGTACTAAAGCAAGGCATTCTGGGTAGAATACTCAGGACTTTGCATGTTGTAGTCACTGTTATAGTCACTGAATGGACTCCCTCGGTGAAAGAAGTGATCTGATCATTGGGCCCTATGGCCCACGCTTGGATCAGCCCGATATCGTAGGCATATCGGGGGAGATCGGCTTGTATGCATTTGTCCTGCATCTATGAAACATAAATGATTATGATGATTTTACAACTGTAAATGAAATATTTATTTTAGCCACAAAACTATTTTTTTGGTGTTTCAAGAACTAGCATACAACATGTTTAGGTTGCTGCAAATGAAAAATATTTACTGTGCAGAAATGCACCTTGTTTTACTTTGTAATAACCTTGCAAACAGAGTTCACGTATATGAGTGAAGAATAAAAGCCAATGATTTATATCTATGGACAACTTTACCTGCACCCCTGAACTCACACTGCATTCTTAGCCTTTCACACTAGAAACAATTTATAGAGGCCAGTCTAAATAAACATTAAGAAGTCAAAGCTATAAACTGACAGCAAGAAAAATCAATGGCTTCAGAAACCAGCTACTAGGATCAATAAAAAAGATTAGGCATCAGAAGCTTGTCTGGGACGCTTACAGGTAAATGTGGCTTACATTCATCCGATAGAAACAGGATAAAAACTGTCATATAAATATAATCTCTCAGAGTGGGGGGGGGGGGGGGGGGAGTTCTTTTCTCTGTTTTTTAATACTTGAAACACTTACAAGTGACCTTTTGAATGTACAAAATGTTATTTGTTCTGCAGTATTTTAATATGTTCTTAATTTATTAGAACTTATTATCACTTTTTGGCACCTGCTTGATTTTTTCCTGATTAGGTATGTAGATTCATAACAGATTTCTGAAATGAGAAAATGTGTTAATCCAAATGTCATCGGATCCTACTTATGTGGTTTGGTGTCTTTTATTACATAATACCTTAGGACTGATTTTGCTACCAATAGAGTAGGATGCAAAGCGCCATGTGATTTGCAATTTGTGTCCTGATGTGCAGTGCGCTCATAAAGATGCAGGTTCTTATGGCTCAGGGCAGCACTGAACTATTATGTAGGGTAAACAGTATGTAACCCATGTGCATACATCAGACTTGTAGGAAGCATTTGCCAATTCGACACTATCAATTCAGTGAGAAAAAGGTTTATCCTGAGAAAACGCATGGACAAGATTCAATACGAGATGCATTTAAATTCAGAAAAAACGTATCTCTTGCATTATCATGTGAAACCTCTACTGGAGTTTATCTTTGTATGACAGTCACTGTCTCATAGATGTTTTTCTATTCACTTAACATTAATATGAATTATAGTATTTAGCATTCTAATTCTCTAATATGAATGTTTTGATTACTGGATTCAAAACAGTGTAATTGCTGACAAAAATAACAGTAAATCATCACATTAAGAGTATCTTCTAGCTAGCACTTTTAAAAGGACTACTAAAACTTTAATTGCTTGAGAATATGTGTTAGATAATAGCCTATGCCTGCTGCAACTTGTTATGGATTTCCAATAAAGTCTACTTGGATTAAGAAGTTTTCTATGTCTAGCCCTCAGGGCAGCTGATTATAGGTTTGACCTTTGAGATACTGTGTATTTGCCACTTAATCAGTGCTGGAATGAGCTGCTGCTAAGAAGGATCTATAGGATCCCTACGGGAAAAGTGAAGCCATCTAAAAAATAATGAGTCTCCTTCAGTATTCTTGTCCTCTTTTCTAGCTATATTTGGGCATGGCGACAGCCTCAATCTCAGTTTCACAAAAGCAAAACTTGGCATGTGTTTGTTTTTATGTTTTGAAAATAGAGTGGGTGGAAAGAAAGAAATACTTTTGGCAGGTATACATGTAAATAAGTACTTTATTACAAAGAATAAAAAAAGAGTAGCACAAATGTATAAATAAAACATCAAAAAGCCCAGTTGCCCTTTTTTTAAGAGAAAAGTTATTCTCTGCTGAGACCTTCACAACTTATGGGCTGCATTACTCCTGTTTCTGCAAGAAAAATGATTTATTGTGCGGACTATAACACAAAATTGGCACCATCTCCACTGTGTCTTGTCATAGTATCACGGTGGTGTAGATTTAATATCACAATTTTCTCTCTTTCACTACATTTTTAGTTTAGTCACTATTCTGTTTACCCTTTCTTCTCCAAATTTTTGTGAAAACTAAACAATATATTTGGTTTGATGTAACACTACAGAAAGGGAAAGGAATGAGTCTTCACCTAGGGAAGAAAACAGGACATTAAGCCCCAGGACTCAAATTGCATTTAACAAAGTTTGGATGTATCATACCCAAAGGAATCACCATGATGCAAATCTTACTTGAGTTGAGGACCAGATAGGGTACTAAGACCCCAGGCTGAATACTGTGGGTGAGGACCAAATCAGGTGCCAAGGTACAAGACCCCAGCTGAGAAAACCCAAAACCTAATGTTTTGTTCATCCAGAGGGATATTGCCTAGTGAAAGTGGTAAATATCCTTTGAATCTATCATTTCTGCTGTTCTGACTGCCTGTACAGTGTATTGCCTCACCTGGAGCACATTCTATCCCACTGGAGGGATTATTGCTGTACATCACTGCACTGTCAAGTTAAATAAACAAGTTAAAGTTTGCTGCACAGAAACTTGACTGACTGGATCTATTGCTACACGGAACTATACCAGGTACCGGGAGTTGCAGGGAGTTGTACATGTACACTTGGGGTCCTGGGGCACAAGTCAAGCAGTTAGCTGGGTCACATACATCCCCGAATCCACAGCTAAAGTGCTGTCAAGGGTGGGCTAAAAATGCTTTAAAGTAGCCCAAAACTCCAACATTAAAGCTGTTTGGGCACTTTAATGCTGGATTATTGAGTTACTTAAAGGAGAACTAAATATGAATATGGCTAAACTACCATATTTTATATACTGAAATTATTGCACCAACTCAAAGTTTCAACTTTTCAGTACCAGCAGTGATCCAGGAATTCAAACTTGTTACAAGAGGTCACTATCTTGGAAAGTGTCTGCGAAATTCACATGCTCAGTGGGCTTAGAGCAGCTGTTGAGAAGGGGTAGAGAGGGTTGTTGCAAACCATCAAGCAGAAAATGAGGTTGGCCTGTAATAGAAGCAGATGCTATGGGGCTGATTATTATATTCTCATGCTAGTTACACAAATACTTACTAACCAGCCTGATATTGTGACATTTATTTTCTATTTGTACTGTATTTTTTGGGTTGGTCCCTAAGCTCAATAACTGCATTGTTACATAGTTACATAGATAAATCAGGTTGAAGAAAAGTCCATCAACCCCTCCAAATGAAAACTCAGCATCCATAAATACAGACCTCTATGCTTTCACATAAATTATACATACCCATATCTATACTAACTATAGAATTTAGTATCACAATAACCTTTGATATTATGTCTGTCGAAGAAATCATCCAAGCCACTCTTAAAGGCATTAACAGAATCAGCCATCACAACATCGACCGGCAGTTCATTCCACAACCTCACTGTCCTAGCTGTGAAAAACCACCTACATTTCTTAAAATGAAAGTTATTTTCTTCTAGTCTGAAGGAATGGCTTCTGGTGTGATAATCCTCTTTATGGGTAAAAAGGTACCCTGCTATTTGTCAATAATGTCCTCTAATGTACTGTACTTGTAAAGTGTAATCATGTCCCCTTGCAAGCATCTTTTTTTCCAGAGTAAACAAATCCAACCTTGACAGTCTACTCTCATAATATAAGTCTTCCATCCATGGGACATTTTCTAATTGGAGCAGTTTTGTTAGTGGAGTACTGCAGGAGTCTTTTCTAGACCCTTTGCTTTTAACTTGTTTCTTATTGACCTTTAAGGGGGCATTGTAAGTAATGTATTATGTCTAGTTTTGCTGACACTAAACTGTGCTTTCCCTGTAGGATGCTTCACCTTTACGAAGTGGAGTATTGGCCTAAAACATAATATTTGTACTCAGACATCTGGCTGAAGAATAGCTTACAAATAGTGGTGGTAAACTGAAGATTTTTAATTGTTAGCATAGTACTGCAGGGATCCTTTTTTGCCCTTTTAACTTGCATATTTCAATAATGCAAGTTATACTCTAAAAGATGAATGCATACATCGCTCTGTACAGTGGAAGAATAACACCCTTTTAACTCAATATCTTATTTGCCCTTGCAGCTACTGACTGGCATTGCTTGCTACAGCCAAGGTCCCTTTTAATTTTGGACTTGCCCAGTGCAGTCCCATTTAGGGTATAAGTGGCTTGCATATTTTTACATCCCAGGTGCATACATTTATTGACAATGACATATCCTGGATGGAATTAATTGAGCTACATAGTTTTGTGTCATCTGCAAACACTGATACATTACTTACAAAACCCTCACCTAAATCATTAATGAAGTTCAATAAGAACCTTATTCCAAGTATAGAATGTTCCATTAGCAACCACCCTCTGTATCCAATTCTGTAGCCAGTTTCCTATCCATGTGCAAACTTCTTCATGTGGCTTCCACATTAGTCCCAACAGCCCTTAGCTTAGAAAGCAGACATTTGTGGGTCTTTCTATCAAATTCTTTGATAGATCACATCTACTGCTCCCTCTCTTCCATCATTTTACTTACCTCATCACAAAAGCAAGTACATTTGCCTTTCAATATCTGTTACAATCATACTGATATCATTATTTAAAGGAACCACACTTTCAACCCTCATCTTTTTATTATTACATGAGTGCTTCTACATTTTAGGGATGCACCAAATCCAGGATTCAGTTCGGGATTCGGCCAGGATTCGACCTTTCCAGCAGGATTTGGCCGAATCCTTCTGCCTGGCCAAACCGAATCCTAATTTGCATATGAATTTGCACATGCAAATTAGGGCCAGGGAGGGAAAGCACATGACTTTTTGGCACAAAACAAGGAAGTAAAAATGGTTTTCCCTTCCCACCCATAATTTGCATATGCAAATTAGGGTTCGGATTTGGTTCAGTATCCGGCAAAATCTTTCGGGAAGGATTCGGGGGTTTGACCGAGTCCAAAATAGGGGATTTGGTGCATCCCTACTTCATTTACTTTTAAGGGAATAAATTAAAGGGACAGTAACATCAAAAATTTTTATTCAAAAATTCCATTCTTTAAGATATAAAAAAATGGCAATATGGTGATCCCTGCGTGCCCCCAACGCTGTTCCAAACAGCACCGGAAGTAAGGAGCTGGAAGTTCAAAACACAGAGTTTCCATGCGGGAGAAAGAGAGGTTAGCAGTCTGCGGTCGGCCCTCTGACTTTCTCTCCAGGCAGCCTGTCTCCCACAGCACCGTGTCTCTATCGAGCAGCGGACCGCAGACTGCTCACCTCTCTCTCTGCCACATGGAAACTCTGTGTTTTGATCTTTTGGCTCCTTACTTCCGGTGTTGTGTTGAACAGCGTTGGGGGCATGCAGGGATCGCCATATCGTCATTATCCATGGTAATGGCGGACATGTAGTTTTACCATATTTTTTAAAAAACGCTAGGTATTGTATATTGATGTATCATGGCATTTCCAATTTTTATAGCTTAAAGAATTTTTGATGTCACTGTCCCTTTAAGTAGTGATTTAATATAATTTAAAATGGAAAACATTTCTGTTTTCTATTTTTAGCATAAAACATAATGCCCAAATCTATGCAGCCGTTAGGGAGCTAAAATGTGCTTTTCTGAAATTCAGGGTTTTTGCTGCCCTAGTGTGTATTAGTTTTTTTTGCACCAAACACTAAAATAGATCACATTAATAACACTATAACCCAGGGTTTCAATTACTTGCACATTTGCTATATATTCAGGGTCATTAGAAATAACTAGTAACTAGTGACTATAGTATAGCATGGTTTCTGTTTGGCTGTTCAACAACCTGTGCCAAATAATTGTCATGCAACAAGATTATAAACGTGTTCCCATTAATTGTCCTGGCAGTACTGTTGCTCCAGTCAATATCTGGGTAATTAAAAATCACCAATTATTATCACCCATTATTATATAATTCCCCAAATGTAATAATAATTTTTTTTTGCATCAGGAGCTTAGGTAAAAGTATGAACATATACAGTGTGTGTACTGGAGATCATTTGGAGGTGTTGAACTTGATGAACTTTTGTCTTTTTCATCCCAAATTTTCTAAGAAACTTTGTCATATAATGAAATGTGCATTGTTTTTACAGGTCTTCAACCTATAGAAACAAATTGTCAGGGACTTGTACGGTTGAATTCAGAACCAAGGAGGAAGTTGCATACAGAAAGTCCGATTTGCTGCATCCAAAAAGTTAAAAAGAGTTCATAGCAAAAAGATCAGGGCAAGCAGCAAAAGTCAAAATACAAATTAACAATTTTGGACACCCTGGAACAGGGGCAGATTTACTAAATTCAACCATCAAATTTTTTTAAAGGCATTTTCGATCGAAAATGGACCAAACAGGTCCGTTTTCAATTGAATTGAAATCGTTCGAATCGTTCAAATGCATCATTCGATTAGAATGATTTCCAAAAAAATCCTTCAAATTCTTAGGACTTAGAAAACATTTCAGGACAGGATCTAGGAGGTCCCCCATAGGCAAAAATGGAAGTTCGGCAGCTTTAAGGTGGTGAATTGTCGAATTCAAAGGATTTTAAAGAGACAGTACTTCAAAATTTGAATTTGGAATTATTTGAATTAGAATTGAATTAGGGTTAGGGTTTCAAAAATTAGAATTTTATTCGAATATTCACTTCGACCCCTTGGAAAATGTGCCCTTTAGCAATGAACCTGGGACTCTGGGGTACTTTTATTTTGAATTTTCTTGTGAAAATGCAAACACAGTGCAATGACTTTACACAGTGGCCACATGCACCACCATATTTTATTTGAAGCAGAGTGCTCCTGATATAACTCCCTCCCCAGTGAAGCCCACTGGGCCACTATGACCAGGCTTCTGTGAAAATTGTTTGCTTAATTCCTGTACCAAAAGTGAAGCATGGACATCACAGTGCTTTACATACAGGGTTTTTATGTTTCTGTCTGCAGAGACCTTATGTGCCAAGGAGCTCCTCTCCAAATTGCAGACACATGGGCCACCTGGTCCTTGGCTGCTGGAACATGCAACAAAAGTCTTGACGAAAAGCTTGATGATGTTGTCAAGAAGGGTGACCTCTCAGTAGAGGGATGGGAAGCGTTTTAAAAATATTCTGCAGAGGCTGGACCAGTCAGAGGGATACATGACATCTTAAGAATTGTTCAAGAGCTTGGTTGACTTGTTCTATATCTCTGTTGGACAAGGGGTGATAGGCAGAGGAAAACTGGATGGTAATGCCAAGAGTCTTAGACAGATAAAGCAAGAGCTTGATGACAAATTGGGAGCTTCTATCTCTGCTGGAAATCCATACAAGTGAAAAACTGGATATTGTATAAAAAGTTGTAAAAGATCTACCACTAAGTGAAGTTCCTGAAATAACTGTGTTGTCTTTAGAGGGTGGAAATTCAACAATAAAGTCCAAGGCTAAGTGATTCCAAAGTCGAGAGGGTGTGGGTAGAAGCTGCAGTAGTCCACATGAAGGGATGGCTAGGTTGAAAGAGGCACAAATGGTACAGGAAGCATTGAAGTTTTTAACGTCTTTCCACATGGATGGCCTCCATGCAAGACAATTTAATAAATACATGGTCTTATCGATGCCTGGATGGCTGGACTGTTTGGAACAATGGGTCTGCTGAAGAATGGAGAGATTACGTTCAGGAGGAACATAAAGCATACCAATGGGAGTTTCAGGAGGGGCAGAAGTCTGCATGGAATTAATCTTAGAGGTTAACCGCAGAAGCAGAGAAACAACAATTTTGATTGGAGCAGAAGCAACGGATTCTTTTAAATATGGAAATACTCCCAGGGGTTGCAGTGACCAATTGTTGGGTTTTCCAACTTTGTAGAGGAGGACCAGGACTTGAACTATGCAAGAAAAGATTCCCTTAATGAACTACTAATGAACTGTATGGACTTGGTGATGATAGGAAGAGGCCAACCTTGATTTGAGTTACTTGCTTCCCTTAAGTATAGGTTTTCTCTTTTTTTGATTATTTGCTTTGATCTTCAGTGAAAACCTTTTACATGATCAAGTTAATTGTTGCAACTGGTTTTGTAAGCACAAGTATCTCTGCAGCATATGCAACATGAATTTTTATCCTGAGCACCAAAGCATTCAGATCAATGCTGCTGCTACACAGTTTCAACAATCACCCAAAATCAGGAATAAAGCTTCAGGTCACCTATCCTTGGTCTGTATATACCCAAACTGAAAAGCAAAATGATTTTGTTGTAACTACAAGGAAAATGTGAGGACAAGGTCAAATCTTTAATGACTCTATTTAACTGTAATATGGCAAGTATTGTTCAAATGTCAGCAACTGAAATGTAGACTGAACTGAAATGTAGAGAGTGCTACTCACAAAGATACACTGCTTATGATATCAAGTCTTTGTTAACAAGTTCATAGAGAATGCATTATATATTCACCTTAGGGAGGCAATATTTTTTTGTTTTCAGTGTTCATTCCTACATCAAAGATTGCTTTCTCAGACACTGGATTAAGTGATTGGAATCATGCATCACAGCCTCTTACCCAGCATGAAACACTGCTGAACACAAACAGTTTAGGGAGACCTGTATAAATGATTCCGTGCAGAAGGTCACACTGACTCCAATGAGAAATAGCTATTGGACTTAAATTTTAGCACACAATGTCTGCATTAAATTAATTTCTGGGCATGGACAAGCATACCATGGTGTCTTGAGAAAATTGCTCAATAGATCTCAAAATAACCTCAGTTTGTTTGGATTGTTAACTTAATTTAATACTTTGTTGCCTATAAACACAATAAAGAACATGGAACAATACGAGTGGTAGGTGTGGCCCTGCTTTCTTGTTTGGCATACAATAACATTGTGTTGGAAACAATAATAGCCTAACAGAATTCTTTTTTCCGATTTTACACCTAGGGTCAGATATTTTGACCTACTTATTTAAATCTATACAGTAAATAATGTACAAAAATGTTTGTTTTATGTGAACTATTATATACAGAGAGAGAGACAGAGAGCAAGAGAGCGGGAGAAGCTAGAAGTACATAACAAACAAACACTACTATTATGCTTTTTTGCACACAAACATCTCTCTCTCACTCTTTCTATTACTACCTCTCTCTCCCTCTCTCTCTCTCTCGCTCTCTATATATATATTTATATGTTATATATACAGTTGGTATGCACTTCATTTAATTAAGTTGATTGCCTGGGGGCAAGAACAATAAAATATTATATAAAACTGCATTCACAGGCTGTTTAATAATTTAACACTTTTTCACTACAAAAGACCTGTGAGTACAGTTTTATATCATGTGTTAAATATATACACTATATATATATATATATA